>CM076574.1:594204771-594814006 GCA_034641835.2 Pinus albicaulis
ATACATGTGTTGCAACCCTCTTTCTTGAGGAATTTCTTCTATTCTTGTCTTCTACATTCTGTTGTATACTGTAAGGGCCTCATTATGGATCTGATTTATTGTTGGATATATGAAATTTGATCCCTCTTATTGGTCTCCTGCTCATTCTCTCAAAAACTGTGTTATTTTCCTGCAGTATTTTTGCATACTGCTCCATCCCCATTCTTGGGTGTTTTTCAGCTATACTAGGTGTGGGAGATCTGTTTACCTCACCTAGTTTGATTTGTTTTTTCTCCCATTTTTGATTTAGATGCTAGATCTCCAAATATAAAGGATCCAAGGGCTGAAAACTCATTCCAGTGCACATACTTCTGAAAAGTGCGTTATTCCAGCAGGTATTGCTGAGTGTTCCCATTTGGGGATATTACAAAGTTGGCGCAAATGTATGGTGCATATGCTGCAAGGGTTCAGGCCACACCAAATATCAGTGCACTCTGTTCTTGGATTACATGCAAGTGGGGAGACCACATCCACTGCGCCCTAGGGATGTTGTTGGGCCAAGTGGTGGTATGCAGATTAATCCCTCTTGCGGACAAGAGCGATCTCCCTAGTATTCTACGAATAGCTAGAAACAAACATCCATTTGTAAATCGTTTTCTCTCATTTATTTTCAATTCAAAATTATTATAAAAAAATAAAGAGGACATTCCCCTACCTTGAAATCCAACGTTCAATGTATTCTTTTATCCAGTTGCTCCAAAGAGGCTTCTTCAGTAAGTAGAACTTGCAATCAAAGACAGAGAAAATAATTAAAAGCACCTGCAACATATAATAATTAAAAACAGCTAATCTAACTTAGTGATCAAGGAGTCTAAGTATTGAATTATTCAAATAAGCACAAGAAAAACTCAATGAGAAAAGGAGATCCATATGTATTATCTTTTAATGAAAAGAGTAAATTTACAACCTGATGCCTTGATGTCATACACATTATTCCCATTGTCCTGAACAATTGTTCCTCCTTCAGTTTGACAAGACTTCCTCTCTTTGAACTAGCATGGAGTTATGGACATAAGGGTGTCATCATTCTCATGCCAAAAAAAACTAGTGTACAGAGCATGCTCTCTTCAGAATTCCTTCAACAATTAACATGTATGTCTACTATTAGACTCCTATACCAATAGGTGTCATATTTCATGATTGACTTGATGAACTATGTAATATGTTCATACCTTTTCTTGTTGCAAAGGTTTTCCATATTCTTAAAAAATCAAAAAATTTAAAAAATGTAAAGAGGGTATACCCTAAAAGAAAAATCAAAGGGTGAAAAGAATAAAATGGCCAAAAAAGTGAAAGAAAATGAACCCCACCAAAAGAAAGGCCAAGGAAAGTGTGCAATTCTAAATGCCACTTTTATATTTTGTATCTAATAAAAATTGTGTGCAACTTGTATTTGTATAGAATTTTGATGGTTGGGGAAATAGTTCAGCTTAGCTGCCCAAGTCTTTCAATTTTATGTTTTAGAGATAGAGAATAAAATATGACCAAACTGTTTAATCTTGGTAGATAAGTAGATAGGTAGAGTAAATAAAAGGAGCTCAACAGTTTAATCTGAGCCACTGGATGTAATAAGGTTAGAATTAGATAGATTTTCATATGTAAAAAGAAAAGTCTGATGAGGGTTTTCCAGTCTAAGTGCACCCTAAAAAAGAAGAAAAAATGGTAGAGTAAAGTAGGTATGGTAGGTAGATGGTGTTGCAGAATTACATGTGAAGAATGATGGCTTTAGATGTGTTAAATCTTTTACTTTCATCACAAGTGCAAAGACAGACAATACATTGGAATAATTTCAAATAACGCAAAGTAAAATTATTAACTTCCTTTCTCATTTTCTCCCTAAACATTTCACTAATTTCCCCTAAGTGCTAAGGTATTTGAAAATTAAAGGGGCTCAAGGCATTTCCTTGACTATTGGAGGGACCGGACCCTCAACCTAATAATTGGAAAAACCTAAGTACTTAAAATCATTCATGATTTCACTCATTCACTTCTAAAAAACCTTTTCCTAAGTAAAATCCCATTTTACTTAGGAAAATCACGCAATATTCCATAAAGGACCCTTTTTATGCAAGCATAAGTTAAATACATTATTTTAATGTTTTACACTTAGCGCTTTAATTCATTTTTCATATTAATTTCTAATTTATTATTTAAATCCCTATAAGAATGACCTTCTCCTATTATATATAACTCCTTCTTTATAAAATACCCAAAAAACCCACTTATTATAATTTTAGTCAAAGTATTTAATCCCACATGTTTAAATAAAACACCCCCATTATATTCCCTTTGACTAAAATATATCTTTAATATTAATCCCACCCCTATGGTAATTTGATTAATCTGATTTTATTACCATATAATAAAAAAAAATATAAAAAACCTTTAAACATATTGTATATGTGTTTAAAACAAAAAATAAACCAGAAGTTTAGTTCAAACCAAACTTCAAAATAACCCATCTCTCTGTATATTTTCCCCTTGCCCGATTCCCTAACCTGAGTTAGAATCCCTTTAACTCTGGTAAAAATCCTTCCGAAATCATTTCTCGATCACTTTTCTGCGTTTTAAAAATGAATTAATTAATCCTCATGATTAATTAATAACCTGTTCCACCAATAAGATCACCCCCGATGTGATTAATTAACATTTAAATTACATTGGGCCCACCTGTTATCCCCCCATCATCTCGACACCCCAACCACCGTTCGATCAACTCATTTGAAATCAACGGTTATTAACAATATCGCTAGCCATCCATGCCCGAATGATAGTGCGCGATGGCATAGCGGTTTTCTGGATCATACAGGACCACACATCATTCGTTGTATCGAATCGATGCCCCTCCACCCAAAACCACCTTTCCCCAAAAGCGGTGCGATGGAAACTGCTTACCGCTACCCTCTGTGATGCATCCACCATACTTGCTGACGTCATCAATCAAAAGCCTGCCACCCTTTGACTTTGTAAATAAAACAAAAACCCGCGTCGTTTTCATTATTTTGTGCATTAACCAGTCTCCCATGCGACCAATTTCAAAAATCAACTGTTGAAGTCTACAGACCGTTACTTTGCTGAAGAGAATCGCAGTCCAGTGTTCAAGAGTTCATCCGCCATAACCGGTACCTATTTAATCACTGTTCAAACCCCGGAAAAACAGGTATTTTCCCCAAATTCCCGTTAAACTCTGTAAGAATCTTAGTTTTTGTTTTACTTCCACTGAAATGCAGTTCAAGATTGATTGTTAGTTCATTCCTCAAATCCCAAACTGCAATTGCATTCCCCAAATCTGGTAATTGTGCTTGTTTTTCACAAAAACCCCGAATTTCCATTTCTGAATCCACAAGAACCAGAAATGGAGGTTCCCGTGGCTTTAAATGTTACACCCTTGAATGCCCCTCACAGAGACTTAGATTATTTTCCATTAGTGGACAGAGATTTTCAAATTAAAGACTTGGTTCTCAGTGAAAGTCCCCTTCGGATATTTTGATACTGCAGAGACAATTACTTGAAAGGCTCTGACATTTTTGGATTGTGGGAATCTAATCTTCCCATGTACCTTCTCCCCTCAGTCCACATTTTTCCTGAGATAATCCATTATTTTCATGCAAACTATGATCCCAATCTAAGAGCAGTTTGTCCCCAAGTCAGACTATCCTTTTTCCCATAACTGCTCAGTCCATTAATGAGATTTTACAATTTCAACCTGTTCAAGCCCTCACTCCCCTGTCCATGGGAGAATTACTTGAGAAATCTACCAAATTCTCCCATGAAGAGTTAACTCGCCTTTGCCACACTTTCATGTTTCCAGAGCATCAACCCAAAGGCCCTCCCCCTTATGGGTACACTTTTTTCACTGAGGAAGGTAGAATTATTCTGAACATGATATCCTTTATAAATTTTTTAATACTAGTGAATATGTTGACCAATTAACCCTAGTATTGTTGTCTATTTTCACCCCAGGACAGCCCCCTGCTGTCAAGTATGACTTTGCATCCTACATTGCAGAAAAAATCCATGATCAGTTCATGAGATTAGAGAACGAGAGAGTGTTCAAGTATTCTTCTATTATTTATCATCTCATTCTTTATTACCAATCAGAAAGTTTCCCTTTTCATGTTAAAAAGCTTGATGCTAAAGGAAATCCTAGGTCTGTGATCTTTTGGTCTGCCATCACTCATAATTCCCCTAATTCTCCTTATTCCTATAATGAGTTTATTGATCTTTTTGTACACCCAGCAACCACCTTGTTCACAGGAGTCTCTCCTCCCAGGCTCAGTAATGAAATCAATAAAATTATTCAGCTCTCAAAACAATACCGTATAGGTGACTGGTACCTATACCAGAATCACACAGAAATCAGAGTTTATGGGTGTGAGTTATGCCCATTCAAGTTGCCCAAGTATGTCCCAATAAGACTCTTTGCATTAGAGTATTTCAGGCAGATGATCAACTCAGATATAGTACATTTTTGTAACGCAAAGAAAAAGGCTCAAGTCAAGATTAAAAGCCAACTAGGTCCCTTTGTTTGTAACTCTAGAGATGCTGGTAAGGAAGCAGAAAGAATATTAGAATATTATCTTAAATTACAAAAAAGTTTCTATTGGGTACCTTATGACCCAAATAGCTTTATTTGTGATAGAAGAACAAAAAACAAACTATCACCATACATTCATCAAAGAATCCCAGAAGTTGAACAGTATGCCAATATGGATGAATGGATGGAAGGGACATTGGTAGAACAGGATAGTGAGCAGGTCAATGTTGAAAATGTAATGAAATACCTTGAAAAGATACTTGACCTAGACTCTTTTGGACAGGTACAGATGCCAGGTATTGGCCCTTCTTCTGCAGGGACTTCTCAGCAAAATCTACAGTAAATCAGTGCATTGGCTATAGTAGCATCCAAAGGAAAAGAGAAAGAGGTTGACATACAGGTTACAGAGAAATTTACAATGACAAAAAAACCTCAGACTTCTAAAGGACAGGATCAAGTACAAATTTCCCCTACTCAGACCAGTGTAGCAGAAGTATCACTCTTACAGACTCCTCTTAATGTGGAAAAGGGCAAAAAGAGTGATGCTGAAGCAGCTACTCCTATCAGTGGATCTTCTGAACAACAAGATGCTAAAAGACAAAAATTGAACCCTCTTCCAGAAATGGAATCTGTTCATGAAATCCTTGATATTCAAGAGGAAGAACAATTGGGTAGTCAGCAAACAGGTGTGAACAGTGGAACATCAGCTACTCTACAGAAAAAAGAGTTGCAAAAGTAGCAAAATGCAGAAGTGTCATCTTTCAAACCACCAGTGAAAGATGCCTGGGACATTAAAAGAACTTTCATAAATATCAAGGCTAGAAATGATGCTCTCAAACTTCAAATTTAGAATCAGTGTTTGAAAATGGCCCCTAAGAATCAGCAAAGGTTGATGTCAGCTTTTGACGTCCAGTAAGGAAAAATGCTAATGAGTCACTTCCAACCCAAAGTGCAGCAACCTCAGACAGCTGCAGATTACATCAGGACTAATTTTGAAGTGTTAGCAAAGGATATTCATCCTTTAGATCAAATTGAGTTGCATAAACAGACAGGTGAGATGATTTATTCTAATCTGAGGGATAGATCAATGATGACTCAGAAATTGCAGGATTCTTTGGAGAATACAAATTCCCAATTAAGCCTTGGAAAAACCTCTTCTCAGTCTAAAGACAACATGATTAAAACTTTGGAGGAAATTATCATTGGATTGGGACATAATCCTAAAGATGTTAAGGGAATAGAAGCATTAATCAAGAAGAAAGATGATGATATTGTAGCTTTGAGAAACAACTAAAGCTACCAGCCTCAAGACATCCTCAAACTGTTGAAATTATAAAAAAAAATTCTAAAGAGGAATTAATGGACTTGCTCTTAAAACTGAATGAGAAACTTAATGAAACAGAGAAAGAGCTTGAAAAGGCATTGAAAGATAAGCAGCCTAGTGTTCCAGCATCTACACCAGAGGTAATTACAGGTACTACAACAACAGGTCAACCAACCGAATTGCCACAGGTGCATACTTCCAATTTGAGTCCAGAAGAATTAACAAAATCAATGGAGGAAATGAAACTCCAAGTGACCGAGCTACAGAGAACAAAGGTGCAACTTACCTCTTTAGAACAAAAGTATGACCTCTCAAAGATGAATGTTGCAGATAAAACAAGAGAGGTCAACAGATTAGAAAAGTGGTCCATAAATTAGAAAATGATCTCACACTGGGGAAGCCTTTAAAGGAAATCAACGAAATTCTTTGGGACAACATCATCCAATCAATAAAAGATGTCTGGCCCTCAATTCAAATAATGCAGGAACATAATGATCTAGTCAAATTGGCTATAGAAGAAGTCCTAATTGCAAGAGAAGAATTGGGAAACAGACCTGATGAAGCCAATGAACTCATCCATTTTCTAAATACTCAGAACAAGCAGCAACTTGAAGAATTTGGCCTTCAAGATAGGATAGGCACAATTTTGGAAATAAAGAGAGTTTTTACCAAAAGAACTCTGATGCAGAATTTGGAACGAAGATGCTCAGAAATGCAAGAAGAAATCACTGCCTTTAGGAAAAGATTTGATATTTTGTTGAATAAAGGATTTCTTAGTCCTTTTGTTTCAGAGGATAAATTGATGGACCTGGAAAGTTATGTTGAAAAATTGGACAAGCATACTGACAATCAGGCCAGTACCTCAACTAGTTCATCAACAGCAGCATTGCCTACAGGAAAAAGTCATCATGATAGATTAGAAAATTTGTTTTATCTTGAGCATGAAGTAAAACATTTTTTTCCTGTTCAACCTACTTTCTTTAGGTATATAGAGACTGATGAAACTCTCAGAAAGCTGCAAAGGACCAGAATTCCAGAAGATAAATGGTGGGAAGAACTATTAGAACTTTTGTGAAAATTATCCTTACCTGAATTTTTAATTATGTACTACAGTAAGTCATGGAAAAAGGATAAAAGGATGAATAAAGGTCAAAGTTTATCAGAGCAGTCAAAGAGTATCAGTTAAATGGAAAAGCCAACAATGAGTTACTGAAGAGGATAGTTATGAGCCAAAGCATAGGGCCTGCCTCCAGCACATTCTCAAAAGAAGGAAACAACACAACATCAGTTATCGTTTTTTCTTATCTACGAGACCATCTGTCTCTATTTTATTGTAATTTAATTATGAGTCATCCTAGATAATATCTCAAGTTGTTATGAGATATTTTTTGTAACTTTTTGTATAAATACTCCCTCAATCCGAGTATTGAGGGTGGATTCTTAGGCGTTGCTGTAACATTGACTATTTTGGAATAAAGTGCTATTGGAGAAATTTTTTGTGGCTAATCTGGATGATGAATTGAAGCGAAAGACTTTTTACAGGATTCATGTGTCAGACTACGGATCAATAAGTCATCTTTCTCTTGTGTTTTAAAGTCTTTATATCTTTTTATTATATCACTGTGTTTCATTTCTGAATGATTAATGAAAAGGAGTAAATCAGAAAGTACTCAAGTGTAATATGATTTTAATCATTGTTATTCTAAATGTTTTCTTCTAAACTGGTTTTAAACAGTGAATTCTTAATTGCTCCTGTTTTTCTAGTTTAAACATTTCTCATTATTTAATAAAGAATACTTAATTGCTCTTTTTTAATAATCACTCAATTTTCCCTCTTATAAATGTGTTGAAAGATTCTTAATTTCCTTTCATCCATTTTAAATCCAGTCCATTCACTTTAGATCTAAAATTGTTCTCTGTTTGATTATCTTGCCCTGTGAAACCATCTTTTGTTGATAAACTTAATCCAGTAAAGCCATCTTTTTTACTCCATAGCCCAATGGACTGAAACTACTCAATCTTGCCCTCAGCTATCGAATTCCACCACCCAAATTCAAACAAAACACTTGGACTTTATAACTAGCCTAATACCTTCTAAAAAAAAGCTAAATTTTACAGAGAGATCCCTCTCTAGGTACAGATTGGCTAGATTCTGTACCTAAAAGATTGGTTTGTGGTTACCTCAGACCCCTTTCCTCTTCCCAAAAACTTCAAGGAAAATCTAAGTGATAACATAGTGGCGACTCCACTGGGGACTCTAAATAATTTTATTGCTGCTGTGTTTACTTTATAAACTACAGACGGAGCCTGAAGTTAGCCAGGTAGCCTTTGAACTTATTTTTCTCTACAATTTCATAGTAAATAAATGCTACTTCAGTCTATCTCCGGTCTAATTTATGGACTGAACCTTGGTTTCAAACATCTGATCAGTTCCTCTAGTTAATCTTCAAGAAAATTTAAATCCGTTATCTAAAACTTATTAAAGAGATTATTGAAGTTGTATTATTCATTTTATTTAAACCAAAAAACCAAAAATATCACTTAAGAAAGCTGGCTTCAGAAAGGACTCGTTACACTAGGGCTAATCCTGATCCAAATCCTCCACCTGTATTCCAAAATCCAAATTTGATTCCTAGAATTCTTAGAAGACAAGATAGTCAAGAAAGCTCTGGAAGTTCTCGACCTCTCTATAGATCAATTTCCTGTATAGTGAAGTGGATCTATCTTGAGGACGAACCTTTTGACGAGTAGTTTGAAACATCTTTATTTGTGAATTTGGTTCTGGACCCATTATTTCTTGAAGATTTGCAATTTGAATTTGTGACTTCACACCTTGACAAACATTTGCGAGATTCTATACAATCTGAGTTTACCTCTGAAGAAACTTCAAACATTTCTGTGATTACTTCTGTTTCTCCCAGTTCATCAACTTTTCCCCAAACCTCTCAACATCAAACTACCCCTTCCACTCCTCCACCCACTACTCATAGACCAACCTCGCCTGTTATCCCACTACCTCTTCCAATGACAAATAGATATGCTCCCTTAAGGTTACCAGCTAATCTAGGGGCTATGCCTCAATATTACCAATCTAAAATCACTCCTTTTGATGGTTCTGGTACTTATAGTGCTCAATAGCATACTAACAGGATGACCGATTATTTTGAATTTTATGAAATAGATGTTGATGATGTACGAATGAGAATTTTTGTCCAAAATCTTACTGGAGAAGTCAAAACCTGGTTCAGGGCTCTCCCCGCAAATAGTGTTGCTGACTTACCAGCCCTTTATAGAACATTTTTAAATAGATGGGAGAAGAAGAAAGATCCTCTTCAAATCCTATCAGAATTTGGAAAATTGAAGAGAGGACCCAATGAAGCAGTGCAAGATTATATCATTAGATTCAATGAAGCTTACAATGTTGTTCCCCAAAACCTTATACCTCCTCCGAATTCAGTATTGGTTAAATTTCCTAATGGGTTTGATTCTGAAATAGCATATTCACTTAGGGAAAGAGATCCTCAAACTCTAGAAGATATGCAAAGCATAGTTGTTAGTGTTGAAGCTAACCTGATAGAAAAACGAGCTAGAGCTAGAGCTGAAAGAATGCACATGTGAAGAACCCTCAGCTTTTGAGAAGAAACTAGATGCTATAATCAAAGGAATGGAAAGTCTAGGAGACAGAGTAGAAACTATTGAAAAGAATAAAGCTCCTTGGGATGGTCAACCTAGCAATACTGTGAGAAATCCGAACTTCGGAAGAAACCAAAATCAAAATACTGGAAAAACTGATCCTGACCAAAATATTAGGCCTCCATTCTAGGAAAATTATGTTGAAGGTTCAACTTCTGAGGAACCTACTGATCATGTTCAAATAAAAAACTTTACTGAAGATGAAAATGAACTAGAAATTTTCTTGAACCAAGATGATCAAGAAGCTCACATTATTAAACAGTTTCAAACCCAATCAAGAGAATCATTTGATTTTAAGGAAGGATATGACACAACCATCTACGAAGTTCATAAGCAATACAATTTGAGAAGTAGACGAGTTGATGTTCCGGAAGCAAGTAAACAGAAAACCACAAAGCAACCCCTCAAAGGTAAGATTAGTACTACCCCTATAAATATTCTCACTAGATCATATCCTAATCCTACCCATCCAATAATTGAAGATGTATCTGATACTCAACTAAATAACAGACAACTGTCCAATACTCTTCCTCCCAAAGGAAATGTAGAGGAACCTCTAGAAGTTGATTCGGAAACAACTTCAGCACCCAACCACACTCCTGAAAAGGAGAAAAACACTGAAAACATAGAAAAAGATAATCCAACTGTTCGAAATATAAGGACTCAAACTGAGAAATCTTTTAATTTGGAATCTGAAGTAGGAAAATTAAATATAGTCGTTCCACTGTCCAAATTAGTTAAACATGATGTCTACAGAAACCAAATTTATAAATCACTCAATATTCCTGGAAATGATGACACAGTTAATTTTTTTGATGACCAACCCAGATTACTGTTTGGCCTTGAGGTAAATGGAAAACCTAAAAGTGGAGGAACTCCTCCATTTTATATAAGTTTGAATATACATGACAAAATAATTCATAATGCCATGCTTGATTCTGGGGCATCTCATAATTTAATGCCCAAGGCTGTAATGGAAAGATTAAACTTAGACATCACCAAACCATATAAAGATATTTTTTCTTTTGATTCAAGTCAAGTGAGATGTTTAAGATTAATTAAAGATTTGTGTGTTACATTGGTTCAATACCCTGCTAAATCAATTTTGATGGATATAGTAGTAGCAGATATTCCTCCAAAATATGGTATGTTATTGTCTAGATCCTGGGGTGCAAAACTCGGAGGATCTCTTCAATTAGATATGTCATATGCTACTATTTCAGTATTTGGCCAACCTAAGAGACTATACAGAGAAACCTTGATGAAATATGTTTTCAGTAGTCAGGAGAAACTTGAAAATTTCCCTATCTACTCAGTACACTCTGTTATGGACTCATTCATTCTCTATAATGCTGAAACTGATCTTCCCACTGAACTAGAAGCACCAGTAGCTGAACCAAAAGAAACTGCAAATAAATCTAGTGTTCAAATCCAAGAAATCTCTGAAGAAAAAGAAACATCAGAAACCCAAGAAAAGCCTGAAGAAAATAAAAAATCAGATCTCACTATTAGGAAAGTTCCTGAAACTCCTGATGAAAATTATGTACATGAAATTCTTTGGCATTTAGAATTTGATGGTTCAATTAATAAGTTAGGAGCAGGAGCTGGAATTTGGATACATAACCTTGAAAACGATCACGCTGAAGGCCATGCTTATAGATTGAACTTTAAATGCACTAATAATATGGCAGAGTATGAAGCTCTTTTGTTGGGGCTTAAACTTGTCAAAAAATTAGGAGCAATTAGAGTGTCTGTCATAGGGGATTCTGATTTAATTATTCAACAGATCAATGGTGAATGTTCAACAAAAGATCCCAGATTAAGAGAATATAGAGGAACAATTGTAGAAATTCTCAATACTTTTCTACAGGCTCAGCTTGCAAAAATTCCAAGAAAACAAAACTTGCATGCTCATAGCCTTGCAATGTTTGCTAGCACTTGTGAATTACCATTTGAACCTAATCATCAGTTCACAGCTGAGATTAGACATAGACCAGCTATTCCAAACAATCTTATGAATTGGCAAGTGTTTGCAAATGACAATCAGATTAATAATTTTCTAACTTTAGAGAATGAATTTTCTAATAGTAATATAGATGAAGAAGTAGTCATTGAATCTGATCAAATAAATGAACAAGAAACGAAAATTTCAAAATAAAGTGCCACTCAAATACTTCATCCAACGAAATTCACCAAAAAATACATGTAGGACCTCAAACAAATGGAAGTTGATGAGATTGTAGAAGATGAATCCGAGATCATTAATCTGAAAGATAATCATTTATCCAAAGGATTGACTCCTCTAGAAGATCTTTTTGACTCCAATGACATTCCACTGAAACCTAAAATGGAACCACTAAAAGCTGATATTGAGGAATACAATTTGGGAACAGAGGAAAAACCTAAAATCATAAAATTATCAAAATCTTTGCCTCCCAATCAAAAATCAAAATATGTTGAATTAATATAAGAATTTCAGGATGTTTTTGCCTGGAGTTATGAAGATTTGAAGTCTTATGATACATCTATAATTCAACATACAATACCTCTAAAACCAGATCAGAAACCATTTAAGCAAAAACTGAGAAGAATCAACCCGGTATTGTTGCCTTCAATTGAAAAAGAAATCAAACGAATGTACGAAGCAGGGATAATTGCTCCAATTAGATTTTCAGAATGGGTGTCTAACTTGGTCCCTACTAGGAAGAAAAATGGAGAGATTAGACTATGTGTTGATTTAAGAAATCTAAATAAGGTTTCTTTGAAGGATAATTATCCTTTGCCAAAAATGGATCACATTTTCCAAAGGGTAGTAGGTGCTTCAAGGATTTCTCTTTTAGATGGGTTTTCAGGATACAACCAGATTCTGGTTCATCCTGATGACCAGGACAAAACAGCTTTTACAACACCATGGGGTACTTTCAAATATGTTAAAATGCCATTTGGACTCAGAAATTCTGGAGCAACCTTCCAAAGAGCAATGAACATTGCATTTGCGAAAGAAATTCATGACTTTATTGTTATATATCTGGATGATTTAACTATTTTTTCTAAATCAGATCAACAACATTTGGAACATCTCAGACAAGTCTTCATAAAATGCAGAAAGTATGGTATTTCTTTGAATCCAAAAAATTCATTGTTTGGTCTTGAAGAAGGTAAAATTTTAGGCCATATCATTTCAAAAGATGGAATTTGAATTGATCCTGAAAGAATACAATCCATATTGCAGATACCTCATCCCAGAAATATCAAGGAACTGCAAGCTTTCATAGGAAAAATCAATTTTTTGAGAAGATTCATTTCTAGTTTAGCTGAATTAATTAGATTACTTACTAACATGTTAAGAAAGGATTTGAGTATTAAATGGACAGTAGAAGCCAAGAAATCATTTGAAGATATTAAAATGGCTTTGACCAAAACACCAGTTCTTACCAGTCCACAATTTGATAGAGACTTTATTATTTTTTCAATTGCATTAGAACATACTGTAGCAGCTGTTTCATTACAAAACGATGATCAAGGATGTGAAAAACCTATAGCCTTTTTTAGTAAAGCACTGAGGGATGCATCATTAAAATACAATATCATGGAAAAACAAGCTTTTGCACTTGTGAATGCTATTAAATATTTTAGAATCTATATATTGTATTCTCATGTGATAGCTTATGTACCAAATGCTATTGTCAAAGACATCTTAACTCAAGATGAAATTGAGGGAAAAAGGGGTAAATGGATTGCTACCATATTAGAATATGATATTGAGATAAAACCTACAAAGCTGATAAAAGGACAGGGATTGGCTCAACTCATGACAGAAACAAATTGCCAAGCCCTGGATATTAATGAACTGGATGACAATTAGGAGATGGTGACTCCACAAATAAGCTAGGCCTTTTTAGACTCACCTTGGTATGCTGATACAATTTATGTTTTGTTAAACCTGCAAGCTCCTCCAGGTTTATCCAGAACAAAGCGAAGGTTTTTGAAAATGACATCCTTAAAGTATTGTATTTTAGATAATGTTCTCTTTTGGAAGAATCATGATGGTATTCTATTAAATTGTTTATTAAAAGATGAAGTTGACAAGGCTCTCAATGAATTCCATGCAGGAGACTGTGGTGGACATCTCTACTGGAAATCAACAGCAGATAAGATCCTAAGGGCTGGATTTTACTGGCCAACCTTGTTTTCTGATGTAAAGAAATTCGTAACTGCTTGCCATAAATGTCAAATCTTTGAAGGCAAGAGAAAATTATTGCCTTTACCCTTGAAACCAGTTTCCACCGAAAAACCCTTCCAACAATGCGGTCTGGACTTCATTGGAGAAATCCACCCTCCTTATTCTGGCCAACACAGATGGATCCTCACTGCCACATATTATTTTACTAAATGGATTGAAGCAATCCCATCCAGACAAGACAATGACTCTGTAATCATAGGATTCTTAGAAACCAATATACTATCAAGATTTGGCTGTCCTGAAAAAATTATAACTGATAATGTTGCTGCTTTCAAATAAAAAAAAATGATAAGTTTTTGTAATAAGTATCATATCACTTTAAGCCATTCAACAACCTATTACCCTCAGGGTAATGGAATGGCTAAATCTTCGAACAAAAGTCTCATTAATATCATTAAGAAATTGTTGGTAGAAAATAAGAAAAATTGGCATAAGAAACTTATTAATGCACTATGGGTAAACAGACTCACCACCAAAAAATCAATTGGGACCAGTCCTTATGAGTTAGTTTATGGTATTGAAGCAGTATTTACATCATCTTTAGGAGTTCCTGTAATGAAGTTACTTCAAGAAGCTCAAGTTGAACCAAATGATATTCAAAGAAGAATAAATCAAACAATAAATTTGTAGCAAACCAGAGAAGAAGTTTACCAAAGATCCCAAGTATTGCAGGAGAAACTAAAATAAATCTTTGACAAAAGGACCAAGGCAGAGGATTTCCAATTGGAAGATAAAGTTTTGAGATGGGATTCCAGAAGAGAGGATAAAGGAAAACATGGGAAGTTCGACTTCTTATGGAAGGGACCTTACATCATTCATGCTTTACAAGGAAATAATACCTATTTTCTGAAAAACTTGGATGGAACAGAGACTGAAAAAGGACCAGTAAATGGTCGAATATTAAAGCATTACTTTGATCCTGTTTATTAGGATATTTTTATTTTTTGACATGTACATACTATATCCTTTGTAATGTATTAGTTTTGATTGGATGGTAACTTGCTGAAGTTGAAGCCCGAAGAGAAGGCCCTAAGCTTCAGAAGTTTTACTATCATACATACAATAAAGCAACAAGAAGAAGAAGATTTCATGGTTCAGTTAAAGGCATTTTTGAGGCATATGACCTACTGTTCTTGACTTTTCACCAGGAAAAGCCATCCCCAAGTGGAGCCAGTGTTAGACTCCTATACCAATAGGTGTCATATTTCTTGATTGACTGGATGACCTATGCAATATGTTCATACCTTTTCTTGTTGCAAAGGTTTCCATATTTTCAAAAAATCAAAAAATTTAAAAAATGTAAAGAGGGTATACTCTAAAAGAAAAATTAAAGGGTGAAAAAAATAAAATTGGCCAAAAAAGTGAAAGAAAATGAACCCCACCAAAAGAAAGGCCAAGGAAAGTGTGCAAGTCTAAATGCCACTACTTTTTGCTCTGATGTAATAAACAAATTGTGTGCAACTTGTATTTTATGACACAATTAATGAACATTCAAACAGTTTAAGCTTGGCTAGTTCATCTTTCAATTTTATGTTTTAGAGATAGAGAATAAAATCTGACCAAACTGTTTAATCTTAGCAAATAAATAGATAGGTAGAGTGAATAAAAAGGAGCTCAACAGTTTAATCTGAGCCCTTGGATGTAATAAGGTTAGAATTAGATAGATTTTCATATGTAAAAATAAAATTGTGATGAGGGTTTGCCAATCTAAGTGCACCCTAATAAAGAAGAAAAAATGGTAGAGTAAAGTAGGTAGGGTAGGTAGATGATGTTGCAGAATTACATGTGATGGATGATGGCTTTAGATGTGTTAAATCGTTTACTTTCATTACAAGTGCAAAGGCAAACAATATATTGGAAGAATTTCAAATAAGGCAAAGTCAAATTATTAACTTCCTTTCTCATTTTCTCCCTAAACATTTCACTAATTTCCCCTAAGTGCTAAGGTATTTGAAAATTAAAGGGGCTCAAGGCATTTCCTTGACTATTGGAGGAACCGGACCCTCGGCCCAATAATTGGAAAAACCTAAGTACTTAAAAATATTCATCATCACACTCATTCACCTCTAAAAAATATTTTCCTAAGTAAAATCCCATTTTACTTAGGAAAATCATGCAATATTCCATAGAAACCCATTTCATGAAAGCATAAGTTAAATACGTTATCCTAATGTTTTACACTTAGCGCTTTAGCTCATTTGTCATATTAATTTCTAATTTATTATTTAAATCCCTATGAGAATAACCTTCTCCTATTATATATAACTCCTTTTTATAAAAATGCCCAAAAACCCATTTATTATAATTTTAGTCAAAGTATTTAATCCCCATATGTTTAAATAAATTACCCTCATTATGCTCCCTTTGACTAAAATATATCTTTATATTATTCCCGCCCCCTATGGTAACTAAATCATTTTGATTTAATTACTATATAATAAAAAATATATGATAAAACCTTTAAACATGTTTATATGTGTTTAAAACAAAAAATAACCCGAAGTTTAGTTCAAACTAAAACTTCAAAATAACCCATCCCTTGCGTATTTTTCTTCCCCGACCCTCTGTCTTACGAAGAAATTGATTAACCCTCCAGGTTAATTAATAACCTGTCCCGCCAATAAAAACACCCTCGATGAGATTAATTAAAAAATAATCACGTTGGACCCGCCTTGTTAAATTCCCGTCATTTCCACGTCCCAAAGACTGTCCGATCGAATGATCCAAGATCTATGGCTATTAACAATTTTGCTAGCCATCCGCGTCCGAAAAATAACGCACGATGGCCAAGCGGTTTTCTGGATCGTACAGAGCCACGCGTCGTTCATTGTATGAAATCGCTCGCCCTCCGCCCAAAACCACCTTTCTCCAAAAGCGGTGTGATGGAAACCGCTTACTGCCTGCCCTCCGTGACGAATCCACCGTACATGCTGACGTCATCAATCAAAAACCCGCCACCCTTTTGACTTTGTAAATAAAACAAAAGCCCGCATCGTTTTCATTATTTTGTGCATTAACCAGTCTCCCATGCGACAAATTTCAAAAATCAACTGTTGAAGTCTGCCGACCGTTACTTTGCTGAAGAGAATCGCAGTCCAGTATTCCAGAGTTCGTCTGCCATTGCAAATACTTGTTTAATCATTATTAATTTCCAAAGACAGGTATTTACCCTATTTCCCACTGAACTCTGTAAATAATCCAGGTTTTCTGTTTTAATTCCACATTAAAGACTGAAACAGAGTTCAATTTGATCTTTTTCATTTCCAGAACTACAATTGTATTCCCCAAATCTGGTAATTGTGCTTTTTTTTCACGAAAACCCCGAATTTCCATTTCTGAATCCACAAGAACCAGAAATGGAGGTTCCCATGGCTTTAAATGTTACACCCTTGAATGCCCCTCACAGAGACTTAGATTATTTTCCATTAGTGGATAGAGATTTTCAAATTAAAGACTTGGTTCTCAGTGAAAGTCCCCTTCGGATATTTTTCTACTGCAGAGACAATTACTTGAAAGGCTCTGACATTTTTGGATTGTGGAAATATAATCTTCCCATGTACCTTCTCTCCTCAGTCCACATTTTTCCTGAGATAATCCCTTATTTTCAAGCAAACTATGATCCCAATCTAAGAGCAGTTTTGTCCCCAAGTCAGACTATCCTTTTTCCCATAACTGCTCAGTCCATTAATGATATGTTACAATTTCAACCTGGTCAAGCCCTCACTCCCCTATCCATGGGAGAATTACTTGAGAAATCTACCAAATTATCCCATGAAGAGTTAACTCGTCTTTGCCAGAACATCAGCCCAAAGGCCCTCCCCCTTATGGTTATACTTTTTTCACTAATGAAGGTAGACTTATTCTGAACATGCTATCCTTTATAATGGGTTTTAATACTAGTGAATATGTTGACCAATTAACCCTAGTATTGTTGTCTATTTTCACCCCAGGACAGCCCCCTGATGTTAAGTATGACTTTGCATCCTACATTGCAGAAAAAATCCATGATCAGTTCACGAGATTAGAGAACAAGAGAGATGCTGAAGAAGCTACTCCTATCAGTGGATCTTCTGAACAAAAAGATGCTAAAAGACAAAAATTGAACCCTCTTCCAGAAATGGAATCTATTCATGAAATCCTTGATAGTCAAGAGGAAGAAAAAATGGGTAGTCAGCAAACAGGTGCGAACAGTGGAACATCAACTACTCTACAGAAAAAAGAGCTGCAAAAGCAGCAAAATGTAGAAGTGTCATATTTCAAACCACCAGTGAAAGATGCCTGGGACATTAAAAGAACTTTCATAAATATAAAGGCCAGAAATGATCCTCTCAGACTTCAAATTTACAATCATTGTTTGAAAATGGCCCCTAAGAATCATCAAAGGTTGATGTCAGCTTTTGACATCCAGCAGGGAAAAATGCTAATGGGTCACTTCAAACCGAAAGTGCAACAACCTCAGACAGGTGCAGATTACATCAGGACTAATTTTGAAGTGTTAGCAAAGGATATTCATCCTTTAGATCAAATTGAGTTGCATAAACAGACAGGTCAGATGATTTATTCTACTCTGACGGATAAATCAATGATGACTCAGAAATTGCAGGATTCTTTGGAGAATACAAATGCCCAATTAAGCCTTGAAAAAACCTCTTCTCAGGCTAAAGACAACAGGATTAAAACTTTGGAGGAAATTATCGTTGGATTGGAACATAATCCTAAAGATGTTAAGGGAATAGAAGCATTAATCAAGAAGAAATATGATGATATTGCAGCTTTGAGAAAACAACTAAAGCTACGAGCCTCAAGACATCCTCAGACTGTTGAAATTATAAAACAAAATTCTGAAGAAGAATTAATGGACTTTCTCTTAAAACTGAATGAGCAACTTAATGAAATAGAGAAAGAGCTTGAAAGGGCATTGAAAGATAAGCAGCCTAGTGTTCCAGCATTTACACCAGAGGTAATTACAGGTACTACAACAACAGTTCAACCAACAGAATTTCCATAGGTGCATACTTCCAATTTGAGTCCAAAATAATTAACAAAGTCAATGGAGGAAATGAAACTCCAAGTGACTGAGCTACAGAGAACAAAGGTGCAACTTACCTCTTTAGAACAAAAGTATGACCTCTCAAAGATGAATGTTGCAGATAAAACAAGAGAGGTCAACAGATTAGAAAAGTTGGTCCATAAATTAGAAAAGGATCTCACATTGGAGAAGCCTTTAAATGAAATCAACGAAATTATTTGGGACAACATCATCCAATCAATAAAAGATGTCTGGCCCTCAATTCAAATCATGCAGGAACAGAATGATCTAGTCAAATTGGCTATAGAAGAAGTCCTAATTGCAAGAGAAGAATTGGGAAACATACCGGATGAAGCCAATGAACTCATTCATTTTCTAAATACTCAGAACAAGCAACAACTTGAAGAATTTGGCATTCAAGACAGGACAGGCACAATTTTGGAAATAAAGAGAGTTTTTACCAAAAGAACTCTGATGCAGAATTTGGAACGAAGATGCTCAGACATGCAAGAAGAAATTACTGCCTTCAGGAAAAGATTTGATATTTTGTTGAATAAAGGATTGCTTAGTCATTTTGTTTTAGAGGATAAATTGATGGACCTGGAAAGTTATGTTGAAAAATTGGACAAGCATGCTGACAATCAGGCCAGTACCTCAACTAGTTCATCAACAGCAGCATTGCCTACAGGAAAAAGTCTTCATGATAGATTGGAATTTTTTTTTTATCTTGAGCATGAAGTAAAACATTTGTTTCATGTTCAACCTACTTTCTTTAGGTATACAGAGACTGATGAAACTCTCAGAAATCTGCAAAGGACCAGAATTCCCGAAGATAAATGGTGGGAAGAACTGTTAGAACTTTTGTGAAAATTATCCTTACCTGAATTTTTAATTATGTACTACAGTAAGTCATGGAAAAAGGATAAAAGGATGAATAAAGGTCAAAGTGTATTAGAGCAGTCAAAGAGTATCAGTTAAACTGAAAAGCCAACACAGAGTTACTGAAGAGGATAGAAATGAGCCAAAGCATAGGGCCTCCCTCCAGCACATTCTCAAAAGAAGGAAACAGCACAACATCAGTTATCATTTTTTCTTATCTACGAGACCATCTGTCTCTATTTTACTGTAATTTACTTATGAGTCATCCTAGATAATATCTGAAGTTGTTATGAGATATTTTTTGTAACTTTTTGTATAAATACTCCCTCAATCGGAGTATTGAGGGTGGATTCTTGGACTTTGCTGTAACATTGACTATTTTGGAATAAAGTGCTATTGGAGAAATTTTTTGTGCCTAAGCTGGATGATGAATTGAAGCGAAAGAATTTTTACAGGATTCATGTGTCAGACTACGGATCAATAAGTCATCTTTCTCTTGTGTTTTAAAGTCTTTATATTTGTTTATTATATCACTGTGTTTCATTTCTGAATGATTAATGAAAAGGAGTAAATCAAAAAGTACTTAAGTGTAATCTGATTTTAATCATTGTTATTCTAAATGTTTTCTTCTAAACTGGTTTTAAACAGTGAATTCTTAATTGTTCCTGTTTTTCTAGTTTAAGCATTTCTCATTATTTAATAAAGAATACTTAATTGCTCTTTGTTAATAATCACTCAATTTTCCCTCTTATAAATGTTTTGAAAGATTCTTAATTGCCTTTCATCCATTTTAAATCCAGTCCATTCACTTTATATCTAAAATTGTTCTCTGTTTGATTATCTTGCCCTGTGAAACCATCTTTTGTTGATAAACTTAATCCAGTAAAGCCATATTTTTGAATCCATAGCCTAATGGCCTGAAACTAATCAATCTTGTCCTCAGCTATCGAATTCCACCACCCAAATTCAAACAAAACTCTTGGACTTTATAACTAGCCTAATACCTTCTAAAACAAAGCTAAATTTTACAGAGAGAGCCCTCTCTGGGTACAGATTGGCTAGATTCTGTACCTAAAATATTGGTTTGTGGTTATCTCGGATCCCTTTCCTCTTCCCAACAACTTCAAGGAAAATATGAGTGATAACATAGTGGCGACTCCACCGGGCACTCTGAATAATTTTATTTTTACTGTGTTTACTTTATAAACTACAGACGGAGCCTGAAGTTAGCCAGGTAGCCTTTGAACTTCTTTTTCTCTGCAATTTCATAGTAAATAAATGCTACTTCAATCTATCTCCGGTATAGTTTATGGACTGAACCTTGGTTTCAAACATCTGATCAGTTCCTCTAGTTAATATTCAAGAAAATTTAAATCCATTATCTGAAACTTCTTAAAGAGATTATTGAAGTTGTATTATTCATTTTATTTAAACCAAAAAACCAAAAATATCACTTAAGAAAGTTGGCTTCAGAAAGGACTCATTACACTAGGGCTAATCCTGATCCAAATCCTCCGCCAGTATTCGAAAATCCAAATCTGATTCCCAGAATTCTTAGAAGACAAGATAGTCAAGAAAGCTCTGGAAGTTCTCGACCTCTCTATAGATCAATTTCATGTCCAGTGAAGTGGATCTATCTTGAGGACGAACCTTTTGACGAGTAGTTTGAAACATCTTTATTTGTGAATTTTCTGAATCTAAATTTTCCAATTTGGTTCCGGACCCATTATTTCTTGAAGATTTGCAATTTGAATTTGTGACTTCACACCTTGACAAACATTTGCGATATTCTATACAATCTGAGTTTACCTCTGAAGAAACTTCAAACATTTCTGTGAT
Organism: Pinus albicaulis; assembly: GCA_034641835.2. Classification (NCBI taxonomy): domain Eukaryota; kingdom Viridiplantae; phylum Streptophyta; class Pinopsida; order Pinales; family Pinaceae; genus Pinus; species Pinus albicaulis. The sequence continues at coordinate 594,226,355 of CM076574.1, forward strand.
TACTTCTGTTTCTCCCAGTTCATCAACTTTTCCCCAAACCTCTCAACATCAAACTACCCCTTCCACTCCTCCACCCACCACTCATAGACCAACCTCACCTGTTATCCGACTACCTCTTCCAATGGCAAACAGATATGCTCCCTTAAGGTTACTAGCTAATCTAGGGGCTATGCCTCAATATTACCAATCTAAAATCACTCCTTTTGATGGTTCTGGTACTTATACTGCTCAACAGCATACTAAAAGGATGACCGATTATTTTGAATTTTATGAAACAGATGTTGATGATGTACGAATGAGAATTTTTATCCAAAGTCTTACTGGAGAAGTCAGAACCTGGTTCAGGGCTCTCCCTGCAAATAGTGTTGCTGACTTACCATCCCTTTATAGAACATTTTTAAATAGATGGGAGAAGAAGAAATATCCTCTTCAAATCCTATCAGACTTTGGAAAACTAAAAAGAGGACCAAATGAGACTGTGCAAGATTATGTTACCAGATTCAATGAAGCTTATAATGTTGTTCCCCAAAATCTTAGACCTCCTCCAGACTCAGTACTAATCAAATTCCTTGATGGATTTGATTCTGATATAGCATATCAGCTTAGAGAAAGAGCTCCTCAAACTCTAGAAGAAATGCAAAGCATAGTTGTTAGTGTTGAAGCTAACCTGATAGAAAAACGAGCTAGAGCTAGAGCTGAAAGGAGAATGCCTATAAACGAAGAACCCACAGCTTTTGAGAAGAAAATAAATGCTATTATCAAAGGAATGGAAAGGCTAGGAGATAGAGTAGAAACAATTTAAAAGAATAAAGCTCCTTGGGATGGTCAACCTAGCAATACTGTGAGAAATCCGAACTTCAGAAGAAACCAAAATCAAAATACTGGAAAAACTGGTCCTGACCAAAGTATTAGGCCCCCATTCCAGGAAAATTATGTCGAAGGTTCAACTTTGAGGAACCTATTAACATGTTGAACAAATGTCTCATCGAAGATGAAAATGAACCAGAAATTTTCTTGACCCAAGATGATCAAGAAGCTCACATTATTAAACAGTTTCAAACCCAATCAGGAGAATCATTTGATTTTAAGGAAGGATATGACACAAGCATCTACGAAGTTCATAAGCAATACAATTTGAGAAGTAGACGAGTTGATGTTCCGGAAGCAAGTAAACAGAAAACCACAAAGCAACCCCTCAAAGGTAAGATCAGTACTACCCCTGTAAATATTCTCACTAGATCAGATCCTAATCCTGCCCATCCAATAATTGAAGATGTATCTGATACTTAACTAAATAACAGACAACTGTCCAATACTCTTCCTCCTAAAGGAAATGTAGAGGAACCTCTAGAAGTTGATTCGGAAACAACTTCAGCACCCAACCACACTCCTGAAAAGGAGAAAAACACTGAAAACATAGAAAAAGATAATCCAACTGTTCAAAATATAAGGACTCAAACTGAGAAATATTTTAATTTAGAATCTGAAGTAGGCAAATTAAAGGTAGTTGTTCCACTGTCCGAATTAGTTAAACATAATGTCTACAGAAACCAAATTTATAAATCACTCAATATTCCTGGAAATGATGACACAGTTAATGTTTTTGATGACCAACCCAGATTACTGCTTCGCCCTGAGGTAAATGGAAAACCTAAAAGTGGAGGAACCCCTCCATTTTATATAAGTTTGAATATACATGACAAAATACTTCATAATGCCATGCTTGATTCTGGGGCATCTCATAATTTAATGCCCAAGGCTGTAATGGAAAGATTAAACTTAGACATCACCAGACCATATAAAGATCTTTTTTCTTTTGATTCAATTCAGGTGAGATGTTTAGGATTAATTAAAGATTTGTGTGTTACATTGGTTCAATACCCTGCTAAATCAATTTTGATGGATATAGTAATAGGAGATATTCCTCCAAAATATGGTATGCTATTGTCTAGATCCTGGGTGCAAAACTCGGAGGATCTCTTCAATTAGATATGTCATCTGATACTATTTCAGTATTCGGCCAACCTAAGAGACTATACAGAGAAACCTTGATGAAATATGTTGTCAATAGTCAGGTGAAACCTGAAAATTTCCCTATCTACTCAGTACACTTTGATATGGACTCATTCATTCTCTATAATGCTGAAACTAATCTTCCCACTGAACTAGAAGCACTAGCAGCTGAACCAAAAGAAACTGCAAATAAATCTAGTGTTCAAATCCAAGAAATCTCTGAAGAAAAAGAAACATCAGAAACCCAAGAAAAACCTGAAGAAAATAAAAAATCAGATCTCACTGTTAGGAAAGTTCCTGAAACTCCTGATGAAAATTATGTACATGAAATTCTTTGGCATTTAGAATTTGATGGTTCAGTTAATAAGTTAGGAGCAGGAGCTGGAATTTGGATACATAACCTTGAAAATGATCACGCTAAAGGCCATGCTTATAGATTGAACTTTAAATGCACTAATAATATGGCAGAGTATGAAGCTCTTTTGTTGGGGCTTAAACTTGTCAAAAAATTAGGAGCAATAAGAGTGTCTGTGATAGGGGATTCTAATTTAATTATTCAACAGATCAATGGTGAATGTTCAACAAAAGATCCCAGATTAAGAGAATATAGAGGAACAATTGTAGAAATTCTCAATACTTTTCTATAGGCTCAGCTTGCAAAAATTCCAAGAAAACAAAACTTGCATGCTCATAGCCTTGCAATGTTTGCTAGCACTTGTAAATTAACATTTGAACCTAATCATCAGTTCACAGCTGAGATTAGACATAGACCAACTATTCCAAAAAATCTTATGAATTGGCAAGTGTTTGCAAATGATAATCAGATTAATAATTTTCTAACTTTAGAGAATGAATTTTCTAACAGTAATATAGATGAAGATGTAGTCATTGAATCTGATCAAATAAATGAACAAGAAACGAAAATTTCAAAAGAAAGTGCCACTCAAATACTTCATCCAACGAAATTCACCAAAAAAGACATGCAGGACCTCAAACAAATGGAAGTTGATGAGATTGTAGAAGATGAATCTGAGATCATTAATCTGAAAGATAATCATTTACCCAAAGGATTGACTCCTCTAGAAGATCTTTTTGACTCCAATGACATTCCACTGAAACCTAAAATGGAACCACTAAAAGCTGATATTGAGGAATACAATTTGGGAACAGAGGAAAAACCTAAAATCATAAAATTATCAAAATCTTTGCCTCCCAATAAAAAATCAAAATATGTTGAATTAATAAAAGAATTCCAGGATGTTTTTGCCTAGAGTTATGAATATTTGAAGTCTTATGATACATCTATAATTCAACATAAAATACCTCTAAAACCAGATCAGAAACCATTTAAGCAAAAACTGAGAAGAATCAACCCTGTATTGTTGCCTTCAATTGAAAAAGAAATCAAACGAATGTACGAAGCAGGGATAATTGCTCCAATTAGATTTTCAAAATGGGTGTCTAACTTGGTCCCTACTTGGAAGAAAACTGGAGAGATTAGACTATGTGTTGATTTAAGAAATCTAAATAAGCTTTCTTTGAAGGATAATTATCCTTTGCCCAAAATGGATCACATTTTGCAAAGGGTAGTAGGTGCTTCAAGGATTTCTCTTTTAGATGGGTTTTCAGGATACAACCAGATTCTGGTTCATCCTGATGACCAGGATACAACAGCTTTTACAACACCATGGGGTACTTTCAAATATGTTAAAATGCCATTTGGACTCAGAAATGCTGGAGAAACCTTCCAAAGAGCAATGGACATTGCATTTGCGAAATAAATTCATGACTTTCTTGTTATATATCTGGATTATTTAACTATTTTTTCTAAATCAGATCAGCAACATTTGGAACATCTCAGAAAAGTCTTCATAAAATGCAGAAAGTATGGTATTTCTTTGAATCCAAAAAATTCATTGTTTGGTCTTGAAGAAGGTAAACTTTTAGGCCATATCATTTCAAAAGATGGCATTATAATTGATCCTGAAACAATACAAGCCATATTGCAGATACCTCATCCTAGAAATATCAAGGAACTGCAAGCATTCATAGGAAAAATCAATTTTTTAAGAAGATTCATTTCTAGTTTAGCTGAATTAATTAGATTACTTACTAACATGTTAAGAAAGGATTCAAGTATTAAATGGACAGTAGAATCCAAGCTATCATTTAAAGATATTAAAATGGCTTTGACCAAAACACCAGTTCTTACCAGTCCACAATTTGATAGAGACTTTATTATTTTTTCATTTGCATCAAAACATACTGTAGCAACTGTTTTATTACAAAAGGATGATCAAGGATGTGAAAAACCTATAGCCTTTTTTAGTAAAGCACTGAGGGATGCATCATTAAAATACAATATCATGGAAAAGCAAGCTTTTGCACTTGTGAAAGCTATTAAAGATTTTAGAATCTATATATTGTATTCTCATGTGATAGCTTATGTACCAAATGCTGTTGTCAAAGACATCTTAACTCAAGATGGAATTGAGGGAAAAATGGGTAAATGGATTGCTACCATATTAGAATATGATATTGAGATAAAACCTACAAAGCTAATAAAAGGATAGGGATTGGCTCAACTCATGACAGAAACAAATTGCCAAGCCCTAGATATTAATGAACTGGATGACAATCAGGAGATGGCGACTCCACAAATAAGCTAGGCCTTTTTAGACTCACCTTGGTATGCTGATACAATTTATGTTTTGTTAAACCTGCAAGCTCCTCCAGGGTTATCCAGAACAAAGTGAAGGTTTTTGAAAATGACATCCTTAAAGTATTGTATTTTAGATAATTTTCTCTTTTGGAAGAATCATGATGGTATTCTTTTAAATTGTTTATTAAAAGATGAAGCTGACAAGGCTCTCAATGAATTCCATGCAGGAGACTGTGGTGGACATCTCTACTGGAAATCAACAGCAGATAAGATGCTAAGGGCTGGATTTTACTGGCCAACCTTGTTTTCTGATGTAAAGAAATTTGTAACTGCTTGCCATAAATGTCAAATCTTTGAAGGCAAGAGAAAATTATTGCCTTTACCCTTGAAACTAGTTTCCACCGAAAAACCCTTCCAACAATGGGGTCTGGATTTCATTGGAGAAATCCACCCTCATTCTTCTGGCCAACACAGATGGATCCTCACTGCCACAGATTATTTTACTAAATGGATTGAAGCAATCCCATCCAGACAAGCCAATGACTTTGTAATCATAGGATTCTTAGAAACCAATATACTATCAAGATTTGGCTGTCCTGAAAAAATTATAACTGATAATGCTGCTGCTTTCAAATCAAAAAAGATGATAAGTTTCTGTAATAAGTATCATATCACTTTAAGCCATTCAACAGCCTATTACCCTCAGTGTAATGGACTGGCTGAATCTTCCAACAAAAGTCTCATTAATATCATTAAGAAATTGTTGGAAGAAAACAAGAAAAATTGGCATAAGAAACTTATTAATGCACTGTGGGCAGATAGACTCACCACCAAAGAATCAATTGGGACTAGTCCTTATGAGTTAGTTGATGGTATTGAGGTAGTATTTCCATCATATTTAGGAGTTCCTATAATGAAGTTACTTCAAGAAGCTCAAGTTGAACCAAATGATATTCAAAGAAGAATAAATCAAACAATCAATTTGCAGCAAACCAGAGAAGAAGTTTACCAAAGATCCCAAGTATTGCAGGAGAAGCTAAAGAAAATATTTGACAAAAGGACCAAGGCAGAGGATTTCCAATTGGAAGATAAAGTTTTGAGATGGGATTCCAGAAGAGAGGATAAAGGAAAACATGGGAAGTTCGACTTCTTATGGAAGGGACCTTACATCATTCATGCTTTACAAGGAAATAATACCTATTTTCTGAAAAACTTGGATGGAACAGAGACTGAAAAAGGACCAGTAAATGGTCAAATGTTAAAGCATTACTTTGATCCTGTTTATTAGGATATTTTTATTTTTTTACATGTACATACTATATCCTTTGTAATGTATCAGTTTTGATTGGATGGTAACTTGCTGAAGTTGAAGCCCGAAGAGAAGGCCCTAAGCTTCAGAAGTTTTACTATCATACATACAATAAAGCAACAAGAAGAAGAAGATTTCATGGTTCAGTTAAAGGCATTTTTGAGGCATCTGACCTACTGTTCTTCACTTTTCACCAGGAAAAGCCATCCCCAAGTGGAGCCAGTGTTAGACTCCTATACCAATAGGTGTCATATTTCATGATTGACTTGTTGAACTATGCAATATGTTCATACCTTTTCTTGTTGCAAAGGTTTCCGTATTTTCAAAAAATCAAAAAATTTAAAAAATGTAAAGAGGGTATACCCTAAAAGAAAAATCAAAGGGTGAAAAAAATAAAATTGGCCAAAAAATTGAAAGAAAATGAACCCCACCAAAAGAAAGGCCAAGGAAAGTGTGCAAGTCTAAATGCCACTAATTTTTTCTCTGATGTAATAAACAAATTGTGTGCAACTTGTATTTTATGCCACAATTAATGAACATTCAAAAAGTTTAAGCTTGGCTAGTTCATCTTTCAATTTTATGTTTTAGAGATAGAGAATAAAATCTGACCAAACTATTTAATCTTGGCAGATAAGTAGATAGGTAGAGTGAATAAAAAGGAGCTCAACATTTTAATCTGAGCCCCTGGATGTAATAAGGTTAGAATTAGATAGATTTCCATATGTAAAGAGAAAAGTGTGATGAGGGTTTTCCAGTCTAAGTGCACCCTAATAAAGAAGAAAAAATGGTAGAGTAAAGTAGGTAGGGTAAGTAGATGATGTTGTAAAATTACATGTGATTGATGATGGCTTTAGAAGTGTTAAATCTTTTACTTTCATCACAAGTGCAAAGGCAGACAATACATTGGAAGAATTCCAAATAAGGCAAAGTAAAATTATTAACTTCCTTTCTCATTTTCTCCCTAAACATTTCACTAATTTCCCCTAAGTGCTAAGGTATTTGAAAATTAAAGGGGCTCAAGGCATTTCCTTTACTATTGGAGGGACCGGACCCTCGGCCCAATAATTGGAAAAAACCTACGTACTTAAAAACATTCATCATCACAATCATTCACTTCTAAAAAATATTTTCCTAAGTAAAATCCCATTTTACTTAGGAAAATCATGCAATATTCCATAAAAACCCATTTCATGCAAGCATAAGTTAAATACATTATCCTAATGTTTTACACTTAGCACTTTAGCTCATTTGTCATATTAATTTCTAATTTATTATTTAAATCCCTATGATAATAACCTTCTTCTATTATATATAACTCCTTATTTATAAAATACCCAAAAAACCCATTTATTATAATTTTAGTCAAAGTATTTAATCCCCATATGTTTAAATAAAACACCCCCATTATACTCCCTTTGACTAAAATATATCTTTAATATTAATCCCGCCCCCTATGGTAATTAGATTAATCTGATTTAATTACCATATAATAAAAATATATGATAAAACCTTTAAACATATTTTAAATGTGTTTAAAACAAAAAATAACCCGAAGTTTAGTTCAAATTAAAACTTCAAAATAACCCATCCCTTGCGTGTTTTTCTTCCCCGACCCTCTGTCGTACAAAGAAATTGATTAACCCTCCAGGTTAATTAATAACCTGTCTAGCCAATAAAAACGCCCTCGATGAGATTAATTAACAAATAATCACGTTGGACCCGCCTTGTTAAATTCCCGTCATTTCCACGTCCCGAAGATCGTCTGATCGACTGATCCAAGATCTACGGCTATTAACAATTTCGCTAGCCATCCACGTCTGAACAATAACGCGTGATGGCCAAGTGTTTTTCTAGATCATACAGAGCCACGTGTTGTTCATTGTATGGAATCGCTCGCCCTCTGCCCAAAACCACCTTTCTCCAAAAGTGGTGCGATGGAAACCGCTTACCGCCTGCCCTTCGTGACGAATCCACCATACATGCTGACGTCATCAATAAAAAACCCGCCACCCTTTTGACTTTGTAAATAAAACAAAATCCCACGTCGTTTTCATTATTTTGTGCATTAACCAGTCTCCCATGCGACAAATTTCAAAAATCAACTGTTGAAGTCTGTCGACTGTTACTTTGCTGAAGAGAATCGTAGTCCAATATTCCAGAGTTCGTCTGCCATTGCAAATACTTGTTTAATCATTATTAATTCCCAAAGACGGGTATTTACCCTATTTCCCACTGAGCTCTATAAATAATCCAGGTTTTCTGTTTTAATTCCACATTAAAGACTGAAATAGAGTTCAATTTGATCTTTTCCATTTCCAGAACCGCAATTGCATTCCCCAAATCTAGTAATTGTGGTTGTTTTTCACGAAAACCCCAAATTTCCATTTCTGAATCCATAAGAACTAGTAATGGAGGTTCCCGTGGCTTTAAATGTTACACCCTTGAATTCCCCTCACAGAGACTTAGATTATTTGCCATTATTGGACAGAGATTTTCAAATTAAAGACTTGGTTCTCAGTGAAAGTCCCCTTCGGATATTTTGCTACTGCAGAGACAATTACTTGAAAGGCTCTGACATTTTTGGATTGTGTAAATCTAATCTTCCCATGTACCTTCTCCCCTCAGTCCACATTTTTCCTGAGATAATCCATTATTGTCATGAAAACTATGATCCCAATCTAAGAGCAGTTTTGTCCCCAAGTCAGACTATCCTTTTTCCCATAACTGCTCAGTCCATTAATGAGATGTTACAATTTCAACCTGGTCAAGCCCTCACTCCCCTGTCCATGGAAGAATTACTTGATAAATCTACCAAATTATCCCATGAAGCGTTAACTCGTCTTTGCCAGACCTTCATGTTTCCAGAACATCATCCCAAAGGCCCTCCCCCTTATGGTTATACTTTTTTCACTAATGAGGGTAGACTTATTCTGAACATGATATCTTTTATAATGGGTTTTAATACTAGTGAATATGTTGACCAATTAACCCTAGTATTGTTGTCTATTTTCACCCCAGGACAGCCCCATGCTGTCAAGTATGACTTTGCATCCTACATTACAGACAAAATCCATGATCAGTTCATGAGATTAGAGAATGAGAGAGTGTTCAATTATTCTTTTGTTATTTATCATCTCATGCTTTATTACCAATCAGAAAGTTTCCCTTTTCATGTTAAAAAGCTTGATGCTAAAGGAAATCATAGGTCTGTGATCTTTTGGTCTGCCATCACTCATAATTCCCTTGATTCTCCTTATTCCTATAATGATTTTATTGATCTTTTTGTACACCCAGCAACCACCTTGTTGACAGGAGTCTCTCCTCCCAGGCTCAGTAATGAAATCAAGAAAATTCTTTAGCTCTCAAAACAATACCGTATAGGTGACTGGTACCCATACCAGAATCACATAGAAATCAGAGTTTATGGGTGTGATTTATGCCCATTCAAGTTGCCCGAGTATGTCCCAATAAGACTCTTTGCATTAGAGTATTTCGTACATTTTTGTAATGCAAAGAAAAAGGCTCAACTCAGGATTAAAAGCTAGCTAGGTCCCTTTGTTTGTAACTCTAGAGATGTTGGTAAGGAAGCAGAAATAATATTAGAAGATTATCTTAAATTACAAAAAAGTTTCTTTTGGGTACCTTATGACCCAAATAGCTTTATTTGTGATAGAAGAACAAAAAAAAAACTATCACCATACATTCATCAAAGAATCCCAGAAGTTGAACAATATGCCAATATGGATGAATGGATGGAAGGGACATTGGTAGAACAGGATAGTGAGTAGGTCAATGTTGAAAATGTAATGAAAGACCTTGAAAAGATACTTGACCTAGACTCTTTTGGACAGGTACAGATACCAGGTATTGGCCCTTCTTCTGCAGGGACTTCTCAGCAAAATCTATAGGAAATCAATGCATTGGCTACAGTAGCATCCAAAAGAAAAGAGAAAGAGGTTGACATACAGGTTACAGAGAAATTTACAATGACAGAACAACCTCAGACTTCTAAAGGACAGGATCAAGTACAAATTTCCCCTACTCAGACCAATGTAGCAGAAGTATCACTCTTACAGACTCCTCTTAATGTGGAAAAGGGCAAAAAGAGAGATGCTGAAGCAGCTAATCATATCGGTGGATCTTCTGAACAACAAGATGCTAAAAGACAACAATTGAACCCTCTTCCAGAAATGGAATCTGTTCATGAAATCCTTGATAGTCAAGAGGAAGAATAATTGGGTAGTCAACAAACAAGTGTGAACAGTGGAACATCAACTACTCTACAGAAAAAAGAGCTGCAAAAGCTTCAAAATGCAAAAGTGTCATCTTTCAAACCACCAGTGAAAGATGTCTGGGACATTAAAAGGACTTTCATAAATATCAAGGCCAGAAATGATCCTCTCAGACTTCAAATTTACAATCAGTGTTTGAAAATGGACCCTAAGAATCAGCAAAGGTTGATGTCATCTTTTGACATCCAGCAGGGGAAAATGCTAATAAGTCACTTCAAACCCAAAGTGCAGCAATATCAGACAGCTGCAGATTACATCAAGACTAATTTTGAAGTGTTAGCAAAGGATATTCATCCTTTAGATGAAATTGAGTTGCATAAACAGACAGGTGAGATGATTTATTCTACTCTGACGGATAAATCAATGATGACTCAGAAATTGCAAGATTCTTTGGAGAATACAAATTCCCAATTAAGCGTTGAAAAAGCCTCTTCTCAGGCTAAAGATAACAGGATTAAAACTTTGGAGGAAATTATCATTGGATTGGGACATAATCCTAAAGATGTTAAGGGAATAGAAGCATTAATCAAGAATAAAGATGATGATATTGCAGCTTTGAGAAAACAACTAAAGCTACCAGCCTCAAGACATCCTCAGACTGCTGAAATTATAAAAAAAAAAATTGAAGAAGAATTAATGGAATTTCTCTTAAAACTGAATGATCAACTTAATGAAATAGAGAAAGAGCTTGAAAAGGCATTAAAAGATAAGCAGCCTAGTGTTCCAGCATCTACACCAGAGGTAATTACAGGTACTACAACAACCGGTCAACTAACAGAATTGCCACAGGTGCATACTTCCAATTTGAGTCCAGAAGAATTAACAAAATCAATGGAGGAAATGAAACTCCAAGTGACTGAGCTACAGAGAACAAAGGTTCAACTTACCTCTTTAGAACAAAAGTATGACCTCTCAAAGATGAATGTTGCGGATAAAACAAGAGAGGTCAACAGATTAGAAATTTGGTCCATAAATTAGAAAAGGATCTCACATTGGAGAAGCCTTTAAAGGAATTCAACGAAATTCTTTGGGACAACATCATCCAATCAATAAAAGATGTCTGGCCCTCAATTCAAATAATGCAGGAACAGAATGATCTAGTCAAATTGGCTATAGAAGAAGTCCTAATTGCAAGAGAAGAATTGGGAAACAGACCTGATGAAGCCAATGAACTCATCCATTTTCTAAATACTCAGAACAAGCAGCAACTTGAAGAATTTGGCATTCAAGACACGACAGGCACAATTTTGGAAATAAAGAGAGTTTTTACCAAAAGAACTCTGATGCAGAATTTGGAACGAAGATGCTCAGACATGCAAGAAGAAATCACTGCCTTCAAGAAAAGATTTGATATTTTGTTGAATAAAGGATCTTAGTCCTTTTGTTTCAGAGGATAAATTGATGGACCTGGAAAGTTATGTTGAAAAATTGGACAAGCATGCTGACAATCAGGCTAGTACCTCAACTAGTTCATCAACAACAGCATTGCCTACAGGAAAAAGTCTTCATGATAGATTGGAAAATTTGTTTTATCTTGAGCATGAAGTAAAACATTTTTTTCCTGTTCAACCTACGTTCTTTAGGTATACATAGACTGGTGAAACTCTCAGAAAGCTGCAAAGGACCAGAATTCCCGAAGATAAATGGTGGGAAGAACTGTTAGAACTTTTGTGAAAATTATCCTTACCTGAATTTTTAATTATGTACTACAGTAAGTCATGGAAAAAGGATAAAAGGATGAATAAAGGTCAAAGTGTATCAGAGCAGTCAAAGAGTATCAGTTAAACGGAAAAGCCGGCATAGACTTACTGAAGAGGATAGCAATGAGCCAAAGCATAGGGCCTGCCTCCAGCACATTCTCAAAAGAAGGAAACATCACAACATTAGTTATCGCTTTTTATTATCTACGAGACCATCTGTCTCTATTTTATTGTAATTTACTTATGAGTCATCCTAGATAATATCTCAAGTTGTTATGAGATATTTTTTGTAACTTTTTGTATAAATACTTCCTCAATTGGAGTTTTGAGGGTGGATTCTTAGACTTTGCTGTAACATTGACTATTTTGGAATAAAGTGCTATTGGAGAAATTTTTTGTGGCTAAGCTGGATGATGAATTGAAGCGAAAGACTTTTTACAGGATTCATGTGTCAGACTACTGATCAATAAGTCATCTTTCTCTTGTGTTTTAAAGTCTTTATATCTTTTTATTATATCACTGTGTTTCATTTCTGAATGATTAATGAAAAGGAGTAAATCAAAAATTACTTAAGTGTAATCTGATTTTAATCATTGTTATTCTAAATGTTCTTCTAAACTTGTTTTAAACAGTGAATTCTGAATTGTTCCTATTTTTCTAGTTTAAGCATTTCTGATTATTTAATAAAGAATACTTAATTTCTCTTTGTTAATAATCACTCAATTTTCCCTCTTATAAATGTGTTGAAAGATTTTTAATTTCCTTTCATCCATTTTAAATCCAGTCCATTCACTTTAGATCTAAAATTGTTCTCTATTTGATTATCTTGCCTTGTGAAACCATCTTTTGTTGATAAACTTAATCCAGTAAAGCCATATTTTTGACTCCATAGCCCAATGGCCTGAAACTACTCAATATTTCCCTCAGCTATCGAATTCCACCACCCAAATTCAAACAAAACTCTTGGACTTTATAACTAACCTAATACCTTTTAAAACAAAGCTAAATTTTACAGAGAGAGCCCTCTCTTGGTACAGATTGGCTAGATTCTATACCTAAAAGATTGGTTTGTGGTTACCTCGGACCCCTTTCCTCTTCCCAACAACTTCAAGGAAAATCTGAGTGATAACAGCAGTGACAAAACTTAAAGGACATGCAACTCTTTGGTGGGATGAAGTGCAGATAGAATGGAGAATAGATAAAAAACATAATTTCAAGAATTGGGATAGAATGGTAGCAAATTTTAGAGGTAAGTTTGTACCCAAATATTACCAGATAAATTTATTCGAAAGTATGAAAAATCTCAGACAAAGAGGTATGACAGTTAGGGAATATATAGAAGATTTATATAAGGTGAACATTAGATATGGATATGTGGAAGAGTCTATGGAGAGTACTGCAAGATACATCAACGAGCTCATATTGGACATCCAAGATGAAATAAGTGTATTGTCACCAAGGATAGTAGAAGAAGCTTATCAGATGGCACTAAAGGTAGAGGAGAAGCTTTCAAGGAAATAAGAAGGGAGAGGTAAAGGTCTTTATAGAAGCAGAGGGCAACAAAAAAGTAAAGGAATATATACAAAACCAAAATATGTGGCCAGTAGCTCTAGTCCACAATGACAACACAAGAGGGGGTGTCTAGAGGTTGAAGATAATTTTCCAAAGGACGAGGAACAGGAAGGAGATGCTATAGGTTTGCAAATATTGGACACATTGCATATGATTTTCCATAGAATAGAGAACCAAGATAAAGGAATGTTGTTGCATCTCCAGTAGAAGAGGTGGAGGAAGAGGTGCAAGAAGAAAAGAATGTGCTAGAGACATGAGAACTCTAATGATTAATAAGGTTTTTATCAAACAAGAGAAGGAATTCATTGAGACAGTCCAGATGAAAGCTTTGTTCAGAACTGATTTCAAGATCCAAGGTAAGTGATGCAAAGTTGTGATTGATAGTGGTAGGAAAGATAATCTAGTCTCTACAGAGGTTGTAGAGAAGTTGAAATTGAAGAAGAAGAAACACTCAACACCCTACAAGGTGTCTTGGTTGCAAAAAGGACATCAGATTTTGGTTAATGAAGAGTGTGAAGTTAAGCTACAGATTGGTAGCTACAGAGACAATATTTTATGTGATTTTATTCCCATGGATGTGTGTCACATTTTTCTTGAGATACCATGGAATTTTAACAAAAGCGTAGTGCTTGATAGTAAGAGGAACATTTATAAGTTCCAAAAGGATGACATTAACCATAATTTTTTGTGATTAAAGGAGGATGGAAATTTTGTAAGAAGCGATTCAAAGGAATTTTTAACGAGTGGCAAGGAATTTCTACAACAGATGGAACCAGAAGAGGTAAATTTTTCAATATTTTGTAAGCCCAGAGTAGTTCTTACTTCTAGTACTATCTCTAATTTTCCTATAGAGATTCAAGAAATGTTGGAAGAGTATCATGATATTGAGGTGGATGACCTGCCAAGTGAATTTCCACCAGCGATAAGTATCAGTCATCACGTTGACTTGATACCAAGAGCAAGTTTTCTAAATAAGGTCTCCTACTGCATGACACCCAGAGAAAATGAGGAGATCAAAAAGGAGGTGCAAGAGTTGTTGGATAAGGGACTAATCAAGGAGAGTCTCATTCCATGAAAAATACCTATGGTGTTGATCCCTAAAAAGGATGGAGAATGGTGTATGTGCACATAATCTAGAGCCTTGAATAAGATCACTATCATGTATCATTTTCCCTTGCCACGTATTTATGATTTGTTGGATTGTTTGATTGGTACATGTTGGTTTTCCAAAATTGATTTGAAGAGTGGATACCATAAGATAATAATTTGAGAGGGAGATGATTGGAAGGTTGCATTCAATACTAATGAAGGTTTATATGAGTGAATGGTCATGCCATTTGACTTATCCAATGTACTCAGTACATTCATGAGGTTAATGATTGAAGTATTGAAGGAGTTTATAGGGAATTTTTTAATGTTTACTTGGATGATATTTTAGTTTATAGTCAGCCTAAGAAGGAGCAACTGACACATTTTAGTTATGTATTGGAAAGGCTATAGCAAGAAATATTACTTGTGAAGTGGAAGAAATGTTTATTTTTGAGGTTAGAGTTGGTGTCTCTGGGATTTATGATTTCTAATGAAGGATTAAAAATGGATCCAAGTAAGGTGAAAGCTATCCTTGAATGGACCTCTCCTAAATTTGTTTTTTGAAGTTAGGAGTTTTCTTCTTTTGGTGAATTTTTACAGGAATTTTATTAGACATTTCAGCTAGATAAGTGCACCAATTGTGTTATGAAACCAGCTCCAAAAATAGAAGAAAAGAGAGTTAAATGCCTTAGAAATCAACCACTTCGAGGGGGAAACCTCCAATACATTACATAAATGAACAATTCTTGGATGATACAAATGACAAAAACTCCTTTCTATATATGGGAGTCCATGGGGCCACAATATAATCCTAACCGACCTAATAATAATAATTTATGGGCACAATAATAACAATATGGGGATTACAGGGGTACAACAATAACAATAAGGGGGGCTACACTAACATAATAAGGGACTACACTAGTAATATAGGGACCTAACATGCCCCTCTCCTTCAAACAAGTGTTGTCCTCAATGCTTGATTATTTCTTGATGCTTATGTATAAAATTCTCTTCCTCCCATGTGGAATATTCTATAGGAAGGTTCTTCCACTTGTTGAGATACTCTGAAATTGATCATACTTTTCTAGTTCTTGTTTCTGTGACTGCTTCAAAACTTCTTTCGATGTGATGTTGATCTTCCTATTGTTTCATTTCATTCTGCACTAAAGTTAGGTTATTCTTTGAGAGTTGGAAAAATTATTGTTGATGTTCGATGCGATCTTCCACTACTTTATAATCCATATTATCTTTTATTTGATCCTTCAAACCATCCAACTTAGCCTCCATTTCTACTTTTAAACCATCTATATCATCTTTGGTTGCTCTTCGTAAGATCGAAATTTGTTGCACTTGGTACCATAATTTTGATATCTCCTACTGCAATTATTCCTCTTCATGCATCATAGTATAGATTTATGAGTGATTAATGGGTATGGAATTATTTTTTAGAGGAATTATAGAACCCAATATCAATAAAAATTCTTCAATATGCCCTTGGAATCACTTCAAACTACTTTTTCAAACAAACATTGTGCAATTTTAAAAAACAAATACACACCTTTTTCTTGCTTTTGAGGAGCTCGATATTGAAACTAAATTATCTCTCTGGTTTCGGATCTTCAATTTTTGAAATTCTGCCCTAGAGTAGCCCTCTGAATCTTCTTTCAGATGCCATAGGTTTGACCTACTTTGGATTCTTCAAAGAAAAGTTATGTCCAATCTCCCACAATGACCTAAATATGGACTGGTTTAGTAGAGCCAATTTGTACGACGTGCCACGTGTCACTACTTCCTCCTTCGGCTTTGAAATTTATATAAAGGAAACTATAGTCTATGTAATTATGGCTATTTTTTACAGAATTCCAAACTGATGCTCAAAGAGAGAATTATGATTATTTTCCCATGGTCGCCTCTTTGAGATGAAATTCGGGAGCCTGAAACAACCCTAACTTCCACAGATTATAGCTATGAAATTATTGTGACCCAAGATATAATTTTTTTACAAGAGGTTCCTCACGATTGTGGCTTGTCTCTGTAAAAATTTCAGATTCTGAAACTTCATATAATGAAATTTATACCGCATATGCCACGATGACTTGTTTCAGGTGAAATTGGGGAGCCTGAAAAATCCCTAACTTCCACAGATCATATTTCAAAAAATATTGCGAACCAAGATCTGAAATTTTTACATGACGTTCCTCAGGATTTCAGCTGTGATCTGTAAAAATTTCAGCTTTTGTACCTTCATAGAAAAAAAATTATAGCGAAAATTCCATGATGACCTGTTTCGAGAAGAGAAACCCTAGAATCCAAAGCTCTGATACCAAATGTTATGAAACCAACTCCAAAAATAGAAGAAAAGAGAGATAAACGCCTTAGAAATGAGCCACTTCGAGGGGGAAACCTCCAATAAATTACATAAATAAACAATTCTTGGATGATACAAATGACAAAAACTCCTTTCTATATATAGGATTCTATGGGGCCACAATATAATCCTAGTCGACCTAAAAATAATAATTTAAGGGCACAATGATAACAATATGGGGGTTATAAGGGTACAAAAAGGGCTACACTACCATAATAAGGGACTACACTAGTAATATAGGGACCTAACAGATTGTATAGATTGAAGAAAAAACAGTAGCCATTTAGGTGGACTGCTGAAGCGGAAAAAGGATTTCGAACCTTGAAGAGGAAGATTATAGGGAATCTAGTACTTTCTCTTCCGAATTTCAATAAGCCTTTTCAAGTAAAAACAGATGCCAACAGTGATGAAATTGGAGCAGTGCTTAGACAGGAGGACAAAACTATAGCCTATTTTAGTGAGACATTGAATGAATTGAGGATAAATTATACAACATATGATAAAAGTTTTATGAAATAGTTCAAACTCTTAAGAAATAGAGTCGTTATTTGTTGTCTAGATGATTTACTTTATACACTGACAACCATACTCTTCAGTATATAATGCAGCAACCCAAATTGAACTAGAAACATATTAAGTGGGTTGACTACTTACAGAGTTTTACATTTGTATTAAATCATATCAACAGTCAATCTGATAAAATTCTAGATTCTTTGAGCAGAAGACAATTTCTATTGCAAGAAATTAAAATTCAAGTATTGGGCTTTGAATTCATAAAGGATTTGTATGAGAAGGACATAGAATTCAAGGAGGCCTTTGCAACTTGTAAATGTCCAGCTTCCCAAGATATAAGTCCATGGCTTAATTATATGCTTGAATATGGAATACTCTTTAAACATAATCAGTTGTGTATTCCAAATTTTTCTATGAGGGAGAACATGATCAAGGAGAAACAAAGTGGAGGCCTTGGAGGACATTTTGGGAAAGACAAGACATATGACCTACTGAAGAGACATTATTATTGGCCAAAGCTGAGATCTGATGTGAAGAATTTTGTGAAAATGTGTAGAACTTGTCAGTATGCCAAGGGAAGAAGCAAGAACACAGGATTATATACCCCATTGCCAATTCCAGAGAGACATTGGGATTCAGTAAGTATGGATTTTATTTTAGGATTTCCTAAAACACAGAAAGGTAATGCCTTTTTCTTTGTGGTTGTATATATAGTTTCAAAAATGGCTCATTTCATTCCTTGTGCTAAGACTAATGATGTTATCCATATTTCTAACATGTCCTTTAAAGAATTAGTGAGGTTACATGGGATTCCCAAGAGAATTGTTTCAAACATGCATACTAAATTCTTGGGAAATTTATGGAGGACATTGTGGAAGAAATTTGGCACAAAAATACAGTTTAGCTCGGCATATCACCCATAGAATGATGATAAGACTGAAGTTCTAAACATAATCGTATGAAATACCTTGCGCAATATGATTGGAAATCACCCTAAACAGTGGGACCAAAATTTAGCACAGGTCGAATATTCTTACAATGACACCTAACAGATGTTGGGAAAGATACTAAGAGGGGGGGGTGAATCAGTATCTTGATTTTTCAATCAAATTTTTTTACTTTTCTTTTCTTAAAAACCCATACGCTACTTTACAGAACAAAACTAGCATATATACGCGGATATCCTTAAGGAAACTCGCGTATGCTCAGATCTCTTATTATGCAGATAATTCTTATCTTAAATTATTGCATCATTCATTCATTAGATGTTCAGTAATAAGTAGAAATGTGCAGTAAGAACATAATAAATCAATACACATGATAAGCATCACATATGAACACCAGGATTTTAGGTGGAAACCCAATTCGGGAGAAAACCACCGCTGTCGTTGTCTCAGCCTTCAATATTTTATTATAAAGAAAACATCTTACAACCATGTACTGGTGCAGACTCATACCAGCACGTAGGCACTCCAATTCTAAGGCTACAACCTTCTCCCCACACAAATTCTTCCTGAAGGAGCATTACCTCCCTTGCCCTCGTTTACTGCCTATCACCGGAAGGAGTTTACTTACCTCATCGAAGGCTTCGACCCTCAGCACCACTGCAGACCATGTTTCATCAATTTTCAAACTGGATCAAACAGCTTCAACACAACCCTTCACTTATCAACAAACATACTTTGACCATTGCTTCCAACAGAACAGTGAAACCACTGTAACCAGAATATCAGAGATAACCCAGACTTTAGAATAGATATGCAGAAACACATTCAACCTTGAGCAACCATTAGATCAGATACCATACGCGCTTTTATTTAATAAGAACCGCGTATATACGCGCTTTTCATGAAGCGAACCCGCGTATACATCTGTGCATTTTTCAAAACAACCCTAAATCCCCATACGCGCCTTTCGTTAAATAGATCTACGTATACACGCGCTTTTTATGAAATGAACCTGCGTATAGATCTATAAAAGATAAACTTTGCAGAACAGACCAGATCTATGAACTTACCCAGATTTCTTCAATTTCTTCAACAGATTTGCGCTAGGTCTTCAATACTTCTTTTCAGATCATCCTAGAGATTCATCATTTCCAGATCTAGAGATTTTGAACCTTCATCATATTCATAGGTGCATCATAGATTCGGATCTATCGATTAAGAACAGAGTTCAACCATACAAATAAACTTCAGAGTGAAGTATTCATTTAAAGCCCAGACACATGCACCCCTTTGCATAATGATCTTCTTCTCCTTATATAGGTTTAGCCTTTATCAATACCATGAGTCAAAACCACACCACTTTCGATGGTATTCCTGGATGGAACCAAATAGATAATCAAGTGCTCAATACAATGGGTCAATACCATGGTAGTAACCCCTGGTTTTACACATTTAGAGTGCAATTAGGCATACGCGACTTATCACGTACTTTTCCGCGTACATACGCTACTTCGCCTAAACAAACTCGCGTATGCAAAGTGACATGTCTTATTCATCATTGCTCTGGCCCTTTCTGAAGTTTCTTTCTTCTGTACTCCTTAGCTGATCTGTGGATACATCATTTGTACATATTTGACACATAGGTTGCAACTCATCAAGCATCAAGAACAACTTCATCAAGTAGGTTGCCATCATCTTCATCAAGTGGGTTTCCATCAAGGACAACACTCTGCATCATATTGCCAACAATCTCCCCCTTTGGACTTGATGGAAACCATGATGGTGTTTGACCACAACAGATAGATACATTAAGCATAATGATATTCTCCCCCTATTCAAACACCATGTCACTCTCCCCCTTTGACATCAAGGGCAAAGGGCGGATCAAAACCAACACAAGGTTGTTTTCTCCTCATGTAGATAGAAGAGCACTGTAGATCTGATGTGCACTGAAGTTACCATGCTCCCCCTGAATTCATGCTGAAAGTTTAAACATATTTTTCAATGAAGTACATGACTCTATGACCTTCCTATCACCACGGACTCATACTTACATCAAAGATCCAACCAAGTAGATTTACATATGAGACTCAAGTACCCAACCAAGTGGGTTTACACATTTGAACAAGTCCTTACATGTCTGAATATTACAAATTTACATCATAGGTCTCATCATGACCTTTTCATCAAATTACAAATATGACTTTTTATGACCACTACCAAAAAATACCTCAAGAAAGAGATCACATTTCAGAATCATCATAATGCCAACAATGCATTACACTCAGCAAGGCTAATGCTCCCCCTGAAACTGTACCACCTGTACCTGTCTTCTTTTGTCACATTAGATGCACTATCAGAAATAAACATAACCAAAATTACCAAAACCAACCATGGGAATCATCATACATTGCTCCCCCTGAATACTTTCAACAACCAATCATCAAGGTATCTTTACCCAATATCAGAGAATGAAACAGAAATATAAGAGCTGAAACATCATTAAAGATACCATACAGCATCAGAGATACCAAACAGTACTGCAGCTGTGCTAAAAAAATGCTGACCCAAAACAAAATTTGTCAGCAACTAACCATACGCGATTTTCTGTGTATAAACCCGCGTATATACGCGGCTGTCTTTCAGGAAACCCGCGTATCCAATTTAATCTTCTGAATTTAAGCAGTTCTGATTTTCTGCAAGGCAGAGACTACTCCCAGCTTCTGTCTGAGATATTCGAACGCTTCCCTGGGCAGAGGTTTGGTAAATATATCAGCAACTTGTTCTTTGGAGGGAACATACTCCAACTTCACCTTTTGTTCAAGCACTTGTTCACGTAATAAGTGATACTTGATGGGAATGTGCTTGGTCTTAGAATGCATAACAGGATTCTTTGAGATACTGATGGCACTTGTATTATCACACATAATGGAGATAGGAGGTGAACATTTGGTTTGAAAATCTTGTAAGGTTTGCATCATCCAAAGAAGTTGAGTGCAACATGATGCTGCAACCACATATTCTGCTTCTGCTGTAGATAAGGAAATAGAGTTTTGCTTCTTGCTGAACCAAGATACTAGCCGGGGCCCCATATAGAATGCACCACCACTAGTGCTTTTCTAATCATCAACATTTCCAGCCCAATCTGCATCAGTGTAAGCATGAAGAGTAAGATCAATATTCTTTGGATACCATAGTCCAAAGTCTTGAGTTCCTTGTAGATATTTGAATATTCTTTTGACAGCCTGAAGGTGAGTCTCTTTTGGATTAGCTTGGAATCGTCCAACAATCCCAACTGCATGCATAATTTACGGTCTAGTCCCAGAGAGATACAGAAGGCTTCCTATCATAGATCTGTATTCTGGTTGATTCACCGTGGGAGAATCATCATGAGAACTAAGATTACATCCGGTTATCATTGGTGTACTTACAGGTTTGCACTCTTCCATCCCATACTTCTTCAGAATTTGCTTAAGGTATTTTGCTTGTGACAAGAATATACCATCTGTAGTTTGATGCACTTGCAAGCCAAGAAAGAATGTTAGTTCCCCAAGTAACGACATTTCAAATTCTTGCTGCATGACAGAAGCAAATTTCTGACTCATAGATTCTTCATTACTTCCAAAAATGATATCATCAACATATACAACCACAATCAATAGCTTATCATTTTCAATTTTTGTGTATAAGTTGCTATCAGCAGACCCCTTTGAAAATCCTTGTTGATGAAGATATTTGTCAAGATGATAATACCATGCCCTTGGAGCTTGTTTGAGACCATATAGAGCCTTTTTAAGTCTACAAACAAGATTTTTATCATTTCCAAAAATGAATCCTTCTGGTTGTTCTATATAAACTTCTTCTTCTAGATCACCATTGAGAAATGCAGATTTAACATCCATTTGATAAACTTTGATTTGTTGAAAACTTGAAAAGCAAGAAACATTCTTATGGCTTCAAGTCTAGCTACAGGAGCAAAAGTTTCTTCAAAGTCTATACCTTCTTGTTGAGTATACTCCTTGCAAACAAATCTAGCTTTGTTTCTTACAACATCCCCATTCTCATTTAACTTGTTTTTGAATATCCATTTAGTTCCAATGACATTTTTGTTATGAGGTCTTGGTACTAATTCCCAAGTATGATTCTTTTCAATTTGATCCAGCTCTTCATTCATGGCTTGAACCCAACATTCATCTTTGCTAGATTGATTGACATTGTGAGGTTCAATAGTGGATAGAAATGCCAGATAGCTAGAAGATCCCACAAGAGTCCTTCTTGTTTGTACACCTGATCCCTTAACTCCCAAAATTTGAGATTCTGGATGATTCTTTTTAACATATCTGGATGGAGCTTTTTCAGATAAATCATCTTCAGGTTCTTCATTGGGTTCACTGTCTATGTCATTTCTATTTGATGTAGAAGGAGATATGTCATCATCATCTTCATTTGTTGTTTGTTTTTCTTCTTTTGGAGCTGCAGAAGACTCATCAATAACAACATCAATACATTCAAAAATCTTTCAAAGTATTTTATTGTAACATTTATAAGCTCTACTCCTAGAGGAGTATCCAAGAAATATTCCTTCATCTGCTTTGGGTTCAAACTTGCCAAGTTTTTCATCATTATTTTTGATAAAACATTTTCTTCCAAAAACTCTAAAATGCTTCACAGTGGGAGGATTACCATACCAGATTTCATATGGAGTTTTATCATTGTTTACCCGAACATGTGCCTTGTTAAGAATATTTGCTGTTGTATGCGTTGCTTCTCCCCAAAATGTGTCAGGTGTTCTGGAATCATCTAGCATAGCTCTAGCCATTTGTTGAACTATTCTATTCATTCTTTCCGCTACGCCATTTTGTTGTGGAGTCCCAGCTACAGAAAACTGTCTTTTTATGCCATGTTGTTCACAAAATTCAAGGAATTCATCTAAAGTATATTATCCTCCTCGATCAGATCTAAGACACTTGATTTTTAGATCTAATTCATTTTCAACCAGAGCTTTGAATTTCTGAAATTTCTCAAACGCTTCATCTTTGTGTTTAAGCAACCCAATCCAACACATTCTAGAGAAATCATCAATAAATAAGATATAGTATTCTTCACCACGTGGTGACTTTTTCCTCATAGGTCCACATATGTCAATATGAATGAGTTCAAGAGGCTTACTTGATGATCCTTCCTTGGCATTAAATTGCACTCTGGTTTGCTTACCGAATTGACAGGATTTGCATATGATACTTTCAGGTAGAGTAATATTGGGAAGACCATGAACAACATTAA
Source organism: Pinus albicaulis (assembly GCA_034641835.2). Taxonomy (NCBI): domain Eukaryota; kingdom Viridiplantae; phylum Streptophyta; class Pinopsida; order Pinales; family Pinaceae; genus Pinus; species Pinus albicaulis. The sequence continues at coordinate 594,250,106 of CM076574.1, forward strand.
GTCTGCTTGATTTGTTGATTTGAGAGAAGCTTAGATGCCCCAACCTTATATGCCATAGCCAGTTTTCTGAAGATTTACTCAAGTAACATTGTTCTTTGCAGTTCTTCAATACATACAGGTTGCTTGGAGTTCTTTTTCCTTTTATAATTGTTTTACTTGTATCAAGATCACGAACCACACATTCTTTTGAACTAAAGACAACTTCAGTTCCTTGATCACACATTTGACTTACACTTAACAGGTTATGCCTTAATCCATCCACATACATGACATCATTAGCCTTCACCTTTTCTCTTAGAAACACGGACCCTTTTCCTTTAATTACAACAGGAGTATCATTTCCAAAAGTAACTTTACTTTCCTTTTCTAGAGCACTATATGCACGAAGTTTGTTTTTATCACCTGTCATGTGTCTTGAGCATCCACTATCAATGTACCATTGATTTTCTTCACCTTCTGCAAATAACGCTATGCCACAATTTTCAACCTGTAATTCCTTCCTTTTCCATACCTTGGATTTTGAAGGAAGATGCTCTTTTGGCTGAACTTTGCTCCTGCATTCAGATTCTTCATGGCCAAAGTTATTGCAATAAGCACATTCAACTTCATTTAGAAGAGGAGAAAAGTTGTTATATGTATTCTTCTTTGTTTCAATATCAATCATTTTCTTTCTTGCTTCTCTTTTCATGATGGTTTTATATGCAACACATTGAACAGCTTTATGACCAAAATTGTGACATGAGAAACATTGTCCATTAAAAAGAAATTTCTGCGATCATGAAGTCTTCTACTCGAATTTACCTGTTGATTGGTGTTTCTTTGAAAGATATTCCTGTTAGTGTTCTTGTTGGGAAAAATACTGAGAGGGCGGGGGTGAATCAGTATTTACTGCATATTCAAAAATTTTTACTTTTTCACTCTCTAAAACCCATCGCTATTTTCCTTTAGTAAACTCGTGTATACACGCGGATATTCTTCATACAACTCGCGTATTAGCAGAGATCTAAATATGCAGATATTTATTAACTTAGTTCTTTGCAATATTCATTCATCTGATGTTAAGTAAACAGTAAACATGTGCAGTAACAACAGAATAAACCATCACACAAAGCATCACACATGAACACTAGGATTTTTTAGGTGGAAACCCAAGCGGGAGAAAACCACCGCTGCAGTTGCTCAGCCTTCAATATTTTATTATAGAAAAAACATCTTACAACATATGTGCTGGTGCAGACTCCTACCAGCACGCAGGCACCCACCTGCGCTCGTTTACCAGCCTCTCCTGGAAAGGAGCTCCAACCCCCTGACTCGTTTACCAGCCTCTCCTGGAAGGGAGCTACGACCCCCTGACTCGTTTACCAGCCTCTCCTGGAAGGGAGCTACGACCCCCTGCTCTCGTTTACCAGCCTCACCTGGAAGGGAGCTACAACCCCCCGACTGAAGGCTACAACCCTCAGCACCTCTATGGACCACGTTTCATCAATTTTCACACTGGATCCAAAGCTTCCTTTAGGACACCACTTGCAGGCCACGTTTCATCATATTTTCAGACTGGACCCTTTCCATACTTTTAAGCACAATCAACCATGAAACAAATACATATAACTCACTGACAGATATCAGTAAACCAGCAGAACAGATCAGACATTTCTTACCACAGACTTCAGCAAACCCTAGTTTGCATACGCGCTTTCCTTTCTCTGATGTCGCGTATATACGCGCTTCTGTTCACATAAACCAACGTATAATTCTGTACATATTACAGAGTTAATTTTATTGCGCATACGCGCTTTCTCTTCAGCGAAGCCGCGTATATACGCACTTCCTCTTTGGCGAACTAGCGTATGGTTCTTCAGACTTTTATGTCATTGCAATTCTTCACAACAGATACATCACTTCAGATTTTACCCTTTACCTTAGACAGATGTTCGCCTTATCTCAGATCTAAGCCTTCCATAAACAGATCTAGCAGATACAAGTACATTCCAGATCTAGATCCCCTTCTTCATCATTGGTGCATCATAGATTCAGATCTATCATCAAACCTTTACCCTTTCCATACAGATATACTTCACGGAGAAGTCTTCATTCAAGCTCAGACATCTTGCACCCACACTCATTCTTTGCACAATGAATTTCTTCTCTTTATATAGGTTTACCCTTTTTCAATACCATGAGCCAAAACCACATTACATCCGATGGTATTCCTGGACGAGGTCAATTAGGCGAAACATTACCCAATACAATGGGTCAATACCATGGTGGTTACCCCTGGTTTTGCACTTTATGAGCGCTTTTGCCCATACGCGACTTGGCACGTTCTTTCCCGCGTGCATACGCGACTTCCCTTAGACAGATCCGCGTATGCCTTGAAACATACTCTTTTCACCATAGAATTAGCACATGCTGAATTCCTTTCTTCATTGCCTTCTGTACTCACTGTAGATACATCAGATTTAGTTCATCAAGACATATTCTATCAAGCACAACTTCATCAAGTAAGTTTCCATCATCTTCATTAAGTGGGTTGCTATTCAAGGACAACACTCAGCATCATAGTGCTAGCAAACATCATTTCATATCAGATTTACATCATTTACCAAGTCCATCAGGTCAAGAATAACTTCATCAGGTGGATTGCCATCAAGGACAACACATGTCAACAGTCACATGTCTTCATCTTCATTCAGTGGGTTTCCATCAAGGACAATACTCTGCATCATATTGCCAACAGTTCTTTGAATTGAGATGATCATGCTTTACCTGTAAATATTCTTTATTCCCTTGCTGAGTGGCAGAATGTTGTAAACCAGCTGTAGCGACTTTTAGATAATTTGGTGCTGAAGCCTGAGAAGATTCTCCGGAATATCCAAGACCTGTCTTTATAAGAGGAGAACGTTGGACCTTGATAATGTCATCTAAGGTTTCAGATCCTTTAGCAAATCTAAGATTCAGAGTCTTTACTTTCTCAAATTCTTTTCTTAGACTTACTACTTCACATTCTAATTTCTCATTGTGTTTCTTCTCTTCTTCATTCTTCTTTTTCAGAGTTTCTATGATTATTTTACTTTATTCCAAGCATATTTTGAGTTGATTGTTTTCATCAAGAAAATCATTGTCATCTAGAGCATCCATAAAAGTATCCTTGTCTTTTCTAGAATCCTTTTCAAATGCCATGAGAATTCTAAGATCTTGTTCACATTCTTCCTCACTATCAGAGAACCCATCACTATCTTCATGAGTATAGTAACTTTTTCTAGTGCTAGACTGGTTCTTATTCCTTCTTGCTACTTCCTTCCCTTTTGCAGATGTTTCTTTATAAGGACACTTAGTAGCATAATGACCAACTCTTCCATAATCAAAACATTTGAAAGGAAGCTTACCTCTGAACCGTCCTGTGCCAAGTTGAAGTTTCTTTACAAAATTAACCTCATCTTCTTCTGAGATATATCCTGATCCTTCTACTTCTTGTACTTCTTTTCCTTTTGTAGAAGCTATAAAGACGACTTCTTTGACTTCATATGGTCCTCCTCTTCTCATTTCATAAGCAGTCAGTATGCCATGAAGTTGCACCACAGTAAGATTTTGAAGATCCTGTTTTTCTTACAGAGCAGAAACTTTTGATTCAAATTTTGTCGTTAGTGATCTTAAAAATTTTCTCAACCAAAGTAGATTCGGCTATCGTTTCTCCCAGATTTCTCATACGATTTACAACATCATCAAGACGTAAAAAGAAACTGGAAATACTCTCATTACTATGCATCTTTAAATTTTCATATTCAATTCTGAGAGTTTGGAGTTTTGCACCTTTTACCTTTGCATCACCTTCATAACTTAGAATGATTTTGTCCCATATTTCCTTTGATGTATTCAGCTGCATGACTTTGACAAATTCGGATTCAGTTAGACTTCCCAATAGAGCATTGACCACCTTTGCATTTGTTTCATAATTCTTCTTTTCCGTTGAATCTGTTGGTACTGCGGCTGGATATTGATATCCTCCTTCAACAATGGCCCATACATCTGCTCCCAGAGACTGAAGATAAGATCTCATCCTTGTTTTCCAGAAGATTAAATTGTTTCCGTTAAAGAGCGGAGGCCTGATAGATGCTAATCCCTCTTGATTTCTCATCTTGCTTGATCTTCCTTCTAGCGGCTAAGCTTTTTCAGAAGGACCTGCTCCGATACCAATTGTTGGGAAAGATACTGAGAGGGGGGGGGTGAATCAGTATCTTGATCTGTCAATCAAATTTTTTTACTTTTCTTTTCTTAAAAACCCATACGCTACTTTACAGAACAAAACTAGCGTATATACGTGGATATCCTTAAGGAAACTCGCGTATGCTCAGATCTCTTATTATGCAGATAATTCTTATCTTAAATTATTGCATCATTCATTCATTAGATGTTCAGTAATCAGTAGACATGTGCAGTAAGAACAAAATAAATCAATACACATAAGCATCACATATGAACACCAGGATTTTAGGTGGAAACCCAATTCGGGAGAAAACCACCGTTGCCGTTGTCTCATCCTTCAATATTTTATTATAAAGAAAACATCTTACAACCATGTACTGGTGCAGACTCATACCAGCACGCAGGCACCCACCTGCAGAAGGCTACAACCTTCTCTCGTTTACCAGCCTCTTCTGGAAGGGAGCAACTACCCCCTGCTCTCGTTTACCAGCTATCACTGGAAGGGAGCTACTACCCCCTTACTGAAGGCTTCGACCCTCAGCACCACTGTAGACCACGTTTCATCAATTTTCAAACTGGATCAAACAGCTTCAACACAACCCTTCACTTATCAACAAACATAATTTGACCATTGCTTCCAATAGAACAGTGAAACCACTGTAACCAGAATATCAGAGATAACCCAGACTTCAGAATAGATATGCAGAAACACATTCAACCTTGAGAAACCATTAGATCAGATACCATACACACTTTTATTTAATAATACCTACGTATATACGTGCTTTTCATGAAGCGAACCCGCGTATACATCTATGCATTTTTCAAAACAACCCTAACTGCCCATACACGCCTTTGGTTAAATAGATCCACATATACACGCGCTTTTTATGAAATGAACCTGCGTATAGATCTATAAAAGATAAACTTTGCAGAACAGACCAGATCTATGAACTTACCCAGATTTCTTCAATTTATTCAACAGATTTGCACCAGGTCTTCAATACTTCTTTTCAGATCATCCTAGAGATTCATCATTTCTAGATCTAGAGATTTTGAACCTTCATCATATTCATAGGTGCATCATAGATTTAGATCTATCAATTAAGAATAGAGTTCAACCATCCAGATAAAATTCAGAGTGAAGTATTCATTAAAGCCCAGACACTTGCACACCTTTGCACAATGATCTTCTTCTCCTTATATAGGTTTAGCCTTTATCAATACCATGAGTCAAAACCACACCACTTCCGATGGTATTCCTGGACGGGACCAAATAGATAATCAAGTGCTCAATACAATGGGTCAATACCATGGTAGTAACCCCTGGTTTTACACATTTAGAGCGCAATTAGGCATACGCGACTTAGCACGTACTTTTCCGCGTACATATGCCACTTCGCCTAAACAAACCCGCGTATGCATAGTGACATGTCTTATTCATCATTTCTCTAGTCCTTTCTGAAGTTTCTTTCTTCTGTACTCCTTAGATGATCTGTAGATACATCATCTGTACATATTTTAGACATGGGTTGCAACTCATCAAGTCAGATTCTTTCAAGAACAACTTCATCAAGCATCAAGAACAACTTCATCAAGTAGGTTGCCATCATCTTCATCAAGTGGGTTGCCATCAAGGACAACACTCTGCATCATATTGCCAACAACAGAAGCATCAGAAAAAGTCGTTTCCAAATTATGTATGGGATGAACCCGAGAGTAGTACATGAATTCATAATTTTTGGAATATTAGAATAAAGTAGTGCAACAAGAGAGGATTTTGCGATAACAATACAAATGATTCGTGACTAGGTCAAGCATAAACTATATGACAATTGTTTAAAATATAAAACCAAAGGATACTTAGTAGGAAGGGGAAATTTTTTTAGGTTGGAGATCTGGTACTTGCACATTTGAGGAAGGAAAGAATACCAAAGGGCGAGTACAACAAATTGAAATTTAAAAATATAGGACCCTGCAAAATCCTGAAGAAATTTTCTGCTAATGCTTATGAACTTGAATTTCCACCTGGAGTAGGAATTTCACCCAATTTTAATGTAATATATCTTCATAAATATGATCCAGAGACAAAACAACCAACCAGTGACCAAAATCAATAGTCAGTTCCATGGGAAAAATAATTTCTAGGAGTTGAACCTTTACAACTAAAAATATTTTAGACAAGAGATTGATTAAGAAGACCAAGGATAAAGAATACTTTGAGTACTTAGTTAAATGGAAGAACATGACAGTTACAGATGCAACCTAGATGACTGCCACACTGATACATAAAAGTGGAAAATCTATTGAAGAACTCATGGATAGAATTCCATGATTTTTTTCCCTTCGGAGTATGATGCAGGGGAATCCGTAATTCTCATTGACTAAGGTCAAAATATTTTACTAGAGGAGTTGGTTCCTCAATGAATGGATTGTTAGGCTAGAATTTGTTTTTAATTTTCCATGTAATTATCTAAAATACACAATTTGTTGTAATGGTTGTAGTTTAGTTTAATTTTCCTAAACAAGTCCTCGGATCCTATCTTCGAGCACAGGAAACAAATCAATGTAATCATATATTCCGTGATTAATGAAAAATCGAGACTTTTTTTAGAGTGAAATTTCTGCCTTGGAAGAGCTCTGTATTGAATTCAAAACCTTCTTAAATCCACTACTCTGTCCTCAAAAATTTGTGTGTGACTGTGTTTTTTTTATAACACATTCGAAATCCATAAGATCTTCCTTATCGAGTCAGATTAGTTGTAGGAAGGAAAGGAAGAGAGAGGAGTCGCCTAAAGGAGTCACATAACTAGAAAGAGGAGCTGAAAGAGTGGAGAATAACGAGAGGAGTCAAACAAGTAGAGGCAGAAATAAGCTAAAAAAAGGCCAACACTTAGTCAATTTCATCCTTTTTGATAATCTGTTGGTTTCAGGAGCTCAGGGCTGTTTATTAACGAATATTGTAATGAAGAGATAGTCGAAAGGAATCCCCAAAGGATCATATCTTGTAAATTTAAATAAATAAGCGTCGATATTAGGACATAGACCATCAAGTGATAGAGATAGAGAATTTTCCATCACCTCGATCTATTAGTTGGAGGAAAGTCTAGCCCGGAAAACTTGGAGGCCCAGAAATCTCGGACAGCCTAGAGACTGTAACTCTTTGTAATAAAGCATTGAGGAAATTCTGTCAATAGACAGGCACAGGGAAGACAGAATTTTCTCCATCGCTTGGATATTTCGAGCCTAGATATAATTAAAAAAAAAGTGTCGAGGTGTGAGCCCCAGACTAAGTGCGTGTGTTGGCAAGGTTTTGTGTCACCATAGGTGGGCCAACCCAAAAGGTCGGGAACCCGATATTTTGATCCCGAAGGTAGAAAGTAGTGACGATTTAAGGAACCAACTACATGAAGGGGCCAACTTAAGCAAATATTGGGTATATTTGCATCAATAATACCTTACAACTCGAGCTAAAATCTTATTTGAGGGATATATAGAAGTAGCTCAACATGTCATTAATGTTATTTTGGATGATATTCTTACCGATACTATAATATTCCCAATTAGTCATGAGCTAATTGGAATATTCATTTTTGTTTTATTACTTTGTTTAAAGAATAAAAGAGCAAAGGAGGTCCATAATATTCCTTAATAATGAATAAATCAATGCCAAATATGAAAAGGCTAAACGTTGGTTGTTAAATCAAGCACCCTTATGCGTGAAAAGGGCTGGAACATTTTGAATAGGTCAACCTTGACCAAATCTATGGCGCTATCATGGAGGAGTGGACATCAATGAGGCACAACGCAATTTTAGATGGAGATGCCTTGTGTGAAAGAAGTGATCTCATTGGGAGTTTAGGGTTTGCAAGCTCTTGCCTTATAAAAGGAAGGGGATGGAAGCATTAGAAGGTGGTTGATTTTTATCATATTTTCTAAATATATGGTTTTTTTAGACATATATATTTATCTTAATATTTAGCTAAGATTGAATGATGTTTAGCATTGGGTGTTCCTGATTGGGAATCCCACCTCTTCCCATTGAGTAGCTCTTGGGAGAGTTTATATTGAATTCTCCACTATCTGGTTCAGGTCCAAGCTTCTTCTTTCAACTACATCGCAAATTTTGTTGAGGGTTTGGTTGTTTTTGTAAGCTACAGCAAGTGGAGATTAGATCTTTCAGATCTAGGCCATTTTAGTGCTCCTTTTCAGTGGAGGAGGTTTCTACTTCATTGGGAGGACAGTATTGGAGGGTCTGAGCCTCATTTTCATATCTTGGAATTATGCCAACCATGTTTTGATCCCTACAGTGCAGTATAATTCTAGATCTGCTTTATTTCTGTAGGTGCAGTTGCAGGGTGGTTCAACACACCATTTGGAGAACTAATTTTCTAAGTGTTGGGGATCTACTCTTCACTTTGGAGATCTATTAGAGGAGGCTATTCTATTGCCAATATCAGTTCAGCCACACTTTCTAGATCTGTAATTTTCAGTAGATATTTATTCTTAGATCTCAAATCTACATCTTGTACTTGGTGTTTTGCTGAAAACCCCAAGGGGGTTCTTTAGAGGAGATTGTATAGTTCATGGATCTAATATAGATATAAATTTTTATGCACTTGTTTGCTCTATATCTGATTTGTAATCTACAGGTATGTAGAGCCAATAAAATAACGTTGTAAGGGTTTTGTAGTCTTTCTATATGGTTGCAACATCTCATATTGAGGGATTTTTCTCATTGGAGACTTGCTTTTCTTGTTATACATCTTATGGGCCATTTCTTCCACATGTTTTGCTGCTTTAATAACAACTTAAAGGTCTCCCTATTGGCCTCTTACTATTTAAAATATGATCTACGTTATTTTCCTATCTTTCTGCATTATATTGTTGCATTCCCCATTTGGGAATATTACATTGGTATCAGAGAATCATCTTGGCACAACCTGTGCATTCTAAAGAAAATATGTCTTCTAAATAAGGAGAGCCTCTTACTGACAGAGAAAAAAGGTATCAAAAGAGAAGGCACAAAAATATTTATTATACAAATGATAATGAAGACAAGGGTAAAGCCCCTTTATTTGGAGGTGAAGATGAAGAGAAGGATTTCCCTAAGATCCTTCTTAGAGCCATGCAAGACATTGCTAAAGAGATCAAAGAGAGGAGAATGAATAGATTCAGGGAATCCTATAAAGGATTTCATCATGGAGAAGGCTCTGGCATGTCTCACCACTGTAATGGTCAACCAGTGCAACAGCCACAAGTTTCCCAATGCTCTACCATGCCTACATTTTTTGCTGTGGGAAATGGAGGGTTTCAAGAGCAAGAGTCCCTTGAAGACTTTTTTGAAGAATATGAGTCTCAAAATCAGAGATTCAAAGATCACTTGAGTTTTCATGAGCTTTGTCAAATAAATCAAAATAGAAGACCAAGGCATCATCATAGAGGTTGTGGATTCATCTAGAATCATAATCGACACCACACTATGGGCAGATTCTTTTTACCCAATTTTGATGGGTCATATAAGTGTTCTGCCAAATATTGGGTAGAAAAACTTGACATCTACTTTCAGTTGAACAAGGTTCCAGAAATGGAAGCCATTAATATTGTAGTGCTACACCTTGAAGGTGAAGCACATGACTGTTGGTTCCATGGGTTGTTTACATTGGGTCATGCCAATGTGACTGCTTATTCAGATTTCACTAGAAGGTTGGTGGAAAGATTTGATAGAAGAGATCCAGAAGAAACATTCACAAGCCTTGCAAAGTTGAAACAATCAGGTAATGCAAGAACTTACATCTCTGAATTTCTAAGACTTTCTGTTATGGTTCCTAATTTGTCTGTAAGAAGAAGGGTGTACATGTTCATTGATGGGTTAGATGAACCTCTTCATGGGTTGGTTAAATATACCAAGCCCACTACCCTACATGATGTTATTGAAAGGGCTAGAGACCTTCAAGATTCCTTTCCAAAAGCAAAGGCAACATTTCAGCATAAGCCCTCTTTTCCTTCAAAGGGAAAGGAAGAAAAGGCTACTCCTTCTAAGGAGAGTCAAAATAAAAAACCTCTTGATGATGATGTCTGGAGAGATCTAAGAAGAAGGAAGCTTTGCTTCACTTACCAAGAATCATGGGCACCTGGACATATATTTGCAGCTAGAAAATCACATTACATAGAGGTATTCTCAGATGAGGAGGAGGAAGAAGAAGATGAACCAAGAAGAGGTCACAATGCTAACACTACAGGAGGAGAACCAACACCATCAGGAGATGGGAATGGAGAATTTTATCCTATTGGAGGGGCTCTTGCATCTTTGAGAGGAGTACATAAGTACCCGAAATTAAGAGTTCAAGGTTCCATCTTGAATCAGAGGGTTTCTATTTTGGTTGATAGTAGGGCTAGCCACAATTTTATTGATGCCCAACTAGTGCAAAGGAGGGAAATACCCACTGATGCTTTTGACGGATTCTTTGTTTTGGTCCCAGGAGATAGAAAAATGCAATGCATGCATTATGTCCCATCCTTATCAGTCACCATGGGGACATATACATTGATCGAGCACTTCTTTTTGGTTGACATACCTGACACCAATGTGATATTGGGTGTTCAATGGTTGATTACATTGGGGAAAGTCACCACTGATTGGGAGGCTTTGCAAATGGAATGGGTGGATAATAAGAGTGGTAAGACTAAAATGATCAAAGGAATGCATACATATCCCTCACATACAACTTCCACAAAGAAATCAGATATGGATTTGCGTAGTGGAAGTAAGGACCTTACATTCCCATCTATTATGCTCATGAGATTACTGCATGTGAGACTATTATCTAGTGGAAAACCACCTGGGAGGCCACCTGATTCAAATATTGTGGGGGATGTATCACAACATGATGCTCCAAGCATAGATCCAGGAGGGATGGGAGCATTGGAAGATAATGATACAGCGGCAAGAGCCTTAGGTAGGCTCAAGGAGGAGAAATATCTTCTCCCAACATCATTATTACCCACTCTCATTTCAGATTTTGCACCGTGGGAGGAGAAGAATGGAAGGAATGAACTTCCAACATGTACCTTTGGCATAGGATATGTCAAGAAGGAAATAATCCATGTGACAAACATTTATGTTGATAGATCATCAACGCTATCACTATGGGAGGTTGATCCATATTGGAAATCCCAACTGTTGGTGGATTACTCCAAGGATCTTCACACATGCATGATACTTTATGACTAGCTACATGAAGAGGGCTATTCAATCCAAGAGGGAGTCATCTATTGTCATGGTAGAATATTCTTATCTAGAGCCTCCAAGCTCAAGGAGAATTTGCTACAAAAGGCCTATGAATAGTTTTGTTTCAGCCACACATATTCCATGAGATTCTACAACATCATCATGAGAAGCTACACTTGGAAGGGCTTTGAAGGAGAACTATATCAACATTTTCAAAGATGCATGTACCATGTGGAGATGGGGCAGCAACATAACTATATGAAGGACTTAATTCAACCATCTCTTTCTCTTTCTGAGAGGGGGGATAGATCTATGCACCACTCCATTTGTTTAAGGAGAAATTTTGGTGAAGAATATTCTCATGTAAATAATGTTTCATTTGATTATTGTTTGCATTATTTCACCATGTATATGCAGGCCATAACTCCAAGGAGGATTATTGTACCTTATAAAATTGATGGCCAACTTTGGGCCACAAAAATTTCTGAACATGACCACTCCCTTGGAGGACAAAGGGAGATTTTGTTTCATGATGGGTGCCCTCCTAAAGCACCAAATATATCTCACACTTTCAGCCATAGTGATATGAATTGGAAAGCAAGTAAGTGGTGGGGAAACCACTTACCACATCATGATCTGATGTAGTTAGGAGATGCAATGCGCTTGTTCCACATGTGGGACTATGACCCACCTCCATATGCACAAATTTTTGTTTGTATGTATGTAGTTTTGATCCCATACATTGATGATGTACTTTTAATTTTTATGGGAATGTATGGAGGGAGGATGGGAGGTATGTGTGTTCCCTATGGGATGGAGATTCTCCATGTGTATTACGCTACATGTTTCAGGGATAACATTGGGCAAGCCATGTTTGTTTCATTTGAGATATTGTCCCCTTATGGGATGGATTATTTACATCTCATGAGAACTTTGGAGGAGAAATTCATGGAGGGATGGATTGGTGAACACTTAGCTTATGGAGGAAGCTTATCACATGTTGGTGTCACCAATGGAGGAGGAGAAGAGTTGCAGACTCACCTTGTCAGTTGCTTGAGGACAATCAACATTTGGGAAGGGAGGGTTGTAATATTCCCAATTAGTCATGAGATAATTGGAATATTCATTTTTGTTTTATTACTTTGTTTAAAGAATAAAAGATCACATGAGGTGCATAATACTCCTTAATAATGAATAAATCAATGCCAAATATGAAAAGGCTAAATCTTGGCTGTTAAATCAAGCACCCTTAGGTGTGAAAGGGGCTGGAACATTTTGACTAGGTCAACCTTGACCAAATCTACGGCGTTGTCATGGAGGAGTGGCCATCAATGAGGCACATTGTTGTTTTAGATGGAGATGCCTTGTGTGAAAGAAGTGATCTCATTGGAAGTGGTTTAGGGTTTACAAGCTCCTATCTTATAAAAGGAAGGGGATGGCAGCATTAGAAGGTGGTTGATGTTTATCATATTTTCTGAATATATGGTTTGTTTATACATATATCTTTCTCTTGTTGTTTAGCTGAGATTGAACATTGTTTAGCTGAGACTGAATGATTTTTAGAATTGGGTGTTCCTAATCGGGAATCCTACCTCTTCCTATTGAGTAGCTCTTGGGAGACTTTATATTGCTTTGTCCACTATCTGGTTTAGGTCCAAGCTTCTTCTTTCAACTAGAACACAAATTTTGTTGAGGATTTGTTTTTTTTTGTAAGCTACAGCAAGTGGAGATTAGATCTTTCAAATATAAGCCATTTCAATGCTCCTTTTTAGTGGAGGAGTTTTCTACTTCATTGGGAGGAAAGTATTGGAGGTTCTGAGCCTCATTTTCATATCTTAGAATTAGGCCAACCATGTTTTGATCCCTACAGTGCAGTATAATTCCAAATCTACATTATTTCTGTAGGTGCAGTTGCAGGGTGGTTCAACACACCATTTGGAGAGCTGATTTTCTAAGTGTTGGGGATATTCCCTTCACTTTGGAGATCTATTGGAGGAGGCTATTCTATTTCCAATATCAGTTCAGCCACACTTTCCAGATCTGTAATTTTCAGTATATCTGTAGTCTTAGATCTCAGATCTACATCTTGTACTTGGTGTTTTGCTAAAAACCCCAAGGGGGTTCTTTAGAGGAGCTTGTATAGTGCATGGACCTGATATAGATCTAACTTTTTATGCACTTATTTTCTCTAGATCTTATGTGTAATCTACAGCTGTGTAGAGCCAATAAAATCATGTTTTAAGGGTTTTCCAGTCTTCCTATATGGTTGCAACACCTCATATTGAGGAATTTTTCTCATTGGAGACTTTATTTTCTTGTTATATATCTTATAGGCCATTTATTACACATGTTTTGTTGTTGTAATGACAAATGAAAGGTCTACTTATTGGCCTCTTATTGTTTAAAATATGATCTAGATTATTTTCATATCTTTCTCCATTGTATTGTTGCATTCCCCATTTGGGGATATTACAGATACCTATGATTTTCTCCAGTTAAATCTTGACATGCCATAATGATAGACCAATGATGATATTTTTTACCTTAATAAACAAATTCATAGAGAGGTTACAGATAAATTAAAATAAATATGGTTTTCTATGTATTTAACTAAGGAGGAAAAATGGAAAACCCAAATTTCTAAATGGAAATATCTCAATTAGAAAGAACAAATACTTAAGAAAGCAATGAAATTGATATGGAGGCTTCCACTTATTGGGTTCCCTCTAGATTTTACCCTAAATATAAATGATTCATGGGATACCTTTTGACTAAGGAGAATTAGAGATAATCAACCTTATGAAATCAATCAATCAAATACTTTTATTGAGTTATATCTCAATTCAGACACAACTAACTAGAATCTACTTTGTGAATTGTATTTATTCAACTTGATCATGTAGGAAAATTCTCGTTGGAAACCTAAACCTTTCGTTGGGAACCTAGGGCCTCATATTTTTATTCAAATATAGAGTTAGAAGCTAGGTTGATGGTTGAAAAAGAATACCCATTAACTGCCCTTGTTGTAAATGACTTGTCAATACTAAGAGAAGACCTCGGTGACTTACCTACCATCTGACATAACCAGTGGTGCACTGCCACAAAATACCATGAGTAGACATGCACTTATTTATTCGAGGATCTCTTGGTGTTTCATGATATCTCAAATGGATTACCGCCACTCTTATGGGATGGATATCCCATGGAGTACCCTTATTTTAGCCTAGTAATTAATTGGAAAATGTTCTACACTTACTCTTTACTCAAACATCGCTCATGATGGATAGGGCTCCACTTCTATTACCCTGGTATCTAGTGCTCGACAATATTCTATCGATCCCCAATATAATGGATTTATAAGAAGAATTATATAATTGGGAAGAGATGCATATGATGTTGGGCTACTACAATCAAGGGGAAATTGTCGACACTGTCTACAATTGGGGTGAACTATATGTCGGTCTTCCTAAAACATAATAAGTTGCATGGGGACTTACAACCGATTTAGTTGGTGAGAGATGAGGAGTCGTTTATTTTGTTGAAAATGCAGCAAGAAAGTCTTAATTTTGATTTTTCCTTAATTAAAATTGAGGAATTTCGAAATTCCACATCAGCAGACAACTCAGAGGAGTTAACTGAGGTGACATGGTACTTGTCACTCAATTAAGAACAAGAAACTTGACTTATGAGTTTAATTTCAGTTTACTTGAGTTGATTCCTAAAAAATAGGATTCTATCTCAGTTAATTCGGGTTAAGGGCATGAAGTCCTAAATTTTAGGAGCCTAGGTTGAGTTAATTTCAGTTGTAATTAGTTAAAATAGTTCTAACGGTTAATAGAATTAGTTGGTGGTCCGTTAAGTAGTGGGACATCAATCTAACTAATAGATAATATATTTAATTGATTAATCAGGTAATAATTAGCTCATGCATGCAAATAATTCAAATTTCCCATTTGTGGTGGAGTTTCCAAGGCAGTGTACAATTAATTATATACTATATTGAGTTTATATTTTATAGTCTTGGTCAAGTGATCAATCCTAGGAATTGCGCAATAATTTTGAAGGAAATTCCTAAATAATAGGGCCCTAATTCCTCAAGGAAAAGCACAAGGAAATAGGATCTTGGGAAGGATTTAAATTAGCTAAGTTTTGGCCAAATTCATTTAGGCAGAGGATAGAAGATGCTTATGCAGGTTGTGCTCAAGCTTGAGAAAGCATATTGTACTCATCCATATTCTTTGATAAATGCAATATAGATAGGAATGGATTTTGAGCAGTTTCTTTCCCCTAGATAAATCTATATGTATGTGTGTTAAATCATGATACATGTTTTTTATATGTTTTATCGATCATGAATTTTCTTTCGCAGATGAGTAGAGTATATTTGTGTCTTATGTTTTAGTACATTACATGAGTAGTTTTGAATATACACATTAATTTCTACATGGTATCAGAGCGGGATTAACATTATAACTGGTCATTGAAGTCCTCCCATACAGTGATCATTGAAGAACTAATGAGCTGTGAGGAGGAAGAGTTGATGGAGCCCTAGCTCAGGGAAGATATAGAAGATAGTATGTGCAGACTTCTTAATGGAGAAAGAAGGCTACTAGTGGGAAGATCAGTGAGCCAATATTTAGTGACACAAAAAGGAGTTGTGATCATTGATATTGGAATATTGAGGAGAATAGATATTTCCCACAGGAATTTCAAAACTCAGAGGGAGTCTAGTTTCATAGGGAGAAACCCTATGGAAGCTAGTACTTCAGGATATAAGGATATCATACTAATTATTACAATAGTTGCAGCAGCAGTGCAAAAACAATAACAGAGCACTAGTAGAAACAGTATGAGTAGATCATATTTCTCCATGCATGTAACTATACCTCCTGGAGTGAGGTGGGGCGATGTGTAGAAATTATACAAACATATGTACATCAATGGATTCAATCCAATCAAGCAACGTACTAAAGCTATTTATTGAATCCTTATACAAATCAATTATGGAAAATAAGCACGATCGCCAATCACAAGTGCAAAAAGAAACAAATCAAACCACAACATAGATATTTTCTCGAGGAAAGCTTACTACTTAAAACCCCTCTATATTCTATTCTATATTCACCATGGAATCATGAAAAAATTGCAATGCACTCTGTTATTGCCTAAATCTACCTCACGATTAAGGAAGGCAGAGTTCAGGGTAACATCAAACCACGCTCAGTCTAGTAGGTAGCCCTACCAGAACAAGAGAGGGCTCTCTCCGGGTCAATCTCAGCAAAAATAATCAATAGGGCTTGAGATGACTTGAAATAAAAGATAATTTTAGGCTAGGTATATAAGTAAAGGAGTTTGATTTTGATTTTGGGGGTTTTGTTGGAAACAAAGGGAAAGGTAGTTTTGGGTTCGGGGATGAGGCCTAGTTTTTGCAAAGTTCTGAATGGGGCAAGGAAGGCAATTGTTTTGATGCTTTGGATAGAATGAATGGATAGTTCAGACCGGTGAGGAGTTCAAGAGGGAAAGAGGCTTTCAAGAATCCTCTTCATACGGATGAAAACATGGAAAATTAAACAAACTGAAGGCAGAGCAAAGCAATCTAATGAATTCCACCTTCATAACTCATTTGTTTAATTTAAGAAGAAAGGAGAAGGAAAATGATACACATAAACATCAGTGAACTTAAAATCACATAGAGAAAAACACCATCAAAACACAGAGCCACATGGATCCCAAAGAGTGCTGCAAACCCTGGTCTATTCCTTTGCCAAAATTGCAGAGATGAAATGTACAATGAAGTGCCAAGCAATCCCAAGTGTCCAACCTATGAAAATGACTGAGAAAATACATCATATAGACAAGCCTAACTCCTCCCATGCCTCTAGGGGTCAAGCTCACCATTCTAGGAGCTGTTTCAACCATATCTAAACTAAGAACTGAAAAATAGGCAATGAAACAACTTGCCTCTATATGATAGGAAACTGATTCATTCACTTACATTTCACTTTTTGGTGAATGAATCCACTAGAATGAGTAAAAATGTGCCAAAATTATGTCATGGTCATGAAATTACATCAAGTTACATCAAGAGTTACATGAAAAATTCAAACTAGCCAAAACTAGGCGAAATTCTGAGCTGCTGAGTGAAAAATAGGCCAAATTTCCCTATTCGCCCGCGCCTGAAATCTCTATGCGTAGCACAAGTTTGAGGCTGATTTTGAGGGCCTTCCCAAATTCCAAATTGAGCGCAGAATAGCTTGTTGGAAATCCCTACCTGTCTAATTTCCAACCCAAGTGTAATTTCTAGATTTGGTTGCCATTTGCCCCTCCAAAAGTTCAATCTCCCAACACTGCTTCTTGTGTGTGCAAAAAGTGGCAGCAAGGCCATTTTTAGGGTGTTTTTGACCCTTTAGGCAACCCAGAACTTGATGAAATCTTTAGGTAATCCATGAGCATGCAAAAATTTTGATAAAAAATCCAAAAATGCAAAGTTTTCCTCCAGAAGAGCTGCCAATTATAAGCGCGCGCCAAGTGGCGCTACGCGTCGGGCAGGAAAATCTGTGTTTAGGCCCAAAAATTCAAAATTGACAAAATTTTTCCCAAATTTCTTGAAATTTGGGCTGAAGATCCCTCATCAAGTGTTATGCTTAGCCAAAGAAGCTTCGACCAAAATTTGGAGCCTATCATGCCTTCTGCAACGCTTTGGTGCCCTCCTGGTGCATGCAGTTCAGTGGTGGAATCATTGTCTCTATCATATGATGTATCTGCATCCATGTCCATTGTTCTGAAAGTCTATGCCAAGTATATGCTGATTTGTATGAGATGAAAATGAGAATTTTGTGTCTTTTTCTTGATTTCCAAATGTGTCAAAGGGAAGGGACTGTGGGAGAAATAGGACAATGGGGACACTGAAGTCTTGTCAAGTGGTACTTTGTCTTTCGAAAGCTTTTGATTTGACAAGCTTTGGGAGAAGGGAAAAACACTGAACTATTTGGGGAAGTTGAGGTTTTGGGAATTTTTATAAGTGATACGAGAGAGGGAGAGTGATAGGGAATGGTAGGGTTTAGGGATAGGGATAGTAGGACTTGGGAGTGAATGACCTTGGGATGTAAGAGAATGGTATATTGAGGAGATAATGGGATGATAGGATTAAAGTGAGGGAAGGAACAAACAAGGTGGGGAAAAATGAGTATTTGGCACCAAAGTTGTTTTCAAAACACCAATTCAAAACCCTAAGGATCAATATTTAATAAGAGGTTATGGTTTAAAGTTTGACATTCAAATTCTCCAAACCAATCTCTGAAACCACACCAAACAATATTCAATAGCAATTCAAAGTATCACTCGAACTTACATGGTGCATAGGAGGTTGAGTTGATTTAAAATTTATGGAGCAATGGAAAAAAATTTGTGTGTCGGCTCTGTGCACCGCGCGCACAACCCTGTGCACCGCGTGCACAACCCAGTGCGCCGCACCCAGTATGTGCGTCGCGCACGTTCAAAATTGCATAGTGCGAAACTGCCCTATGCGCTGTGACTCTTATGTGCGCCGCGCCCAATGCCCAGTGCGCCGCGCAGGTTGCCTTCACCACAGTTTCGGCTTTCACACTGACTTTTTCTTCCTCCACGATTTGTCTTGACTCCAATGATGTCTTTGGTGTGCAAATTGAATATGAAAATATCTTATATACACAAAAAATTTTGATTTTTTATTTGAAACAATCCGCTTTTGCAATGTTTGAACTTTGACACTTTCACATAACTCTGTTTTTGGCTTCCACTTTGATTTTTTGAACTCATGATGAATTTCTCGTCTGTCTTTTGCAAGGATGGCTAGCATTGGATTTGGCAAAGGTGACCAAGGCTACGCCTGAAGAATTTCCAACTAAAGAAACTTTGAAAATTACATTATGTTTATTACGAAAGACAAAATGGACGATTTTTCTTCAAAACAAAGTTTTGAAGAAGAATCATTATCAAGCATTATGATGATGAAAATTTTGCTCTGAAACCTTATTTGAAGCTCCCTCATGTACCTGCTAGCATTATTAAGCATTTTGAAGACCAAATTAGCGAAACCCTAGACCTAATGAAACCTGCAACCCTAAAATGACTCTTTGTCAATTTTGAGACCAAACCAGACTATACATGATTTCGATGAACAGAATTAGACCAGCAGGTACAAGACATGAGGAACATGAGTAAAATTCCCCCTACCGTCAAAAAATCGATGTTCCTAATGGAATGCAGATGACTGAGTTGAATGAGACACCTAAAATGAAATGCAACAAGAGAAAATTGATCTCTAACAGAGGGATGAAGATACCGACTCTAACATTGGCTCCAATGGGGATGGTAGCTCCTTGGAGATGCCAAGGACTACAGATCTTTGGGAGAGCAGACAGTGCCTTCATCCATTGGGCAATGGAGTCAAAACACTAAAACTGGCATTATGCAGACTGACTCTGACTTAAGGCTAAAACTGAAAACCATAATAAAACCAAACATGACTAAAACATAACTAACAAACTGGAAATATGCTCATAATTGAGCTTATTCATCAAACCTATTCTAATTGTTCTTTTCACCACTCGATCAAGTGAAATGGAACATCCAATGCAACCATGTAAGCATCCTAGATGCTATTTGATTTCTTCCCAAATGTTTTCTGATGTGCAGGAAAAGGGAAGAATCGAAAGGCAACTCCCATGGAAACTTAGAATCAAGTTGACTGTTGATAAACTTGCAAAGCATGAATTGACTGGATGACTTCAAGAATACTACGAAAGGATCTTCATAAAAATAGCTATTGATTTCCATTAACACATTACTACTCTGGTACAGGTAATCTTCATAGCTGGATATTAAGATCTTCCTCACATCTGTGCTGTCTTTCTTTGGTGACAGCAGCAGGCTGTCAAAAGGATCCTGAATTTCGTGAATGACCAAACTCTGTTGTTCATTCCAAACATAACAAAAGTCTCCTTTATCAATATTTTCATATGACTGCAAATCTTGGTATGGGCTTTGTAATGAAAAATCTGTTAAATAAGACAATGGAGGCGAATTTTGAATAAGATTATTATCAACATTCTTTTCTAGCACATGATTAGCCAATGGAGAAGAACTTTATAGCAAACATCATCCAACACACGAGTAATAGGATCATCAAAAACTTGAGAAGACTGCTGCGATGTATCCATTGAAACTGTATGACATCCTACTGGCTGTTCAGATTTTTCTTTATAGATATTATGAAGATTCTTCTTTATAAACTGAAATGCTTCGAAAAAAAAGGGTACAGAATCCTCTTGCATCATTAAATCATGTATTTCGGCTTCCACGCCTTCATCTGTAATCTGACCTTCAATTGTGTTTGGTGGCTGCAAATCTAGTGCTTGAGAGAGTTTTGTATCCGCAATGATTTCATCAGTCGTTTCAGGGGAATATTTCTCATTAACAGCTTGCTCAAGAATTTCGCTATCTGTCTCATCCTCAACATTAAAACTGAGAGATTGCTAATTTCCTACAGGCCGCTCATTTGACGATTTACTATGCAATTTACCGTTCAAAAACTGGAATGATTCAAAACAAAATGGCACGGAGTCATCTTGTATCATTTGATCATATGTGCCAGCTTCCATGTCTTCATCTGCAACCTGAAAATCAATGGCTTTCGGGGGCTGCGAATCTGGATATGAGAAGTCTTGAAAAAGGTTTTGATTTCCCTCAAGATGGTCCAAATCAAGACTTGTTGACAGTTGATTTCTGATTGTATGAAAATTGTCTCTGATGAACTGAAACGAGTCAAAACAAAAAGGCAAATATCCTTCACTTACTTCAAAATTTGCTGCACTTTCCTCGTCATTTCCGTAGCTGATATGTGATGGCTACTCATTGTATTCAAACTGCTGAAAGTGAACTTCCTCCTTCCACAAACTAGCTGTTGATTTGTCTACAAGATTAGCTTCTGTTTGGAGAACAAAATCATCATCATACTGATCAAACTGAGGCAAATCATCAGTATAAAACACATCATCAAGCATACATGTCAAATCAACAGATCTCTCTTCTCCAAGATGATCTAAAAAGCAATCATTATCAGATCTATGACAACTGGGATAAGAAACAAAATGTTTTGGATCAGCAACTTGTTCTTCTTCAATCAATGAGCCATGGGCTTGAACATTATACTCATTCCTTGTGGTGATCTTTTTCATCATCTCTTCCACTACACTTACCAACATGTCAAGCTTTACCTCTAGAGATGTTGATTTCTCCGGATCTATGTTTTTCATCTCTTCTTCCTTCAACCTTGCCCTTCGGATCAGCAAATGAGCCTCTACATTTACTGCACTATTCTGTATTTCTTCAAGTGTTGCAAGATTCCTTTCTCTCAACTGAAACTCCATTTCCAGATCAAAGGAACCCGGATAGTGTAAGAGAGAAGATCTAGGAGGAGTCTTATATCGACAGGTATCGAATAATAGACTCGATTGAATCTAGCAGAAAACTATTGTACTGTCTCCCTTGATTATATTTTTAGCTGGGCATACTCGTCTAAAATAAGGAAAGGGTTATGTCTGATCACCCACCTGTCGAGGAAAACTTTGACGAACTGCTAGAAATCTGAGATGCTTGCATCAGGCAGGGCTTTGAACCAACTCTTGACTTTGCCTTGCAAAGAAAGAGAAAAAAGCCTAATACTAACATCTTCGTCATCAACTTCAAAAAGGTCTAGGAAAGTCTCAACATTCTGCACATGTTCCTCAGTGTTGACATTGTTACATTCACCATCAAATCTCGGCAAATATAGGTAATAATTTGCAGGGAAAGCATGGAGAACAGAAGGTAAAACAAGAGGTTTATACCTATCTGGGACTATAAAAGGTGTAAGAGTATATATAAGAGCTACGGGATCAGTTTTTTTTTCTTTATGCTCGTCACTCTGAAGAGAGTCATCATAAGATGTTGGAAAAGTAAGGAGGCCAGGATCAAAGGGAAACTTAGTATTTACACTTTTTGAATAGGTCGAGTGAATATTTTGATCACCTTTATCATACAACAAATTCTGAAAAACTTTCAGGATAGCTTCAAGAACAGCAAAGAAGTAATTCACAAGAAATCAGACTAGATCCTGAATACCATTCAACTTTGGATACCTAAACTTTGTGTAAGGTCCTTCGATTTTCTCAGAGAAAGAGTTAGTCCTCCAGTGGAGTCTCTACATTGAGTTGGAGTCACTAGGTGAATGATTTCAGCCTTCTTATGTCTGATCGTTGTCCACCATCAACAATCAGATCTAACTTAATACATGTATTGGGGAAATTTACAAGCCAAGTGTCACGTTTACGAACTAGACCGGAGATTGACTGAAGCAGCATTTATCTACTTTCGCTAATGCAAAGCAAGAGCGTTTCGAAGGCTTCCTGGCATAACTTCAGTCTCCGTCTGTAGCTTATAAAAAAAATAACACCAACACGCAAACCATTTTCTTCCCCAGTATGGTCGCCACTATGTTATT
Source organism: Pinus albicaulis (assembly GCA_034641835.2). NCBI lineage: Eukaryota > Viridiplantae > Streptophyta > Pinopsida > Pinales > Pinaceae > Pinus > Pinus albicaulis. The sequence continues at coordinate 594,273,061 of CM076574.1, forward strand.
GCCTAAATCTACCTCAGGCTGAAGGAAGGCAGAGTTCAGGGTAACATCAAACCACGCTCAGTCTAGTAGCTAGCCCTACCAGAACAGGAAAGGGCTCTCTCCGGGTCAATCTTAGCAAAAATAATCAATAGGGCTTGATATGACTTGAAATAAAAGCTAATTTTAGGCTAGGTATATAAGTAAAGGAGTTTTATTTTGATTTTGGGGGTTTTTTTGGAAACAAAGGGAAAGGCAGTTTTGGGTTCGGGGATGAGGCCTAGTTTTTGCAGAGTTCTGAATGGGGCAAGGAAGGAAATTGTTTTGATGATTTGGATTGAATGAATGGATAGTTCAGACCGGTGAGGATCTGAAGAGGGCAAGAGGCTTTCAAGAATCCTCTTCAAACGGATGAAAACATGGAAAATTAAACAAACTGAAGGCAAAGCAAAGCAATCTAATGAATTCCACCTTTATAACTCATTTGTTTAATTTAAGAAGAAAGGAGAAGGAAAATGATACACATAAACATCAGTGAACTTACAATCACAAAGAGAAAAACACCATCAAAACACAGAGCCACATGGATCCCAAAGAGTGCTGCAAACCCTGGTCTATTCCTTTGCCAAAATTGCAGAGATGAAATGTACAATGAAGTGCCAAGCAATCCCAAGTGTCCAACCTCTGAAAATGACTGAGAAAATACATCATATAGAAAAGCCTAACTCCTCCCATGCCTCTAGGGGTCGAGCTCACCATTCTAGGAGTTGTTTCAACCATATCTAAACTAAGAACTGGAAAATAGGCAATGAAACAACTTGCCTCTATATGATAGGAAACTGATTCATTCACTTACATTTCACTTTTTGGTGAATGAATCCACTAGAATGAGTAAAAATGTGCCAAAATTATGTCATGGTCATGAAATTACATCAAGTTACATCAAGAGTTACATGAAAAATTCAAACTAGCCAAAACTAGGTGAAATTCTGAGCTGCTGAGTGAAAAATAGGCCAAATTTCCCTATGCGCCGCGCCTGAAATCTCTATGCGTAGCACAAGTTTGAGGCTGATTTTTAGGGCCTTCCCAAAGTCCCAATTGAGTGCAATGTTGGAAAGCCCTGCCTGTCTACTTTTCAACCCAATTGGAATTTCTGGATTGGGTTGCCATTTTCCCCTCCAAAAGTTCAATCTCCCAACACTGCTTCCTGTGTGTGCAAAAAGTGGCAGAAAGGCCATTTTTAGGGTGTTTTTGACCCTTTAGGCAACCTAGAACTTGATGAAATCCTTAGGTAATCCATGATCATGCATAATTTTTGATAAAAAATCCAAAAACTGCAAAGTTTTCCTCCAGAAGAGCTGCCAATTATAAGCGCGCGCCAAGTGGCGCTACGCGTCGGGCAGGAAAATCTGTGTTTAGGCCCAAAAATTCAAAATTGACAAAATTTTCCCAAATTTCTTGAAATTTGGGCTGAAGGTCCCCCATCAAGTGCTATGCTCAGCCAAAGAAGCTTCAGCCAAAATTTGGAGCCTATCATGCCTTTTGCGACGCTTTAGTGCCCTCCCGGTGCATGCAGTTCAGTGGTGGAATCACTGTCTCTATCATATGATGTATCTGCATCCATCTCCATTGTTCTGAAAGTCTATGCCAAGTATATGCTGATTTGTATGAGATGAAAACGAGAATTTTGTGTCTTTGTCTTGATTGAAAAATGTGTCAAAGGGAAGGGACTGTGGGAGAAATAGGACAGTGGAGACACTGAAGTCTTGTCAAGTGGTACTTTGTCTTTCGAAAGCTTTTGATTTGAAAAACTTTGGGAGAAGGGACAACCACTGAACTGTTTGGGGAAGTTGAGGTTTTGGGAATTTTTATAAGTGATATGAGAGAGGGAGAGTGATAGGGAATGATAGGGTTTAGGGATAGGGATAATAGGACTTGGGAGTGAATGACCTTGGGATGTAAGAGAATGGTGTATTGAGGAGATAATGGGATGATAGGATTAAAGTGAGGGAAGGAACAAACAAGGTGGGGAAAAAGGAGTATTTGGCACCAAATTTGTTTTCAAAACACCAATTCAAAACCCTAAGGAGAAATCTTTAATAAGAGATTAGGGTTTAAAGTTTGACATTCAAATTCTCCAAACCAATCTCTGAAACCACACCAAACACTATTCAATAGCATTTCAAAGTATCACTCGAACTTACATGGTGCATAGGAGGTTGAGTTGATTTAAAATTTATGGAGCAATGGCAAATTTTTTGTGTGTTGGCTCTGTGCACCGTGCGCACAACCCAGTGCGCCGCGCCCGGTATGTGCGCCGCGCACGTTCAAAATTGCATAGTGCGAAACTGCCCTATGTGCCGCAACTATTATGTGCGTCGTGCCCAATGCATAGTGCACCGCGCAGGTTGCCTTCACCACAGTTTCAGCTTTCACACTGACTTTTTCTTCCTCCATGATTTGTCTTGACTTCAATGATGTCTTTGGTGTGCAAATTGAATATGAAAATATCTTATATACACAAAAAATTTTGATTTTTTATTTGAAACAATCCGCTTTTGCAATGTTTGAACTTTGACACTTTCACATAACTCTGTTTTTGGCTTCCACTTTGATTTTTTGAATTGATAATGAATTTCTCGTCTGTCTTTTGTAGGGATGGCTGGCATTGGATTCGGAAAAGGCGACCAGGGCTGCGCCTAAAGAATTTCCAACTGAAGAAACTTTGAAAATTACATTATGTTTATTACGAAAGACAAAATGGACGATTTTTCTTCAAAACAAAGTTTTGAAGAAGAATCATTATCAAGCATTATGATGATGAAAATTTTGCTCCGAAACCTTATTTGAAGCTCCCTCATGTGCCTGCTGGCATTATTAATCATTTTGAAGACCAAATTAGCGAAACCCTAGACCTAATGAAACCTGCAACCCTAAAATGACTCTTTGTCAATTTTGAGACCAAACCAGACTATACATGATTTCGGTGAACAGAATTAGACCAGCAGGTACAAGACATGAGGAACATGAGTAAAAATCCCCCTACCGTCATAAAATTGATGTTCCTAATGGAATGCAGATGAATGAGCTGAGTGAGACACCTAAAATTAAATGCAACAAGAGAAAATTGATCTCTGACGGAGGGATGAAGGTACAGACTCTAACACACTCTTCTCACAAGAGTCTCATGCACTCTCACAACTGTCTCACACTGAACCGAACAAAATTGACCAACACTTAGTCAATTCTCAACATCTAATAAACATGCCTTCCTTGCGCAATTCATGTGGAAATAAATCCCTATTCTTTAGGAATTTCAACCTTCCAAAACTACGTAAGGATCATGGGCAATCCAATGGATGTTTGTTTACATGCGGGAAACCTACTAATGATACAACTGATAGTTAACATCCCTTTAACCTTTAACTCAACTGGGTCTCCACTAGAACTGACATGCATGCATCTATTAATATTAAATCATCAGTTGCATTATAAATCACTGATTGTGAATTAAATATGATTTAAGTCACTTGATCTCTCACTAGGGCAGCAAATAGTTACAACTAGTTCAACTGACTTTAACTCACCTAACTGAGTTAACTAATTACTCATGCATTAAACTAATGCACCAACTGCAATTCAAACTCCATAACTAATATAATCACTCTGCATGCCTCACCAACCACCCTCAACTCGAAATTCATGAGAAAGTTGAGTTTATCACACTCAGTTAACTATTACAAGTGATTATGAGATAAGATTACATTTTATTGTCCACTTTAATTAAAGGAAAATTAAATTAGACACTGCACCAATTTATTATATCAAATTGGCCTTCACACTAATGTATCTCTAGGACCTATGGTCCCACACTAGTGTTTGTGCTCCAATTTATTGTTGACCTTCAACACTCCCTCTCAACCAGAAAGGGATTACCTTCCACCCTGATCCTGCCTTTATGGTATTCGAATTTTCTCTTGGCAAGTGCCTTCATCAGAATATATGCATCCTGATATTCCATGGGAATGTACTGAAATAACATAATGCGCTTCTGAACATAACCTTTGAAATGATGGTATCAGATGTCTATGTGCTTGGACCTATCATGGAATACCATATTAACCAATAGTTTAATGCAACTCTGGTTATCACAATGTATCACCTCCGGATCCATCTAAGAACCAAACAAACCAACCAAGATCTTTCTCATCCATATGGCTTCACATGTAGCCTGACTTGCTAAAATGTACTTAGCCTCGGCTAAATTGAGTGCCACACATCGATGCATCTTGTTGTACCAATAAATAGTTGTTGATCATATGCTGAAGATCCCTCCTGATGTGCTCTTTCTATTTGATGGACTGCCTGCCCAATCTGCATCCGTGAAGCCTTGAAGCTTCACTCCATTTGTCCATCAGTACCATAATACGTACTTTGTAGTACCCCTGACATATTGTTGGGGTAAAATAATTTCCTATCATTTAATTTGTCAACCCGGGGGTTTCGTAAACTTGTGAAGCATGCATGCAATGTATGTGCTAGAAATTGTCTTTCAGTTTAGATAAATCTAACTAAAAAATAACGAAAACCAATTCATCTAATCTATAAAATCAAATAATGAAAATGAAATTCAACTAACCTATGAAATCAAGTAATGAAAATAAAGAAAACAAATTCAAAATAAAATATAGCGCGCAATCACACTTACAAGAATTGAAATTTTAATCTTAAGAAAGCATTTCAAAGCATGTAAAGGAAAACAACTAAGGTACATTAAATCACTCCAACATCCAATATGGAAGTATGATAGAATCACCCTCTTCAGATGATGTATAAGCAACCGATTATACTTTAGTCTTTAAATCGAGGAAAGCAATTAAAGCATGCAAAGGGAAAACTCAATAATTGCATAAATTAGGTATTAAAGCCTTTAGTTAAGAAATATAATAAAATCATCTTCTTGAAATGATCTTTAAGAACACCCAATTATACAATTGAATGAAGATCTAAAAATAATCATGTAAAATCATGTAAAAATAAAGCTCAACTATTGTATAGGTTGAACATTCAATCACCCAATTTGGAAATGTGACAAGTCACCTTCTTAGCTTGATCTTTTAGGAACATTCGATTATACAATGAATTGATAGTTTGATCTAAGAATGTAAATAACAGAACATGAAAGGAAACTCAATAACTATGAGCTCTATTGCCTCAAACTTAATCCAATTGGAAAATAGATAAATATTTCCTCTTGAAATGTTTTTAGAAAAGAAAATATTACACATTCATTCTAAAACTAATACTAAAAAAGAAAACAAACCTTAATCTATAAAAGCAAGTGAATCTCACACATTTTAGGTAGCTTACCTAAAATTATGAGAGATGGTAAATTGAGATGCTCCATATGTAAGAAAAACCAAGTCAAAATTAAGGAACATTCATAAGTAAGGTGCCACAATCTAATTTTGTGTTTGAAGCTTGAGCATAACTCCAATTTTACACATGATTTGATTTGAGAAAGCTTCCCCTATTTATACAAAAGATGAGAATCCATATCATTAATTAGTGTCCATGAATCTCTCCCTATATCTCTAGAGTTACAATCCAAATAGGAAGGGATAAGGCACATGTCTTCTTAGAGTTACAATACAAATAGGAAATGAAACACATATCCTTATGATCCCATGATCTTCTCCATCCAAATTCGAATTTGGCCTTAGGAGGCCACATAAGAGTCTTTTCGAAGCTTCTTTTTGACCTACACATGGAAACAAACTCATTCCACTTGTTAGGTATAAGTATGTGCATATTATTTTCTAAATTTTCACCACAAATTCACTTAAAAATACTATGAATTAATAAAGTTTGGAAAAACATAAATGTAACCCAATAATGATAATGGCAAGGTAAATGTAATGAAATGGAGGTGGAGTGAAGGTGATATTATGGAAATATAAGTGAAAATTTAATGGAAGTAAATGACAATTTCAATCCCCAACATACCTCCCAACTGAAGCTATTGCATGTCCTCATGCAATCTATTACATTAATTCTTTTTGATCCTTGAGCTTTGGCTTAACTTTGCATGATATCATTTGATAACTTCATACTTCTGCAAAGTGTTTTTTTTCTTTTCTTGTTGAATTGCAACATGGTTGGTTCTTGTGTTACAACCATATTTTGTTGTTGCATTCAATTTTGATCTTTGAACTTTGCATAATGATAATTTGATTATTGTTGAAAAGTATATTTCTATTGGATTGCGTCATGGTTGGTTCTTGTGTGACAATCATGATTGTATTCGCATCCAATTATCTTTCAACTAATTTTGAAAAGCCATTGTATGCTCATAATAATAATGTAACAATTAATATATTTTGAAACTATGTGGGTTTTTGAATGTGATATGAATGTGGCAAAATGTGAATATGAATGTATCCCCCTTCCCCCCCCCCCTCCCCCACACCAACTCATGGTATTGGAAATTTTATGAAATGAGGAAAAGAAGTGTTTTTTCCAAAAATTATCATTCTAGCTTTTCAAGGAATTCTATGTTAAAAAGTTAGAAAATTACATACCTTAACTTACCCTTTGAAAATTGATGATCTGCATGTGTGGTGGCTGCAAAATTATGATCATAATATTCTTCATGTGACTGTACAAGCTATGGATAAAAGAGTCAAGATGAATTTTTATTTCTTCTACTAAAACTGCTAAATTTGCTGTGAAATGATGTTGATTCTGTAGTTGTCCTTTGATTTTGCAGTTTCCATCTGATTCTTCATTTGCCGTCTGATTCTGTTGCTATCATCTGATTCTGTAGTTGTTATCTAATTCTGCAGTTGTCATTTGATTCTGTTGTTGTCATATAATTCTACAGTTGCCATTTAATTCTACAGCTGCATAATGGTGTTGTTCTATTGTAGCTGCATATCTTCTTCATTTGCTTCAAAATGTTGAAAATGACAGTCTTCATGTCTTCAAAACTCATTGGAATAATTCCTTCTATGTGAATAGATGCTTCGATGTTGAACATAGCATGGAAGTGTTGACTTAGTGGCCATTAATGGATGCCACTAGTCAACACGAGAACTCTCACCATTGATGACAATGAGAGTCAAGATGCCCAAATACATCTTGCTAGGTATGAATAATTTTTTTGTTGTTGATTACCTAGAAGATCCGATGAACAAGGGACATTAATGTATTCCCATTGTTCGTTAGCAAGAATAATTTCCATTAAATCATGCAAGCCTCAAGGTGTTTTTGCAAGGATTTTAGACTCAAAGGACTATGGACTAAATAATTTGCATTGAAGCAAGGTTTATTTTCGAAATGAAAAGGATAGGAGAAGGAAAATGGAAATGGAAGATGACAATGGAAAATGAAAATAAGAAATAAGCATGTAAGTGAGCTTCTTGATTTTATTTGTGGGTTAGGAGTAGACAAAAAGTAATGGAAAGTGTATGTAAATAAGGGAAAATGAATAACTGACTCTTGCTGGGAAAATAGTTGTGGCTTGCTTTGAATTACTTGGTTGGATTTACAATTCATAAGGGAGGAAAGGTAATGGTCTTGATGGATATGGACATGGACTTGTTCTTATGTTTCTCATGAAATTGGTGCTTTGAAGAACAATTATGCACATAATTGGTTTCCTTCAATGTTCATTCGATCGTCCCAAACCTACAAAAAAAACTTGGCATAAAGAACATAAGTCTGTTAAAAAGAAATGGCCAATTCCTTCTTGATTCTTACGCAAAATTTGAATTCCAAATAAAATAGATTAAGGAAAATCAAAAGTGGTATATTTAGTCCAATTCATGATATCGATAACATTCCATTTTTAAGAAATAACCATGAAAAATAAATCAACTCCCTGTTATCGAATGACTTCATGCAATGTGTTCAGTAATATGATTGGCATCACAAAGATTCGTTGTGTTTTGAAAGTTAAAGCTTCATAGAAAAATACACAGCAACAAAATTTTTAATGCCAAATATTCAGAAATCATCTAAATAATCTTCCAATTTCTCTGCAAGTCATTATTAAATCTGTCAAATTGAACCGCCATCTGTGTTGCAAAAGCATGTTCTCAAAAATATTTGAAGAGGTAAAAGAAAGTACTTGCACGAAAAATTATTTCAATCAAATTTTGCTAGTATTTTTCGCCTTATAAATTGCTTCAATAAATCGATTGTATATGCAAATTTTTTTTATTTCTCATTTTTTATTTTATATATATATATATATATATATATATATATAATGATGAGACACATAAGGAATGATACACATATGTGTCTAAAATCAAATTTACTAAATCAAATTGGACTCTTAGACCACTTTGCATGTGGAGCAGAGTTTGTTATTAACTTGGATTCTTCTTCTTTCAACTTGCCATGTTTAAACAATTCAAAACAAATCATTGTTTCCTCATGAAATCTGAAAAACGGAGCTCCGAAGAACCCTGAATTTCTCCCAAATGGCTGCGAAATCCAGCAAATTGCTCGCAATTTACCTAATTGCCCCTGTTCCCGAAAAAAACATGTTTTATTTTTTCCTAATTCGCCTCAGTTTTCTCAGAAAATGTGTTTTAAAATCATGTGTTTTTAACAGTTACGCATTTCTGGAAATTTCGTTTTCTGGCAATTACTTCTGCAACAAACTAAAATTTCTATAGTTTGATTTTTTATTATTTGCAGGTTTCGATGTGTAATGGCTTGTCTCTCATAGAAAAGTTCAGATTTATCACCCTCATTCCAATTACTTGCAATGGAATTTGCAATTTTCTCTTCATCAGCAATCTGCAATCTTCTCTTCATCAGCAGTTTCTTCATCTAATACACTTTCATTGTCTATCTCTGCAATTGAATCTACAATCTTCTCTTCATCAGAAATTTGCAATCTTCTCTTCATCAGCAGTTTCGTCATCTGATACATTCATTGTCTCTCTCTCTGCAACTTTTTAAATCAATTTCTAATAATTGTTGCTTGAGGAAGACAAAATATGGAAAAGAGAAGGTTAATTTTTTTTATTATTGCAGTGCATGGGTCTTTGCGTGGATTGGAGGCCTGCACATAATTGTAAGGTCAAGCCAAAGGCTGGCCTCTCGCATATGTGTGGACCTCCTTTACATGGGCCATTCGTTGTTTTGAAAAAAATATTATTATGTTTTGTTTTTTAAATTTATTTTTTATTTGTTTTCATATTAAAATGTTTTATTTTTTTTTAATTGATATATGTTACATTTTAATATATATATATATATATATATATATATATAATTTTTTTAAATTTAAACAAAACAATTTTTTTTCAAGAAAAATTGTGCACATGCAATTCAATAAATCAGAAAAATATTGAAAGTGTGCAAAACATTAAAATTTTGCAAAGCCAATAAAAAAAAGGATCACTACTCAAACGACAATTTTCAATAGAATTGTAGATCAATTTCCAGCAAAATTTTTAACGAATTTTTGAATTTTAATTTTTTAATTGACTGATCTGATTTTCTGATCTTCTAGGTCGCAACGAGGCATGGGAAGAGAGCATACTAGTTAGCGTCATCAAATAAATTCATATTTTCACACACAAATTTTATTTCTGATGGTGATAAAAAACGAAGTGATTCTTACTGCGTGACTGAAATTTATTCAAAATGAATTAATCAACGTTGATTATTATATTTTTGAAAAAAAAAATCTAAAATTATAGCTAAGTTTGGTTTTATTTTTATTTTTCCTATCTATCTAAAAAAACTATATTTTTTATTTTATTTTTAAGTATATTCATGCTTCCAATGAAGACATTTACGGATTAGAATATTCTAAATATTCATATCCAAACTTGAAAAATGTACCTGATTGTATGTAAGGATATGAAAAATTGTCTTGATCTTTCGATTTGCCACAAGGATCTCTTGAATAATTGATGAATGTTGTGGCGCAATCGATTTTTGATACCATTCCTCAATGTAGTCTTTGGGCTGCATTCTAGATCCTCTGTCCATAAATAGTTAGTAAAAACTTTTAAAAAATAAATAAAATACACTCTAGACTGAAAACTAGTTCCTCTGCATACTTCCCCGGCAATGGCGCTAAAATGTTGGGGCAAAATAATTGTCTATCATTTAATTTGTCAACTCGGGGGTTTCGTAAACTTGTGAAGCATGCATGCAATGTATGTGCTAGAAATTGTCTTTTAGTTTAGATAAATCTAACTACAAAATAACGAAAAAGAATTCATCTAATCTATAAAATCAAATAATGAAAATGAAATTCAACTAACCTATGAAATCAAGTAATGAAAAGAAAGAAAACAAATTCAAAAGAAAATATAGCACGCAATCACACTTGCAAGAATTGAAATTTTAATCTTAAGAAATCATTTCAAAGGATGTAAAGGAAAACAACTAAGGTATGTTCAATCACTCCAACATCCAATATGGAAGTATGGTAGAATCACCCTCTTCAGATGATGTATAAGCAATTGATTATACTTTGGTCTTTAAATCTAGAAAAGAAATTAAAACATGCAAAGAGAAAACACAATAATTGCATAAATTAGGTATTCAAGCATTTAGTTTAGAAATATGATAAAATCATCTTCTTGAAATGATCTTTAAGAACAACCAATTATACAATTGAATGAGGATCTAAAAATAACAATGTAAAAGCATGTAAAAGTAAAGCTAAATGATTGTATAGGTTGAACATTCAATCACCCAATTTGGAAGTATGACAAGTCACCTTCTTAGCTTGATCTTTTAGGAACATTCGATTATACAATGAATTGATAGTTTGATCTAAGAAAGTAAATAACAGAACATGAAAGGAGATTAAATAACTATGAGCTCTAGTGCCTCAAAATTAATCCAATTGGAAAATAGATAAATCTTTCCTCTTGAAATGTTTTTAGAAAATAAAATATTACACAATCATTCTAAAACTAATACTAAGAAAGAAAATAAACTTTAATCTATAAAAGCAAGTGAATCTCACACATTTTAGGTAGCTGATCTAAAATTATGAGAGATGGTAAATCGAGATGCTCCATATGTAAGCAAAACCAAGCAAAATGAAGGAACAATTATGAGTAAAGTGCCACAGTCTAATTCTGTATTCAAAGCTTGAGCATAACTCCAATTTTACACATGATTTGATTTGTGAAAGCTTCCCCTATTTATACAAAAGATGAGAAGCCATCTCATTAATGAGTGTCCATGAATCTCTGCCTATATCTCTAGAGTTACAATCCAAATAGGAAGGGATAAGGCACATGTCTTCTTAGAGTTACAATACAAATAGGAAATGAAACACATATCCTAATGATCACGTGATCTTCTCCATCCAAATTCGAATTTGGCCTTAAGAGGCCACTTAAGAGTCTTTTCGAAGCATCTTTTTGACCTACACATGGCAACAAACTCATTCCACTTGTTAGGTATAAGTATGTGTATATTATTTTTTAATTTTTCACCACAAATTCACTTAAAAATACTAGGAATTAATAAAGTTTTAAAAAACATAAATGTAACCCAATAGTGGTAATGGTAAGGTAAATGTAATAAAATGGAGGTGGAGTGAAGGTGATCATATGGAAATATAAGTGAAAATGTAATGGAAGTAAAAGACAATTTCAAGGCCCAACATACCCCCTAACTGAAGCTATTGCATGTCCTCATGCAATCTATTACATTAATTCTTTTTTATCCTTGAGCTTTGGCTTAACTTTGCATGATATCATTTGATAACTTCATACTTCTGCAAAGTGTTTTTTTTAATTTTCTTGTTGAATTGCAACATGATTGGTTCTTGTGTTACAACCATATTTTTTTGTTGCATCCAATTTTGATCTTTGAACTTTGCATAATGATAATTTTATTATTGTTGCAAAGTATATTTCTATTGGATTGCATCATGGTTGGTTCTTGTGTGACAACCATGATTGTATTTGCATCCAATTGTCTTTCAAGTACTTTTGAAAAGCAATTGTATGCTCATAATAATAATGTAACGGTTAATATATTTTGAAAGTATGTGGGCCTTTGAATGTGATATGAATGTGGCAAAATGTGAATATGAATGTATCCCCCCGGCAACCGATGGTATTGGAAATTTCATGAATTGAGGAAAAGAAGTGTTTTTTCCAAAAGTTATCATTCTAGCTTTTCAAGGAATTCTATGGTAAAAAGTTAGAAAATTACGTACCTTAACTTACCATTTGAAAATGCATGAGCTGCATATGTGGTGGCTGCAAAATTATGATCATAATCTTCTTCATGTGGTTGTACAAGCTATGGATAAAAGATTCAAGATGAATTTTTATTGCTTCTACTAAAACTGCTAAATTTGCTGCGAAATGATGTTGATTCTGCAACTATCCTCTAATTCTGCAGCTTCCATCTGATTCTGCAGTTGTCGTCTGATTTTTTTGCTATCATCCGATTCTGTAGCTGTCATCTGATTCTGCAGCTGTCATCTGATTTTGTTGTTGTCATCTGATTCTGCAGCTGCCATCTAATTCTGCAGCTGCAGAATGGTGTTGATATGTTGTAGCTGCATATCTTCTTCATTTGCTTCAAAATGCTGAAAATGATAGTCTTCATGTCTTCAAAACTCGTTGGCATAATTCCTTCTATGTGAATAGATGTTCTGATGTTGAACATATCAGTAAATTTTTGACTTAGTGGCCATTAATGGATGCCACTAGTCAACATAAGAACTCTCACCATTGATGACAATAAGAGTCAAGATGCGCAAACACCTCTTGCTATGTACAAATAATTTTTTTGTTGTCGAGTACCTAGAAGATCCGATGAACAAGGGACATTAATGTATTCCCATTGTTCATCAGCAAGAATAATTTCCATTAAGGCATGCAAGCCTCAAGGTGTTTTTGCAAGTATTTTAGACTCAAAGGAATATTGACTCAATAATTTGCATTGAAGCAAGGTTTATTTGCGAAATGGAAAGGATCGAAGAAGGAAAATGGAAATGGAAGATGGCAATGGAAAATGACAATGGGAAACAAGCATGCAAGTGAACTTATTACTTTTATTTTTCGGTTAGGAGTAGACAAAAAGTAATGGAAAGTGTATTTGAATAAAGGAAAATGAACAACTGACTCTTGTTAGGAAAATAGTTGTGGCTTGCTTTGAATTGCTTGGTTGGATTTACAATTCAAAAGGAAGGAAAGGTAATGGTCTTGATGGATATGGATATGGAATTGTTCTTATGTTTCTCATGATATCGGTCCTTTGAAGACCAAATGTGAACATAATTGGTTTCCTTCAATGTTTAGTCAATCATCCCAAACTTGCAAAAAAAACTTGGTTTAAAGAACATAAGTCTGTTCAAAAAGAAATGGCCAATCCCCTCTTGATTCTTACGCAAAATTTGAATGCCAAATAAAACAGATTAAGGAAAATCAAATGTGGTATATTTATTCCAATTCATGATATCGATAACATTCCATTTTTAAGAAATAAACATGAAAAATAAAAATGACTTCATGCAATGTGCTCAGTAATATGATTGGCATCACAAATATTCGTTGTGTTCTGTAAGTTAAAGCTTCATAGGAAAATACACAACAACAAAATTTTTAATGCCAAATATTCATAAATCATCTAAATAATCTTCTAATTGTTCTGAAAGTCATTATTAAATATATCAAATTGAATCGTCATCTGTGCTGCAAAAGCATGTTGTCAAAAATATTTTAAGCCGTAAAAAAAAGTACTTGCACAAAAAATTATTTCAATGAAATTTTGCAAGTGTTTTTCACCTTATAAATTGCTTCAATAAATCAAATGTATATGCAAATTTTTTTTATTTCTCATTTTTATTTTATTATTATTATTATTATTTTATATATATATATATATATATATATATATATATATATATATTATTTTTTTAATCATGAGACACATGGGGAATGATACACATATGTGTCTAAAATCAAATTTATTAAATCAAATTGGACCCTTATACCACGTTCCATGTGGAGCAGAGTTTGTTATTAACTTGGATTCTTCTGCTTTCAACTTGCCATGTTTAAAAAGTTCAAAACAAATTGTTTTTTTCCTCACGCAATCTGCAAAACAGAGCTCCAAAGAACTATGAATTTCTCCAAAATGGCTACGAAATCCAGCAAATTTCTAGCGAGTTACCTAATTTCCCCCATTCCCGAAAAAAATCATTTTTTATTTTTTCCTAATTTGCCTCGGTTTGCTCAGAAAATGTGTTTTAAAATCATGTGTTTTTAACAATTACGCATTTCTGGCAATTACTTCTACATCAAACTAAAATTTCTATGGCTTGATTTTTTTTTATTTGCAGGTTTTGATGTGTAATGGCTTGTCTCTCATGGAGAAGTTTAGATTGATCACCCTCATTCCAATTACCTGCAATGGAATCTGCAATCTTATTTTCATCAGTAGTCTACAATCTTATCTTCATCAGCAATTTCTTCATCTAATACACTTTCATTGTCTATCTCTGCAATTGAATCTGTAATCTTCTCTTCATCAGCAATTTGCAATCTTCTCTTCATCAGCAATTTCTTCATCTAATACACCTTCATTGTCTCTCTCTCTCTCTGCAACTTTTAAAATCGATTTCTAGTAAATGTTGCTTGAGGAAGACAGAATATGGAAAAGAAAAGACTCTTTTTTTTAATTACAGTGCATGGGTCTTTGCATGGATTGGATGCATGCACATATGCATAAGGTCGATCCAAAGGCTGGCCTCATGCATATGCGTGGGCCTCCTTTCCATGGGCCATTCGTTGTTTTGAAAAAAAAAATGTATTATGTTTTTTTTTCATATAAAAATGTTTTAGTTTTTTTTTTTAATTGATAAATGTTACATTTTAATATATATATATATATATATATATATATATATATATATATATATATATATATATATATATATACCCCGGATGCGGGTGTTTCAAATGCTCGTTAATGGGATGGGACGGAGGGGCGGAAAGCCATGCCGACACCTGCCCCTGTGGTACGCGGAGTTAAATGGACAGCTGCTCCACAGCATGTCTCATTTACACTGCCCTCCTTCCAATGCTATGAGCTCTGCAACCAACAGCACTCGCGCGCCTTCAAACATGTTGAACCCTGCCTCCGCATACTCTGGCGAGATTTTCACTCTGATTGCAGTTAAGAAGATGGATTTGTTTGGTTTGGGAAGGACGAACTCGGCGCATGTTATGACCTGTCTCATCGCAGATGGATTCCATAAGCAACAGGTTAAAATCCGCCCGGTTTTGGCTTTCCCACAGAATCGTATGGGCGTCGTTGGTTACTGTATGCACAGTCGGGAGAAAGTTTATCTGTGTCTGTTACGCTCTACGCAGAGGGAGGTCTTCTCTCCGGGGCATCTTCAGCTGTCTCCGCGTCCTCGCTCGAGGTTGGGCCACCTTGGGCTGGCTGGCACTTTTGTTAAAGTTTTCTGGATCCTGCTCCTTCACACTATGCCGAGGCTTCAACATCGTATGCGGAGTAGGAGGGGCAGCTCTCGGAACCATCCCACTCGTTTGCCTTCCAGTCCTTCCCCGGACACATCCTCCTTCGATGATGGCTCCAGCCACTACCCCAGAACTCGAAGCGGCAGGGGGCGCTCTCAGGATTTTTTCTCGTACTGGGGTCCCCATTCGCGTCGCTCGTCCGCTGCCTCTGCTAATACAACAGGCACTGCTCGGTTCACCTTCCAGAGTACCCTCAATCGCCCAAGGATAACTGCCATTCTCTCGGTGGTTTTTATGGAAGACAGCTTGCCAGAGGTTTCAAGCGTGCAGCCAGCCGTTCCTATGGAGAATTTTGCTCCTGCCTCCCAATTCTCGCACTTCAATCTGGGCAGTGGTAGCACTCCACCGCAGCCTCTGTCTCGCCCTGCAGACTTTGTTCCTGATGAAGACATGCTCTCTGCTGAACCTGGTCCCCCGGCTTCTCAGGCAGAACTTGCTCCTGAAATGCTCGCCACTGGCTGGTGCAGGATCGTGGAGGAGACTCCGGAAGACTAATGGGTTCATTGCTTGGTCTTTTTCTCTGTTTGTGTCACCCAACTTCTTGGGTTTTTTCTGTTCTGGTAGCTATGAAGCTTTCTGGCCCCTTTTTGTCTTTTCTGGGTCAAAGCATCTTTTGGAGAAATCTTATTCTGCACCCCTGCGTGGGTTTCGACAGTCCACTTCTCTATTTTTTCCTGAATTTTCTGCCTTCAAGGCAGTAGCATTTGACTTCGGTCTCGATGTAAAATTATCAGCTTGTTAATAGATCAGTATTACTTAGAAAATATATATATATATATATATATATATATATATTTAATTTTAAACAAAAAAAAAAATTTAAGAGAAAAATTGTGCACATGCAATTCAATAAATCAGAAAAAGATTGAGAGGGTGCAAAACATTAAAATTTGCAAAACAGATAAAAAAAAAGGATCACTACTCAAACGAAAATTTTCAATAGAATTGTAGATCAATTTCCAACAAAATTTTTAATGAATTTTTGAATTTTAATTTTTAAATTGACTGATCTGATTTTCTGATCTTCCAGGTTGCAACGAGGCACGGGAAGAGAGCATACTAGTCAACGTCGTCAAATAAATTCATATTTTCACACACAGATTTTATTTCTGATGGTGATAAAAAACGAAGTGATTCTTACTGCGTGACTGAAATTTATTCAAAATGAATTAATCAAAGTTAATTATTATTTTTTTGAAAACAAAATAAAAAAAAAATTCTAAAATCCTAGCTATGTTTGGTTTTATTTTTATTTTTCCTATCTATCTAAAAAAAACTATATTTTTTATTTTATTTTTAAGTATATTCATGCTTCCAATGAAGCCATTTATGGATTAGAATCTTTGAAATATTCATATCCAAACTTGAAAAATGTCCCTGATTGTTTGTAAGGATATGAAAAAGCGTCTTGATCTTTTGATTTGCCGCAAGGATCTCTTGAACAATTTATGAATGTTATGGCGCAATCGCTTTTTGATACCATTCTTCAATGTAGTCTTTGGGCTGCATTCTAGATCCTCTGTCCATAAATGGTTAGTAAAAACTTTAAAAAAAAAAAAAATACACTCTAGACTAAAAACTAGTTCATATGCGCACTTCCCCAGCAACAACGCCAAAATGTTGGGGAAAAATAATTGCCTATCATTTAATTTGTCAACCTGGGGGTTTGGTAAACTTGTGAAGCATGCATGCATTGTATGTGCTAGAAATTGTCTTTCAGTTTAAATAAATATAACTACAAAATAACAAAAACCAATTCATCTAATCTATGAAATCAAATAAAGAAAATGATATTCAACTAACCTATGAAATCAAGTAACGAAAAGAAAGAAAACAAATTCAAAAGAAAATATAGCGTGCAATCACACTTGCAGGAATTGAAATTTTAATCTTAAGAAAGCATTTCAAAGCATGTAAAGGAAAACAACTAACGTACATTCAATCACTCCAACATCCAATATGGAAGTATGATAGAATCACCCTCTTCAGATGATGTATAAGCAACTGATTATACTTCAGGCTTTAAATCTATGAAAGCAATTAAAGCATGCAAAGCGAAAACTCAATAATTGCATAAATTAGGTATTCAAGCATTTAGTTTAGACATATGATAAGCTCATCTTCTTGAAATGATCTTTAAGAACACCCAATTATACAATTGAATGAGGATCTTAAAAAAAAAATGTAAAAGAATGTAAAAGTAAAGCTCAATGATTGTATAGGTTGAAAATTCAATCACCCAATTTGGAAGTGTGACAAGTCACCTTCTTAGCTTGATCTTTTAGGAACATTCGATTATACAATGAATTGATAGTTTGATCTAAGAAAGTAAATAACAGAACATGAAAGAAAACTAAATAACTATGAGCTCTATTGCCTCAAACTTAATGCAATTGGAAAATAGATATATCTTTCCTCTAAAAATGTTTTTAGAAAAAAAATATTACACAGTCATTCTAAAACTAATACTAAGAAAGAAAATCAATTTTAATCTATAAAAGCAAGTGAATCTTACACATTTTAAGTAGCTGATCTAAAAGTATGAGAAATGGTAAATCGAGATGTTCCATATATAATCAAAACTAGGTCAAAATGAAGGAAAATTCATGAGTAAGGTGCCACAATCTAATTATGTATTCAAAGCTTGAGCATAACTCCAATTTTACACATGATTTGATAGGAGAAAGCTTCCTCTATTTATACAAAAGATGAGAAGCTATCTCATTGATGAGTGTCCATAAATCTCTCCCTATATCTCTAGAGTTACAATCCAAATAGGAAGTGATAAGGCACATGTCTTCTTAGAGTTACAATACAAATAGGAAATGAGACACATATCCTTATGATCCCATGATCTTCTCCATCCAAATTCGAATTTGGCCTTAGGAGGCCACATAAGAGTCTTTTCAAAGCTTCTTTTTGACCTACACATTGCAGCAAACTCATTCCACTTGTTAGGTATAAGTATGTGTATATTTTTTTCTAATTTTTAACCACAAATTCGCTTTAAAATACTAGGAATTAATAAAGTTTGAAAAAACATAAATGTAACCCAATAGTGGTAATGGTAATGTAAATGTAATGAAATGGAGGTGGAGTGAAGGTGATAATATGGAAACATAAGTGAAAGTGTGATGGAAGTAAATGAAAATTTCAAGGCCCAACACATATATCAAGACATGCTTCCACGCCTTCCAAAAGAGCTTGGTCGGCTTAACCATAGCTTGACTCAGCTGGTTAACTATGTAGCAAATGTTTGGTTTGGTGTTCACCAAGCACATCAGTGAACCCACTAGTTGTCTGTAGACAGTAGCGTCCACTACTTCTCCTGAAGTACCATCCTCCTTCCTCCAATTTCTTGGAAGAGGGCTCTCCATGGGTTTACAGCTCTCCATGTGAAACTTACTTAGAATATCTTTGGCATAATTGCCTTGAGAAAAAAAATAGCTCACCATCCCACTGCAATATTTCCAAACCATGGAAATAGTGGAGTCTCATGTCCTTCATTTAGAACTCCATTACAAGAAGCTATCAGCTGCTCATCACCTGCGAAAATTAGATCATCAACATAAAGTATGATAATCAATATCTTACCATCAACAACAATTTGTTATAGATTCGTGTTCGCTTCACTTTTGGTGAAGCCCAAACCTGTGAAATAGATGTCAATCCGAGTGCACCAAGCATGAGGTGCTCACTTCAGCCCATGAGGTGACTCACTATCGAATATCTCGAAACCTTCTGGCTACTCTATATACACTTCTTCCTCAATAACTCCATTGAGAAACACAGTTTTCACATACATCTGATGAATGTGCCACCCCATCTACGCTGAGATTGAAAGGATAGATCTAATGGAACAGTATCTCGCAATCGGTGTGAAAGTCTCCTCATAGTCAATCCCTCAACTTGTGAGAATCCTCGGGCCACAAATCTGGCCTTGTACTTCTCCACACTCCCATATGCCGCCTACTTCACCTTATAGATCCATCTAGATCCAACCACTAATTTTCCGACTAGTCTTGGGAAAACTTCTCATGCACTGTTTTTGATGATGTAGTCATACTCCTCAACCATAGTGTCAACCCAAATTGGTTGTTGCACTTCTTCCTCAAATGAGGATGGTTCTGTTACAATACACTTGCTCATAAGAGCCATCTATCCAGTAAACATGTTTGGATATTGTCTCTGTCTGCACAGTGAAGTAGGTTCTCCTACATGCTCTGTCGCATCAAGTCTCAATCTATCAGCTTCCATGGTGCGCCTTCTACCAAGTCTGTTAGATGGATCTGCATGAGTGTTTTCTTTCACTCCATGATCCTCCTCATGTGGCTGCTCCACATCTTGAGGTTCATTCTTTGGAACCTGTTAGTGTCAATATTTGCACACTTCCACCAAGGATCAAAACAAAATTTTCATGAGCATCTTAGGTGTCCCATTCTAAATAAATTTTTAATCATTCCATTAGGTCATAATATAAAATTTTTCCACTGGTGGTTTTCCTAGTCAAGTGTTCCATTTTCCTTCACAAGAATATTCTTGCTGGCCCTCATCCATGTCTTCATCATTTTGAAAGCAAGTCTACTCTCATTTCACTTTTAGTCAAAATCACTCGTTGAGTCAGTTTCTTTCATTTCTCATTAAGTCACTAGGGTTTCATTAGGTCAAATCATTGCATTGTCTCATTTTAAATAAAGGGCAGCAAAAGGTGTGAAGGTGACCCAAAATAAACTCATGATTTGCTTCAATCAGTTCAAATGTAATAAATATTCAGTCTCCCAAAGGCTGCCAACATATATATCCACATACCAACACATCAAATGTCAAAGGGATTTGTCTTTTCCCAACAGTGCCCAAGTCATCATTGTTCACAAGCACTAACCCCTAATTCCTCTCCCAGTGAGATAGGGTTTGCTGTGAAAAAGAGGCATATCAGCAAAAGAGCCAAAAGGTAGGTCATCTCAGTAATTATGAGGCCATTCCAACTCATAAGATCATGTATCCATCTTTTTTTAAGAAATTATTCCAAGAATCAAGTCATTTTCCACTCATAGGGACAGTTTCAATTCAAACTATGTTTCTGACCAAATAGAGATGAAATTAACAAAAGTGAGAGAGTTTTTTCCCCTCATAGGTCAATAAATAAAAACCTCCTTCATTTTTTACATAGGTTTCATGGTTTTATAGCAATTTCAAAACTACAGGTGCCACGGGAGAATTGTTGCACTTCTGGAGTGACCTTGGGAAAATCAAGTTTTCTCATAGCTGGAGTGTCCAAATGACTTCTTCAAATTTTTCCAAAAGTCCTCCAAGAAATTTTAAGAAGTAAGTACATGTCATAAGCCCTATTTTTAAGCTATTTGGTGATTCTTAAATGAATTGAAATGGAAACTCTAATGAAACCCTAATTACAATCTTGTGATCAATATTTATACACTTGTTTCATCCTTCTAAAAGAAAATCAGTCATAGACAGAGAAATTTCATTGATTTAGGGTTTTCATTGATTTATTTTTTCCCTTCACTCATTCCCTACACCCATTTCCTTTCACTCATTCCCTTCACTCACACTCATTCCCTTCACCTTTCAAAATAACCATCTCATCCCCTTTCCTTCATCTCATTTCACTTGTACCCTAGGGTTTAACAAATCAGAATTTGAAAATGTCCGAAGAAGAGGATAGTGGCATTATTGGTGAGGAAAAAATGCCAAGAAGAAATGACCATAAAGGAGGGAAAATAAATATGTTTGAACCCATAACCATAAGAGAACTTATGTCCTCTCCTCTCGCTATGTCTTGCTTCAAGCATGTGGGTTACTTTCAGTTTTGTGAGAGAATGCAGCAAGTCCAAAATCACTAGGAGTTAAAAATATTATTCATGATCATTCTACATGACAAGCAGGTCACTCTTGCTAGGGTTAATTTTGAAATGTCAACCAATGCCATTGTAGCTGCTACAGGGATACCTGGTGTGGCAGAGAGGTAGTTTAAACAAGAAAATTTGTACATGAGCTATTATGAGTTGTACCTAAAACCTAGGTACAAGGATCACAACAAGTCCATTTTCCCTTTTTCTCATCTCCTTGACCGATATGTGCCCATGATGAGGATAATAATGAAATACTTCACTTGTGAGGGAATGTTTTCCTGCCTCTACTCATACCATATCCATCTTCTTATGCATTTCACTAGAGTTAGAATGCTACATTTACCTTATTATCTTTTTTGTAGAATTGAAAAAATGGCTTACATTTTACAAAAGAGGGATTACAATCAGAAAATGCAAAGCCTATTTCATCATTCACTCATCAAAATGGTGGTCAAACATCAGCTTCAGCAGAAGAACATTCCATGGGATGCATTCATTGCAAATGAGATTTTCACTACCCTACCTAGCCATCATGAGTAGGATATACCTTCATCATCTCATCATCCCATATCCCCTTCTCCATCACATCTTGCTATTCATACATCACCACCCACTCAGATCCATTCACCTCGTGTTGATCCTACCTCATCACCATTCTATAACCCTTCACCATCACATCATGATACCAGAGCATCAAGCAATGAAAGGGACATTGAGGAAGCTTACACCACAATGACTGATATTGAGCCATTTTCCTTGACATATCAGATAGGTTGCATGCATGTGTTTGCTTCACATGGTGTGAAAGGGGCCATTCCTTCTTCATCAGAAAAACAGGTAGAAAAGGGAAAGGAAAAGGCTACAGAGCCTATCATTGTTGAGCAGGAGGACAAACATGAAACTAAGTAGGAGTTTCAGTTGATTGACCATGATGATGAGGATGAGATTAGAATCACCAATGCATTGATCAAAGGAAAGGAGGGAAATATTAGTGAGCTTCAAGCTAATCTTGTCCGTGCACAGTATGTAATTGACTTTCTTGAGCTGGAGAATCAGCAACTGAAGACAAAGCAGACCATCAATGAGGTTAGGGCAATCAGAGCTCCGAGAGAGGTAGGAAAGGCCAAGGCCTTGCTGGAGGACCTTGGGCAGATGTGATGACAGCGATGATGAGGAAGACCAACTTCCTAGATGGAGGCTGAAGACCATTGGGCTAAAGAAGGCTTTAGCTCGGGAAAGGCATAAAGAGGCTGAATTGGCAGAGCAGCTTACTCCAAGTAATTTGCTTGCCATAGAGATTGACAGAGACAGGGAGTCTTGGCTTTAGAAAGACAATTTGAATTTGGATGGCCTACTGGAGAAGGCAAAGAAAGAAACTGACATTCAGAGGAAGATGGTGAAACACTATGCCATGAGAAACAAGATTGCAAGGGCCAAGCTCAAATGAGCCCATGCAAAGATTTGGGATTTGACTGAGTCAAAGGAGAAGGAGAAGTTGAATATTCTTGCTGAGGTGTCTCACCATGCCTCTAACCTTTAAATCAGCAAGAAAATTCCAATTTTGGCACACTTTGTGCAAATTTTTATTTTTTGGACAGTTTAGCACGCAACAAATTTGCTAAACGTGCAACGCCACTGGCGTTGCGCTCTTTTTTGGGCCATCCAAAGGGAAAATGGTCGGCATACTCATGTTCCTAATGATAATTAAATCAACATCAGAACATTTCAAGATATTTGGAGTAGAACTAATCCTTCAAAAAGGACAAAAACCACCAAAAATCATGTTTATGCCCTCTTTTTGACCTTGGCATTGCGCATTTACCAGTATTGGGAGAATAGATTTTTGACAAATAAAATGGACACCATTTTTGAAAGTGAAAGCATATATAGTAACTTTACTGAGAGACCTTTCCAATGAGATATCATGGAGCTGATTTGGACAAGGGGAAGCCCTCCAAAAGTGGCTTACAACATAGGTCAAGTTTTATGTCATGGCACTGCGCGTTTACCAGGAAATTTACAGTTTTACCAATTTACTCAAATTTTGAAGTTTCACCTTTGTTTTATTTTTTACTTGGGTAAATGATAAATTTACAAATTTAAATGTCATATTTTACTTTTACCTAAGGTTGATACATTAGGTAAATCATTAGTTTCAATTCAGATGTATATATTCTTAAAGATAGGAATGAGTCACTTTCCTCATCCTAGACTCTAGCTTTCAGCTCAACTTTTGATGTAACAACTCCCTCACCTCATGGATTAGACCCCTGAGGATGAGAGGAAGTGGTTTTGAGTTCTATAAGGTGTATTTTTTTAGTTTTTGTAATGGTTTTCATCAGTTGAAGATATTGTATTGATCAAGTATCATTCTGGCTTGGACATTAATGGAAAATTGCAGCTATTTTCTTGGGATCCCTGTGGTATGAGTTTTAAACATTGTTTCTTCTCTGTGATTGATTTTTTAGAATGTATTGTTAATTAATAGAAAAACACATCTAAAATATACTTGATTTCAAGTTTGAAATACATAATTCATATTTAGTTATGCTCTATTTTGGGAAATTCAGTATATTGTGTTCATTTTCTTCAGTTTAGGGAAAATACATTTTAGATGTTTTCCCTAGCTCCTCACCAGTCTTTCCATCTCATTTAATCCTATTTGAATGTTTGAACCTTTTTCCTACCTTTCCCCATCAAGAAGACTTCAATTTCATCCGTTTGGCCCTGATCTATCCCCTTGACCTAATTCCTGTTCATTGAACCCAACCCTAAAATCAAAATCAAAACCCATGAGCTACTATACCTAGCCTAAAATATTCTTTCATCAGTCATATTGACTGTGTTCTATATGGAGAGAGCCCTCTCCTGGCCTAGTAGGGCTAGCTACTTGGCTAGGCATGGTTTGAGGTTACCTCGTGATTGCCTCTCTCAGCCTGAGGTTCAATCTGAGCAATAACATTTTGGCGACCATACTAGGGAAGAAAAAAGTAAGATCAGATCTTCCCTAGGAAATAACAAAAAATATTTAGATCTATTTTTTTATGGTGAACAACAGTTGGACATATATGAAGGCTAAACCATTCACCTGGAGACTCCATTCACTGAAAGATCCAGAAAATAAACACTTCATGGAGACTATACTGCATAAATATTAGTAGCTTCAAGCATTTTCAAGATGGAAACTGTTGCAAGAAGGTATGCTCCCATGAGCCGAGATCACATTCCAGGTTTCCCAAATAAAATGCCTAAGGTAGATTGGAAAAATAATTTTCCTATGTTCAAAAATATGAAAGGTAATGATGTTGCTTTTTATCTGGTGAGATTTCACATGCATGTGCATAGATTAAAGATTGATTTTCCTGAAGACTGCTTGATGAAGATATTCATGGCCACTCTGGAGGATGAAGCTCGATCTTGGTATGAAAGTTTTCCGCCCACTTGTATTTACTGTTTAAAGGATTTTCATACCATATTCTTTGCAAGGTATAAAGAATCTTGTACATCCTTAATATTAGTTCAGAATTGCTGTAAGCATGTTGATAGTTTTATTGGTGTTAGTCATCAGCATTTTTCACTTGTTGATGATGACTAGTTATTACAGCTGAGTTTTCTAGCAACCGATCTCAAATTTGTCAAATTTGCCAGCTGGAAAACACCCATAAACATTTTTTCCCTCCTACCTTTTCAATCAGCCCATGACGAGATAAAATCTCATTGTCAAGCCCTATCTAGCCTCAGCCATACTAGCTTGTCCATCAGCTCCAAAGAAAACAATCCAAATCTATCCAAGAAGTCTCCCCTAAGTTAGGCAGTGGCACTTTAGGCATTTCTCCCTTGGCAAACTATCCTAAAGCCAAAGAACCTCTATCTATTATCAACCAGTCCTATAACAAACATACTATTAAATAAAGTTGGTGTATTAAGTCGTGCACTAACAAGCCACAGAATACAAATGATACATATGCATAGGTCAAGGCGATACATACGGGTGGTTTTACGGTATTTCAGAACCTCTTTCAAGAGCGAAGTATGTATTCTAGAGGCAGTGTTAATAACATGAGGAAGACACCTACTCATGTGGTTTTGGCACTGAGATGCGGCCACGAAATGAAGAGTTGTTTCATTAAGCTCACATAATCCTGCAGTCAAGGTTAGTAAATTATGAATGACAAGAAATGCTTTGCGAGATACTAGCCAAATTAACTGTGATATACAAGGCGCAAGGTATTTTGGAAGAAGTAGAATTACATGTCCCGAAGAAATGCCCATCATGAATTATTGACGGTTTTCATCTTCATTTGCTCGAGTATGAATAGGAAGTGAAAGGAAAGATACCACTATTTTAAAAGCTGATGAAATGGCATAACTGAGAAAACCTCCTCCATACATGAGCAGAGGGTTCGAAAACTGAGAAAACCTCCTTCATTTTACAAACAGAGGGTTTGGCACTGTGATGAGGGCCTCCTTCATTTATAAGCAGAGGGCCAGGGATAGAGTTTGATTTTAAGGTCTTCACTAATTGAAAGGCAAGTTTTGAGAGCAGTGGGAGAAAATTAAAGGCTTATGGATAGAGAAATGGTGTTAAAAATAAAGAAAAAAGGCATGAGTACTATAATGATCATAGAGGCTGACTTATCTCCTATCAGAGGTTTCTTTCAAAAGCAGTCTCGAGCCAAAATGAACAAACCTTGCTGAGGTATGTAATTTCCTTAAGGGTTTCCAAAGATCCATCTCCTTGATAAACAGGCATGACATTTAGTCACTGTTCCTTTAACAAAACAGAGTTGAAAGTAGTTGAAATCAGCTGGGTTTAACAGAGGCCCAAGAGTGATGTTGATATTCAAAAAGGTTTTGCTCTTCCTATTCATGAAGATATTTTTCAAAACTTGTCAAAAGTGACAAAGAGGTAACCTAAGCTTTGTTTTCTCAAGGGGACTTTTCCAATGAACAACAGAGAGATAGGAGGTGGGAAAAAGGATATGGAAAGTGTTTCAATTTTAAGAGCAATACTAGAAGAAATGAAACATGATGCTGTCACAAACAAAGGACTTTGAGACATATGAAGATACTTAGCTGTTGCATATAAGTGCAGGAGAAGCCTTTAGAGGATCTTATTTTTTATGAGCATATGTTTGTCAAACCCAAGAAAATGCAGCTAAGTTTTTCCCCCAGTCAAAAAGCAGTATCATTCAAAAGGCACATCTACAGTCATTCACATGGCTCAGAGCAGAGTTTTCTTCTACAATACAGATATCAACAAAGGAAACAAAGTTTCATTCCTTAATGAGAAACAGTGGAAAGTTTTTGACTCTTAAAAAGGCTTCTTTACTTCAAAAAGAAGTCATGCCTGTAAAAGAACTTGTTCTTGCCACTGTGTCATTTATTTGAGCAAAAATGAGTCTCGGTTATGTTTTAAAAAGGACATTTTCTTTATGTGTAGTTATGACCGAGAAAGCTTTTTTCAAAGGGACCTTCAAAACCCTCACAAAGCAACCTCAAGAGTAATCGAATATTTCAACTTCAAGAGGTTAAAAGGACCGTTGCGAGCCCATTTGCAAGTTTCAAAAATGCAAACAAGCACTCACAATCACTCTCCTAGCTACCCATTGAAGAAAAGAGAGTTTTCGAGAAAAATTTGCAGAGTTTGAAGCTTTTAAGCCCACACGGCGCACATGGAAAAGCGCGCGGCGCGTTCAGGATAAAATTTGCAAAGGGTTTGTATTGTGGCGCGGTGCGCCTGTAGGTGCGGTCACAACTACTCGAAGCCCGACCCGACACCCTGTCTATTATGCGGCGCTTTTCCATTTCAACGTGCCGCGCATGTTTGAACAGTCAAAATGCCTCCAAAAGGGTCTTTAAGCTGCTCAAATCTTCAAGCAAAGGCCACAATCCATCTTTGAGTTATTTTTATTTGCCTCCTTGGTGTATTCGAGTTTCTAAATGGGTGATTGTTGCCATGTTTTCAAGACTAACTGGTGATTAAAAAATGGAGGTCTTGGTAGGAAAATCAAGGTGATTTGTTAAAAATATTGACAAATATTGTTACAGTGGGAGGCTATTGGAGTGTTCATATTAGTTTCAATAGGCCTAAAGCTACCCTCAAAACAGTGATAAACCATAACACTACTTTCAAGTCAAAGAAGCACAGTGTTAGAGGTTTTTTAAAAATTGGTGAAGGTGTCCTAGCTATGATAGGACAAAACTAACCTCTGTCAGCCAAGTATAAGGTGAAAGCAGTGTTATAAGGTGGAGGCAGTGTTTGAAAGGAAAACACAGTGTTTGAAAGGTGACATCAGTGAGCATATTCTGAAAACAGTAGTTTTAGTCCGAATGCCTTGTCACTTCAAAAATATCTCCTTTGAATAAGTGAAACAGTGAAACTAGTGCTACCTCCTTTGTCCCATAAAACAAAGTGTGGTGAGTGAAGCTGTTAAATCAAATTTGAGGGTTTTTTTTGTCTACCTGGGCATAAGAAACAAGTGATCCTAAGGTGAATCAGTGAGCCTAATTTAACAATAGTGATAATGTATGAATGCTTTGTCACTTCAAAAAGTGACCTATCTGTAGGGTAAAAAAGAAAAACTAGTGCTGCCTCCTTTGTTCCATGAAACAGAGTGTGTTATGAAAAGCTTTTAAATCAATTTGAAAGGGTTCTTGTCTACCTGTGCATGTGAAACAGTGAAATACAAGAGGAGTGTTTTGATTGGGAGGGGTGTTTTGTTTTTTACAAGGTTGTCTTGCTTATACCAAAACACAAAGGATCCTTGTAACCTTACCCAAACACAGTAAGTTACAATTTGATTGAGTGCTTGTTATTTTGATAACTATTTGTTGTTTGGCACAAAAGAGACAAAATAGTAATTTTTCAGGAGCAGAGAGTTGGTGTTGGGAGGATATTTCACAAAGCATTTCAAGCAATTGTATTGGTCAAACAGTGATTGATAGGCAGGACAGAGATGTGTGCCTGAGAAAAACTTCCCAAAGGCCATTTGAGACAGCTTGGTGTTGCAGAGAGCATTCAAAACAAGATGCCTCCCAGGCAGGACAATAGGAGTGGCTTGCATAAGAGATTTGAGCCTACTTCCACTGAAGAAGTGAATTCCCACCCATCAGTATTGTTTAATTTCCATGGGTTTGGGTGTTTATATTTTTGTCAAAGAGTGCAAGAGGTGAAGAGCTTTTCTCCTTTGACACATCTTTGTGCTTTGAGGTTTCAAGACAAGCATTTCCAGCTGGTAGGCCTTGATTTCAAATTCTCTCCAAGGTCCATCTTCAAGGCCACTAAAATCCCCTATATTGGGGAGAAGTGGTTTAAGCAAAGCCATTTGGACTAAGAATATTACAAGCCCTTTCTAAAGCCTGAGCATAGAGATTCATGTCCTTCTATTTTCCCCTTCTCATATCTTTTGGCTAGATACACCCCCCTCATGAAGATCATCATGAAATACTTCAATTGTGAGGGAAGATTCTCCCGAGTCTATGCCTATCACATTCAACTGCTCATGCATTTCACAAGGGCCAAATTGCTAAATCTTCCTTTCTTCTTACACGAGAGCATTAAGAAAATGGCCTCGACTATTCAAAAGAATCCTCCTTCACAGCAAACAGCCTGCCTCTTCCATCACTCTCTCATCAAAGTCATCATCCTTCATCATCTTGAAAAGAGGGAGGTCTCTTGCGATACTTTCATCACCCATCCATATTTCTCCACTGTCCCTCTAGTTCATACATCTCCTACACCTCCTACTCACCATCCTTCACCTTCTTCCGTATGCTACTTTCCTAAAACAAAGTTATATGAGCAACAAAAAGCATGAAGTAGGAAGAACCCCATGGCGAAGAGATGATGAGAGACATGATAAGCAGGACAACAAGAGGATGAGCAAGAAGAGCAAAGTGATGATGAGTAGCAGCATGATGAAGAAGAAGAGCATGAGCAAGGAAAGGAAAGTGATGATGAGCAGCAGCATGATGAGTCAGAACAGCAAGAGGAAGAAGGGCATGATGATGAGCAACATAATGATGAGTAGCATCATAGTGAGGCAAAGCAGCAGACTCCTGAGGATGATGAAGGGCATTAGCATGAAGATAAGTAGTCTCATGATGAACAGGGGCAGCCACAGCATGATGAACAAAAGCCTCATAATGATGAACATCAGCCTCATAAAAAGGAAAATCAGCCTCATGAAGAAGAGGGGCAACATGATAAACAGGTGCAACACAGTGAGGAGGATAGCCCTCAAAAGGAAATGCAAAAAGACAGCCAAGGCATCCATGAAGAAATCCAAGACAGTGGCAAAAATGAGGAGCGAAGTGACAAGGGTAAAGAGCCCATGGAGCATGTGCTAGCTACCTCTCCTAGGCAAGCGGCCATGCTCTCTTCTCTGAAAGTGGCCAAGCCCCGAAAATCAAGGAAAAGGGTGCCTAGAGTTGTAACTCCAAACATGACTAGGGCCCTTCGAAGCAAGGGAAAAATTCCCAAGAAGCCCATGGTCGAATTTCCCAAGAGGAAGAAGACTCAAAGAGCCACCCAAAGCAAAGGGAAGGACAAGGAAGAAAGCAGTCGTGAACAAGAAAGGGAATTTGACATCATCCAAATCCAGAATGAGGATAGTGATAATGAAGCCTAGATCCTAGAAAATCTCTTGATCCATAGAGAAAACCAAATTGATGCCTTGAGGACTGATCTTGATAGGGCTAGGAACTTCAATCACTTTTTTCAAGTTCAAAACAGGCAGATGAGTGTCCATATGGTTGTATATGAGACACGAGCCATCAAATACAAAAAGGAGGCCTCCAAAGCACAAGTGAGATTGGAAGAAATCATGGGTGAGTTCGATGAAAGCGAAGGCGAAGATTAGCCCAGGCAAAAGAGGCCAAGAACCATGGGGCTCAAAAAGGACCTTGAGAAACAAAAAGAAGAAGAAGATGCCCTTCTCCAATGTACCCCTCTCACTGCATTATTCGAACAAGAGATAGAGAAAAACCGGGAAGCATGGCTTGAGAGATTTAATGATCACTTGGAGAAGAAATTGGAGAAGGCAAATAGAGACTTGGACCTGATATTGTAGTTTGTCATTAATAAAAAGGACATAGGAAAAGGAGGAGAGGAAACAACGAGCAGAGACAACAGGAGAGGTAGTAGAGACGACAAAAAGAGAGAGGGGAAACGTGCTCAATCGAGGCTTGAGCGAGTGAATTGAAGCGATTTGTCAAAAGTGAGTAGGAAGGGAGAGCATTATAGTATGCGGAGGAGTCATGTTGAAACATTGATGAACCAAAGGTTAAAATATAAATTGACAGAACGTTGATTCGAGTCATATGGTGGTAGCCCAAAAGAAATGAGGCAATTTTTGTGTGTGTACAGAAGCGAGTTTCATTGAAGGCGAAGAGAAGAATTCATAAACAATGAAGGCGGACGGAACCCTGAGGAAGAAAGTAGTGGAACCTTGCAAGAGTGAACAGTATAGGCGGGTTTTCGGTTTTCATCACACCACCTTCGACGGGCAAGCGGTATTCAAGAAATCGGAGTGATTCCATAGAACGGCTGATACGTGGCATACGGCGGGGGCCCAAAACCGCTGTCATCGAGCATTATCGTTCGTGCAACTATGGCAAGCGATATCTGTCAGATCAGTGTTGGTTGCGCAGTACGTTATTAACCGTCGATTGGAGAATTGCATTAACGAGTGGGCTCCACGGAACATGTATGTATTATAATATGCATCGGGATTGATATGAAGGTTTAATATGGTGGATTAATGCAAATACTTATGTGCGATGGCGTTTCCTTTATTCAATTTATTATAAAGCGGGCTATCACATTCTACACAGTGGCCACTATATAATACATTTTATTATAAAAGTTGAAGGTTGACCTGAATTCTTATAAGTGCATTAGATTCAGAGTTTGGATTTAACTGTATATGCATATAAATGAAATACAGTCTGATGTTATAAAGGTTATAAATTTTTGACTAGGGAGCAGATATTTGTTTTATAAATAAGTCAAAGAATTTTCTGTAAATACGGAACCAAAGGTTATACTATTGATGGTTCATGATAAATATTGTGAGTACTGATATATCCGTGTTGTTAAAAGGGTTTTATAAAAATGCCGAGAGTTATGTTAAGTTTGATTAAAAGGCAGTTGTACATACAACAGTTATATAACTGCTATGAACAGGGAGCTGAATAAAGGAGAAAATGAAAAAGAGAGTAAGGTTGGAGGAATGTGTATGGAAAAGGAAAAAGAGAGGAGAGCATGCAGAAATGAAAATTCGGTGAACAGGAATATGTACAGGAATGAATTGGACAGGTGAATAAGCACAGAAAATGGAAAAGTGTGCAAAAGACAGTGAAAAAAGTATGCAGGACAGTGGCATGACTGCAGCAGAAAAGACAAATCCAGTAAAGCCAAAATCCAGAAAAGGAGCTGAGTGAAATTGAAGTGTGTAACTGAAAATGTGAATGTAAATGTTTTAATTGTTTTATTGTTTGTGACGAAAAGGCGAGTGTCTAGAGGAAAAAGAAAAATCCCATTATAACATTGAAATTTGTACATATTGTTATATTCTTAATAAGTTGGATAAAGAATTGAGAAGGAAGAAGTCAAAGAGTCATGGCTGTTCACTCCAAATTCCTTGTGGAATACAAACAATCATGTAATGAACTCTATATATAATATCAACCTAATATGCATAAAGAGTAAGAGAGAGTAAGGTTAGAGAATGCAGAGTATAGAAGATTGAGGCAGAAAAGTTAAGGAAGAGAGGAACAGAAGGAGATGCTACAGAACAGAGTTGATACTTGAAGTAAATCAGCAAACATTTATTTAGATAAGTTGAGGAATTTGGAGCTTCCCTATCAAGTTGAAGCTGGATCGCTGTCAGTTGTAGCTGACTGAGGTTGGAGCCTCCTGTAGGTTGGTGCCTGCAGAAAAATAGTGGTGAGAGGGATTTGGAGCTTGCCTTTGCATCACAACAATAATAAGATGTGGTTTTCTCCCTTTATGGGTTTCCACTTATATCTGTTGTCTCTATCTGTTTTGTCTGTGTACTGAGATGATTTACCAAATCTGCTTAATGTTTGCTGCTCTCATAATAATTTTGATGTCACATTAATTTAACTCTTGCTGCAACATATTAAGATTGTTCATATACTAAGGTTGATTATAAAAGTAAGCTGTAAATAAGCTGATAAAAAATTTGTAAAGCTCATGAATGTGTTAAACTGATTCACCCCCCCCCTCTCATTTTAACTAAGAATTCAACAGGACCTTCAACGGAGGATGACTGGGCATTATAAAAAGCTCACTCAGTTTGCCCGGCGGAAATTGAAGGTTGCTCAGGAAAAACTCAAGGAGGCTAAAGGGAAGCGCCCGGCACCAAAATTGAGGAAAGACACCTCAAGGCTCCAAATTTTGGCCTCTGCTTCAAAACATGTTTCTAAAAACACTTGAGGGTCATGCTTGCCAAGTTTGGGCGAAATTCGACATGTTTTGGTTTTTTGTCATTTTTGGGTTTTTGGCCAAAACTCATGGGCATCGCCATTTCAGTTTGGGGCATCATCATCAAAGGATGAAAATGGCATAATTGGATGTCATAATTTTAGGGGCACATACTCAGTGATTTTCAGAACAATTTAAGATCATTTTCTCCCCCAAAATGGCGAAAAATACTCGTTTTTTCTACACTCTGCCCCGTTTATCAGCAAAGCCTATTTTCTGGTTTTTTACACACATGTATGTTTTTGGAGGACTTCCAGTGGTCATTTGGGAGAAAAATAAAATTTTTCAAAAAGTAGACAATCATAGCTTTCCAGCGAGCCATCATGAGCTTCGTTTCGACATCAGGAAGGCCTCCAAAAGTTGTCGGCAAGTCAGGGGACCTTTTGCTGATGTATTTTTTGAGTATTTTTGTAAAAATTGAACCTTTCAAAAGTGACTTTTCTTCATGTGCGTTTAGCTATTTTTGTACATGATAAGTTATGAAAAGTCAATATATTTCCCTCTTTTAGCGTTTTTTAGATATTTTATTAGATATTTTGTGCCTTGGGCTTTGCAAATCCTCAAGGACAAAATCAGATATTTTGGATAGGCCAATGAGATTGCAAGTTGAACTAAGAGGTTTTCCTCACTTTGGCCTATATATTCCAAAGGATTTCATTGTAAACAAGGCTGAACTTGATGAATAGAAGCAATATATGGTCGTATAAGCTTTGGAAGAAATACTTGTCTCATGCTTTTGGATAGTTTATTGGATGTTCTTGGATGATGAAAGAGGATTGTTGTTGGATTCCATGACTTGGTAGAATGGTATAGTGTCTCTCTCTCTATTTTTTTTCTTATTTTTCATTCATAAATCCATTTTCTTTCTTGCTATAGGATAGTAGAGAAAAAATTTGAGACATGCCCTTGGAGGCACCTCAAATTTCTTGTTTCTTTATAGCTTCCTTGTTTTCTTCATTCTTAGTCACATTAAAGAATTCTTGATTTCTCTTTAATAACTTAAGAATATTGTTTTCTTGTTTCATTAATGGTTTTATGCATGCTAAGTATGATTTAAGGTATGCCCTTCTTACTCATGGCTAGCCATAGTTCCACCTATGAAACTTCTCTCTGATTGATTAGATTGTCATTTGTTGAACCAAGGAGGTCTTGTTCTGATCTTGCCCTTTGCCTAAGACTATGCAATCTGGTTTTCAAAGTTCCCAATAGCTTAAAGTACTATGTTTAGGCATTCTGTCATAGTGATTTGAGTTTTTTTTCTGTCTTAGATGTGTTTCCCCAAAGTCTGATAGCCATTTCCTAAAGTTAGAGAGTTATATATCTCTATGCATGGCTTGAATGTTTATTTCTCTGCATCAGTTAGTTTACAGTTACATTTCTCATGATTAATGGTTTTCCCTACCATGTTTATGTCACCTATTAAACTATTTGTGCTTGAAATCCTTTGTTATTCACAAACTTGATTTCCATCTCACTCCATTTTTCCCAAAGAACCATTTTACCTCGAATCAAATCGGCCCTTCAACAACCTTATATCACCATCTGAAAGCTTTCTTGACCTTTCGAACCCATAGCCCAGATGATCTAACATATTTTTACCTATCTTATGTCTTTGATCATTTCATCCCTCACAACTTAAAAACCAAAAACAAAAACCCATTTCATAACTAGCCTAAAATCAGAACACAATAAGCAAACACACAGATATCCCTTACACAGATAGAGAGAACCCTCTCTGAGTCCAGGAAGGCTAGGTCCTTGGGCTCCAAAGATTGGTTTGATGTTACACTGTCATTTGGCTTGCCAATCAGCCAAATCATGGGAACCTAACAATTGGAAATCTTGAGAATCTTTACGGAGATGGTGAATTCATGGAGGATGAGATCATGGAAGCCCTATATGAAAATCCATTTCAGCAGCATAAAGAAATCTTAGAGGATACTTATCAAGATGCTCAGGAAATTTGCAGCAGGCTGGAGATCTTTATACAGTTTAAAATGATGGAAGACAAGATCTTATTTCATATATGATTGCAGCAAAAGATGGTATGCAGGAAAATGAGGTTCCAATCTCAGATTGTGGTAAAGTCAAGCTGGTTGATCCAGATCTAGATTCAAATTGTGATGATGAATAGTATGTTGTTCTGGATCCCATGAAGGAGATATCTATTTTGGAGGTCACTTCAAATGAAGAAAACAGAGTTATAGACCTAAGTGTTCTCAGCCCATCAGAACAAAGTCTTCACGAGGAGGTAATCCATTCCCTTTATAAAAACAAGATGAGATATTTTTTCAAGAAAGTGAAAAATGTTCTTTGGATGAATCTATGATAGATGATAGAAATGTTAGTTTTGGGTTTCAAGAATAATCTAATGTTTTCCCTCTTATAACTGATGAGTGTGTTAACAGACATGACAATCTGGTCGCCATGTCATATGAAGATGATCAACAATATATTCAAATTGCAGAGGACCAGAGCATTGAGCACTGTCATTCAGATTTTTCTTCCCATGTCTCATGCTTTGAATTTTTTTTTCAAGAAGAAATATGCTCACCTACTTGTACAGATTTTTTTGAAGACCAGGAACACACTCTTGCTGAGGTACATTATGAAAAGAGATCAGATTCAAGAGAAAAAGCTACCTTGTTTATTCCAGATCAACCAAAGTTTAAAGAAGACATTCAGTATCCTTGTGAATCTTTAGGAGAGAAAGAAGACAATTACTGTGTTATCAAAATAAAACAAAGAGTACTTTCTCCTATGTCTGAAGATGAGATAGATCAGCTCCTAAAAGTCATATTACAACCAAAGCTAAAACAGGTATTTTCGA
Source organism: Pinus albicaulis (assembly GCA_034641835.2). Taxonomy (NCBI): domain Eukaryota; kingdom Viridiplantae; phylum Streptophyta; class Pinopsida; order Pinales; family Pinaceae; genus Pinus; species Pinus albicaulis. The sequence continues at coordinate 594,308,806 of CM076574.1, forward strand.
TGAAATTATACAAGAAGTTTTTGAGAAACCAATTTCTGATGATAATTCCCTGCAAAAAGATGAGCTAGTAGATACTGGTGTCTTTCATGAAAAGTATAGGGTTGTCATGTTTGATAATTTTGAAGAATGTTTCTTGTTTAAGGATGACATAGACTATGAATTTGAAGAATATGAGCCAAAGAGAGATAGTATGCCAGAGAAAGAATTAGATTTACTAATGCTTCAGTAATTTGTAGCCAACACTCAGACAATAGAAATTCATACTTCCCTAGGCTATCCTTTGGATCAAAAACCCAGTGTTCTTTCATATCAGAATGAAGAGCGTGCTCGTGTTTTTGCTGAATATCAAGACAAGGTAAAATTTCATATTTTTGAAGATCCTTTTACTGATTTGCTACAGGTAGTAGGGAAGATGTATTTTCTTGTTTTCATGGACCAGTAGCACATGTTCAGTAAACACTTGCAGTGGCCTAGTTTTTGTTTCTTCTTCCTACTCAAGGAAAGTGAGATCAAAATTCAAGCACTGCTGGATTGGTTACACTGAAAGGATCACTTCACATGATTGTATATATGTCTTCAATAGGCCGGTGGTTATCATCAGGATTTGAAGCCCTCAAGTCTTGGTGATGTACTACCATAAATAAGTAGGGTAATTTCAATTTTTAAGTTTTGTTTCAGTTAGTCTTGAGTCGGTTTTGAGTCAGTATATTGTGTCAAGTTTCTTTCAATATTCAATTTGGTTTTTAACTATTAACTCCATGCCCAATGGATAGGCACTTGGTCTACGGTGATCTTGGCACCTCCAAGGAGCTACCATCCCTATCTGGAGCCAATATTAGTGTTAGTATTTGCACACTTCCACGAGGGATCAAAACACATTTTGCATGTGCATCTTAGGTGTCCCATTCTAAATAAATTTTCAATCATTCCATTAGGTCATGATATAAAAATTTTCCACTGGTGGTTGTCCTTGTCAAGTGTTCCATTTTCCTTCACAAGCATATGCCTGTTGACCCTCATCCATGTCTTCATAATTTTTAAAAAAATTCTGCTCTCATTTTACTTTTAGTCAGAATCACTCGTTGAGTCAGTTTCGTTCATTTCTCATTAAGTCACTAGGGTTTCATTAGGTCAAATCATTGCATTGTATCATTTTTAATAAAGGGTGGCAGAAGGTGTGAAGGTGACCCAGAATAAACTCATGATTTGCTTCAATAAATTCAAATGTGATAAGTATTCAGTCTTTCAAAAGCTTCCAACTCAGAAATCCACATGCCAACACATCAAATGTCAAAGGGAGTTGTCTTTTCCCAAGGGCACAGAAAGTGTGAAGGTGACCCAGAATAAACTCATGATTTGATTCAGTCAGTTCAAATGTAATAAATTTTCAGTCTCCCAAAGGCTACCAACTCATAAATCCACATGCCAACACATCAAATGTCAAAGGGAGTTGTCTTTTCCCAAGGGTGCCCAAGTCATCATTATTCACAAGCACTAAACCCTAATTTCCTCTCCCACTGAGCTAGGGTTTGTTGTGAAAAAGAGGCATATGAGTAGAAGATCCATAAGGTATGTCATATCGGTAATTATTAGGCCATTCCAACTCATAAGATCAGGTTTCCATCATTTTTTAAGAAATCATTCCAAGAATCAAGTCATTTGCCACTCATAGGGCTAGTTTCGCTTCAAATTATGTTTCTGACCAAACCGAGATGAAATTAACAAAAGTGAGAGAGGTTGTTTTCCCTCATAGGTCATTAAAGAAAAAAATCCTTCATTTTTTACACAGGTATCATGGTTTTATAGTAATATCAAAAATACAGGTGTCACAAGAGAATTGTTGCACTTCTGGAGTGACCTTGGGAGAATCAAGTTTTCTCATAGATGGAGTTTCCAAATGACTTTCTTGATGAGTCAAATGATAACTATATATAGATATATTTCCAATGAGCCATCATGAGCTCAATTTGTATTTGAGGAGGGCCTCCAAAAATTTCCTGCACCAGTACTCTGCATTTCTACACCCTCATTCAGCACTTCTTTACCAGTCTTGGAAAAAATAAATTTTGACCAGGAAAATGAACTCAAAAAAGAAACCAAAATGTATATTTGGAAATTATACAGGACAATATTTCCAACGAGCTATCCTAGGCTCAATTTGGGCACCGGGAAGGCCTCCAAATGTGGTCTGCAAAAGGGTGCTGCAATGGCGCTGCGCACCTGCACCTTGGAGTTGTGCCCTTTCCAGGAGTTTTCAACGTGATTTTTGAAGGTGATATGCACCTATAGACTGGTGTTGTGCGTTTTCAAAAGTTTTGTGTGCTTACCAGTGGCGCTACGTGCCTAGACAGGAAAGGTTGTTGAGTGATTTAGCAACCCAAAAAACTTCAAAACTTCCTCAAATTTTTCCAAAAGTCCTCCAATAACTTTTAAGAAGTAAGTACATGTCATAAGCCCTATTTTTAAGCTATTTTTGGATTCTTAAATGAATTGAAATGGAAATCCTAATTACAAGCTTGTGATCACTATTTATACACTTGTTTCATCCTCCTAAGAGAAAATCAGTCATAGACAGAGTAATTTGATTGATTTAGGGTTTTCATTGATTTAGTTTGTCCCTTCACTCATTCCCTACACCCATTTACTTTCACTCATTCCCTTCACTCACACTCATTCCCTTCACCTTTCAAACTATCCATCTCATCCCCTTCCCTTCATCTCATTTCACTTGTACCCTAGGGTTTCACAAATCAGAATTTGAAAATTTCTGAAGAAGAGGATAGTCGCATTGTTGGTGAGGAAAAAATGCCAAGAAGAAATGACCATAAGGGAGGGAAAATAAATAGGTTTGAACCCATAACCACAAGAGAACTTATGTCCTATCCTCTCACTGTGTCTTGCTTCAAGCATGTGGGTTGCTTTCAGTTTTGTGAGAGAGTGCAGAATGTCCAAAATCACCAGGAGTTAACAAGATTATTCATCATCAATCTACATGAAAAGCAGGTCACTCTTGCTGGGGTTACTTTTGAAATTTCCACCAATGCCATTGCAGCTGCTACATGGATACATGGGAGAGAGGTGGTTTAAACAAGAAAATTTTGACATGAGCTATTATGAGCCGTACCTCAAACCTAGGTACAAGGATCACAACAAGTCCATTTTCCCTTTTCTCATCTCCTTGACCAGTGTGTGCCCATGATGAGGATAATAATGAAATACGTCACTTGAGAGGGAAGGTTTTTCTGCCTCTACTCATACCATATCTGTCTTCTTATGCATTTCACTAGAGTTAGAATGCTACATTTACCTTATTATCTTTTCTGTAGCATTGAAAAAATGGCTTACATTGTGCAAAATAGGGATTACAATCAGCAAATTCATAGCCTATTTCATCATTCACTCATAAAAATGGTGGTCATGCATCAGCTTCAGCAGAAGAACATTCCATGGGATGCATTCATTGCAAATGAGATTTTCACTACCCTACGTAGCCATCATGAGCAAGATATACCTTAATCATCTCATCCTCCTGTCCCCTTCTCCATCACATCCCGTTGTTCATACATCACCACCCACTCAGAACCATTCACCTCATGTTGATCCTACCTCATCACCATTCTATAACCCTTCACCATCACATCATGATACCAGAGCCTCAAGTAGTGAAAGGGACATTGTGACAGCTTACACCAAAATGACTAATATTGAGCCATTTTCCTTGACATATTAGAGAGGCCACAGGCATGTGCTTGCTTCATATGGTGTGAAAGAGGCCATGCCTTCTTCATCAAAAAAACAGGTAGACAAGGGAAAGGAAAAGGGTACAAAGCCTATCATTGTTGAGCAGGAGGACAAACATGAAACTAAGCAGGATTTTCAGTTGATTGACCTCGATGATGAGGATGAGGTTATAATCACAAATGCATTGATCAGAGGCAAGGAGGGCAAGATTAGTGAGCTTCAAGCTAATATTGATTGGACACAATATGTTATTGAATTTCTTGAGCTAGAGATTCAGCAGCTGAAGACAAAGTAGACCATCAGTGAGGTCAGGGCAATCAGAGCTCAGAGAGAGGCAGGAAAGGCCAAGCCCTTGCTAGAGAAAACCTTGGGCAGATGTGATGACAGTGATGATGAGGAATATCATCTTCCTAGATCGAGACCGAAGACCATTGGGCTAAATAAGGCTTTAGCTCGAGAAAGGCAGAAAGAGGCTGAATTGGCGGAGAAGCTTACTCCAAGTGAGTTGCTTGCCATAGAGATTGATGGAGACAGAGATTATTGGCTTGAGAGAGCCAATTTTCATCTGGAGGGCCTAATGTAGAAGGAAAAGAAAGACACTAACATTCAAAGGAAGATGGTGAAACACTATGCCATGAGAAACATGATTGCAAGGGCCAAAGCTCAAACAAGCCCATGCAAAGATTCAGGCTTTGACCGAGTCAAAGGAGAAGGAGAAGCTAAATATTCTTGCTGAGGTGTCTCAACATGGCTGTAACCTTTAAATCAGCAATAAAATTCCAATTTTGGCACATTTTGTGCAAATTTTGATTTTTTGGACAGTTTACCACGCAGAAAATTTGCTAAACGCGCAGCGTCACTGACGTTGCGCTTTTTTTTGGGCCATCCAAATGGAAAATTTTCAGCATCCTCATGTTCCTAACGATAATTATATCAACCTCAGAAATTTTTAGGAGATTTGGAGCAGAATTGGTCCTTCAAAACGGCCAAAAACCACCAAAAAATCATGTTTCTACCCTCTTTTTGACCTTGGCGCTGTGCATTTACCAGTCTTGGGAGAATAGGTTTTTGATAGGGAATATGGACACCAGTTTGGAAATTGAAAGCATATCTAAAAACTAGACTCAGAGACCTTTCCAATGAGCTATTATGGATCTGATTTTGACAAGGGGAATACCTCCAAAAGTGGCTTACAAAATAGGTCAATTTTTTTGTCATGGCGCTACGCGTTTACTAGGAAATTTACAGTTTTACCAGTTTACTCAAATTTTGAATTTTCACCTCTGTTTTAAATTTTACTTGGGTAAATCATAAATTTACCAATTTAAATGTCATATTTTACTTTTACCTAAGGTAGATACATTAGGTAAATCATTAGCTTGAAATCAAATGTATCTATTCTTAAAGATAGGAATGAGTCACTTTCCTCATCCTAGACTCTAGTTTTCAGTGCAAATTTTGATGTAACAACTCCCTCACCTCATGGATTCGACCCCTGAGGATGAGAGGAAGTGATTTTGAGGTCTATAAGGTGTATATTTTTAGTCTTTGTAATGGTTGGCATCAGTTGAAGAGATTGTATTAATCGAGCATCATTATGGCTTGGATATTAATGGAAAATTGCAGCTATTTTCTTGGGATCCTTATGGTATGAGTTTTAAACATTGTTTCTTCTTTTTGATTGATTTGTTAGAATGTATTATTAATTCATAGAACATTTCAAATCTAAAATATACTTTATTTCAAGTTTGAAAGACAGAATTCATATTTATTTATGCTTTGTTTTGGGAAATTTAGTATATTGTGTTCATTTTCTTCATTTTAGGGAAAGTACATTTCAGATGCTTTCCCTAGCTCCTCACCAGTCTTTCCATCTCATTTAATCCTCTTTGAATTTTTAAACCTTTTACCTACCTTTACCCATCAAGAATACTTCAATTTCATCCTTTTTGCCCTGATCTGTCCCCTTGACCTAATTCCTATTCAATGAGCCCAACCCTAAAATCAAAATCAAAACCCCTGTGCTACTATACCTAGCCTAAATTGTTCTTTCATCAATCATCTTGAATATTTTCTATACGAAGAAAGCCCTTTCTTGGCCTAGTTGGGCTAGCTACTTGGCTAAGCATGTTTGAGGTTACCTCGGGATTTCCTCTCTCCTCCTGAGGTTCAATCTGAGCGATAACATAACCAAGAGTTCCCCATATGCATGCAAATCCAGCTCCCTCTCAAGGGACAATCACTTGGATTTCTCCTCATCAAATTTTATATCCTGTCTAGAAACATTCATCCAGTTGTTTTGAAAATACACTTGATAGTTGTGGGGAGTATCAGTGTACCCCACAAATATCCCAATCTCAGTTGTTGGTTCGAGCTTCTTCCCGGCGTCTTTGGTCACATGCACATAAACAGATGAGCTAAAAAATTTAAAATATAAAACATCAGGTTTCTTACCAGAAAGGGCCTCCTCTAGTGTACTCATGCCAAGTATCCGATGAGGACTACAATTTTGCACAAATACTGTTGTGTTGCATGCCTCTGCCCACAGATGCAACGGTAGGCCTTGATCATACAACATCGCTCGTGTTGCACTCAAAATTTTTCTATTCTTTCTTTCTTCGACCCCATTCTGTTGTGGGTTATGAGGCGCAATCAACTCTCTAATAATTCCTTCTTTTCTACAGAAGTTCTTGAATTCATTGGAGATGTACTCACCACCATTGTCACTCCTAAGAGCCTTCACATGCTTCCCCGTATCTTTCTCCACCAGTGCTTTGAACTCAAGAAATTTTGAGAATTTTTTATCTTTCTTCTACATGAAGTAGATCCAACACTTTCTAGAAAAATCATCAACAAATATCACATAGTACTTGTGCTTTGTTGTCGAAGCAGTAGAGAATGGTCCACACATGTCTGAGTGAACTCTCTCAAGGATTTTCGAAGCTCAGTTCTCCTTCGTGTGAAAAGTGGCCTTTGCATACTTCCCCATAGTACATCCCTTGCATATGTCTATCTGCACAAGAGTACCCTTGGGAAGACCCGTAGAAATCTATTGCATAACCTTCAATGCTCCGTGGTGTAGATGACCCAATCTCCTGTGCTGTAACCCACCCTCATCCTCGCTCACCAGTTTGTTTGCCTTACCCATCAATTTTGTATAGCCATATACATCACATTTACAGATATTCTTCACCAGAATTATAATATTCTTGGCTTGTCCTATGGCTTTGTGTCGAAGGAAGACTTTACCTTCACTGAAAACCACATCATAGCCTCTATCCTCTAACATTTCGACTGAAACTAAATTTTTATTCAAGCCTGGTACATGCATTACATACTTTAATAAGAAGGGTTTACCTCACTATCTCTGGAAGGTAATTGTACCAATCCCGATAGCACTGTATCGCCCATCATCACCCATTTTGATATGCATCTGGAGGTCCTTCTCCTCCAAGCTACTGAAAATTTCTTTTTCTCCCGTCATGTGGAAAGATGCACCACTATCCAAGTACCACATCAATCCCATTGCACTTGACACCATGCATGGAATGAGTGAGAATCAAAGCTCAAATTGCGAGGCCAAAGCCTCACCAGCTGCAAATCATAAAGTCTTCTTGTTCTTATTCTTTTGTGGACAATCAGTGGCATAATGTCCATGCTTGTGAAAGTGAAAACACTTCACTCTGGACATGTCATGATTCTTGCCATCTTTGCTAGACTCATATTTGGAAAAGGATTTCATTCCTTTCCTCTTCTTCACCTTAGCAGCCAAGGCACAATTTTCTTCATCATCTGTCTTAGATGAATATCGATCCCTAGTATTGCACCTGAATTCTTCTTGCACCAATTTTGACCAAAGTCATTCCCAATCTGGCAGCTTCTCCCTCCCATTGGCAGAGTCCTAATAACTATGCCAACTCTTGGGAATTCCTAGAAGAGTTAGGTTCACCAAGTCATCATCCGCGACAGTAATTCTGACGTTCCCAAGCTCATCCCAACATTGGACAAACTTTGTTAAATATTTCATAATGGTGTCGCCTTTCTCCATTTTGATTTTCCTGAGCTTGTTCTTCAGTGCCAATTTTCTATGATCACTACTTCTCTGAAAAAAATCTTTTAAATATTTCCACATTTCATATGGTTTCACTTTTCCATGGAGACTTGAGACAATGTGGTCTCGTACTCCCTCCATTAAGATCCTCCTCTCCTTTTCAAACTTCTTTTGCCAAGCATCAATATTTGCGGCATCTGCTGCAACGGGTTTGGGAATGTCATTATCAATGTATTCTTTCAACCCATTGTCCTCCAGTACTGCCTCCATCTTGTCTTTCCACATAATATAATTGGAACTTCCCTCAAGTGCATACTCCAATGTCAAGCCATTGAAATCCATCTCAATCCTGATTTGCCTGTTGCACCAAGAATACTTTTGCAAATTCGAATTCTATTCAGTCACAAACTAAGCTTCTCCTCTACTATAGTGATTTCATGTGCTCTGATACCATGTAGAAATTATACAAACATATGTATGTCAATGGATTCAATCCGATCAAGCAATGTACTAAATCTAGATATCGAATCCTTCTGCAAATCAATTACGGAAAATAAACACGATTTCCAATCACAACAAGTGTAGAAAGAAACAAATCAAACCACAACACATATATTTTTCTAGGGAAATATTAGTGCTCAAAAACCCTCTATCTTCTATTGTATATTCACCATGGAATCATGAAACACTTATAATGCACTCTTCTCACAAGAGTCTCCTTCACTCTCACAACTGTCTCACACTGACCCAGACAAAATTTACCAACAGTTAGCCAATTCTTAGCCTCTAATCAGCCTACCTTGCTTGCGCAATTCATGTGGAATGAAATCCCTATTCTTTAGGAATTTCAGCCTTCCAAAAATGCGCAAGGATCATGGGAAATCCAATGGATGTCTAGTTTCATGTGGGCAACCTACCAATGATACAACTGATAGTTAACATACCTTTAACCTTTGTCTCAACTGGGTCTCCACTAGAATTGACATGCATGCAGCTATTAATAGTAAATCATCATTTGTATGGTAGATCACTGATTTCGAATTAAATATGATTTAATTCACTTGATATATCACTAGTGCAACAAACAGTTACAACTAGTTCAACTGACTTTAACTCACCTAACTGAGTTAACTGATTACTCATGCATTAAAATAATGCACCAACTGAAATTCAAACTCCATAAATAATAGAATCACTTTGTATGCCTCACCAACCACCCTCTACTCGAAATTCATGAGCTAACTAAGTTTATCACACTCAGTTAACTATTACCAGTGATTATGAGATAAGATTACATTTTATTGCCCAATTTAATTAAGGGAAAAATAAATTAGATACTGCACCAATTTATTAAATTAAATTGGCCTTCACACTAATGTATCGCTAGGACCTATGGTCCCATACTAGTGTGTGTGCTGAAATTTCTTATTGACCTTCAACACGATGTAGATCCTTAGTCTCGAAATTGTAGAAATTTGGGCAGGGTCCATTGAGATGTTGTCCTCGTGGATCATTGTGTTTCTACAGGGGCCCACAATATTCAGTAGCAGGAGGATAATTTTTAATCATATACTGAGGAGTGTAGAGCAGTGGTGACAATAGAGAAGGAGGTTCAGTAGCAGAGTCAACAAAGCATAATTTCCCCAGTAGATAGTTTTAGACACATTTGATTCAATGTTTTTTTTTTGTTTTTTTTTTATGTTTCTCAGTTGCAGATGTTGTAGTAGAAAAAAAAACATTGAGAGGTGTTGCATGCAGTACATTCCACAGGTGTTGGATCGAGGTAGGTGTGAATCCCTTTCTTACTGTGAGGGAGTGTTGAAAATGCAGCAACAAATTCTAAAATTTGATTTTTTCCTTAATTAAAATTGAGAAAATATGAAATTCCACATTAGTAGATAACTTGGAGGAGTTAACTGAGGTGACATGGTACTTGTCACTTAGTTAGGAACAATCAATTCGAGTTAATGATTTGAAGTTCAGTTTACTTGAGTTGATTCCTAAAAAACAAGAGTCTAGCTCAATTAATTCTATTTAAAGGCATGAAGTTCATTTGTATGTCATGATTCCTAAATTTTAGGATCTTAGGTTGAGTTAATTTCAGTTATAATTAATTAAATTAATTATAATTGTTAATAGAACTATTTGGTGATCAGTTAAGTAGTGGGTCATTTTTCTAACCCATAGATCATATAATTAATTAATTAATCAACTAATAATTATCTCATGCATGCAAAGAATTCAATTTTCCCAATTGTGGTGGATTTTCCAAGGCAATATACAATTAATTATATACTAGATTGAGTGTATAGTTATAGTATTGGTCAAGTGATCAATCCTAGGAATTACACAATAATTTTGGAGGAAATTCCTAAACAATAGGGGCATAATTCCTCCAGGAACAATGCAAGGAAATGGGATCTTGGGAAGGCTTGAAATTGGCTGAGTGTTGGCCAAAGTCATTCAGTCAGGTAGAGGATAGAAGATACTTGTGTAGGGTGTGCTCAAGCTTGAGCAAGTATATTGTATTCATCCAAATTATTTGATTAATGCAATACATATAGGAAGGGGTTTTGAGCAGTTTCTTTCCCATAGATAAAAATATGTGTATGTGTGTTAAATAATGATGCATGTTTTTTATACGTGTTCTTGATCGTGAATTTTCTTCCACGGATGAGTAGAGTATATTTGAGTCTTATCTTTTAGTACATTACATGGGCAGTTTTGAATCTACGCATTAATTTCTACATATTTGGCATCATTTTTTCTTACTAAAATATCACTTTTTTCCTAAGTATCCCTCATTTTTCATCTATGGTCACTATATCTCTTCAAATGTTTATATAATTTTAGGTACAAATATTTATTTGTTTCAGTTATTTTTTTTCTTTCGCTTTGATTAAAGTTAAGGGATGTTAAAAAGGTATTTAGATGTAGGTGTATGTGGCTCGGTAGTTATATACATAATTCTATGGTATGCAATGCTTTGTATATAAAATAAATGGTGAAATAATTAGTGCCTGAAGAATTTCTTGTATACACAGGTTGGTTTTCGGTGGCCATATTTATCTCGATCAAGAATCAACTGAGTAAAGGCTTGATCATCGGGCTAAAGAATCTTTTATTTTACAAGGGTTCCACCATTTTGACCAACCTCAAGAGATTTTTGCAAGGTTTGAATATATTTTTGCAGCTAGACATAAAATTAAGTTGTACCTATTCTGCAACCATGTTAATCGTAGCCATGGTGAGAGCTAGATGGGGAAGACATGTGCACCAACACCAAGAATTGTGAGCTTGTTGCTCTAGTTGCATAATCACATGACCTTTCCATATATGAGGACTGTAGTAAAACTATTGGATCATTATTCTTTATTGCATGTGGTACTTCTCAGTTCCCAACTGAGTGATGGAATCTTATTTTTCCTATGTCTACAAATATAATTTGTGATCAGATTTACAAGAACACCCACAATTGTATTAGTGCATTGGCTCAATGTGCAGGCATTGGAAGCCACAAATAGAATTTACCATTGTCACCTTGTTGGAATCATTGACCAATTGTTAGCTTGTTACTATTCTCATATTTGCTTAGTTCAGTGAAATGGATCTTTGCTGTTATATTTTCCAAGTGAATATTGTTATGTTTTTATATATACTAGTGCCCTGTAGCACATGAGACAATAAAACTTGAACCATGTTATCTCTCTTTTTCTATTAACATATATATACTATTATGTGTGTTACTCCGTGTGATTATATTATACCATGTTTCAATGTATCAGCTTAGATATTTAACATTACGTCTGGGTTGATCATCTAGGTGCATAAAGGCACAGACCGACTTTGAGCAGGGACCCACTTAAGGTGTGGTTATGTGTCATGATTTTTCTATTTTAATTTGTAAGTAGGTTTATATTTCTATATTTTTCCAAAATTATTTTGAATTCATTTTAAGTTCACTTGATTTCTTTTTTATTTCAAGTAAGTGTGATTGTGTGATTTTTGATTTCATAGAACTAGTGGTTTGGGGAATTTTTCAGCCTACCCTATGAGCATAGGTTGTATATTTGAGTGCTACAGAATTTATTGAGCAATAAATACACCTGATTACATTGATTTACTCACCCCTAAAGAACAAGTGGGTACTTAAGGCACCATTTAACTGAGTAGTGTACCATCCATATGTAGATTATTCCATTCAATCACAAATTCCCAAGAATTTCATTACTTAGTTCATCCAAATAAGCATGAGGGACTTATCTATTATGTATACAACACAAATAGACTCGCAAGTCTCCAACTTGGTATAACAATTAAAATGAGCCATATAACCTAAACCTCTACTAAAATAACCAACCATATAAATAAATTGTCAGAGGGTTATTCATATAATGGCTCTCCCAATGCTAAAAGGTTACTTAAATCCTATAGTTGATATGAATTATCTTGATGAATAATATGATGCATTTTTAGGTGGAAATTCAACTATGAATTATCTCATATACTTTGTTGCATAAGGGGATCTTCATGGTCATTTGCGGTGAAGCTTTCTTGTGCTTCAAAATTCTTTCTACTTCACTTTCTTCTCCTTATATAGGTATCTTTATATATTTTGACTTTAATAACTTCATTTTAACTAGTATATTTTTCTTTATGGATGCAAGAAATAATTTTAATTGTGCTAAACTATTCCGAGGATGTTATCTAATTCATTTTCCCTTGACGGCTTTTGTCTATTTCTACGAGGATTTAGGAGGATCTAGGTATTCTACATGTGGAGGAGTCACACTAGTTTTTTTCTTGGTTCTATTCTTCCAAACCAATATTTTCTCTTTCTCAACTTCTTTCTCTTCCTTGCACTAGTGCTCATATTATTCTTCATCTCCATGTATTTTCTAATAGGCAAGGTTTGGAGACTCTCAAAAAATTATATGCTTGATCTATTCAGATGGTGAAGATGATTATGCTCTTATAAATTTAAAACTTGAATTGGGAACAACTACCATGATTATTTTTCTAATACTAATTTAATATCCTATTTGTTGATTTGTCATGACAAGATGTTTGGGGGTGCTTATGGATTGATGAGGGAAATAAATTAAAAAAACATTATAAAATCAACATAAAAAGAATAAAATCATCATACTTATTTAAAATATGGAAATGGATACAAAAGGATTATGCAGTATCCTATATCATGAGAGTGTACCACAATTGAAAGGTTCGATTTATCTCTAATGGGCCCTATCCTTTTAAAAATACCAAATACTAATATCAACATAGGGAATTTTTTTGTATACTTCAACATCAAAAGGATTGCATTCATGTGCTTTCTAGAGTATCATCTCCAACAGTAGAAAAACCCAACTGCAATGGAAATATTTAGCTTAATTTTAGGATTCTAAGTATTTCATGATGCGATTATTCAACAAATACCTAGCTTACAACATCTTTATACCCTGCGTGAAAACCTTAGTTCCATGAATAACCCTAATTGCATACTTATATTTTTCACACTTTAACTAATTTTTAGGATAGTTAACAACTCAATTATCTATCGTAGATATGAAAATGCTACTAGCACTACAAAGAGTACCATACATATTTTAAACATTTTACATATTAATGTCCTTTGCTAAAATAATTGCTAAACAAATAATTTATCTATAGTAGATATGATAGTGCCATGGGAACTATAATGAGTTCCATACCTATTGTAATTTTTTTATGGCCTAATGTCCTTTGCTAAAATCGCATTGTTGTCATCCTATCCAACCTTGTGTAATCCTAAATTTCAATGCATAACATCTGGGTCAAAAGGAGATGGAATTTATAGTCACAAAAACCCATAGTGAAGTCTATTAAAAGAGAACTTTATATAGAGGGAGGTGATGGGAATATGATCCAAATGTGGAAAAACAAGTAGTAACAAGATACCTAACTATCTCAATTTTTCAACCCAAGGCTTTTGGATTACATCTCCCCTACTATATTACATTTTCTTCAATTTGTATTGGCTAAATTGATTCCATAGGATCTAATTAGAATTATATATGTTATTTTCCAAAAAAAACCAAAATGAAAAATCCAATAATAGTTGGAAAATATCAATATTCACAACTCTAATACTATTATGTTAACTTCCTATGTGATTTTTCCTTTTGGACTTTGGTTTCAATGGCGATTACATTCTTGTTTTCTATCAATCTTAGTGTTTTCTCAAGATTAAGGCTAGCCACCATAGACATGCATTTAATTTTGCACAAACACACATATGTATATGATTTATTTCATTTTCTTAATACATATAAACATATAATGATAAATAATTGAGATAAAAAAGCGTATAATAATGATGACAATTGAAACTAATGGGGGTTTCCAGAGTTAGGGTTCATGTTTTTTCTTTCTCCAATATGATTTGACACTGATTTATATAGATCTATGTTCACATGGAACATGATGGGAGTCTATGTTCCTTGGAGGGGGAAGTCTATCTAGTGGATTAATCTGATGACACATTTTATGATGCTAACATCTTCTCATGTTTGGAAGAGATCCTTTCTTTATAGTTCATTGTGAAGTGGGCCCTTAGTGGTAGTGAAGTGGCAGATTAGCAGGCTCTACTAATAAAGGGATTTATTAGGGAAATTAATTCTTTGGGGGAAGTTGGTGTGGAATTTTCACTCTTAGTTATTTTTTCCCATGTGTCTAGGGTTAGCATAACTTAAAATATAAGTTCTAGCTATCAAGTCCTTGTCAAGGCCTTCGTTGGAACAAAAAATAATATGACCAAATCTCGCAAGCAGAATATTTCATTGGTAGTGGAGAAAGATATAAATATTGATTATATTGACAATTTGGTTAGAAATGTGGTTGTTGGAAGGATTTTTTTTGACTGAGTTGTTATGGCACACTTGATCAATTAGATCTTGGAAAATTGGGTTCTAGTTTGTGCTATTCTCCTATTGTGTAGAGTCACTCTAAAGGTTATCTAGGATTTATTTTTCATCGCGTAGAGGTTGTTAAGAAAATTTTTTCATATAATTGGTTTGTATGTTTTATTGTTTTGTGTCTAAAACCATAGCACCCTTTGTTCGATGTTAAGATTGAGCAAGACTCGTGTGTGTCGATTTGGATCAAGCTAGAAAAATTTTCCTTGGGGTTGTGGAATGAGTTTCATTTTAGGTGCATTAGTATTACCATTGGTTATTTCATTACATGGGATATGAATTATATTGATAGTTACTTGAGCTCTATCATGATAATATTGGTGTACATTCATGCTAGAAAGGGGATATTTGATTCCATTTATATTGTTTGGGGTGCAAAAATTTATATCCAAATTTTTCACTATATGAATGTGCCCTTTAAAATATATGTTACATGTCATGAAGTGGGTCACTTGTTGGGTAATTTCCTGAAGCCCATATTTAAATATGATAGTGAATTAGTGACTAATTATGATTTGAATAAAAATGTTTTGGAGAAAATATGGTTTAATTTAGTATTGGTGCTTTCTTCATCTAGGGATTAAGATGATCCTAGTTGTAGTGAAGAGAAGATTGTGACATAATCTATAAATTCTCCTCATAGTTCTGGGGATTGTGTCACAGATATAGTGAGCATAAGGGTCCCTACTGGTAACACAATTCATGTTGCAGATCTATCCTTTTTAGTCAACAATTTTTCTTTGGTACCCACCAAAGGATTGTGCAGTTAGCACGTCATAATTAAGGATTTGAAGTTGTTTGTGTCCCAATGGATTCCCCTTGAATCAATGTGTGAATTCACGACTTGGAAATCTACTATTTTAGGTAAGGTTTCCATTCCCCTTCATGTTACTAATTTTTTTATATCTGTTAGGTCTACCTCATGGCTCCTTTCTTCGGTTCTTGATCTATTTGAATCCTCTTGTTAGAGTCAGAGATTTTTTCATAATATATATGGTCTTGAGATTAGTGTTTTTGGTTAGTAGTAAATTTTCTAGGGTTGATTCATATTGATTGAGCCATGGAAAGCCTTCCACTTCTCCTTTGACTTCCTTTAGTCAAGATCCCTACCTCCTTAGGCCACGACCTATTGGAATTATGATTACACTAATGGGGGGAGGTGAATGAGTGTAATGGAAAATTTAACTAGATTAAAAAATCCATCATAATTGAAAACATAACAAAAAATTGACAAAATAAATCATCACATGAATACAAAAATACACAATGTATACGTGGAAACCCTTACGGGAGAAAAACACAAACTTCATTATCTTATTCTTCAATATTTTATTACTATATTTTACTGGCACCAACTATAAGGAGACATCTATCCCATTTTATTAATTTGTAGGCACCAACCTACTTTAGGATACAGCCTGACTGAGGCACCAGTATCAGAAATATGCAAGCAACCACTTGCTATTGGCTTAATGTGATTTAGGCTCCAACCTGATTAAGGCACCAACTGAAAAACATGCAAACACCAACCTGCTATAAGCTTCAAACTGATTGAGGCGCCAACCTTTGAAATATAAAAGCACCCACTTTCTATAGGAAAAAAACCGATGGAGGCTTTAATATGTTGGAGGAACCCACCTCCTCAATCGATTTGCAAGCACCACATGTTAGAGGCACCAACCCCTAAATCTTAGTCAACCTCCCTTCCATAACATTTTCACTCTAGATCCAAAGGCTTCAATTCAACATTCAAATAAAAATTTCTTCTCTTCTCAGTAACATCCAATTCATACCCAACACTTTAGCAACAAAAATTCATTACTCATACTTATGCAGGACAAAAAACTTCATTGAAATTCACTCAATATTATAAACAAGGTGGTCATGCCTCATAGCAAGCTTAAGATCAATATTACTTTTGCATAACTGAATTCATTTATAGTTAAACACATGTTCAAACATAGATCACTCATACTCTTCACTCTTCATTTCAATTTTTCTATGAAGTAAACTCTTCAAATAAATAATCTCATCCTAGTAGAAAACACATACATTTGACCTTTGTAATCCCCAAAACACATAAAAAATAGAAATATAAACTCTTCTTCTCAGCGCTGAAATTTCTCAATTGGTTACATCTATATGTTATTCCAAATTCAACCATAAAAACATTAGATTCCACACCCTTCACATTGATTCACGCCATAACACTCCTTGCATTAGATGTAATCATGTTACTCGACGAGAGTTATCATCCACAATTCCAAATGGTGCTTTTATATATATATATATATATATATATATATATATATATATAGTTCAAATTTGGGTTGACCCAAACCATGGGTATTCACCATGGTAATGTAATACAAAATTTTTAATCAATGATACTCCTACAAGATCTTATCTTATCACTTTATCCCATGAGACCACTTTCAAAATTGTGCACTCAACCATCGTTTCTTATTCCAACCACTTGTACCTTTATGTGTCGCAGGCATAAAAGCACCATTTGTATTGTAGCCCAATCCTTTTTACTATGTTGTTGTGGATTTTTTTAACTTCTACTAACTTTCCCATCCCGATCCTATGGTCCCTGGGCCATTCTTTCAAGTAGCCTTGGAAACTATTTGGGGCCACACAACCAAGGATTATGTCCAATCCCCGAATAGATTTAAATTAAACCTAAGCTCATTTAACATTGTGACACCTTGAGAAATTGGACCCCTGGTGCAAATCCTAAGGTTCTCCACCTCACTTTCCATGTTATCTTCCTACCATGTTTAATGCCATGATGCCAAAATGTTTCACTAAAAAAGAAGCCACTTAGATATCCAAATAGGCTAATTCTACCCACCATGTGTCATGTTGATATCATGGCATGCCATCTACTCAACCATGCCATTATGCCATGTCATCCTAGTCACTTTTGTGCCACATCCTCATGGTCCTAGGTCCCCAGGCCATTCTTGGCATTTGAAATTCACATACACCTAGGGCCCCACTACTAGGGATTAAGTCTAATCCCTACTTAGATTGGCTTAAGAATTAATTAAGAAAGCATGATTAAATCATCCTCAACAGCTTCAGTCCTACCTAATTCCCTGGGCGATTTCATTTAACCAACTTCGCGAGACAACCTAGTTCTACCACGTATCATTGCTACCATCTATCATTTCCATCCACTTACTCATCACAACAATCACTCATCGTCAATCAATATTTGTGCCATCTATTCCTTCTTCCAACTTAATCATCAAGGTCAAGTATCTTGCCATGTCATCATGGTCATGGGTTCTTGGGCTAACTTGTTTAACCGTTATCTACACCACTTCACGTGTCAGTTGAGAAAAACATATTAACGTTTGTATTCTATTATATCCCCCCCCCCCCCCGAACATGCCCAATGTTCAACAAAGGGGGAGGTTTCAGATTTTTTGTTTATGTGACTAACATGCTTACTCTTTTACAAGTGTTCCATCTAAATCCCTTTGAGCTATCAGATATGATGACAAAGACTAAACTTTGGCCCCCCTTTATTTTCCAAGAGTTAACATGGGGGGGAGGGGGTTTGATATTTTGCATTATGTAGAGCCATGAACCTTGGAACCATACAAATATTCGATTAGTCATTTTTCCTCATTCCTTTGGAGTTAGTTCAAGTAACATATACCATTGGAAATTTCTTTGATAGGATTTTCCAACCATGACCTTTGCATGCCATTTTGAGCAACATAACCTTAGCACATACTTAATAAAATCAAGGAATCCTCATCCTTTCACGTAAATGACATCAAACTGGCCAATAATCTCCCCATTTCTCATTGATGGCAACACTGCCAGGAATTTATGGTCATTGATGGAAATGAGTAGCACTCCATGACAATGAGTGGCACTCCTCATATCAAGTTATTTTCTCACTCTCTTTGTTGGTAGTCTAATGCTTTATTTCTCTCCCCCTTTGACACCAATGGAAAATAGGGTTGGATATTCTCTCTTTTACAATTCTCTCCCCAAATTAATGTAATAGTGTTATGTAGAATTGTGATCTACGGATAAACCAAATTCCCTAAGGGTGGTGCTAGTCACTTCAAACAAAAGAGGAAATAATAACTATCACTTTCTCTAAAACAAGAAAATATACAGAATGGTAAAGGAGCCTACTTGTAATTCAATCGATTCTCCTTCTCCTTCTACCATTTTTTTTGTCGCTCTCAATCCAACTCAAAACTCCAAATCAATTCATTTAAACACAAGTAGAGAACAACAAAAAACATGAAATATAGAGATATTTACTTATCTTACTCAAATCATATCGATTAGATATGAAATACATACATCATTTAAGAATAATTTGCACAAGAAATAGAGACATATGTATGGAAAAATGAACAACAATATTTATTAAAGAGTAGAAGGGGAAGATTACAACCAATGGATCGATTTATTTTCAACCTACTCCAGCTTCATTCCAGCCTCATCACATCCAACATCATACCATCAACATATCAATACTTTCACTCTCTTATAAAATTAGAATACAACAACATAACTTTACGAAATTTCTTCCTTCCCTAGCACTAGGATGAGTGCTCACTTTATACAGAAAATGATGGTAGTTTCTCAATGAATGAATTTCTAATAATAGGCAAGACATGTTACCAAGTTTAGAGGTTTTAGATGGACACTTGTATTCAAATTTTGACACATATGGGATCTTCTAGAAGGCACTAGCCATGTGGAGATTCACGGAACAATGAGGATTCCACTCCCAGGTGACCAACACACCCTTGAGTGTTAGGAAGTGCACTGCAGTGCACCCTTGAATGGATGATTTTTCATTGAAACGCAGTTAGTCCCTTTAGATACTATGTTGGTGAGTCAATAAGTGATATAATATATACTTCAAACCTTGGAAATCTCACAATAGAAGCCATGAATGAAATTTTCTTCTCTTAGGGCATATAGAAACTGAAATATAAGGGAATGATAGACCCTATTTAATTCATCCTGGGGATGATTTCCATTTTGACTAGGTCATGGGGAATGATGCCCAAATTGACCTATAACAGCTTCCCCCCAAAGCATGAATTCAAAACAATAATAGTATTTGTATGAGATGATTTATGATGTGGTGAGCCAAAAATAAAGTGGACGGTGACCTGCATCAATCTTACAATACAATACATCATGATATATTTCATCTTGATCACGAATTGTTGCGGGAAGCATTCCCACGCTAAACACATAAACTATCCATAGTTCAGAAAGTCATCTACATTGGAATGTTTCCCAATATAGACATGCCTACAGATATAGGCCAATGTTCGGATGATGATCTATATGTAAAGTCATTGTACAAATGATGTGTAAAAAAAATCTTGAAATTGCAACTCAGATGGATGAAACTAGATCCGGGGCCTTATCTCGTTCACTCGATCGTTCAGGTACAAGTCTAGCCATGCAAATATATGATTTGTAGTCAAACATGGGAAGATATCGTTTGATTATCAGCTAATGATGTGAGTTTTTAACAAATTCGAGAGAACCACCTTGATGTTAATGGCTCTCAAGGTACTACAGTACAGTTTGCAAGGCATGAATAGATGATTTGATGTCGAACACCAAAAAAAATCTTTCGGCCAAAGGTCCAGAAGTGAGAAACTCGTTGATGATGTAAAATGCCTCAGGGTACTGGAAGATGATGCTTCTAAGTAAACTTCTTGGATGATGAGTTGATGTCGACAGGAAGCCACTTTATTGCGAAATAGGAGTTACTGATTTCGGAGAAAAGATATGACTTGATATAGCAATTTCATAGATGACTGTCATGAAAATGAAGGTTTGTGAGTATTGCAGAAGGAAGAGTATTCACTGGATGACTTTTCTTGAACATATCGACGACATTGAGATGAGTTGGCAGCATTGACCCAAAACTAAAGTGAAGGTATGATGAACCATAGGTATGAATGAACCATCAAGAAGATTACCCAACCCAAAAATTCACGATGATAGAGTGAAAGTGTCATGTTCAAGAGTGACCTGCTACAATAAAGTGTTATGTTCCCTTTCCCAAATTTTCCTCGGTTATTTGTCGACCAGTACCTCTTTATTTTTTAACAAGCTTGAGGAAGATAACATATGTTCAATCTATAATTCAACACTTTGGGAGAATGCACCACTATTTAATAATTTAACAATTCTAGCGATAAATGAAACTCGATTCTTTCCATGATCGACAAGTCTGTCGCTATTTTATGTTTTAACGAGCCTAACGCCAGTGACAAACTAATCCCTTTTCATGTGTAGAGAGTTTGAAAAAGAGGACAAAAGAAAACTCCATGAGTCCTTTTTCATAAATTTTTCGCTCAGGCCTGAAAAAGTGTAAAATGATACCTGAGAGAACCTCCTAGCCATGTTCGACTAAGGTTTTCCTTTTTCGTAAATAATTTATCTCAGTTCGGAAAAGGGTTAAACTTATACTGAGTAGATGTCGTTTCATTCACATTATCGAAGTTTGAAAAGAGCTAAAAGAAGATTCCAGGGGGTTCCTTTTTTGTAGTTATTGAAGCTCTAAAAAGAGATAAGTGTGCTTCAAGTCCTTTTTCATTTTTATCAAAGCTTGAAAAATAAGGATAAAAGTATGTGTTGTGGTCAAATCATTCTTGAATAAGTGTGCACAACTAATCTATTATATCAGTTGTAAAACATGTTTAGAACACCATCAGATGGATTAAAAATACCTATTTCATAGAAAAAAATGAATAAAAACCATAGTCACAGTATTAAATATGATTTGAAATAATCAGATTGACTAATTAAAATAGTTTTTACCATTCATTTTTACCATTTGAAAGTTACTATTTGAAATTTGGAGCTCTGAACCAGTTTTTAACCCCAAACTTCAGGATTTGGTTGTGACAGAGTTTGTGGATGAATTTCCTCGTTGTTTGATCCAGGTTGGAGATATAAAACTTCTCTTCCTTTAGTAGCGTTTATTTTTCATTTCAATGAAATTTTTTAGGGTTTTGAGCCCCTTGGGGTAAATATACTATGCTTAGAGGGAAACACACCCTTGAATGTAAGGTGCATTGCAGTGCACTGAAATTGAAGTCCAGGTGCATATGCAACGTACTGTCCCTTGACCTGGGGTGTGTTGGGCGTAATTTTCGTTCTTGTTTTTTGTTGTGTGCCCAAATTTACCCTAGTTTTTTGCATGAAAAGGATCCTAATGAGTCTTACGATTATGTTTCAGGTATTCATCGGGCCAAAATGATGATTACATGGAGGGAAAGAGAACATGAAGAACAGAACATGATTTTCCTAAACAACTTGGGTACGGTAAGAGCCCTCTAAGACCGCAGGTTGCTAAAGTACTTCAGATTGTCGGGTATGAGGCAACAAAGGGAACTATTGGAGTTCCTTGTTTGTTCATAGGATACTATTGGACGGATAAGTCATTCTTGCGGACAAGACAGACCTCCCAAGTCTCTTATGGAAAGCTAGCAACAAACGGACAAATAAAAACTATTTTCTCTAGATATTGTTTGACTTGGAATTAATTATAACAGGGTTTTAGAAACCCACTTTTAGTCCAGCGCTGATATTCTTTCCAATGGCTTTAAGAAATTCGTCGTCAAGAATCTGCAATCACAAACACAAGAAAATATCAAAAGCACCTGCATAATAAATTAATTCATGAATCAAACATCTATCAAGATGATCAAGGAATTCAAGAAATGAGATGATTAATTAAATAACCCATTGATTAAACATGATAAATAAGCTATTTAACTAAATAACTCATTGAGAAAACAATATTCATTCATATTAACTTAAATAAGAAGAGTCTTACAACCGTGTCTACCTTGATGTCATACAGGCCTTCTTGGGGTTCGGAACAGGCATTTCCTTTACTCTGACAAGCCTTGCACTCTCTCAGCTAAAATCACATGGGTGTGCAATCATTCCCATATAATGTTTAGCTATGAGAGTATGAGTCTCTACAGCATTTCTCCTCAAAAATTCTCCAAGTCTAACTCACTAACTCTAACATTTGAAGTTGCACTATGGCTTCAATTTATAGGAAAAGAGAGGAGGTTATGGTTCCACATAAGAAGGGATAGAATGTTCTTTTGAAGGGATTGGGCTCCATAAATCAAGGGGTATGCTCCCATAATGGAGGAATGAACATACATGATAGGAGCAAACCTTCGACCGGATAACTACTTCTAGAAGCTTCCAGATTTGACTTTTGGGCTTCTAAATGCTACTTTCTGCCTTTGTTTTACCTTTTACAGGGGTCCGCACCTTTAATGAATAAAAATTTTGTTTAGCTCCGCATGATTTACAGCAAAAAAATGTGGCACCGCAGGAAATGTTAAGAGAAAGTGCGGTACAAGTGTTTTTAAGACTTTTATGAGCTTTTCTCTCAATTTCAAGGCTTGACTTTAGAAACTTTGATGTTGTAGACTTCTAAGGGAGTAATAAAACATCATGGTAATAAATTTCAGTGTAACAAATTGCCCCCTAAAGTGCGAAGTCTGAGAGCATTCGAAGAGGGACGTGCTTTATCATTTCAAGGATTAGCCTATGGACACCCCAGTTGGAACCCTGTAAAAACATTCAATGCAAATCATATATATATCATCACTGAGGTAGGCATTCCCATACTCAGATCAAAACTTAACTGAACTTGTTCTGATACAGAAATGATTTTAATAT
Source organism: Pinus albicaulis (assembly GCA_034641835.2). Taxonomy (NCBI): domain Eukaryota; kingdom Viridiplantae; phylum Streptophyta; class Pinopsida; order Pinales; family Pinaceae; genus Pinus; species Pinus albicaulis. The sequence continues at coordinate 594,332,278 of CM076574.1, forward strand.
TACATCAATAGTGTAGACACAACATGGACGTAGCCATCTGTCTTGAATAGACTACTGCATAATGAATAATAAATCTCCTCGCAGCCTGGATGGTGGAAACTAGATCCAGGGTCTTGATTTCTGCTTCCTGAACTAGTAAAATTCTACCCATGCGATTAAATGTGTTGAATTCAAACATGCTAGAACCCACTTGATTACTAATCAATGATGTGAACTGTTAACAAGTGTAAGAGAAACCACCAATAATGACAATGGCTCTCAAAGTACTCAGTACAATCCATAAAATGTGAATAATTGATCTGAAGTCGAACATTTCACGGAATCATTCGATCGAAGGTCGATGATGCAACCTATCGTCGAAGGCGAGAAACTTGTCATTAAGGCATGCAAATTTCAAGGTATTGATGGATTCTAGATTAACTTCCTAGATGATGAGCTGACATTGATAGAAAGTGATCCGTCGTAAGCAAGCTCACGACATGAAACTATAGATCAAGTTTTGAAGAATTTTTTTGCAAAGACTGACTCAAGGATGGTCAACATGAAAGGAGACTAATGTTTGGAGATGAATGGTTTGTTTGACTATCCTCTTGAACACATAACGACACTGCAGATGGTTTGGTGACAGTTGCCCTAAGCTAATACCCAGAAACCAGCTGAAGACCTTCAATTGGTTTGATTAACTGATAGGCAAGGGATTTTCCCAACCTAGGTAGAAGTGTGACAAAAAGTGTCGTGTTCAAGAGTGGTATAATGATTTCATAAATCAAAGTGTAACAAATGAATCTGTTTTCTCTCTTTTTCCCCCACCATTTTTGGTAAGTACCTCTTCATTTTTTGACAAGCTTGAGGAGGATAACATTTTCTTATTTATAAGCTCATCCTTCGAATGAGTCCAACTTAGTTTAAAATCGAACCCTAAGAAGGAGTGGTCCGTTCCTGTTTGAAATTGACAGGTCCTTTACTATTAAATTTTAACGAGTCCAGTATAGGAGAAACTTGGTGTTTTTCATTTTTAGGGAGTCAGAAGAAAAAACTTAAGAAAACACCATGGGTGTACTTTTTCGTAAATTTAGTCTCTCAAGTTCGAAAAAGGATAAAATGATATAAGAGAGAACTCTATTGACCATGATTAGTCAACGTATACCTTTTTCGTAAATAGTCCTTTTCAGTCTGGAAGAGGGGTAAACTTATAATGAAAGGACGACTGTTCATTTCCTTTAATGAGTTCGAATAGTCAAGTACTCAGCAATATTTTCATCTTTGGAGAGTCTGAAAAGAGTTTAAAAGAGAACTCCAGGGTTTCGTTTTTTCCTAAATTTTTAGGAGTCCGAAAAAGTGATAAAAATAAACTCTTCGTCAAATATGATCATTTCGCCTGAAAAATTCGATATTTTGCACAAAAACTAAAAAAATTAAACGTACATGCTTCAATAATAAAAATATTTTGAAAACCCATCTTTTTAAAGTGAAAAAATAAAAAAATTTAAATTTTATTTATTCGAAAAAACTTATAAAAAGGATTTTTTCAAGTTCATTTTTACCATTTGAGTTTGGAGTGAAAATTTTAGAGCTTTTGGCAAAAAATGCTTCGGAGAAGATTCCGGACAAACCGACCGTTGAAATTGAAAATCGTCTGCTCCAGGTAATCCACATCTTATTTTCCTTACTTTTCATTGGTTCATTTCCTTAAATTAGGGTTTAAAATTCATTTTTGGAGAGAAAATTGGTTCAAAAATCTGCCCCCAGGGTTCCGCAAGTAAGACATGGTACCTGCGGACCCCGACATTTTCTTACAAAGGAAAATGTCGGGGCCCCGCATTTTTAGCACAGATCCCGTGTGAAGCTACGCACTATCTCTAAACGTAAAGTGCGTGGGTGATCCAAATGGAAAATGGCATCCATCCATGGTATTCATCTACCCATGTTATGCATCCACCCATGGAATTTACCCATGGTATTGTAAATTTCATTGATCGATGGTATTCATCCATCCATTGTATTTATTCACCCATAATATTGTAAGTGACATCTATCCATGATCTTCATCCACCCATGGTATGTATCCACACATGGTATTCATCCACACATGAAATTTACCCATGGTATTGTAAGTGGTATCTACCCATGGTTTTGACCCATGATATCCACCTATGGTATCTACACATGGTATTGTAACTCAAAAAATGTTATAAATAACAATCCTCAGTTTGTAAAAGGATAGATTTTCCACCACAATGTAGCTTATACAACTATTCTCTATTTTAATAAAACAAGTTCCTTTCTGGTTTTATTTTATTTGTGTTCTCTCTTTTTTTCTGGATTTATAGTTTTGCAGATCCTGTTAGATCCATTTCAATTTTTTTTGGATCTTGGGGACCTCCCCCCAAGATCCGAATCAGTGGTATCAGATTCAGGTTACAAATCCATGGGAATGAGGGTTTGAAGCATATTTCAGTTTTAATTTTTTGCAGCAATCTTCAAAAAAATCCATGAATTTCTTGGGCGGCGAGTTTTTTTGCAAGGAATTTCTAGATTCCTTACAAAAAATGCCCAAATTCAAAAAAAAAATTGGCCAAATTGGAGTTCGGATGAGGGGGATATCGCTGATTCTAAATCAACAATGTTGCAGAAAATGTTCTGACGACAATTCATGGACGGTGGCTCTCCTATCATTTTTCATAGTTTTCAATGCTCCATTTAAGATATATGGCTATATATCTGAGCTCCCCTTGAAAAATCACCCAATTTATAAAAAAAAAATCGGTCGAATCGAAGTCTGGATGTGGGAGTTATCATTGATTTAAAATCAGCTATTTTTTCAGAAATTTTGTGACGGCGGGACAGTTCCTGCACGAATCTGAGAGTCTAGAGTCTCTAGATAGTGATTTAAGACACACAAGAAGATGCAGAATAATCATTCCATTTCCAAAAATAGTTTATAATAAATATTCTGAGCTATACTGACTGAGTTATGCTCAATTTAAATTTGGAGCAGCATTCAGAGCAGGTTCTCTTTGGAGACGTGCCCTCCCACCCCGCTTTAGTAGGCACCTAATTCACATTCATTAGTTTGAGCATAAAAGCATTTGGATTGGGTTATTTGGAGACGTGCCCTCCCACCCCAAGCTATGTAGTCACTTGCTACTTCATCAACAATCAGCATCACGGCTATGGGTCAACTGCACAAAATCTTTTTCATCGAAGTCCATTTGCTAGGCTGCACACTGTTAGTCACACAGTTGGTCACAAGAATTACATGGTATCTCTATCCTCAGATCTTCATTTTTCATGGTTTTTTTTCATCCACAAACCCACACTTTATCAAAGTTCATTTGCTAGGTCGCATACTGTCAATATCACAGTTGGTCACAAGCATTACAGGGTATCTCTATCCTCGGATCTTCATTCATCACAGTTATGGGTTAACTACACAAAACCCTTCTCTTCAATGGCTATTCATATTCAACAAAGGCTTCTCAGGAGGGAACTTCATGCAATGGGGACCATTGCTTCTTAAGAAGGAAGGAATGATCTGAATGGAAAATGGCATCCACCCATGGTATTCATCTACCCATGTTATGCATCCACCCATGGAATTTACCCATGGTATTGTAAATGTCATTGACCCATGGTATTCATCCACCCATTGTATTTATTCGTCCATGGTATTGTAAGTGGTATTTATCCATGATATTCATCCACCCATGGTATGTATCCACACATGGTATTCATCCACACATAGAATTTACCCATGGCATTATAAGTGGTATCTACCCATGGTATTAACCCACGGTATTGTAAGTGGTATCTACCCATGGTTTTGACCCATGGTATCCACCTATGGTATCTACACATGGTATTGTAACTCAAAAAATGCTATAAATAACAAGCCTCAGTTTGTAAAAGGATAGATTGTCCATGACAATGTAACTTCTACAGTTATTCTCTGTTTTAATAAAACAAATTTCTTTGTGGTTTTATTTTATTTGTGTTCTCTCTTTTTTTCTGGTTTTATAGTTTTGCAGATCTTGTTAGATCCATTTCAAATTTTTAGATCTTGGGGGTCTTCCCCCAAGATCTGGATCAAGGGGGGCGTCCTCCCAAATTACCCAAAATTTTTGTTTTAAAATGATTCTAATCTTTCATTTTGCTCATTGTAGGATATTTACAATGCTCATTTGGCAGGAGCATGAACATGAGAAGGTAGACGAAGCAGCAATGATTCATCAACCTACATTGCAAGTTTTAAGAGCATGCGGGCTATTCAAATTCTGGGCTATCAGTGGCATGAGAGCTCAAGTAGATCTTCTCACTTGGTTAGTAAACAAGTGGGACGTTCAGGACTAGTATTTCGTAACTGGAGGCAACCGGCTCGAAATTGTGCTAGAAGACATATATTTTTTGACTAGTTTGTCTAAGAGAGGCAAACCAGTTTCTCTATTTGGGGCTAGGGTAGGTGGCCAGTCCGTCACTAGCCTGCAATTAGATTTTTGTAATGATGAAGCCAATCCTAGAGACAAACGGATTGATATTAAAACTATCATCCATCTTGAGTTAAAAGTGATTGCATCTACCGTTACCAAGTGCGGAAATGCAGCTTTTCATGTGGCTACTGGATCTCAAATGTGGATTGCAGTAGATTGCTTCCGAGGCACTATATTCAACTAGTGTGAGGCAGTGTTGGCTAATGTCAAAGGCCAACTAACTAGAGAAAAAAACGGGAAGTTAAATAACTTTGGATACGGATCTATCGTGGTTACCTTTGCTTTAGAGAGGATTCCTCTGTTAGCTCAGCAACATATTCCTGTTGATGCTGGTAGACCTCAAGAGCCTCGGATGGTTTGATGGGTTGCTTTGATGGCCTATCACAGCAAGGGTGGGGAGATTGTTTGATTTCCCTCGACTTATTTTCGTTGCTTAGAACACCAACTTTTTGTGATAGAGGATTTTCCTTATGCGAGCATAGATTTCCGCGGCGACCGAGATATGCCACTTCCTCCAGGAGCTCAGTGGGATGAGTCAAGTAAAAAATCTCTTTGAAATGTTCTAATTTCTAATTTTTTTTTTGTTTTTTTTTTTTAAATCGTCCAAAATTGATAACAAAAATTTCAAATGCAGATGTGGGTCCACGTCGACCAGCCATTCTCTGCCCCTTTGACCAGAGTAAAAGGGATGCAGCTACAGCACCACCACCACCACAGGATCAGACAACAGAAATCTTGACTGATTTGGAACACCACCTGGAGCGGCTAACTATGGACATCCCTGAGACCACCATAGATGACATTCCACTCCGTTTACAGAGATACGACATTGGTGTTCCTGGACCATTCAGGAGATTTCTGAGTAGAGTGACACGAGAAGTAGTGTATTATCATGATCATTACCACGAATAGTGGATGATTGACTGTATAGACTCATTTTTTGTATCACTTTTTTCCCAATCATAAGGCATTTTGAACCTATCATCGAAGACGATGTATTATTTTTTGAACACTACATCTATACTATGATATACTATTATTTCCAGTTACCTGTTCAATCATGTTATCGAATGTTGATTTACTACTTTATTATTGCAAATGTCTGTTTATAACACTAGAAGCTATTGCATCTGCTAATGTGTTTAAATTTCTTGGAATGTGTTGATACTCAATATAATCGAACTCTCGTTCCAAGAGACGAACCCTTAAAAATAATCTTAACAATACTGGGTTTCTAATGGCATATACTCGGTTTAACTGTAATACAATGATTTCAGAATCTAACCTAATGATCAAACTCTGAATTCCAAATGAAATGGATTCTGACAATAACTCAATAACTGCACTATATTCAGCAATATTGTTCATTGTTTGACCGAGGCTTACCCCATGCATAGATACTAACTCATCAGTGATTGAATAAATAACCCAGGCTGTGGAAGAGATGTTCTATGTACTATGACAAGCGCCATCATCAAAACCAATATATGTTTAAAAAGACGTCGACATCTGCGATATCAAGAGTAATCCAGATAAGAAGGAATAGTAGTAAAAGCACACTTAAGCTAGGCACACGTTTCTAATTTATAGCGCATCAGCTAGAAAGTAACTAATATACAGAAAATATCTCCACACAAAAATCAAGCATAATATCTCTTCAGATAAAGTCCATTTCTGGGTTTACCTAAAAAGACCCCGTCAAAATCAATCAATTCATAAGCCCCTTTTGAAAGCTATCGCTTGACAATATAAGGACCATGCCACATGGGTTCGAATTTCCCAGCCCCTAGTTTATCGTTGGCTTGATCATAAATCAAAATTAGGTCTCCTTCTGAAAAATTATGAGGCGTAACACTTCTATCATACTGAGCTTTCATTCTTTTCGCATGAGTCTCGGTAGCTAATGCAGCGGTGTGTCGATTCGTATCTAATTGAGCCAAGTATAAAAAAAAATTCTCGTCTTCAAAAGTGGCTGGTAGTAACTCTATGGCTAGTTGGAGTGACGGTATCTCGCATTCAATGGGTAATATTGCTTCTAAACTGTAAACTAGTTGAAAAGGGGTAAAGCTGATCGATGTTTTTGCTGAGGTTCGATATGCTCAAAGTGTTGAAAAGAGCATGGTATGCCAATTCGACTTATGAATTCCAATGATTCGTTCACGGTGACTAAAACTTTATTAATTGCTTCAACTAAACCATTAGCCTACGAATAATATGGTGTAGAATTGTCATGACGTAGGCCAGGTTGGTCTGTTAGCTCGGTCACCATGATATTCGAAAATGGCTCCCATGATCAGTAATTATTGCTTGGGGTACACCAAAATGAGCAATCACATGTTTGAACACGAAAGTAGCTGCAGTTTTGCCATCTGCCTCAAATGTAGGCATCGCCTTGGCCCATTTGGTAAAATAATCTACTGCTAGAATAATATACCCATGCGCCCCGGCCGAGTTAGGGTTACACGTAATGAAGTCAATGCCCCATTTTGCAAAAGGACCGACAACAATTATAGAGTGAAGAAGAGCAGGTGGTGCACGCATTTTTCGATCGAATATTTGACAATTATGACATTTTTGGACCGCATAAATACAATATTTAAATAAGGGCGGCCAGAAATAACATGCACGCAATATATTTTGGGTTGTGGCGTACCCAAACATATGACCGCCACATGGTCCAGAGTGACAGTCATTTAAAACCTTTTCAGCTTCTTCATGAGTGAGACAACGTTGAAAAACAAAATTTGCACCGTGACGGTATAGTGTGTCGCCAACAATATGATATTGATGAGATTGAAAATGGATTTTACGTCGTTGTGATCGTGAAATTTCAGGCCGAAAATATTGGGTCTGAAGATAAACAATGATATCTCCATACCAAGGATCAATGGTACTAATAAGAAACAAGGATTCGTCCGCAATTGGTTGTTCCACCACAGTTTCTGTATCAATACGTGGGAAATCACACATAAGTTCAGTAAATATCAATGATTTCTTTGATTTAGACTTTTCAAATTATAAATCAAACTCCCGTAGGATAGCAATCCATTTGTAGATTTTTTTCCCCTAGCAATTGTTTGGTCAAAATATACATCATAGGGTTACAATCAGAAATCACTGTTGTTTTGTGTAATAGTATGTAATGACGAAAACGTTGGACGGCTTGAACAGCTACCAAGGCCAATTTCTCCATATGTGAATATTTAATTTCAGTCGGCTGCAAATTTTGACTAAGATAGTAAATCACATGTTCACCATGAAATTTGTCTTCCTGAACTAAAACCATCCCTATCGTGGAATCGGAAGCGGCGAGGTACATAAATTAATCTTGGTTGTAGTTGAGAGGATTCAGTAGCGGTGCATGGGTCAATGCGTGTTTCAGAGCATCAAAAGATCTATCGGCGACCTCGTCCCAAAAGAAAGGAATATTCTGTTTCAACAACCTAGTGAAACCTTTCGTTAACTCGGCGTAGTTAGGAATGAATCGACGTAAAAATTTTGCTTTCCCTTGCAAACTTTGGAGTTGGCGAAGAGTAGAAGAGGAGGTAAATTGATGTTTTCTTCAAACTTCGATGGATCAACATGAATGCCTGCCTTTGAGACAATAAATCCTAGCAAGCATCCAAATTGTATGCAAAAAACACATTTGTGAGGATTCAGATGAATCTTATAATGCCTACATCATATAAAAATGGCTCGTAAATGAGTAATATGATCTACTCTGCGTGAAGAATGAGCAGGAAAATCATCGAGGTAGGGTTGCATAATGTGCTTAATGTCATGAAATGCATAAGACATAACCCTTTGAAAAGTGGTGCCAGCATTCTTAAGGCCAAAAGGTAGTTTGCGATAATCAAAATTTCCCTAGTGAAATCGCAATTTTGTTGGATGGATAAGTCGTTCTTGCGGACAAGACAGACCTCCCAAGTGTCCTACGGACAGCTAGCAACAAACGGAAAAATAAAAACTATTTTCTCTAGATATTGTTTGACTTGGAATTAATTATAACAAGTTTTTAGAAACCTACTTGTAGTCCAGCACTGATCTTCTTTCCAGTGGCTTGAAGAAAGTCGTCGTCAAGGATCTGTAATCACAAACACAAGAAAATATCAAAATCACCTACATAATAAATTAATTCATGAATCAAAAATCTATCAAGATGATCAATGAATTCAAGAAATGAGACAATTAATTAAATAACCCATTGATTAAACATGATAAATAAGCTATTTAACTAAATAACTCATTGAAAAAACAATATTCATTCATATTAACTTAAATAAGAAGAGCCTTACAACCGTGTCCGCCTTGATGTCATACAAGCCTTCCTGGGGTCCAAAACAGGTGTTTCCTTTACTCTGACAATCCTTGCACTCTCTCAGCTAAAAGCACATGGGTGTGTAATCATTCCCATATAATGATTAGCTATGAAATTATGAGTCTCTACAGCATTTCTCCTCAAAAATTCTCCAAGTCTAACTCACTAACTCTAACCTTTGAAGCTGCACTATGGCTTCAATTTATAGGAAAAGAGAGGAGGTTATGGTTCCACATAATAAGGGATAGAATGTTCTTTTGAAGGGATTGGGCTCCATAAATCAAGGGGTAGGCTCCCATAATGGAGGAATGAACATACATGATAGAAGCGAACCTTCGACCGGATAACTACTTCTAGAAGCTTACAAATTTGACTGCTAGGCTTCTAAATGTTACTTTCCGCCTTTGTTTTACCTTTTATAGGGGTCCACACCTTTAATGAATAAAAAGTGTGTTTATCTTCGCATGATTTACAGCAAAAAAGTGCGGCATCGCAGGCAATGTTAAGAGAAAGTGCGGTACAAGTGTTTTTAAGACTTTTATGAGCTTTTCTCTCAATTTCAAGGCTTGACTTTAGGAACTTTGATGTTGTAGACTTCTAAGGGAGTACTAAAACGTCACGGTGAAAAATTTCAGTGTAACAGATACGACAATATAGGATTTTCACATTGGGTACAAATTGGTCCCAATATTAGTGGAGGACATTTATTTTCTCACATGATTGTTGAGGCGAGGTCTACTCATTTCTCTTTCAGGGTATTCTCTTGGAGGAGAGTCAGTGAGAGATTACATAGTGCAATATTGCAATCTAGGGATTGAACCTAGTAAGGATGGGAAAATAAACATCCATGATGTATGTCATTTTCCTTTGAGGACCATCCTATTCATTATCACAAAACTTGTCGAAACCACTACACTACATGTGGCAAACAGATCATACATGCAGTATGCACTGGAGTGCTTGGCACCAACAATATTTAACTGGGATGAAGTTGTCCTCTTTCAGATGAAAGAACAACTGACCAAGGAAAAGGGAGGAAGGAAGAAGAATTTCAACTATGGCTTGATCCAAATTTTTTTTTCCTTAGAGAAGATTCCATTGATGCAACCCTAGCATGTCACACTGTGTATATCTAGCCCTAAAGATCCAAGCATGCAGAGATGGGTATAATTGAAGGCTAAAAATGCTAGTCAATTGACCATCATATTCTCGACTGCATTATTCACCTGGTTCAGACGACAGATCGTCGCCATCGATGATTATGCATGTGCAGGCGTACACTTCCGAGGAGATCTAGACTTGGGTCTACCATAAAACACTCAATGGTGTGCAATTGGTAAGAATGTTTTTGGCTTTGTTTTATTATTTTTCTAAGGTTTATACATTTTTTTTATGTTGATGTTTCCCAATATTAAACTAAAGTTTTGATGTATGTAGATGTAGGTCGAGTTCAACCAGTGGGTCAGCTAGAGCAGAAAGTAGATGAGCTAGCAGAGAGGGTTGTTGGGAGAGCAGCCCTTCAGGATCTAGGTATGGCTGAGACTCTTACTGAGCTACAACAACACATAGAGGGATTGAGTCTCGAGGTTTTGGATTTTTGGATCGAAGAGTTACCCATGAGACTGCAGGGCCACACTATTGGTGTTCCTAACCGTTGAATGTGGTTATTGCGTAGGATAACTAGATCAATAGCTTGTTATTACGAGCATCACTAGTTTTCTTTGAAATTTTGCATACATTTTGAGGTTAGATGACCAATGTTTCTTGGGCACAAATTTTGTAAAACATATAACTATCTATATATTTGTTTTCAATGTTTTCCTATGTTTATTGTGCAATCCTATTCAATTATCTAATGTGAATTGAAAATATGTCTTTACACGTGTTGAAAATGTTTGTTTATAGCATAATTCACTAAGGAATCAATTAATGTGTTCAAGTTTCTAGAAATGTGTTGATATTGAATGAAATCAAAATGTCTTTCCAAAAGTCGAACTCTTAGGAACATACGATGCAGTGTTGGATTTCTAACATTATAAACACTAGTAAGTTGCAGTACAACAAGTTGTGAGTCTAACCTAATGATGATATGGTTAATACCAAATGAAATTGCATTAGAGAGAAGTTCAATCAACGTGCTATACTCAACGATATTGTTTGTATATTGACCGGTACAAATCCCTTGAAAACTCACTAACTCACCATTCGGAGCAAAAAAGGCCCACACTACGGAGGATAGATTCGGTGTACTATGAATAGCACTATCAACATACCCAACGAATGGTTCCAAAGATTCAGACATCTGCGATGAAATGCAAAGTGTATTACTAACTTCAAGAAAACTCTAGAAAAAAAAACTAATAAAATAAATGCAAATCAACAGCATATATAAAATATAATACAACGGATCACTACGCTCATGTTTAAGCATAGTAACGTTTGAGGTACAACCCATTTGGGGGTTGCACCAATGGAATTCCATCATAATATACCAACTTGTAGGCACCCTTAGCAAGAATTATTTTGACAGTATAGGGGCCATGCCATAACGACTCAAATTTTCCTGTACCTATTACATCAGCTTCCTTATCATAAAGTAAGACCATGTCACCCTCTGAGAAGATGTGAGGTTGGACATGCTTTTCATATTGCGCCTTTATACGTCTCTTGTGCGCTTTGTTGGCCAATGAGAATTCACGATGTGTTTCATCAAGATGGATGAGGTTAAAAAGACGTGCTTCTTCAGTAGAGGTGTCAGGTAACAAGTCAACAATGAGTTTTAACGATGGTATTTCACATTGGATAGGCAAGATAGCTTTCAGACCATACACCAATTGAAAGGGGGTAAATCTAGTTACGTTTCTCACCGAGGTTTGGTATGCCCACAAAGTAGAGTATAGGATTAAATGCCAATTTCATTTATGAACTCCTATCATTCGTTGAATAATTTGTTTAAGAAACTATTGGATTGTGAATAATAAGGGGTAGAACTATCATGCGACAGTCCTAATTTGGCAGTCAACTCATTCATCATGTGATTGCGAAAATGCTTACCATGATCTGTGACTATAGCATGTGGAACACCAAACTGTGAGATGACATGATTGAAAAAGAATAATACAATTATTTCGCCTGAGTTATTGAATGTAGGCATCGCTTCGGCCCACTTAGTAAAGTAGTCTACAACAACAATAATATAACCATGCCCCCCGGATGAACGAGGGTTGCAGGTCATGAATTCAATGCCCCATTTTGCAAATGGTCCCACAACGATAACATAATGCATCGGTGCTGGAGGTTTGTGGATTTTATGATAAAATATCTAGCATGAATTCATGAGCCCTAGTATTGCACCAAGAGTGCTGCAACTCCTAGGGGCTGCCCTACTTTACTTTATCAACCCGGGGTTCGTACAAACTTTGAGGTGACAGTGCTATATACACAGCAGATGCATTTTGTTCATGTCATCCTCTTCTGCTTTACGAAAGGGTGCTACTTCTGGCGGTTCTCAGTGAATTCTTTCACATTTCAATGAAACTAAACTAAATTGCAGAAAGGAAATGACAGAAATGGAACTAGTTTAATGTGCAAGAAGGAAATAATTGTAAGAAACTAAATTAAATTGCTGAAAGGAAATGACAAGAATGAAACTAATTTAATTCTAAGAAAAAAAATAGCAGAAAGGAAACTAATTCTAAACCACACTTAACTTGGCCAAATGGATAAATGCACTCTATTTATCCTATGATCTATCTACCATGCTTCTATCCATGCAACTAGGCTATCCATGGCTTAATTCTAATTAAAAAGAGTTAAATTGCAGCTTGGAGGGAAGAACAGGGCTAAAAGAGGCTAATGGGGGGTCTAACACATGAACCGAGGTTTGGAAGCGGAAAGAGGGGGTTAAACCCTTACAAAAATTTATTATAGCATGAGAAATGAATTTGGAACAAGCAGAACTCAAAAGTGCGATGGCGAAATGTGGAGGACAAAATATGTGATGTGTGATGTCGCAATCACAACTTTACAAGTTTAAAGGGATAACGTTAAAGTTTAACGGAATGAAATAAAATGTGTGAAGTGTGATTTGTGATGCATGACGTGGCAGAGTGTGGTGTGGCAGAATTATCGCATCGGCGAAATAAGCGGTAAGTGTTATTCAGAAAGGTAAATGATGGAATTTGCGATTTTCAATTTCGCAATATCGCAATCACAAGAATGAGTGGTAAGTATTTAAAGGTAAAACCTAAATTGTGCAAATTTCGATTTGCAATGGGTGATGTGGCAGTGGGACCGATAGTGGGGTGGGATCACAATATCGCAATCGGCCAGAACAGTTGTAAGTGTTAAGGGAGAAAGGAAAAAATTGTTGGATGCGATTTTTGATAGGATAAGAACCGCAGGATGCGATTTGCAATAGGATAAAAAATTGCGGGATCTGATTTGCGATAGGGATGACGTGGTAGTGGGACTGATGGCGGGGTGTGATTTCACAATATTGTAATTGCAAGAACCAGTGGTATATTTTGAAGGTAAAAGGTAAACGGTACAAAATGTGGTTTGCGATTTTTCAATATTGCAATCGCAAAGAAGCGAGGTAAGCATTAAAGGTAAAAGCTAAATGTTGTGATTTACGAAGTGCGACATATAGTGGCAGGAGACTCAAGGAGAAATGGCGAAGGTCAGGTTTTTGGTGGTTTTGAATGGTTTTTCACGTGTTTCGCATAAAAAGAGTAAGGTGGATGTGAACGGAGAAAAACATAGAAATAAGGCTTTGAAGGGCTTAAGTGCATTAGGAAAAGAAAAGGTAAGTACAACGTTACGATGAGAAGAAAAGGAGGGTAATGGAGGCGTAAGAGTAGTGCTCAGAAGTGAGACACATTTGTGGGTTCATACACGGGAAACATCCAGAAATGCAGGATGAAACAATGAAAGAAAGGTTTGGACTTGGTAACACAAATTCTTCCCAAAACTCAAACAGAAAGAAATTTTGGCCTGTGGGAAGGTCTTCCCTACTTGAACTCTATTGATAGAGATTAGAGGGGGAGACTTGACCACATTTTTTGGGGTTTTTCCTCTATTTTACTATGCATAAGCAATTAAACTATAGCAACACAAAAATTAAACAACAATAAGACTTATCAAAAGTAGATCTAACTTAAATGGCAGAAGAAAACTAGATAAATGACAGAAAGGAAATGATAGGAACAACAGAGAAGCTAAGGCACATGGATTGGGCCCTAACCCACGAGCCTAGCCATCTGAAACTTAAATCAATTGAATGAAACCAATCTGCTCATTTCACAAAATAATAACTGCATACATCTCTGGAATTTTTATCCTTGAATAAAACAAAAAGCTCAATAGCTCACTACAATAGTTCTGAATGGAATCAAGACTAGAATAGACTAACTCTTCCTAGATCTAGCTATGCTCTATTTATTCTACATATTAGCTACCAACAACTCCCTAGAAAATTATGATTGATTCCTCTTGACTCAAAGTAAACGAAGATTGAGTACACTCCTCTTTGAGTTGCTTTGTTGCCTCTGGAATTCGAATTGCTGAAGAGAATCCTTGGGATCCTTTGCCTGCCTTTGGAGTTCGAATTTCTAGAGAGAATATAGGGTGGAAAATCCTCCTATAATTTCTCCTTGTTGTCTCCTCCAAGTCTTTATGATAAAATATTTATAAAAATGCTTAAAAAATCATGATTTTCTGCACTCAACCTCATATTAGGCACTCAAAGTATGTTAGCCTAAATCACCACGTATACTAGCATCATAAAACCAAATAATAATAAAAATGAAAGAAAAAGAGATCTAATAAGAAAAAAAGGTGACTATTAACCCCTCCAAATATGTATAATGATGGAGTTCATCACGCATGACAACTTCTGACCATGAGGATGCAGTCGTGAAATATGGTAGGCCAAAAGTAACCAGCATGGAGTATCTTCTACGCGGAAGCATATCCAAACAAGTGTCCACCATGTTATCACTCAGATTTTCCTTGAAGTTGTAGGAAAAAGGAAAGAGGTCCGAGGTAACCACAAACCAACTTTTAGGTACAGAATCTAGCCAATCTGTACCCAGAGAGGGCTCTCTCTGTAAGATTTAGCTTTGTTTTGAAAGATATTAGGCTAGTTATGAAAGTCCAAGGATTTTGATTGAAATTTGGGTGATGAAATTCTATATCAGAGGGTGAGACTGAGTAATTTAGGTCATTTGGCTAATGAAGTCAAAGAAAGATGGCTTAACTCAATTAAGTTTCTTAACAAGAGATGGTTTCACAGGGCAAGGTAATCAAATAGGGAACAATTATAGATCTAAGGTGAATGGAATGAACTCGAAATGGGTGAAAGGCATTTAAGAATCCTTCAACATTTTCAAAAGAGGGAACTTGAATGATTATTAATAAATAGCAATTAAGAATTCTTTACTAAATAATCAAAATGCATAAACTAGAAAACAGGAGCGATTAAGAATTCACTGTTTAAGCTAGTTTAGAAGAAAACATTTAGAATAACAACGATTGAAAAAATATTGCACTTAAGCACTTTCTGATTTATTCCTTTTCCTTAATCATTCATATATGAAACACAAATGGTTTAATAAACAAGTATAAAACTCTAAAACATGAGATAGATGACTTATTGATCCATTGTCTGACTCAAGAATCCTGTGAAAAGTATTTTGCCTCAATTCTTTATCCAGCTAGCCATACGAAATTTGTCCAACAGCACTTTATTCCAAAGTAATCAATGTTACAACAAAGTCTAAGAATTCCACCCCTCAATACTCTAATTGAGGGAGTATTTATACAAAAAAATATAAAAATATCTCCTAACAAAATGAGATATAATCTAGGATGACTCATGGATATATTACAAGAAAATAGAGACGGATGGTCTCGTAGATAAGAGAAAGGATAACCGATATTGTGCTATTTCCTTCTTTTGAGAATGTGCTGGAGTCAGGCCCTATGATTGGGCTTGCTGCTATCCTCTTTAGTAATTTTGTGTTGGCTGCTTTGTTTTACTTATAATCTTTACCTGTACTGATACACTTTGACTTCTGTTTGATCTTTGTTTATCCTTTTTATCATGTCTTACTGTAGTAAATAATCAAAATTCATGCAAGGATAATATTTACAAAAGTTCTAACATCTCTTCCCACCATTTAGCTTCCGGTATTCTGGTTCTTTGAAGTTTCCACAAATTTTCATCAGTCTCTGTATATCTGAAGAAAGTAGGGGAATAAGTGTTTTACCTCATGTTCAAGATAAAACAAATTTTCCAAATTGTCATGAATAATCTTTCCAGTAGGCAATGCTTTTGTTACTGATGAACTAGTTGACGAATTGGCTTGATCGTCAGCATGCTTGTTCAATTTTTCAACATAACTATCAAGGTTCATTAGTTTATCATCTGAAACTAAAGGACTCGACAATCCTTTATTCAACAGAATATCCAATATTTTTGTGAAAGCACTGATTTCTTCCTGCATATCAGAGCATCTTCTTTCTAGATTCTGCATCAGAGTTCTCTTAGTAAAAACTCTTTTTATCTCCAAAATTGTTCCTATTCTTTCTTGGATGCCGAGTTCTTCAAGTTGATATATGTTCTTAGTGTTCAAAAAGTGTATAAGTTCATTGGCTTCTTCAGGTATGTTCCCTAATTCTTCTCTTGCTTTTAGAATTTCTTCCAGAGCCAATTTAACTAAATCATTCTGATCATACATTTTTTGAATTGATGGCCAGACATCTTCTATTAATTGAATGATGTTGGTCCAAAGAATTTCTTTGATTTCTCCCAAAGGTTTCTCCAGTGTGAGATCCCTTTCTAATGATCTCACCAATTTTTCTAATCGGTTGATCTCTCTTGTCTTTTCTGCAACACTTATCTTCGAGAGATCGTATTTTTGTTCTAAAGTGGTGAATTGTACCTTTGTTCTCTGGAGCTCTATCACTTGGAGTTTCAATTCCTCCATTGATTTTATTAATTCTTCAGTGCTTAAATTGGAAGTGTTGACCTGTGATAATTATGTTGGTTGACATGTTGTTGTTGTACCTGTAATTACTTCTGTTGTAGATGCTGAAATGTTTGCCTGCTTGTCCTTTAATGCCTTTTTAAGTTCTTTTTCAGTCTCATTTAGTTGCTCATTCAATTTCAAGAGTAAATCCCTCAATTCTTCTTCAGATTTTTTCTTTAAGATTTCTGCAGTCTGTGGATGCCTTAAGGATGGTAACTTCAGTTGTTTTCTTAAGGCTGCAATATCATCATCTTTCTTCTTAATTAAGGCTTCTATACCCTTGAAATCTTTGGGATTATGACCCAATCCAATAATTATTTCCTCCAAAGTCTTTATTTTGTTGTCCTTAGCCTGAGAAGAGGGTTTTTCAAGATGCAATTGTGCATTAGTATTCTCCAAAGAATCTTGTAACTTTTGGGTCATCATCGATTTATCAGTCAAAGTAGAATAAATCATTTCACCTATCTGTTTGTGTAGCTCAATCTGATCCAAAGGATGAATATCCTTTGCTATGACTTCAAAATTGGTTCTGATATAATCTACAGTTGTTTGAGGTTGTTGCACTTTGGGTTTCAAGTGACTAATTACCATTTTACCCTGCTGGATGTCATAGGCTGACATCAATATTTGTTGATTTTTAGGAGCCATCTTCAAATATTGATTGTAGACTTGAAGTCTTAGTGGATCATTTATGGCCTTTATATTTATAAATGTCCTTTTAATATCCCAGGCATCTTTCATTTGTGGTTTCAAAGATGATACTTCTGCACTTTGTTGTCTTTGTAGCTCTTTTCTCTGCGAATTAGTGGATGTCCCACTGATTGTACATGTTTGTTGACTACCTAACTCTTCTCTCCTCTGACTATCAGGGTTTTCTTGAACAAATTCTACTTCTGAAAGAGGATTTAATTTTTGTCTCTTAACATCAGGTTGTTCTGAAGATCCACTGATAGGGGTAGCTACTTCTGCATCTCTCTTCTTACCTTTTCCTACATTGAGAGGAGTTTGCAAAACTAAAATTTCTGCCACATTAATCTGAGTAGGAGAAGTCTGAATTTGGCCTTGTTCCTTAGAAGTTTCAGGTTGTTCTGTCATTGTGAATTTATTTGTAACTTGTATATCAGCCTCCTTTTCTTTCCCTTTGGATGCTACTGTGGCTAATGCACTGATTTCCTGTAAATTTTGCTGAGAGTTACCAACAGAAGAAGGACCAATTCCTGGTCTTTTCACCTGTCCAAAATAGTCTAGGTCAAGTATTTTTTCAAGGTCTTTCATAACATTTTCAACACTGGCCTATTCACTATCTTGTTCTATCAATGTTCCTTCCATCCATTCATCCATATTGGCATATTGTTCAATTTCTGGAATTCTATGATGAAGGTATGGTGACAATTTGTTTTTCATCCTCCTATCACAAATAAAGCTGTTTGGGTCATAAGGTACCCAGTAGAAACTTTTTTGCAATTTGAGATAGTATTCTAGGATTCTTTCAGCTTCTTTTCTTGCATCTCTAGAATTGCAGACAAAAGGACCTAATTAACTCTTAATTCTGAGTTGAGATTTTTTCTTTGCATTGCAAAAATGGACTATGTCTGAATTTATCATCTGTCTGAAATACTCTAAGGCAAAGAGCCTCATTGGGCCATATTCTGGTAACTTGAAATGGCATAACTCACACCCATATATTTTGATTTCTGTGTGATTTCGGTATAGGTACCAGTCACCTATCCTGTATTGTTTAGAAAGTTGGAGAATTTTCTTCATGTCATTATTGACCCTAGGAGGGGAGACTCCTATTAATAAGGTGGTTTCAGGGTGCACAAATAGGTCAACGAATTCATTGTAAGAATAAGGAGAATCAGAGGAATTATGAGTGATTGCAAACCAAAAGATTATAGACCTAGGATTTCCTTTGGCATCAAGTTTCTTAACATGGAAAGGGAAATTTTCTGATTGATAGTAAAGCATGAGATGGTATATAACAGAGGAATATTTGAACACTTTTTCATTTTCCAATCTCATGAACTAATCATGGATTTTATCAGCAATGTAGGAAGCAAAATCATATTTAATAGCAAGGGGCTGTCCAGGGGTAAAAATTGAAAACAATACTAGGGTTAATTGATCAACATATTCACTAGTATTGAAACCCATTACAGAAGATATCATATTCAGAATGAGTTTGCCCACATCAGTGAAAAAGGTATATCCATAAGGGGGAGGGCCTGTGGGCTGATGTTCTGGCAACATGAAAGCTTGGCAGAGGCGAATCAACTCTTCTTGGGATAAATTGGCTGATTTCTCAAGTAAATCTCCCATGGAAAGGGGAGTCAGGGCTTGACCAGGCTGAAACTGTAACATTTCGTTGATAGAATGAGCAGTTATTGGGAAAAGGACGGTTTGACTCGGGGACATGACTGCTTGTTGATTAGGATCATAATTGGCATGGCAGTAATAGTTTATTTCAAGAAAAATGTGGACTGAGGGGAGAAGATACATTGGAAGATTGGATTCCCATAGTCCAAAAATGTCAGAGCCGTTCAGGTAGCTATCTCTGCAGTGGAAAAAAATTCGGAGAAGATTTTCGCTGAGGACGAGGTCTTTAATTTGGAAATCCCTATCTGCTAGAGGCAGATAGTCTAAATCTCTGTGAGGGGCATTTAGGGGTGCAACATTCAAAGCCACGGGAATTTCCATTTCTGGTTCGTGTGGATTTAGAAATGAATTCGGGTTTTGATGAAAAACAGGCACAATCACAAGTTTGGGAATACAATTGCAGTTTTAGGGATTGAGGAATGAAATAAAGACCAATCTCCAACCTTGCTTCAGTTTTCTTGTGTGGAATTAAAACGAAAACCAGGATTTTGCAGAGTTCAACGGGAATTTGGGTAAATACCTATTTTCTGGGAAATAAACAGTGACGAAAACAGGTGTTGGCTATGGCGGACAAATTCTGGATTACTCGACTGCAAATTTCCTCAACAAGGTGACGGCTGACAATCTTCGACAGTTGATTTTGGAATTCATTGCATGGGACACTGGTCACTTCAC
Source organism: Pinus albicaulis (assembly GCA_034641835.2). NCBI lineage: Eukaryota > Viridiplantae > Streptophyta > Pinopsida > Pinales > Pinaceae > Pinus > Pinus albicaulis. Next base: position 594,352,167 of record CM076574.1, read on the forward strand.
GGGATAGTGAAAATGACGCGGGTTCATTTTTTTTATTTGCAAAGTCAAAGGTTGGCGGGAATTTTTTTTTTTTAATGGATGACATCAGCAAGTACGGTTGGTATGTCATGGGAGGCAAGCAGTAAGCAGTATTCATCGCACAGCTTTTGGGGACGGGCGGTTTTAAGTGGAGGGCGAGCGATTCCATACAATATACGACACATGGTGCGGCACTGTTCAAAAAACCGTTTGGCCATCGCGCGTTATTGTTCGGCTGTAGAGGCGCAGCGATATGGACGACAACCGTAGATCGTGGATTGGCTGATCAAATGGTCGTCGGGAAAGGGAGATGTCAGGAAATTAATAGGGCGGGCCCAATGTAATTAAGCATAAATTAATCGCATCGGGGGTAATTCTATTAGTGAGGTGTGTTTTTAATTAACCGTGAGGGTTAATTAACATATTTTAAATGCGACGGGGATAAGGGATCATAATTTGATTAATTAATCACCATATTAAGGTTATATTTCAACCAAAGGGGCGGGATAATATATAAATTTGGGAATTTTATTAAAATAATACCGGAAAAAGGGGAATTTGTATAGGGATTTAAATAATAAAGTTAAAAATTAATATGACAAATGAATGAAAGCACTAAGTGTAAAAGATTAGGTTAATGTTTTTAACTTATGCTTGCATGAATAGGGTTTTTTGTGAAATATTGCATAATTTTCCTAAGTAAAATGGGATTTTACTTATGAAAAGATTTTTTGGATGTGAATGAATGATTTCATGAATAAGTACTTAGGCTTTTTTCAATTATTGGGCCGAGGGTCCGGTCCCTCCAAAAGTCAAGGAAATGCATTGAGCCCCTCTAATTTTCAAATTTCTTAGTACTTAGGGGAAATTAGTGAACTTTTTAAAGAAAAATGAGAAGAGAAGTTAATAATTTGACTTTTCTTTGCTTGAAATTCTTCCAGTGTAGTGTCTGCCTTTGCACTTGTGATGAAAGTAAAGATTTAACACATCTAGAGTCATTATCCATCATATGTAATTCTGCAACAACATCTACCTACCCTACCTACTTTACCCTACCATTTTTCTTCTTTATTAGGGTGCACTTAGACTGGCAAACCCTTATGACACTTTTTCTTTTTACATGTAGAAATCTATCTAATTCTAACCTTATTACATCCAAGGGCTCAAATTAAACTCTTGAGCTCCTTTTATTTACTCTACCTATCTACTTATCTGCCAAGATTAAACAGTTTGGTCAGATTTTATTCTCTATCTCTAAAACATAAAATTGAAAAATGAACTAGCCAAGCTTAAACTGTTTGATTGTTCATAAATTGTGGCATAAAATACAAGTTGCACACAATTTGTTTATTTACATAAGAGCAAAAAGTAGTGGAATTTAGACTAGCACACTTTCCTTGGCCTTTATTTTTGTGGGGTTCATTTTCTTTTACTTTTTTGGCCATTTTTATCTTTTTACCCTTTGATTTTTCTTTTAGGGTATACCCTCTTTACATTTTTTAAATTTTTTGATTTTTTTTTTTTTTTTTGACAATATGGAAAACCTTTGCAACAAGAAAAGGTATGAACATATTACATAGTTCATCAAGTCAATTATGATATATGACACCTATTGGTATAGGAGTCTAACATTGGCTCCACTTGGGGATGGCTTTTCCTGGTGAAAAGTCAAGAACAGCAGGTCAGTTGTCGTCAGAATGATTTTGACTGAACTATGGAATCTTCTTCTGCTTGTTGCTTTATTGTATGTATGATAGTAATACTTCTGAAGCTTAGGGCCTTCTCCTCGGGCTTCAACTCCAGTAAATTACTATCCGCTCAAAACTGTAATATTACAAAGGATATAGTATGTACATGTTAAAAATCAGGATATCCTAATAAATAGGATCAAAGTAATGTTTCAACATTCGACCATTAACTGGCCCTTCTTCAGTTTCTATACCATCCAATTTTTTCAGAAAATATGTATTGTTTCCTTGTAAAGCATGGATAATATAAGGTCCTTTCCATAGGAAGTCAAACTTCCCATGTTTTCCCTTATCCTCTTTTCTGGAATCCCATCTTAAAACTTTCTTTCCAATTTGGAAATCTTCTGCCTTGGTCCTTTTATCAAATATCTTCTTTAGTTTCTCCTGCAATACTTGGGATCTCTGATATACTTCCTCTCTGGTTTGTTGCAAATTGATAGTCTAATTTATTCTCCTTTGAATATTATTAGGTTCACACTGAGCTTCTTGAAGTAATTTCATCAGAAGAACTCCTAAAGATGAAGGAAATACAGCCTCAATGCCATAGACTAACTCATAAGGACTAGTCCCAATAGATTTTTTGGTGGTGAGTCTGTCTGCCCATAATGCATTTGTAAGTTTCTTGTGCCAATTTTTCTTGTTTTCCTCCAATAATTTTTTAATAATATTGATGAGACTCTTGTTGGAAGACTCGGCTAGTCCATTACCTTGAGGGTAATAGGTTGTGGAATGGCTTAAGGTGATATGATATTTGTTACAGAAACTTATCATCTTCTTAGATTTGAAGGCAGCGGCGTTATCAGTTATAATTTTCTCAGGACAACCAAATCTTGATAATATATCGGTTTCTAGGAATCCTATAATCACAGTGTCATTGGCTTGTCTGGAAGGAATTGCTTCTATCCATTTGGTGAAATAATCTGTAGCAGTGAGGATCCATTTGTGTTGGCCAGAAGAAGGAGGATGGATTTCTCCAATGAAATCCAGGCCCCATTGTTGGAAAGGTTTTTCAGTGGAAATTGGTTTCAGGGGTAAAGGTAATAGTTTTCTCTTGCCTTCAAAAATTTGACATTTATGGAAAGTAGTGACAAATTTCTTTACATCAGAGAACAAGGTTGTCCAATAAAATCTAGCTCTTAGGATCTTGTCTGCAGAGTATTTCCAATAAAGGTGTATACCACAGTCTCCTGCATGGAATTCATTGAGAGCCTTGTCAGCTTCGTCTTTTAACAAACAATTCAATAGAATACCTTCATGATTTTTCCAAAAAAGAAAATTATCTAAAATACAAAACTTTGAAGATGTCATCTTGTTGTAGCCGCTACAACACCACCCAAAATTTTGGGTATATTTAAAATTTCGGGTCCCCCCTGGGCTTGCTTAGTCGTTAAGGTCTTCCACCGAACCTGCAGTCAGTGACATCCTAGCGGCCTATCCCTAACCACTCATGAGTTGTCTCGCCACCATGATCAGATGTCGTTGTTGCAATCATGCCATACGTGGGAAAGATCATCTAGCATGCGTTCGAACATTCGTAACGCAGTCGCGCCATGTGTAATGAGATTGCCATGCATACGTTTGAATGGAAACCTTGTTGTTTTAACGATTAAAGGCCTTCTCGTCGTGAGCCATTAAGCATGTTGTTTGATTTCCTTCTCTTAAGATTGTTAATCTTATATGTTTTGTCTGGGGTCATCATTATCAAAGAATAATTATGATGTCGTAATTTTCCACACAGGCTGACCCCACGGGTGACAAACTCCACATCAAGGGAAATAAATTGGGCTCAACGACAAGGCCAAAGTTGCGGAACAGGGGTAGAGGAGGAGAAGACGACCAGTACTGTTATAAGGAGGATAATATATGTTGATCAGAAACAACCTTCCATGTCACTGATGCAAAAACTTACGTCACTAGTGTGCACCAGTTGCTTTAAAGCGCTCCGTCTGGAAATGTCCAGATCCTACACCATACCATCTAAAGGTCGATGGGCGCACGCAAAGAAACATATTTCGCCACTTCGATGGCCTGGTGAACAAAGCCTACGCAGAAGTTTTCTCTAGACACTGAAAACCTCATTCGAGGCATTCTCGTGCCGGGTAGCAGTGTGAAAGCATATGTGTTTCTTTGGCAAGTCAACGACACGGTTCCAAATAAGTGAAAGCATTCTTTGAGAAGCAATCTTTTTTGAAGCTAGGCTACACAGTGGACACACACTCGATGAACCAAGGTTATGGTTTTGATTTTATATAATTAAAACAAGGCAAATAAAAAAACCATATGATGTCGAAATCATAGGAGATCGTGGAGCAACTATGTGAAACGATTGCAAAAGGCGCACATTTAAAGGGCGCAAGGTGATGTTGTATATATTAATGCAAAGCAAGGGCGCAAGGTGATGTTGTATATATTAATACAAAGCGCAAAACAACGAAGTTCCCAAACCATATAAAGTAGCGGCCCAACTTTACGAGTAAAGCAATGACCACAACCATATGAAAACTTCTATGGCAAGTTTCGACCTACGCTAAAGGGTTTGTGGCATATATATATTTTATGGTCAAAAGTAGAGTTTCAACCTACGCTAAAGGGTTTGTGGCATATATGTATTTTATGGTCAAAAGTAGAGTTTCGACCTACGCTAAAGGGTTTGTGGCATATATATATTTTATGGCAAAAGTAGTGTTTACGTTGATTAGTCCAAAATGCATGGACAAAATTTGCAACGTGTCTATCTCATAGCATGCATGACAATCGACGTAAAAGGGTCGCACGCTTCCAATTTTCAAATTATGGTAAGTGTTTCGAGCCATATGTATACACAGCGATCACATTTTATGATTAAACATTAAGCAGAGCTTTAGTGGCAGCGTATAATAACCATGGCACGAGGACAGCCAAAAGGAGAACAGAGCTACGTTGTTAAGGGTGCAGCCTTACGACTTTGTGGGAGGTGATGGGTCAGTTTGCCACCGGTTCGGAACTGTTTTAAAATTATATCAAACCCACCATGATCAACAAATCCTGACCCGACTGGTCTCATAGAGGCCGGTATAACTGCTATCAATATACATTCAATAATACATCCGTTTTGTTAACAGGCCCACTTCTACAGCGCTACAATACACTGCAAGGATGAGTTTCAATCGGCCTATCTCAAAATCTGCGTGATAACCATCACAAAAGTATCGCGAGTTTCAAGCAGATACGAAAGGACTTGAATAATGAAGAGGAACTCGATCTCACCCTCGAAGAGCTATGTTTGAGAGAAAAAAATAAAATAAAATAAAGTCTGTCCCTATTATATGACGCAGCAGCCCCGAGAGCGATAATCCGGGAAATAATCGTTCTTCGAATATGGCTTCCCGTCTGAAATATATCTTCTCCTTTCCGCTACGAATAACCTGCTCCATTTTTTCTATGAAGAGGTACCAGCATTTCATATTCGTGCTCACCAGAAAATCACTGGTAGGCCCTTATAGATCGTAAGTCTTTCTGCAGAATCAATTCAAGCCTAACATTCGGTGTTGCCACCGACGGCCACGTCGAGCTACCCTCATGGAGTAAAGAATGCTTATGATCAAGGATGCTACTGAAGGTGCCATGAAGTCATTTCGTCATATCCTGAAATCATCAACAACACAAAATGCACTCATTCTGTCTTTCGACCAAAGGTGCTCGAACATCGACACATTACAGCATTATTTTCTGTCAGCAAAGGGTATGAGTCGACCGTCGAAGTTAGCAGCATTCGCAGGTCGAGGTTGTCTAGCAGTGAAAGGTGAATCTCCTACCTCAGGTAGCAGTCACAGAGGTTTGGAGACGACATGGACGGAATCGAGTCAGAATCGGAGCAAAAGCCGCGATATGGATTGACAGAAAGCTTTCGTAAGCCACTTGCTAATCACGGTTTTCACACAAATGGGAAGTTTCCCATACCAGGAGATTTCATTCTATTAAATGCTCAGGTGGATGGAAACGCATGATCCCTGTAAAGCTCTATGAACGCTGGGATCGTAATAATTCCTTTTTGCCGCTCGCCCTATCATAGGCATGATCTATGGGTTGGACAGACACAAATCGAGCGTAAACCATTACAGGAAATCGCATGAAATAGAAGGCCCGCAACATGGGCATGCCAGTAACTCAAGATAATAAAGAGCACCTCGCGAGTTCTAAGTCGCCAAGTCGCAGACGTGTTTCTGATCAAAAGATGCGACCGTGCGACTGTGCGACCTCTCTGAGGTCGCAAGGTCGCAAAATTAGTGTCCAAGGGAGGTTGCGACCGTCCCATTTGCCACTACACGAGCTTGAGGTCACTGAGTCGCAATACAGGCTTCTTAGCAGGAGGTGCGACTATGCGACTACGCGACTTCCTTGGGGTCGCAAGGTCGCAAGATATGTCTCCGAAAGAAACCAATCAAATCCCCGAATATGCGACCCCGAAGTGAAAACACCCATGCCCATATAAAATGCAGAATCGCATTCTCAAAATGGGGCAGACGCGCATTTGTATTACAGTGGGTATTGAACCCACATAACCGCGAATGACCAAAACGCTGTTACGAAAGACCCCATGATCGTGTTGTAGAGAGCACACCAGGGGTGGGCACATATACACGCACCGGCTTTATCAAGAGTTCCGACCCATTTTAAAACCATGCAGAGATCTTACAAAGTGGTAGCCAGGGAGGAACATGTGAATAGAAGCATGCACTCCCAGCATTTGGCACCTTAAACAACTGCTGGTATCTGTTGACTTTTTTATGTTAACTACAAGGCCGGTTGATGTAAACGCATAGCCAGGTTATGGAGTTATTGTTTCAAAAGTTACTTATGGTTTGTGCATGCGGCAAGGATGTGTTTGCCCATCTATGCAGGAAACTTTAGATTGCACCAAAGTATTGTCCGAGGCCGCACTTCATGAACACTGCGACCTCCCCTAAAACTTGTGGTTATGGGAGGCACGTGATTTGTTTAAGGTTGTCGAAATCTGTGCATACCTCTCTCGCGCGATACCGATATTCGATATAGTTCCAACCTTCTACCAAAACATAAGCGGAAGCTAGAAACCCATCATATTCAGTGGGAGATGGCATAAGCAGATGGTCTTTTACCTCATCAATGGATTTTCAATGCAAAACATTTGGATCCCAGGATAACTTGATAAGGACCACACTGCGACGTAACACTTGACCAGACAGGGGTCTAAACTTATTGTTTTTTTTTTCTCTCTTTCGCTCTTACAAATCAATTTAAATGCGTTTAGCATTATTTCAATCATGGAGATATGTGACCTATGTCACTTTGTTGCAGGAAAAACCTTCCATTCGCACAAAGAGCCAGAGTTTTCCTCAGCAAACAAGGGGACCTTCCCAAAACAGGTCACATATCTGTCGAGATCGCGGGTTGCGAATTTTCTGAGGTCGCAATTGGCGGAAGTCGCAGGTCGCACGACTGCCCAAGGTCGCAGGTCGCAACATCTGTCGAGGTCGCAGGTCGCAACATCTGCCGAGGTCGCAGGTCGCAAATCCAATGAGGTCGCAGGTCGCAAATCCAAGGAGGTCGCAAGGTCGCACGACTGCCCAAGGTCGCAGGTCGCAACATCTGCCGAGGTCACAGGTCGCAACATCTGCCGAGGTCGCAAGTCGCAAATCCAAGGAGTTCGCAAGGTCACATATTTACCGAGGTCGCAGGTCGCACATTGCCCCGGGTCGCAAGTCGCAGAGGTCGCCAGGTCGCGAAGTCGCACCCCTTGGTAAATGCCCGACAGTGCGACCCAGCGACCCAGCGACTAGGTGCGGGAGCGCAATAACGGCTAGGTCGCGGGTCACAAAAATACTGAATTGCAGGAGGCCCAACCATCGGCAGAAAGTCGGGAACCCCAGGCGAAGCATTGCCACATAAATACTTCCTTTCGGGAACTTGTAAATGGCTTTTCTTTTTTGGAAACTCAAGAGCTACATGGCATTGTATTGAAAGATTATACACTTGTGCATATGAATATAGATTCTTGTTAAAACACCCTATGGTTATGATGTGTTTTGCTGTGCGAACACTGTGTGTATTCCTTGTACAGTTTCATAACATCCTATGATTAATGAAGCTGCACCCTTTATGTCATCATTTATGCGTCATGGCTATCTGTGTTGTATCAATGATGTTCATTTTATCATCTGCTCTATTAATGACTGTTAATGAACTATTTTGTTAGCATTTCGTTTGATCTCTCAGGAAGTAAAGGGGTATCTTATCATTAAGAACTATTTCTTTTGTGATCAGACTACCTTATAAGCATTACCCCCAAAGATGTGTTGCTAATGACATCTCTAGAGGTGTACGTGCTTTATCTATAATCTTACTACGCATAGTGTTTGATTCATGCTTAATACATCAATCCTGTATTCTATATCATGTGAATAAATGTATGTCCGCAGGTTCAAACAGGTTCTTTTGAGACCGAAGGGAAGGCGTCTTAAGCGGTAGCCGGACCCACACCCCGGACGGGATCCCTACTCCAAATGGTTCAAGGTCTAATTAGGACTTTCTACCGGGGAGATCCCCTACTGTTGGCCGGACAAATTTTCCCGTCAATAGATTTGGCGCTAGAAGGAGGGCCTGAACCTCCAACCAGATGTTTAACGAAAAGGGGGGGGCCAGATGACAAGCTGAGCCCTTAGAGCCTGCAGTTAATCTCATATCTATAATGGCTCGTTCCCAAATCATTCTCCCGAGATGTTTGTCGGAGTTTTATGAGCATGCATACTACATCTCCGGTGAACTTATGTATCACTTGTCCCAGTTAAAATTTGATGGTGAAAATGGGGTGTCCATAACCCAACACTGTTCAGATTTTTGTGACTTTGGTGAGTTCTATGAAATTGACGATGAGGGTTTGTTTTGTTTGCTTTTCAACCTCACCCTCGAAGGTCGTGCTAAGAAATGGTGCTGCACTTTGCCGGAATCTTCCATCCATTCATTTGAACAACTCGCTAGTGAATTACAACAAGCTTTTCACATGTATGATTTTCATAATGTTATACTAAAGATAAATGACATCAGAATGGAACCTCAGGAATCTTTAGATGAGTTCTCTATCAGATTCGTTCATTATTGTTTTGAGTTCTCTGAAAATGATGTCGATTGGAGGTTATTAAGAGAACAGTTCGCGTATGCGATTCTCGTTTCCCTTGAACCATTTCAGTTAACAACCCGACCTGAGCCTAGTGTTCCCTATGACAACCCACAAGTCAATGGCTTTTCTGACCATGAGTCTTTCACGTACCATGTCAAATCTGAACATCTCAGCGGCTCATTATCTCTTTTGGCTCATGAAACCTACCCCGAGCCCACTCGATGCCTCCCTGGACTTAGTCCTAAATCTGGTTCACATTCAGATTATGAATCTGGTTCACATTCGGATGATGAATCTAGTTCACATTCAGATTATGAATCTGGTTCAGATTCGGATTATGAATCTGGTTCATATTTGGACTATGCATCTGGTTCAGATTCGGATGACGAATCTGGTTCACATTCAGATTATGAATCTGGTTCAGATTCGGATTATGAATCTGGTTCACATACGTATTATGAATCGACTCCTACCCCGCATAAATTTTATTCCCTTACAAGGCCTGTCAAATCATTGCGTCCTCTGAACGACATAGATGTGCGTGTTGAAAAGCCTCGTGTGGTTAACGCCCCTGCGATTCAATCTTTTCATTCATTATTTCCTAGTTTGTTTCTTGATCCCGCCACACCAATAAATTTGTCTAGACATTCAGATTTTTCTTATATTGATATTGGCGAAAATCATAAGCTGCACGCAGGTGGTGTTTCACAATCACAGTCTAAAATCGATGAATCTTTTGAATCTGATCTGTCTCACTCAGAATCCTTAGAAAACCATGGGAGTGATTTCCTATCTGGGCAACTTCAAGATGTCCCCGTTATCGATCCATCCCAGTTGGTAAACCCCAGGGAGCCTAACTTGCTAGGTACCGAACTTGACCAAACCGATGGTTGCAGCGATCACTCCTTATCTGAAAACATATTCAATCATACCGCTGACGACCGTCACTCAAATCTCTTTGCTGACCATACGAAGACACCTGAATTCGATGATCCGCTTTGGGAAGATTCAAGTACTCATCAGAAAGTTGAAGCACTTCAGTTTCTGCCAATCGTTTCTGAAATGATGATCCCCAAATACCACGCTCCTCCCAGCATAACCGTGGTAAATCCACCCTACCCTGGTGAATCTAAAGAATCTGATATATCAATCTATCAATATGTTAGTGCGCAAACATTTGACCAAATTGATACCAAGCCCACTGACATTCTGCAACCCACCACAATCCTTGATCACATTTACTCGCCTGTTTATCTCGCCAAACCGTCAAAGTTGGAAAGCCCCTTACTCAAAGGTCTAGAGTTTGTTCAAGGTAGTGAGGAATTTCAGGCTCCACTAAACGTGGATTCAGATCCCCATACCCTCGACCAAACCCAGGAGCAACCCCGGACTAGGATTTTCAAAACTAGGGTTTCTACGCTTGGATGCGCATGCGTCTATAATTCGCCTGGCACTTGCTTATTGTTTCCCTTCTATAAAACTGATGGTCCTCAACACCATGATGAGATTGCCGGTCAACTCGACCAAACCTATTCGGTGGATGTGCCTGCAAACAGGAAATATCTTAAACCCCTCCCGTCAGACCTAGGATTGTGCATGAATGATTATGGGTCGTTTATAAATGTTGAGTTTCAGGAACATATTGCTATGTATCAAGATGAGAGTGGGATTCAGCTTGCACAATCTTTTCTGGCATGTTCTTTGATAAGTATCTATGATCGCCTTGCCGTTGCACCTACTCCTCAGGTAAGTTTTGTTGTTACTACACTTTTTTGGATACTGGCTCTGATCCTGATCATTGTTGTCATTACAGGATGCAAATTAATGCGGTGGCTACACTGGAAAACTGATTTTACATAACCCGACCGCATCATTGGTTAAACTAGGGTTTAGGTGTAGGCTAGCTAGGACCTGCAATAAATTTTTTTTTTAGTTTCAAGTTAATTAGGTTTACTTGCAAAAATTTTACTTCATAGTTTAAAAGTGTGCTTGTTGTTTTTGTTTACGACTGATATCTTAGGCAAAATCATGTTACAAGTATTTTCTTTCATTTCCTTTTCAGTTGCTTTTTGCTGCATTAATAATCATTGCTTGTATTGCGCCGCTATGCCACCTACAATTGGTTGATCGTTCTCGCACATGGCATTGAATCGCATCCTGAGCCTCGCCTTTTACATTGCGTCGTACTCTCACTTCCTCACATCAGTTCTGTCATGTCGCCTGCCACTGCACGAGCCCTCATTACAACCCTATCACCTTGCAGTCTTGTTTTACCCCGATTGCTGAAGCAGTAACTCCATTGTTTTGGCATGAAGTGGCGGTGGCTATCTCAAGAGGCAGCTTTCTCTTAGGACCAGTCATCGAAGTCGCATTATCAACAAGATGCCTATGAGTCTAAACTTATTATCTAGGGAGATACGAGCCGGTTGTTTGTGGGAGACCTGATGAGTTGAAATGGCCCATACCCATAAGCCTAAGCCTTGTGCCCAGCATAGTCTTGGACGTTTGATTGTGCTGTTCTACGCACTGCGCCTATTGTGGTGAATGGGATGTGAAGGTTTGGCACGAGGGCAAACCCCAAATCAGGATATCTTTCAGTTTCTGTAAAACAAGAAACAACCTCTCATGCTCGTAAAATAAGTCGGGATCCCTCATCCGCCCATGAAAAATAAGTGCCACGAGCACATGAAAATAAGTGCTACGAGCACATGAAACAAATAAGGGTAAAGGATCGAGAAAGGCTTCCTGCGCAGAGAGGTAATGCAACGACTCCGCCGGGGTACTGACCAGGCTCGCTGGCAGCCGAGCAACGTTTGTGATTTCTTGAAGTGACTCCGCCGGGGTACTGTCCAAGCCTGCTGGCAGCGGAGCAACACCAGAGACTTACTTTTAAAAATCCTGAAGATAATAAGCCCCACTTCCTTGCTGTTCACATCATCAACAAGCTACTGGCGTCTGTGATCTTTCTCTTTGATGTGTTCTGATTAGTGAGACTTAGCTGAGGCACAAGGATTAGGCATACCTGTAAAGGGAAAATGTAATACAAATGGTACCCGTGGAACTGGTTCAATATTCCCTTGCATCATTATATGGACTCAGACTATTGTGGTGATATTCACAGAGATACTGGATTCTACCAGTGGTTCGCCATTTGTTGTAGCCGCTACAACACCACCCAAAATTTTGGGTATATTTAAAATTTCGTGTCCCCCCTGGGCTTGCTTAGTCGTTAAGGTCTTCCACCGAACCTGCAGTCAGTGACATCCTAGCGGCCTATCCCTAACCACTCATGAGTTGTCTCACCACCATGATCAGATGTTGTTGTTGCAATCATGCCATACGTGGGAAAGATCATCTAGCATGCGTTCGAACATTCGTAACGCAGTCGCGCCATGTGTAATGAGATTGCCATGCATACGTTTGAATGGAAACCTTGTTGTTTTAATGATTAAAGGCCTTCTCGTCGTGAGCCATTAAGCATGTTGTTTGATTTCCTTCTCTTAAGCTTGTTAATCTTATATGTTTTGTCTGGGGTCATTATTATCAAAGAATAATTATGATGTCGTAATTTTCCACACAGGTCGACCCCACGGGTGACAAACTCCACATCAAGGGAAATAAATTGGGCTCAACGACAAGGCCAAAGTTGCGGAATAGGGGTAGAGGAGGAGCAGACGACCAGTACTGTTATAAGGAGGATAATATATGTTGATCAAAAACAACCTTCCATGTCACTGATGCAAAAGCTTACGTCACTAGTGTGCACCAGTTGCTTTAAAGCGCTCCATCTGGAAATGTCCAGATCCTACACCATACCATCTAAAGGTCGATGGGTGCATGCAAAGAAACATATTTCGCCACTTCGATGGCCTGGTGAACAAAGCCTACGCAGAAGTTTTCTCTAGACACTGACAACCTCATTCGAGGCGTTCTCGTGCCGGGTAGCAGTGCGAAAGCATACGTGTTTCTTTGGCAAGTCAACGACACGGTTCCAAATAAGTGAAAGCATTCTTTGAGAAGAAATCTTTGTTGAAGCTAGGCTACACAGTGGACACACACTCGATGAACCAAGGTTATGGTTTTGATTTTATATAATTAAAACAAGGCAAATAAAAAAACCATATGATGTCGAAATCATAGGAGATCGTGGTGCAACTATGTGAAACCATTGCAAAAGGCGCACATTTAAAGGGCGCAAGGTGATGTTGTATATATTAATGCAAAGCAAGGGCGCAAGGTGATGTTGTATATATTAATGCAAAGCGCAAAACAACGAAGTTCCCAAACCATATAAAGTAGCGGCCCAACTTTACGAGTAAAGCAATGACCACAACCATATGAAAACTTCTATGGCAAGTTTCGACCTACGCTAAAGGGTTTGTGGCATATATATATTTTATGGTCAAAAGTAGAGTTTCGACCTACGCTAAAGGGTTTGTGGCATATATATATTTTATGGAAAAAGTAGTGTTTACGTTGATTAGTCCAAAATGCATGGAAGAAATTTGCAACGTGTCTATCTCATAGCATGCATGACAATCGACGTAAAAGGGTCGCACGCTTCCGGTTTTCATATTACGGTAAGTGTTTCGAGCCATATGTATACACAGTGATCACATTTTATGATTAAACATTAAGCAGAGCTTTAGTGGCAGTGTATAATAACCATGGCACAAGGATAGCCAAAAGGAGAACAGAGCTACGTTGTTAAGGGTGCATCCTTACGACTTTGTGGGAGGCGATGGGTTAGTTTGCCACCGGTTCGGAACTGTTTTAAAATTATATCGAACCCACCGTGATCAACAAATCCTGACCCGACTGGTCTCACAGAGGCCGGTATAACTGCTATCAATATACATTCAATAATACATCCGTTTTGTTAACAGGCCCACTTCTACAGCGCTACAATACACTGCAAGGATGAGTTTCAATCGGCCTATCTCAAAATCTGCGTGATAACCATCACAAAAGTATCGCGAGTTTCAAGCAGATACGAAAGGACTTGAATAATGAAGAGGAACTCGATCTGACCCTCGAAGAGCTATGTTTGAGAGAAAAAAATAAAATAAAATAAAGTTCGTCCCTATTATATGACGCAGCAGCCCCAAGAGCGATAATCCGGGAAATAATCGTTCTTCGAATATGGTTTCCCGTCCGAAATATATCTTCTCCTTTCCGCTACGAATAACCTGCGCCATTTTTTCTATGAAGAGGTACCAACATTTCATATTCGTGCTCACCAGAAAATCGCTGGTAGGCCCTTATAGATCGTAAGTCTTTCTGCAGAATCAATTCAAGCCTAACATTCGGTGCTACCACCACCGGCCACATCGAGCTGCCCTCATGGAGTAAAGAATGCTTACGATCAAGGATGCTACTAAAGGTGCCATGAAGTCATTCCGTCATATCCTGAAATCATCAACAACACAAAACACACTCATTCTGTCTTTCGACCAAAGGTGCTCGAACATCGACACATTACAGCATTATTTTATGTCAGCAAAGGGTATGAGTCGACCGTCGAAGTTAGCAGCATTCGCAGGTCGAGGTTGTCTAGCAGTGAAAGGTGAATCTCCTAGCTCAGGTAGCAGTCACAGAGGTTTGGAGACGACATGGACGGAATCGAGTCAGAATCGGAGCAAAAGTCGCGATATGGATTGACAGAAAGCTTTCGTAAGCCACTTGCTAATCACGGTTTTCACACAAATGGGAAGTTTCCCATACCAAGAGATTTCATTCTATTAAATGCTCAGGTGGATGGAAACGCATGATCCCTGTAAAGCTCTATGAACGCTGGGATTGTAATAATTCCTTTTTGCCGCTCGCCCTATCATAGGCATGATCTATGGGTTGGATAGACGCAAATCGAGTGTAAACCATTACAGGAAATCGCATGAAATAGAAGGCCCGCAACATGGGCATGCCAGTAACTCAAGATAATAAAGATCACCTCGCGAGTTCTAAGTCGCCAAGTCGCAGACGTGTTTCTGATCAAAATATGCAACCGTGCGACTGTGCGACCTCTCTAAGGTCGCAAGCTCGCAAAATTAGTGGCTAAGGGAGGTTGCAACCGTCCCATTTTCCACTACACGAGCTTGAGGTCACTGAGTCGCAATACAGGCTTCTTAGCAGGAGGTGCGACTATGCGACTACGCGACTTCCTTGGGGTCGCAAGGTCGCAAGATATGTCTCCGAAAGAAACCAATCAAATCCCCGAATATGCGACCCCGAAGTGAAAACACCCATGCCCATATAAAATGCAGAATCGCATTCTCAAAATGGGGCAGACGCGCATTTGTATTACAGTGGGTATTGAACCCACATAACCGCGAATGACCAAAACGCTGTTACGAAAGACCCCATGATCGTACTGTAGAGAGCACACCAGTGGTGGGCACATATACACGCACCGGCTTTATCAAGAGTTCCGACCCATTTTAAAACCATGCAGAGATCTTACAAAGTGGTAACCAGAGAGGAACACGTGAATAGAAGCATGCACTCCCAGCCTTTGGCACCTTAAACAACTGCTGGTATCTGTTGAATTTTGCATGTTAACTACAAGGCCGGTTGATGTAAATGCATAGCCAGGTTATGGAGTTATTGTTTCAAAAGTTACTTATGGTTTGTGCATGCGGCAAGGATGTGTTTGCCCATCTATGCAGGAAACTTTAGATTGCACCAAAGTATTGTCCGAGGCCGCACTTCATGAACACTGCGACCTCCCCTAAAACTTGTGGTTATGGGAGGCACGTGATTTGTTTAAGGTTGTCGAAATCTGTGCATACCTCTCTCGCGCGATACTGATATTCGATATAGTTCCAACCTTCTACCAAAACATAAGCAGAAGCTAGAAACCCATCATATTCAGTGGGAGATGGCATAAGCAGATGGTCTTTTACCTCATCAATGGATTTTCAATGCAAAACATTTGGATCCTAGGATAACTTGATAAGGACCACACTGCGACGTAACACATGACCAGACAGGGGTCTAAACTTATTGTTTTTTTTTTCTCTCTTTCGCTCTTACAAATCAATTTAAATGCGTTTAGCATTATTTCAATCATGGAGATATGTGACCTATGTCACTTTGTTGCAGGAAAAACCTTCCAGTTGCACAAAGAGCCAGATTTTTCCTCAGCAAACAAGGGGACCTTCCCAAAACAGGTCACATATCTGCCGAGATCACGGGTCGCGAATTTTCCGAGGTCGCAATTGGCTGAAGTCGCAGGTCGCACGACTGCCCAAGGTCGCAGGTCACAACATCTGCCAAGGTCGCAGGTCGCAAATCCAATGAGGTCGCAAGTCGCAAATCCAAGGAGGTCGCAAGTTCGCACGACTGCCCAAGGTCGCAGGTCGCAACATCTGCCGAGGTCGCAGGTCGCAACATCTGCTGAGGTCGCAGGTCGCAAATCCAAGGAGGTCGCAAGGTCACATATTTTTCAAGGTCGCAGGTCGCACATTGCCCCGGGTCGCAAGTCGCAGAGGTCGCCAGGTCGCGAAGTCGCACCCCTTGGTAAATGCCCGACGGCGCGACCCAGCGACCTAGTGACTAGGTCGCAAGTCGCAATAACGGCTCAGGTCGCAGGTCACAAAAAATACTGGGTCGCAAGGAAGCCCAACCATCGGGAAGCTGAAAAGTCAGGAACCCCAGAGGGCAAGCTTTTCCCTATAAATACTTCCTTCGGGAACTTGCAAAAGGCTTTTTTTTTCTTTTTAGAAACTCAAGAGCTACATGGCATTGTATTGAAAGATTATACACTTGTGCATATGAATATAGATTCTTGTTAAAACACCCTATGGTTATGATGTGTTTTGCTGTGCGAACACTGTGTGTATTCCTTGTACAGTTTCAGAACATCCTATGATTAATGAAGCTGCATTCTTCATGTCATCATTTATGCGTCATGGCTATCTGTGTTGTATCAATGATGTTCATTTTATCATCTGCTCTATTAATGAATGTTAATGAACTATTTTGTTAGCATTTCGTTTGATCTCTCAGGAAGTAAAGGGGTATCTTATCATTAAGAACTATTTCTTTTGTGATCAGACTACCTTATAAGCATTACCCCCATAGATGTGTTGCTAATGACATCTCTTGAGGTGTGCGTGCTTTATCTATAATCTTGCTACGCATAGTGTTTGATTCATGTTTAATACATCAATCCTATATTCTATATCATGTGAATAAGTGTATGTCCGCAGGTTCAAACAGGTTCTTTTGAGACCGAAGGGAAGGCGTCTTAAGCGGTAGCCGGACCCACACCCCGGACGGGATCCCTACTCCAAACGGTTCAAGGTCTAATTGGGACTTTCTACCGGGGAGATCCCCTACTGTTGGTCGGACAAATTTTCCCGTCAACACATCTTTAAAAACCTTTTCTTTGTTCTAGATAACCCTGGAGGAGCTTGCAGGTTTAATAGTACATAAATTATATCAGCATACCATGGTGAATCTAAGAAGGCCTGGCTGATTTGTGGAGTCGCCATCTCCTGTTCATCATCCAGTTCATTAATATCCAGGGCTTGGAAATTTGTTTATGTCATGAGTTGAGTCAATCCTTGTCCCTTTATCAGCTTTGTAGGTTTTATTTAAATATCATACTCTAATATGGTAGCAATCCATTTACCTCTTTTTCCCTCAATTCCATCTTGAGTTAAGATGTCTTTGACAACAACATTTGGTACATAGGCTATCACATGGGAATACAATATGTAGATTCTAAAATCTTTAATGGCTTTTATAAGTGCAAAAGCTTGTTTTTCCATGATGTTGTATTTTAATGATGCATCTTTGAGTGCTTTACTAAAAAAGGCTATAGGTTTTTCACATCCTTGATCATCCTTTTGTAATAAAACAACTGCTACAGTGTGTTCTAATGAAAATGAAAATATTATGAAGTCTCTATCAAATTGTGGACTGGTAAGAACTGGTGTTCTGGTAAAAGCCATTTTAATTTCTTCAAATGCTTGTTTGGCTTCAACTGTCCATTTAATAATTGAATCCTTTCTTAACATGTTAGTAAGCAATATAATTAGTTCAGCTAAGCTAGATATGAATCTTCTCAAAAAATTGATTTTTCCTAGGAAAGCTTGAAGTTCTTTAACATTTCTAGGGTGAGGTATCTGCAATATAGCTTCTATTCTAGCGGGATCAATTCTAATACCATCTTTGGAAATGATATGGCCCAAGATTTTACCTTATTCAAGACCAAACAAGGAATTCTTTGGATTCAAAGATATACCATACTTTCTACATTTTATGAATACTTGTTTGAGATGATCCAAATGCTATTGATCTGATTTAGAAAAAACAGTTAAATCATCCAGATATATAATAAGAAAGTCATGAATTTATTTTGCAAATGCAATTTCCATTGCTCTTTGGAAGGCTGCTCCAACATTTTTAAGTCCAAATGGAATTTTAACGTACTTGACTGTGCCCCATGGTGTTGTAAAAGTTGTTTTTTCCTGGTCATCAAGATGAACCAGAATTAGGTTGTATCCTGAAAACCCATCTAAAAGAGAAATCCTAGAAGCACCTACTACCCTTTGTAAAATGTGATCCATTTTGGGCAAAGGGTAATTATCTTTCAAAGAAACCTTATTTACATTTCTTAAATCAACACATAATTTGATCTCTCCAGTTTTCTTCCTAGTAGGGACTAAATTAGACACCCACTCTGAAAACCTAATGGGAGAAATTATCCCTGCTTCATACATGTTTGATTTATTTTTCAATTAAAGACAACAGTACAGGGTTGATTCTTCTGAGTTTCTGTTTAAATGGTTTATGATTTTCTTTCAGAGGTATTGTATGCTGAATTATAGAGGTGTCATATGATTTCAAGTCTTCATAACTCCAGGAAAAGACATCCTGGAATTCTCTTATTAGTTCAACATATTTTAGTTTTTGATCAGGAGACAAAAATTTAGATAACTTTATCAATTTAGGATTTTCTTCAGTTCCCAAATTATATTCCTCAATATCAGCTTTCAAAGGTTCCATTTTGGGTTTCTTTGGAATATCGTTAGAATCAAAAAGATCTTCCAGAGGAGTTAATCCTTGAGGCAAATGATTATCTTTTAAATTAATGATCTCAGATTCTTCTTCTAGAATCTCATCAACCTCCATTTGTTTAAGGTCCTGCATTTCTTTTTTGGTGAATTTTGTTGAATGAAGCATTTGAATTTCACTCTCCTCTAAAATTTCTATTTCTTGTTCATTTATTTGATCAGATTCAATCACTGTATCTTCATCTATGTTACTGTTAGAAAATTCATTCTCTAGAGTCAGGAAATTGTTAATCTGATTGTCATTTGCAAACACTTGCCAATTCTTAAAATTGTCTGGATTGGCTGCTCTATGTCTAATCTCACCTGTGAACTGATGATTAGGTTTAAATGGTAATTTACAAGTGCTAGAAAACATTGCAAGACTACGAGCATGCAAATTTTTTTTTCTTGGGATTTTAGCAAGCTGAGTCTGTAGAAAAGTATTGACAATCTCTACAAATGTTCCTCTATATTCTCTCAGTCTGGGATCGTTTGTCAGAAAGTGACCTTTGATCTGTTGAATGATTAAATTAGAATCTCCTATGACAGATACTCTAATTGCCCCTAATATTTTGACAAGTTTAAGACCTAGCAAAAGAGCTTCGTATTCTGCCATATTATTTGTGCATTTAAAATTTAATCTGTAGGCATGGTCTTCAGAATGATCATTTTCAAGGTTATTCACCCAAAATCCAGCTCCTGCTCCTAATTTATTAACGGAACCATCAAATTCTAAGTGCCAAAGAATTTCATGTTCATAATTGGTATCAGGAGTTTCAGGAACTTTCTTGACAGTGAGATCTGGTTTTTTACTTTCTTATGGTTTCTCTTGGGTATCTGATGTTTCATTGTTTTCAGAAATTTCCTGGATTTGAACACTAGATTTTCCATTTGTGATTTCTTTTGGTTTTGCTGATGGAACTTCTAATTCAGTAGGAGGATCAATTTCAACGTTGTAAAGAATAAATGAGTGCATATCAGAGTGTACTGAGTAGATGGGGAATTTTTTAGGTTTCTCCTGACTACTGACTACATATTTCATAAAAATTTCTCTGTATAGTCTCTTAGGTTGGTCGAACACTGAAATAGTAGCATATGACATGTCCAATTGAAGAGATCCTCCAAGCTTTGCACCCCAAGATCTGGACAATAGCATACCATATTTTGGAGGAATATATGCTACTACTATATCCATCAAAATTGTTTTTGCAGAGTATTGAACCAATGAAACACACAAATATTTGATTAGTCCTAAACATCTCACCTGATTTAAATCAAAATAAAAGAGGTCTTTGTATGGTCTAGTGATGTCTAGGTTTAATTTCTCCATTACAGCCTTGGGCATTAGATTGTGAGATGCCCCAGAATCAAGCATGGAATTATGAAGTATTTTATCATGTATGTTCAAACTCACATAGAATGGAGGAGTCCCTCCACTTCTTGGCTTTCCATTTACTTCAGGGCCAAATAATAATCTGGGTTGGTCATCAAAAACATTTACTGAGTCATCACTTCCAGTAATATTAAGTGATCTATTGATTTGACTTCGGTAGACATCATGTTTAGCTAATTCAGACAATGGAACAACTATTTTTAATTTTCCTACTTCAGCTTCCAGATTAAAAGGTTTTTTAGTCTGAGTTCTTGTATTTCAAACAGTTGGATTCTCTTTATTTTTTGTGCTTTTGGTATTTTTCTCCTTCTCAGGAATGGGGTTGTGGGCTGGAGTTGTTTCCAAATCAACTTCTAGAGGTTCCTCTACATTTCCTTTGGGAGGAAGAGTATTGGAAAGTTGTCGATTATTCAGTTGACTATCAGATACATCTTCAATTATTGGATTAGCAGGATTAAGATTTGATCTAGAAAGAATATGTACATGGGTAGTATTGGTTTTACCTTTGAGGGGTTGTTTTGTAGCTTTCTGTTTACTTATTTCCGGGACATCAATTCTTCTACTCCTCAAATTATATTGCTTGTGAACTTCGTAAATGGCTGTATCATATTCTTCCTTAAAGTCAAATGATTCTCCTGAATGGGTTTGAAATTTCTTAAGAATGTGAGCTTCTTGATCATCTTGGGTCAAAAAAACTTCAGGTTGGTTCTTGCATCTAGTCAAGTTGTTTATTTGAGCATCTTCGGTTGGTTCCTCAGAAGTCGAGGCTTCAATATAATTATCCTAGAATGGGGGCCTAATATTTTGGTCAGGACCAGTTTTTCCAGTATTTTGATTTTGGTTCCTTCTGAAATTTGGATTTCTCCCAGTATTGCTCAGCTAACCATCCCAAGGAGATTTCCTTTCAATTGTTTCTACTCTATCTCCTAGCCTTTCCATTCCTTTAATAATAGCATCCAGTTTCTTTTCAAAAGGTGAGGGTTCTTCATTTAAAGGCATTCTCCTTTTAGTTCCGGATCTAGCTCATTTCTCTATCAGGTTGGCTTCAACACTAACAGCTATACTTTGCATATCTTGTAAGGTTTGAGGAGCTCTTTCCCTAAGCTGATACGCCATATCAGAATCAAATCCATCAGGGAATTTGATTAATGTAGAATTTGGAGGAGGTCTAAGGTTTTGGGGAATAGCATTGTAAACATCATTGAACCTGGTGCAGTAATCTTGCACAATCTCTTTTGGTCCTCTATTTAGATTTCCAAAGTCTGATAAGATTTGAAGAGGATCTTTCTTCTTTTCCCATCTGTTTAAAAATGTTCTATAAAGAGCTTGTAAGTCAGTAACACTGTTTGTAGGAAGGGATCTAAACCAGGTTCTGACTTCTCCAGTAAGACTTTGGACAAATATTCTCATTCTTACATGATCAACATCTATCACATAAATTTCAAAATAATCGGTCATCTTTTTAGTATGCTTTTGTGCAGTGTAAGTACCAGAACCATCAAAGGGAGTGATTTTAGTTTGTTAGTCTTGGGGAATAGCCCCTAGATTGGCTGCTAATACCAAAGGAGCATATCTTTTTGCCATTGCAGGAGGTAACGATGAAATAACAGGTGAGTTTGGTCTATGAGTAGTGGATGGAGGAGTAGAAGGGGTAGTTTTAAGTTGAGATGTTTGAGGAAATGTTGATGAACTTGGAGAGGATGAAGTGATCACAGAAAAATTTGATGTTCCTTCAGAGGTAAGCTCAGATTGTATGGAATAGCACAAATGTTTATCAAGATGTGAAGTAACAAATTGAAGTTGTAAATCTTCAATAAATACTGGGTCTGGAACCAAATTGGACAACTAAGATTCAGAATAATTTACAAATAAATAGGTTTCAAACTACTCGTCAAAAGGTTCGTCCTCAAGGTAAATCCACTTCACAAGACAAGATATTGATCTATAGAGAGGAAGAGAACTACCAGAACTTTCTTGACTCTCTTGTCTCCTAAGAATTCTGGGGATCAGATTCGGATTTTCAAACACAAGTGGTGGATTTGGATCAGGATTAGCCCTGGTGTAATGAGTCCTTTCTGAAGCCAAGTTTATAGGTGATTCTCTTTTTTGGTTTTTTGTCTAAATGGAATGAAAAATATAACTTCGACAATCTCTTTAAGAAATTTTTGATATTGGATTTAAATTTTCTTAAAGATTTATTTGACTTAGAGGAACCGATCAAATGTTTGAAACCAAATGTTCAGTTCATAAACTAGACAGGAGATAGACTGAAGCAACATTTATTTACTTATGCAATTGCAGAGCAAAAGAAGTTCAAAGGCTACCTGGCTAACTTCAGGCTCCGTCTGTAGTTTATAAAGTAAACAATAGTAACAATAAAATTATTCAGGTCCCCAACGGAGTCGCCACTATGTTATCACTCAGATTTTCCTTGAAGTTGTAGGAAAAAGGAAAGAGGTCTGAGGTAACCACAAACCAACTTTTAGGTACAGAAGCTAGCCAATCTGTACCCAGAGAGGGTTCTCTTTGTAAGATTTAGCTTTGTTTTGAAAGATATTAGGCTAGTTATGAAAGTCCAAGGATTTTGATTGAAATTTGGGTGATGAAATTCTATAGCAGAGGGTAAGACTGAATAATTTAGGACATTGGGCTAATGGAGTCAAAGAAAGATGGCTTAACTCGATTAAGTTTCTTAACAAGAGATGGTTTCACAGGGCAAGGTAATCAAATAGGGAACAATTATAGATCTAAGGTGAATGGAATGAACTCGAAATGGGTGAAGGGAATTTAAGAATCCTTCAACATTTTCAAAAGAGGGAACTTGAATGATTAGTAATAAAGAGCAATTAAGAATTATTTACTAAATAATCAAAATGCATAAACTAGAAAACATGAGCAATTAAGAATTCACTGTTTAAGCTAGTTTAGAAGAAAACATTTAGAATAACAACGATTGAAAACAGATTGCACTTAAGCACTTTCTGATTTATTCCTTTTCGTTAATCATTCAGATATGAAACACAAATGGTTTAATAAACAAGTATAAAACTCTAAATCATGAGATAGATGACTTATTGATCCGTTGTCTGACTCAAGAATCTTGTGAAAAGTCTTTTGCCTTAATTCTTTATCCAGCTAGCCAAATTAAATTTGTCCAACAACACTTTATTCCAAAGTAATCAATGTTACAGCAAAGTCTAAGAATTCCACCCCTCAATACTCTAATTGAGGGAGTATTTATACAAAAAATTATAAAAAATATCTCCTAACAAAATGAGATATAATATAGGATGACTCATGGATATATTACAAGAAAATAGAGATAGATGGTCTCTTAGATAAGAGAAAGGATAACCGATATTGTGTTGTTTCCTTCTTTTGAGAATATGCTGGAGGCGGGCCCTATGATTGGGCTTGTTGCTGTCCTCTTTAGTAATTCTGTGTTGGCTGCTTTGTTTTATTGATACTCTTTACCTGTACTAATACACTTTGACATTTGTTTGATCTTTGTTTATCCCTTTTATCATGTCTTACTGTAGTAAATAATCAAAATTCATGCAAGGATAATATTTACAAAAGTTCTAACATCTATTCCCACCATTTAGCTTCCAGTATTCTAGTTCATTGAAGTTTCCTCAAAGTTTCATCAGTCTCTATATATATGAAGAAAGTAGGCTGAATTGGGAATAAGTGTTTTACCTCATGTTCAAGATAAAAAAAAATTTCCAGATTGTCATGAAGAATCGTTCCTGTAGGAAATGCTTTTGTTACCGATGAACTAGTTAAGGAACTCACCTGATCGTCAGCATGCTTGTTCAATTTCTCAACATAACTATCAAGGTTCATTAGTTTATCATCTGAAACTAAATGACTCGGCAATCCTTTATTCAACAGAATATCCAATCTTTTTGTGAAAGCATTGATTTCTTCCTACATATCAGAGCATCTTCTTTCTAGATTCTGCATCAGAGTTCTCTTAGTAAAAACTCTTTTTATCTCCAAAATTGTTCATGTTCTGTCTTGGATGTCGAGTTCTTCAAGTTGATATATGTTCTTAGTGTTCAAAAAGCGTATAAGTTCATTGGCTTCTTCAGGCATGTTCCCTAATTCTTCTCTTGCTTTTAGAATTTCTTTCAGAGCCAATTTAACTAAATCATTTTTCTCATACATTATTTGAATTGATGGCCAGACATCTTCTATTAACTAAATGATGTTGGTCCAAAGAGTTTCTTTGATTTCTCCCAAAGGTTTCTCCAGTGTGAGATCCCTTTCTAATGCTCTCACTAATTTTTCTAATCGATTGATCTCTCTTGTCTTTTCTGCAACACTTATCTTCAAGAGATCATATTTTTGTTCTAAAGTGGTGAATTGTACCTTTGTTCTTTCGAGCTCTGGCACTTGGAGTTTCAATTCCACCATTGATTTTATTAATTCCTCAGTGCTTAAATTGGAAGTGTTGACCCGTGATAATTCTGTTGGCTGACCTGTTGTTGTTGTACTTGTAATTACTTCTGGTGTAGATGCTGGAATGTTTGCCTGCTTGTCGTTTAATGCCTTTTCAAGTTCTTTTTCAGTCTCATTTAGTTGCTCATTCAATTTCAAGAGTAAATCCATCAACTCTTCTTCAGAGTTTTTCTTTAAGATTTCTGCAGTCTGTGGATGCCTTAAGGATGGTAAATTCAGTTGTTTTCTTAAGGCTGCAATATCATCATCTTTCTTCTTAATTAAGGCTTCTATACCCTTGACATCTTTGGGATTATGACCCAATCCAATAATTATTTCTTCCAAAGTCTTTATTCTGTTGTCCTTAGCCTGAGAAGAGGCTTTTTCAAGATACAATTGTGCATTAGCATTCTCCAAAGAATCCTGTAATTTTTGGGTCATCATTGATTTATCAGTCAAAGTAGAATAAATCATTTCACCTGTCTGTTTGTGCAGCTCAATCTAATCAAAAGGATGAATATCCTTTGCTATGACTTCAAAATTGGTTCTGATATAATCTGCAGCTGTTTGAGGCTATTGCACTTTGGGTTTGAAGTGACTCATTACCATTTTACCCTGCTGGATGTCATAGGCTGACATCAATCTTTGTTGATTTTTAGGAGCCATCTTCAAATATTGATTGTAGACTTGAAGTCTTAGTGGATCATTTCTAGCCTTTACATTTATAAATGTCCTTTTAATATCCCAGGCATCTTTCATTGGTGGTTTGAAAGATGATACTTCTGCACTTTGTTGTCTTTGTAGCTACTTTCTCTGTCAATTAGTGGATGTCCCACTGATTGTACATGTTTGCTGACTACCTAACTCTTCTCTCCTTTGACTATCAAGGTTTTCTTGAACAAATTCTACTTCTGAAAGAGGATTTAATTTTTGTCTCTTAGTTCTGAAGATCCACTGATAGGGGTAGTTGCTTCTACATCTCTCTTCTTACCTTTTTCTACATTGAGAGGAGTTTGCAAAACTAAAATTTCTGCCACATTAATCTGAGTAGGAGAAGTATGAATTTGGCCTTGTTTCTTAGAAGTTTCAGGCTATTCTGTCATTGTGAATTTCTTTGTAACTTGTATATCAGCCTCCTTTTCTTTCCCTTTGGATGCTACTATGGCTAATGCACTGATTTCCTGTAAATTTTGCTGAGAGTTACTAGCAGAAGAAGGACCAATTCCTGGTCTTTGCACTTGTCCAAAAGAGTCTATGTCAAGTATTTTTTCAAGGTCTTTCATAACATTTTCAACACTGACCTGTTCACTATCTTGTTCTATCAATGTTCCTTCCATCCATTCATCCATATTGGCATATTATTCAATTTCTGGAATTCTATGATGAAGGTATGGTGACAATTTGTTTTTCATCCTCCTATCACAAATAAAGTTGTTTGGGTCATAAGGTACCCAGTAGAAACTTTTTTGCAATTTGAGATAGTCTTCTAGGATTCTTTCAACTTCTTTTCCTGCGTCTCTAGAATTGCAGACAAAAGGACCTAATTGACTCTTAATTCTGAGTTGAGATTTTTTCTTTGCATAACTCACACCAATCTATTATGATTTCTGTGTGATTTCGGTATAGGTACCAGTCACCTATCCTGTATTGTTTAGAAAGTTGGAGAATTTTCTTCATGTCATTATTGACCCTAGGAGGGGAGACTCCTGTTAATAAGGTGGTTTCAGGGTGCACAAATAGGTCAATGAATTCATTGTAAGAATAAGGAGAATCGGAGGAATTATGAGTGATTGCAGACCAAAAGATTACAGACCTAGGATTTCCTTTGGCATCAAGTTTCTTGACATGGAAAGGGAAATTCTCTGATTGATAGTAAAGCATGAGATGGTATATAACAGAGGAATATTTGAACACTTTTTCATTTTCCAATCTCATGAAATGATCATGGATTTTATCAGCAATGTAGGAAGCAAAATCATATTTAACAGCAGGGGGGTGTCCAGGGGTAAAAATTGACAACAATACTAGGGTTAATTGATCAACATATTCACTAGTATTGAAACCCATTACAGAAGATATCATATTCAGAATGAGTCTGCCCACATCAGTGAAAAAGGTGTATCCATAAGGGGGAGGGCCTTTTGGCTGATGTTCTGGAAACATGAAAGTTTGGCAGAGGCGAATCAACTCTTCTTGGGATAAATTGGCTGATTTCTCAAGTAAATCTCCCATGGAAAGGGGAGTCAGGGCTTGACCAGGCTGAAACTGTAACATTTCGTTGATAGACTGAGCAGTTATTGGGAAAAGGACGGTTTGACTCGAGGACATGACTACTCGTTGATTAGGATCATAATTGGCATGGCAATAATATATTATTTCAGGAAAAATGTGGACTGAGGGGAGAAGATACATTGGAAGATTGGATTCCCATAGTCCAAAAATGTTAGAGTCGTTCAGGTAGCTATCTCTGTAGTGGCAAAAAATTCGGAGAGGATTTTCACTGAGGATGAGGTCTTTAATTTGAAAATCCCTATCTGCTAGAGGCAGATAGTCTAAATCTCTGTGAGGGGCATTCAGGGGTGCAACATTCAAATCTACGGGAATTTCCATTTCTGGTTCTTGTGGATTCAGAAACGAATTCGGGTTTTGATGAAAAAACAGGCACAATAACAGGTTTGGGAATACAATTGCAGTTTTGGGGATTGAGGAAGGAAATAAAGACCAATCTCGAACCCTGTTTCAGTTTTCTTGTGTGGAATTAAAACAAAAACCAGTATTTTGCAGAGTTCAACGTGAATTTGGGTAAATACCTATTTTCCGGGAAATAAACAGTGACGAAAACAGGTATTGGCTATGGCGGACGAATTCTGGATTACTCGACTGCAATTTTCCTCAGCAAGGTGACAGCTGACAATCTTCGACAGTTGATTTTGGAATTCGTTGCATGGGACACTAGTCACTGCACGGGATAGTGAAAATGACGCGGGTTCATTTGTTTTATTTGCAAAGTCAAAGGTTGGCAGGTTTTTTATTTTTTTTTAATGGATTACATCAGCAAGTATGGTTGGTATGTCACGGGAGGCAAGCGGTAAGAGATATTCATCACACAGCTTTTGGGGACGGGCGGTTTTAAGCGGAGGGCGAGCGATTCCATACAATATACGACACGTGGTGCGGCACTGTTCAAAAAACCGTTTGGCCATCACGCATTATCGTTCGGACGTAGAGGCACAGCGATATGGACGACAACTGTAGATCGTGGATTGGCTGATCGAACAGTTGTTGGGAAAGAGAGATGTCAGGAAATTAATAGGGCGGGCCCAATGTAATTAAGTGTAAATT
This sequence comes from Pinus albicaulis, assembly GCA_034641835.2. Classification (NCBI taxonomy): domain Eukaryota; kingdom Viridiplantae; phylum Streptophyta; class Pinopsida; order Pinales; family Pinaceae; genus Pinus; species Pinus albicaulis. The sequence goes on from CM076574.1 coordinate 594,380,307, forward strand.
AATCACATCAGGGGGAATTCTATTGGTGAGGTGTGTTTTTAATTAACCGTGAGGGTTAATTAACATATTTTAAATGCGGCGGGGATAAGGGCTCATAATTTGATTAATTAATCGCCATATTAAGGTTATATTTCAACCAAAGGGGTGGGATAATATATAAATTTGGGAATTTTATTAAAATAATACGGGGAAAAGGGGAATTTGTATAGGGATTTAAATAATAAAGTTAAAAATTAATATGACAAATGAATGAAAGTGCTAAGTGTAAAACATCAGGTTAATGTTTTTAACTTATGCTTGCATGAATAGGGTTTTTTGTGAAATATTGCATAATTTTCCTAAGTAAAATGGGATTTTACTTATGAAAAGATTTTTTGGATGTGAATGAATGATTTCATGAATAAGTACTTAGGCTTTTTTCAATTATTGGGCCGAGGGTCCGGTCCCTCCAAAAGTCAAGGAAATGCATTGAGCCCCTCTAATTTTCAAATTTCTTAGTACTTAGGGGAAATTAGTGAACTTTTTAAAGAAAAATGAGAAGAGAAGTTAATAATTTGACTTTTCTTTGCTTGAAATTCTTCCAGTGTAGTGTCTGCCTTTGCACTTGTGATGAAAGTAAAGATTTAACACATCTAGAGTCATTATCCATCATATGTAATTCTGCAACAACATCTACCTACCCTACCTACTTTACCCTACCATTTTTCTTCTTTATTAGGGTGCACTTAGACTGGAAGACCCTTATCACACTTTTTCTTTTTACATGTAGAAATCTATCTAATTCTAACCTTATTACATCCAAGGGCTCATATTAAACTGTTGAGCTCCTTTTATTTACTCTACCTATCTACTTATCTGCCAAGATTAAACAGTTTGGTCAGATTTTATTCTCTATCTCTAAAACATAAAATTGAAAAATGAACTAGCCAAGCTTAAACTGTTTGACTATTCATAAATTGTGGCATAAAATACAAGTTGCACACAATTTGTTTACTTACATAAGAGAAAAAAGTAGTGGCATTTAGACTAGTGCACTTTCCTTGGCCTTTCTTTTTGTGGGGTTCATTTTCTTTTACTTTTTTGGCCATTTTTATCTTTTTACCCTTTGATTTTTCTTTTAGGGTATACCCTCTTTACATTTTTTAAATTTTTTGATTTTTTTTTTTTTTTTTGACAATATGGAAAACCTTTGCAACAAGAAAAGGTATGAACATATTACATAGTTCATCAAGTCAATCATGATATATGACACCTATAGGTATAGGATTCTAACACACCACAAGCCCCAACATGACAATCATTTAGAACCTTTTCAGCCTCCTCATGAGTGAGGCACCTCCTTAAAATCGTATCGACACCACGACAATAAAGTGTATTGTCGACGATCAGATAATCTTTGGCTTGGTATTGAATACGTCGTTGTTGAGAACGGGAGGTATCGAGCTGAAAAGTATGGGTTTTGAGATAAATGATAAAATACCCATAGCAAGGATTAGATACCTCATAAACAGAAACAAAGACTCATCAGTAATTGATGGTTCCGATGTAGTAGCAGTACTATCAGAGGGAAGGTCGCAGAGAAGCTCAGCCAAAACTAAAGACTTCTTTGACTTGGGTTTGATGAATTCCAAATCAAATTCCTGTGAAATGACGATCCATTTTAAATATTCCCCCCCTAGAAATTGACGTGATAGAATTTAAGTCACGGGGTTGCAATCCAAAATGATAATGGTCTTTTGGAACAGGATATAATGGAAAAATATTTGGACCGCTTGAATGGCCGCCAAGGCAAGCTTTTCGACCTATAAATATTTCACTTCTGTATCATTGAGATTACGACTCAAATAATATATAGAATTTTCTATCCCATCTTCTTCTTGGACCAATACCCTATCAATGGTCATATCAGCCGCGACGATATATAAGAAATAAGCACTCTGATAATTGGGGGGATACATTAATGATGCCCAAACAAGTGTATCCTTGACATCATCAAAAGAAGCTTGCGCAACCTTATCCCAATGGAAGGGAATTCCCTTTTTCAAGAGTCGAGTAAATCCTTTAACCATTTCGGCGTAGTTGGGTATGAACCTCCTTAGGAAGTTAGCCTTTCCTTGAATTTTCTGTAATTGAAGCAAATTTGATGGTGTAGGCAAATCAAGAATGGCTTGGACCTTTAGTGGGTCGATTCAAATTCCTTATTTTGAGGAGAAGAATCCTAGAAAATGAACAGAACCAACATAAAACACATATTTACGTGGATTGAGGCATATTTTGTAGTGTTAGCAGCGTATAAATATAGCTCTCAAATGCATCGGGTGATAAGTCTGGTTTCATGAATGTGCGTAAATCGTCTAGATAAGGTTGAACAATGTGCTTGATATCATTGAAAGAATAATTCATTGCTCTCTGAAATGTTTCCCCAGTGTTCTTTAAACAAAATGGGAGTTTCCGATAAGTGAATTTTCCATAGGTACAGATGAATGTTGTCTTATATCGATCCTCTGGGCATATATTGATTTGATTGTAGCCAGAAAATCCATCCATGAAAGAAAATATTTCACATCCGACACAATCGTCAATAATCTGGTCTATAAAGGGAGTAGAATAGTTGTCTTTTGGAAAAGAAAGATTGACATCCCGATAATCGACACACACTCTGATTATCCCTTGTTTCTTCATTACATGAACAATGTTTGAAACCCAATCAGTTAGTGGAATAGGGTAAATGAAACTAGCACGCAAATTTTTTTCAACTTTTGATTTAATGGCAGTAGCCTTCTTCGGATGAACAGGACGAAGTCGTTAACGTACCGGTTTGACATCAGGTTACATTTTAATGGTGTGTTCAACGATACTAGTATCTATGCCTAGAATTTCCTCGTAAGACCAAGGAAATATATCACAGAATTCACGAAAGAGAGAGCGATAAGTTTCGAGTTCTAATGGAGAACAAGACACACCAACATGAATGTTTTCTACAATGTCTGGTTTGGTCAAAATATCAATAGAAATGGTTTCTTCAATATTTGATAAGTTTCGCTTGGATTTGATTCCATTAATGGGAAAATAATTCGAAAATAATGTTGTGATCGATGGGTGATATAGTTCAATAAAATTATCTTCTTCGTAATCTTGAAGATGGGAATGATGATGATGATCTTCACATGGTTCTACTTCTAGCATCATGGATTCCACAATGCTCTCATCAGTCAAGAAAGTGGATGAAAATGGATTAGATGGACTACCAAAATATAATGAATGATCAACCCAAGCAATGATTTCAGATTCGCTGCCCAAGCCATGTAAATTGATTTCTATGCCATGTCAATTGGGCTGGGCAGCAGGAATTCATCCAACGTAACAACTTCAGAATCACCCGTAATCTTTCTTAAGCCAGATGGAGTGGAATATATCATGTAGTAGGTCTCTATTTTTGCAATTTTTTCCGATGTCGCGGGTGGCGGTAATGAAAAGGTTCCCATTAGGGAAGAATCCTTTAAGATTCCTACACAAATTTTTTGAAGTGTTAGTTGGAGTTCGTAAATTAATGAAATGCTTCCTGTTACCTGGGAACTGGAGGAAAATAAGGAGAGTTGATTGATTACTGTGATAACATCTTTATGAGGAAAGGTGATCATTCTAAAATATGTAGAGACGGTCGCAGACATGGCATATACCCATGGAATTCTGAGTAAAATTGTGTAATCAAGGAGTCCATCAACAACCTCAACTTCAACATTTATTATTTTCCCCCTTAGTTCGACATGCAAGTCATTGATGATACCATAAGGCTTATATGTACGACTCTCAAAATCTTTCAACGTCGTAGGTGATTGAGTTAGGCGCGGCGAGCCAAGTGACTTCCTGCATTTTAGAGACATAATGCAGGTAGATGCTCCCTCATTAATAATAGTACAATGAACAAGGTGATTGAGAACATTTACTTGGATGGAGAATGCCAATTCTACTGGTAATTGCAGCACATAGCCCGTATGGTTAAAGACTACAATATTGGAATATGTCGGATCGATTCCACCAATTTCCCAAAACAAAGCTTGCTTCTGGGAGGGAAAATTTTGAAGTACCTCAAGCGTCGACATAACTTAAGGGGATTGAGCCAAATATTCAAATATATTATAATTTTGAGCAACTTAGGCTAGAGGATTGAATGTTTATTTATGGATGACTCCCTTCGGTGGCTTTATTGTTAACTCAAGAATAGCAGTTGGCAGAATAGATTTCGTAGACGGATTCGTGGTTGAGGTAGTAGGTTAATCAATAGCCTAACTACTGTAATATTTATTATGTGTTAACACCCAAACATCAATTTTTCACTTCGTGAAAGATAGCATAAGCACTTGGGAACTAGAAGCTGAATCTGTAGCAACCAAATTTGTGTCTGGATTTGGAAATTGGTCTGTCAACACAGCGGATGCATGCGAGGTATTAATAAATTTTGAGACTTTGGCACAGTGAGGAAAATCTCTAACAAAGTGCTTCTCATTACAGATAATGCAAGGGTAACAAGGTTTCCGATGGCCAGTTTTTTGATCAGATGATCGTTCCTGCGGGGTAGAATTTTTCTTTTTCTTTGATTTCCCCTTTTTCTTACTTCCCGGTTGCTTGTCACTTTTTCCTTTTTCAAATGACATGACATGAATTTTGGAAGAATTTGCAGGGTCATATGCAGTAGAGTGATGTGTGCTTGTAGTATGGATCATATCATCGTCGGCATGAGAGTCCTTAGATGGAGGAGAACAGTAAAATTGGATCACAACGCATTGGGAATTTTCTCATAGAGCGTGCTAGACTGAGTGTAAATCAGATCTAAGTATTGGGCACGAGTAATTATCTGCTCTTCAATGAAGATACCACCCTTAGCCACATCCTCGGTGATAGATGGTTGCAAGGACTTAATGAACCACTCAGCAAGGAGTTGATCAAGAACAAATGTTTTGACCATTCTACGAAAACGACGCCACTCATGAATATGATCAGAAATATAAGTAGAATTAGTCTGTTTAAAATTAGTCAGGAGTTCCGTTCCAGTTTCATATCGTATGGGTAACTGGAATTGGGTCAGAAAGGTAGTAGCTAGGGCAGTGAAATTATCAAATGAAGCTCTTGGTAACTCATTATACCATTTCACAATCAGACCAGTGAGCGTACGCTGGAAAAGACATAGTCGAACGAAGTCATCATTTAAAGAGTTGGATGAACACCACAAATGATAAGTCATAACATGCGTCAACGGGTCTTCCCCAGGGCTTCCATTTAACTTAGGAATATCCGAGGGAAATTTATGTGGTATCACCGGCCACCAAGGAGCATAGCTAATTGGATCGTTGGTAAGCTGGTTTAAATCAAGTAACTCTAAATTTGCAACAAAGGGAAATTGTCGATTTAAGTTAGGTTGAGCATAGCCAAGGTATGATGGAATTTCTTGGGAAATAGGCCTTTGAGCACTAGCATAAGGAATTTTTTTTGGTAACCTAGATAGGGGTTTTTTGGAAAAGAAAACGCTTGAGGATTCTGTTGACCAAAACCTGGGTATGCTACTTGTTGAAATGAGGGTTGTTTCATTTACACTTATGGCTGCCAAGGTGTCTATCCACGAAGGTTATAACCCAAACTAGAATAGTTTGGATTCGGTTGTGAATAGGTAAAACCTGGTTGTGGGTGTGACATCCCATAATATGGTAATCCAACTTGTGAATAAATAATTCCAGATACAGGTGGTTGTTGTAAACCAGCCGAAGGAGTTGGATTCCAAGTGCCTAATACTTGAGGGTATTGGGTTGAAGGACCCACCTGAGACAGTTGAGGTACAACACTTTGAGCCTATAATAGGGATAAAGATGTATTAACAAGTGGAGTAGATGTGGGTGCAATAGGTTGAACCGGTTGATATGACTGCACAACCGTCTGTGGTTGAGTAAGCAGAATAGGTTTCCACTGACAAAAAATCATTCCAACATTAGGATGACAATATAACGACAGAGTACTGTCAAAATGGGTGACCATAGGTTTCCCCCCATCATGAGGAGTATAATAAGATGGAATATATTGTTCTCCAAATGCTGGGAGTCCAATTGAGATTGTACTGGATGGAATATACCCAGATGGACCAGCTTGATATTGCACTGAAGATGTATATAAAGGATCAATTCGTTTAGTTTTTCATTAGAGTTGTACTAGATAGAATACCAAATTATGACATTGGTGAAGTCTATGGGTTTGAGGATGCACTAGAGAAGGTTCCAGATAAATATTGATAACTAGGTGGGACAGAAGGGCCACCATATAAATGTGACTCTGGTGAAGTGGTGAACATAGACAGGGCATAAAGAGAAGGTGTTATCACAAATGGAATAGATGGTATAGCTAAATATGTTGTCTTAGCTATGGTCATATGATCCAATGTATAACCTACAGGATCTACGGGAACTCGAATTGACAAAGGATCAAAGAAAGCAATGTGAGGTGATTGAGGAAAAGTCTCATAAAGATAAAGCTCCGATCCAAAATGAGTTGGAGTTGAAGGTGTTTCTTCTTGTGGTATTTCTTCAATTGAAATAAAACCAGGTGGAAGGATTTCATCGTAGAGCCTGAAGTATATTTTAGGTGGTTGCTTGCACGATATGGGAGACTCAATAGCTACAATCAATTGAGTGGTGACAGATACAAGAACAAATTTTGGTTATTCGACTTCGGGATTCATATGTTCTGGTAAAAGAACGATAGGATTCGAATCAACTTCTAGTTGAACAACATCGGTTTCAGGAGGTATGCTCTCACTAATTGGATGGATCATGACCACAAGTAGATGTGAGGACTCCATCTCGACAACATTAGATGAACCAGGATTTGTAGAAACAACTCAAGATGACTCTGGTATATGTGAGGATGATGTCACACCAAAGGTACTAATAGTACTGGTTTCGGTAGAACAATGTCACCTTTGCCGAACAAAAATAGCTTCTGGTGGTAAAGGTGGTTTAAGTGCTATTGTAGCGAACGGCGGGGAAAGGGATGTTCTTGTTCCATGAATACTGATTTATTTTATGACCAAAAACAAATAAACAAAATAAAAGGGTAATTCTAGGAAAAAGGTTTACCATGTAATTGTGAACCGCAGAATAACTCCTAGCGAACCAAGAAGTATAGGCAGACAATCTCCCCGAATGATGTGTTCGGTGTATCACAAGTTACAAGGAAATTAACTCGGTTACCTATGGATGGATAACAACCTACACTTTTCCTCCCAAATATACCTGAAGGTACGCCGAGGCCCAAGTCTGTATTAGCACTGTATAATGTGAAACCGCAGAGTGAGAGCACCCCCTTATACTTTTCGTACTAGAACACCGCCCAATATAGTCGATGGTACATGGACGATCTCTGATATACTTACGTACGTGGAGTGAGGTATCACACTCAGAATGTATCGCAAACAAGTTAATGACAGCTTCTATGTCTAACGACGCCGGAACACGTCTCTAGCCTATACCTTCTAAATTTTATCGTTAATGTTCCAATTCTTTCTTAGGTAAATTTAGATAAATTTTATGTTTATATTGTTTAAAAGTTTTCCTTTGAGGTTCATCACGTGATGTAATGGAAATTCCTAAAAATTAAAACTAAATGATAAGAAAACTTTTCAATTTAGCTTTTTCAATGAAAATACTAGCTACTAAGGGAAAGAGCAATCAGTTTTTGAGCAAACAACAAAGAGCACAAACTAAATTCATCTTTCCTAACTTGTTCCTATGCAACACACACAATTCACTATATGCACATGCATTTTTTTATTTTCAGCTCCCTTAATGTAAATGAAAGAAAGGAAATTATATGCATCAATCAATAAAACAAGTGTTTTCTTCTTTGAGAAACAAGGAATGAAAAAGGAATTTCTCTTTTAGGAAAATGAAGAATGGAACTACAATTTTCCTACATGAAAAGAGGAATGAAACAAAAATTTCCTTTTCGAAAACAAATTTATCTAATTAAGAAATGAAATACTTGGAATTTGATTTTCCAATGATAAATAAAAAAACTAAAGAGACGTTGAACAAACTTACTTTTCAAAGGAGGAAGAATTAGGAAAGTTTACTAGTCTGTAAGAGGTATCAGACATTTGAGAAGACAACAAACAAGTGGCTGAGAATGATAGCAATGAAAAATTTAGATGGAATTTGGTTGAATGAGGGGGAAATGCAGTCTCTAAGGGGAGACAGTGTGTTGCAGAGCACCCCTGAGTGGGAGACAGTGCACTACAGTGCAATGTGTCTTGACCAACAGTACATTGGGCACAGCAAGGATTGAAAAAACAAGCAACATAACACACTTCTAATGCATTTTTTTCATTCAAATTTCTAATAACTGAAAGTAGATGCTATTGATGAGGATAAACAGAGGCAAAAACACCAGGAATGATAGGATACTCCCGAGTATGGTCACCAATTTGTTATGCAGAATTGTGATCTATGGATAAACCAAATTCCCTAAGTATGGTGCTAGTCACTTAGCACAACAGAGGAAAGAATAACTATGAATTTCTCTAAAAAAATCAGATATACAAAATGGTAAAGGAGCCTACTTGTAATTCAATCACTTATCCTTCTCCTTTTGTCGTTGTTGTCATCACTCTCAATCCAACTCAAATCGCTAGATCGATTCCTGCAAACACAAACAGAGAACAGAAAACAACATGCAATATACATATATCTACTTATCTTACTCAAATAAAATTGATTAGATATGTATGGGAAAATGAACAACAATATTTATTAAAGAGTAGGAGGGGAAGATTACAACCAATGGATCGATTTGTTGTCAACCTGCTCCAGCTTCATTCCAGCATCATCACATCCAACATCATACTAGCAACATATCAGTACTTTCACTCTCTTATCAAATGAGAATCCAACATCATAACTTTACCAAAATTCTTCCTTCCCTAGCACTAGGATGAGTGCTTAATTTATAGGGAAACTGATGGTAGTTTCTCAATGAATGACTTTCTAATAATAGGCAAGACATGTTCCCAATTTTGGAGGTGTTAGATGGACACTTGGATTCAAAGTTTGACACATATGGACTCTTCTAGAAGGCATTGGCCATGTGGAGATTCCTGGAACAATGATAATTCCACTCCCAGGTGACCAACGCACCCTTGAGTGTTGGGAAGTGCACTGCAGTGCACCCTTGAATAGAGGATTTGGCACTGCAACACAATTTGTCCCTTTAGAGGCTGTGTTGGTGAGTCAATAAGTGATATAACATTCACTTCAAACCTTGGAAATATCACAATAGAATCCATGAATGAAATTTTCTTCTGTTAGGGCATATAGGAATTGAAATATAAGGGGATGATAGACCCCATTTAATTGGTCATGGGGATGATGTCCAGTTTGACTAGGTCATGGGGGATGATGCCCAAATTGACCTATAAAAAATAGGTTTCTGATGACTCTTCCTTTGAATAAAAATGATTGTAATGCATATAGGATTACTATGTCATTGTGCTTGAATTTTTGTACTCCCCCTAAGCTTGTAAGAAACCAATGTTTGACTGCTAGTTGATCACTCACTTACCATCTTCACTCACCTTTCATTCTCAATATATATATATATATATATATATATTATCTCCAATTCTTACTCACTTCTCCACTGTTTTTGTTTTCTCACTCTCCTCCTTTGTTTCTAATAAGAAAATGGAAAATCACTCTCCCTATAAGAGGGATTTAGTCACAACCTTGGATAGAACAGACTACTGAAATAAATTGTTGTTCAACACACTTAATGATGCCAATGAAATAAGTATTACCAATTATATATTATAGAGCAATGGAACACATCAAATATTGCGGGAAAAAAAAAAACAGAAACACATAGAACAAGAGACACAAATATACATGGTTCACCAAATTTGGGATATGTCCACAAAGAAATAGCCAGTCCATCCTTTTATATTATCCAGAAAAATGAAGATATAAAACTTGTAGTAGATCCACTATAAGTTCTTCTTCGCTCTCACACAATATCCTCTCTCTTTCTCGCTTAGAATAATAATACATAACCACAATACAATTCCCTTATATAAAATAAGGGTTGCCTTCTAGGGAAATAACCCTAAATTAACATAACTTCTACTATAAAATAATTTTCCTAATGAGCATCCCAAATTGACTATGAAATTACAATCTTTACAAGGAAAATTTTCATCTTTTTTTAGCTTCGGGGGCATTTCCCCCGAACCCTTGCCAGGGGGACTACAAACATGTATTCACCCCCTCCTGGACCCTCCAAGCAGAAATAATGGGGGGGAAAGCTCCCCCACACCCATCAGGGATTGGGATCCAAACACGATTGAAACAAGACCTCTGAATCAGGAAGATAATCAAGCTCCACATCCAACAATAAGGAACACTAATAGAAAAAATAGAGACAAATTCAGAAACCATTCAATGTAATACACTTGCTCCCCCTAAAATTTGGATTATCCTTTGATTTATTTTTTCTACTATAGTGCCATTTATTATGAGCTATATGATTGTTCAAAACCACATTTAAACCTGCCTCAAAATTTCACACATTATTGCACCAATGTATTTCATTCTATGTTTTGCTTGAGTAATCAACTCATCCTAAGTGCCTGATAGTGCTCCCCTTGAGATTTATCCAACAATATTCTCTCTAATCTCCTGACATATCACTTTCTTGAAATATTATTTCTAATAATATTTTGAAACCTTGGATGTTGTTCCAACTCATGACCATCTTTCAAACAATTTTTCTTTTGATTTCTTGTTTTCATTTGATTTTCCTTTTTCTAGTATGATATTCCTGTGGACCTATCTAGTAATACCTATTCTTATTTTTTCAAGGAATTTCTTCATTATTATTTCAATTGTTCTAGTTTTTAGGGTTGCTCATTATCTCATGCTACTAGTCAATGTTTGCTTTCTCTTCACTGTGAATAATTTTGATGGAATTATATTCCCCATGTGAATGGGATAGATATGAATTGCTCCTCCTTGAGCTACTATTACTTTCTTTCCTTCTACTTGACAAATTTCATCTACATCTTATCCCCCCCTATGAAAATTGTGGTATGTGTTCTTGCATGTTCAATTTCCTTCTGCATCGTTTGTGAAGATTTCTCCCCCTATGCCTTGGCTTCCTTTAATCCTTTTTTTTCTTTGGGTTTTTTAGAAAAAAAAATCATGTAAATTCTACAGTCACAAGTTATATGGCCAAAAATGTGACATTTGTAGCATTATGTGTTGAACTTGAATAAAGGAAAAAATGGCTAATATTGTCTGTTGTTGTAACTTCTGATTTGATATCCCATAAATTTGTTCCTAGAAGCTTGATAATAGCCAATATTTCTCACATAATAATTCTTGTCATAGATCTTATAATCCCTTGTTTTATTTCCAAATATTGTACACAAAAAATAATGAACAAAAAAAAGTTGTGATACTTGGATGAGTGGGGTTTTCTTGATGAAGCGTTTCTTTTGAAATTGTTTTTCCTTGGAAGATATTTATCTCTTTGATGATCCTTGTCTTTTGTTCCACTATTGCTTGTAGATACCTTAACGGTAATAAGATAGATTCCTGATAGAGTGGCTTTTTCGATTTCCTCTTGGTCTATTACCTTTCTTTGACTAGATTTATGAGCATCTTATTTATTAGTTACTTTTACTTGAATAATACTTGTGTTGCTGATATGCACATGATTATTTTGGTCCTTTGATAGATTGTTTCCCTCAATTGTATTATTGTTGGATCCCTTGAATTTTTCAGCAAGGCTCTTGAGTTTTTCTCCATTTGATGTCCTTGACCTTGATTCACCATCAACCCAAACTTGCTTTAATGATAGGAGATATCTTCTTATTGAGAATTATGTCCATAATTTTAGTTCCTTTGGCCAATTTTTAATTATAATTTGCTTCCTCTAATTGCTTCTTTGTAGAGACAACTTCCTCCTCCAGTTTGTCATATTCCTTTTATTTCTCTTTTAGCTATTATAAAAGTGTTTCCATAGTCTGCTTAACTTTCTCCAATTCTATTTTTAGAAGAGTTGAAAATTCTTCAAACTCATGCTCTTTATTCTCATATTTCATTAGTTGATCATTGGATTTTTCTATATTATTTTTTCAGGAAATAATTTTAGCTTATGAATCCTCATAATTGTATTTTATTTCTTTCAACTTTTTCTTCCTCACTTCTTCCATCCTTCTTGCTTATTTTATTTGGTCCTTCAAAATAAAATTAGTTTTCTTTAATTATTCAAAATCCTAATTCTCCCTCTCATAATCTAACAACAATTTATTTTGTATGTGATTTATTGTTGTAAGCTTTTCAATCTCCTCTAGACCAAAGACTAGTTTTCTTCTTCAGGATATCTCTTCATCAATATCTTCTTCTTTCTTGGAATCCAATGCCTCTTCAATGAACATGAGTAGAATCCCTCCATCATTAATAGATGTACATATATTATCTTCTTGAGATGAACAATCATCTTCTAAGGAGTAAAGACTTCTCCTATTTTTCTCATGGCATACTCTCTCAACTTAAAGTTATATTTTATCACTATCATTTTCTGAACTTGCATTTGAACATTTAAAAACAAAAGTTCCTATTTCTTTACAGTTACAACAATATAGAAAATTACTTGTAGATTTCATATCCTTAGCATATTCTTCACCTCCATCTTCATCTTCTGAAAACACATTGTTCTTTTGATGATAAACATCTTGAGCATTTATGGAAAGGGAGTCTTCTTCATGATCTGATTCATTACTTGAGTAACCATGGTACTCAATCCTCACCGGTTCCTTTCAATTTATTTATTCATATATACATTGCAACTTGTCTAGAATTTCTTTTGCATTCTTAATGTCTCACTTTGTCAGAGTCTTAAATGGATAGTCCACTCAAGATAGCCTTCTTGGATTTTGTATCATGTTTATTTCTATTTCCATATTCTACATTCATCCATACATCCAAGTCAATAGTGATTAAATAAACTTCCATTCTTACCTTCCATGTTTCATAATTTTATCCATTCAAGAATGGTAATCTACTTAATGCATAACCGACCTAGTTATCCATCGTTCCTTGTGATATACTTTATGGGGATGATTGTATTGCATATTATTTCTCTTTTTCATTGGATTCCTCATATGATACAGTGTTTATATAATAATATGATTTTATATGATTTATCCTCCTTTGAGATGGATTATTATTATTCTTCCTTCTATTGGCCACAATTCCTTGGATCTACCCTCCAATTGTTAGACTGAAATTGAAGCAACCTTCTTTGATACCAATTGTTGGAATTATGATTACACTGAGAAGGAGGGGGGGTGAATTATTGTAATGGACAATTTAACCAAACTAAAAATTCATCATAACTGAAACATAACAATACATTAACAAAATCAATCATCACATGAATACACAAGGACACAAGATATACATGGAAACCTTTGCGGGAGAAAAAAAAAATATTCTTATATTATTCTTCAATATTTGATTATAATGGTTTATTGTAACCAAACTAAAGGAGACATTGATCCCCTTGAATCAATACATGCACCAACCTACTTTAGGCTACAAACTAATTGATGCACCAACCTCATAAAGATGCAAGCACCTGCTTGTTTTATGATTTAACTTAATTTAGGCTCCAAATTGATTGAATAACTAACCTCAGAAATATTCTAGCACCAACTTGTTGTAGGATTCAACTTGATTGAGGAATCGGCCTTTGAAATATGAAAGCACCCACTTTCTTTAGGAAACAACATGATGTAGACTCCAACCTGATGGATGCGCCCACATCCTCAATTAATTTGTAGGAAACAAACCGTTGGAGGCACCAACCCCTAAATCTCAGTGGACATACCTTTTATAACATTTTCACATTGGCTCCACAAGCTTCACTTCAATTTCAAATAAAAATTTCCTAATTTCTTAACAACATCCTATTCAAACTCAAAACTTTATCAACAAATCTTCATTACTCATACTTCAAGAGGACAAAAAACTTCATTAACATTCACTCAATATTATAAATAAGGTAGCCAGGTTGCGTAGCAAGCTTGAGATCAACATCACATCTAGACAATAGACTTCATTTATGGTTATAAATAGGCTCAACACATATCACTCATCCTATTCACTCTTTATTTTGTTTTTCCTATCAAGTAAAGCCTTCAAATAAATAATTTTGGCCTAACAGATAACAAATAATTCAATCCCTACAATCCCCATAACGCATCAAACAAATATAAACATCGACTTTTATTCTTGGCTTTGCGATTTCTCAATTAGTTACATCTATGTGATATTCCACAATCAACCATACTCACATTCACTCCCTTCACACCATTTCACATAATAACAATCCTTGCATTTTATATCATCATGTTGCTTCACGAGAATTCTCATCCACAAATCAAAATGTGCTCATATCTATAGTTTTCAATTCATAATTCAAATTTTGGTCAAACCAAACCATGTATATTTACCATGGTAAAATAATACAACATGTTTTATCGACAAAACTCCTACAAGATCTTATCACTTTAGCCATAGGACCACCTTAAAAACCATGCGCTTATTGACCATTTTTTATTCCATCCACTTGGCGCTCTATGTTTTGTTATGTCATAGTCCTCGTGTCACGGTTGTCAAAACCATGATTTGTATTTCATCCCAATCCTTTTTACTATGACGTAGTGGGTTTTTTCATCAACTACCACTGACTTTCCCGTCTCGGTCCCCTGGTCCCCGGGTCATTCTTTCAACCATCTTTGAAAACCAGCTAGGGCCTCATAACCAGGGATTAAGATCAATCCTCGATTAGGTTTAAATAAAACCTAGGCTTGTTTAACACTATGAAACCTTGAAAAATTGGTCCCCTAACACAAATCCTAAGGTTATTCCACCTCACTTTCCATGTGTCATGCCATGATGCTACTACTTGTCACTCAAAAAGAGGCCACTTAGCCACCTAAAAGGGTTGATTACACCTTCCATGTATCACACTGGTAGTGTGGCAGACAATTTTCTCATCCATGTCATATATGCCATATCATTCAGGCCACCTTTGTGCTACATCCTCATGGTTCATAATCCCTTGGCCATTCTTGAATGTTGAACTTCACATATACCTGAGGTTGCATTGCCAAGGATTAAGTCTAATCCCTAATTATATTGGCTTAATCCTTAATTAATTTGGAAATATTAACTCATCATCAATCACTCCAATCCTGCCACCTGTTCTGGTCCCCGAATACTTGGGTGAGTTCATCTAACCAACTTCACAAGAAAACCTAGTCCTTTCGCATGTTGCTACTTCGATTTGTCACTATCACATGCTTAGACATCACAGTTACTCATTGTCAATCAATCATTGTGCCACCTGTTACTTATTCCAACTTACTGATTGTGGTCAAGTATATTTGCATGTCCTTGAGCCAAATCATTTAACCACTATTTATGTCACTTCACATGTCAGTAGAGAAAAAATGATTAGCGACTATATTCCATCTCGAGGCCACACTTCCTACTTGAATTTTAACGAAGGGTGGGTTTGAGAATTGTCACTTATGCTACTAACACACTTTCTCTTTTACGATCGTGCCATCCAAATCCAATTTACATATGAAATGTGATGGTAGATACTAAACTTCGAGGTCCCCCTGTTTTCTCGAGAGTTAATTGGAGAGGGGAATTGGTCTAATATTTGGTATTATGTGGAACCATGAACCTTGGAACCCTACAAATATTCAATAAGGAATTTTTCCTCATCCCTTTGGAGTTAGTTCAAGTGCCATATACAGTTGGAAATGTCTTTGAGAGGAGTACCCAACCATAACCTTTACATGCCATTTTTAGCAACCTAACCTCAACACATACTAAATAAATTCAAGCCATCCTGATCCTTTGAGATCAATGAAATCAAGGACAAAGGATTAGTGTTTATCCATGGTAGGTTTCAAATTTTCAATTTTTATATATTAAGGAAAGGCCACATGAAAGATATGATAGGGTTGTTAGGGTGTTATTTTTATGGTTATTAGAGAAATGAAAACCCCAAACAAGTTCCTCCATGAAATTTATTTTTGAAAATGTTCATGGTCTAGGAGGATTTCCAAAAAGCCTGCTCTCAAATTAATGGTGGAGTCAAAAAGGTCATACCTTGTTTTACTTTAGGATACCATGGAATATTTTGATCCTTTTATTTGCAAGTTGAAAAAGATATTTAGACATTGGAATTTAATTAAGTTATCCTCTTTTCCAGTTCGAGTGGTTTAATATTGGTTTTTTTTTTTCTTTGATGCTAAACAATTCTTATATAATGTTCTAGATCTCTTGATGAAGGTTTATTGTTGTGATCTTGATTTGAGTATTTCCATTTTGAACACATATGGGAAATATGTAGGAAAAGACTATTTTTGGGAACAATTTTTCATAATTTCTTGTATGCAATCAAAGAATTTATTGGTCAAAGGGAAATATAGGGTTCTATTGGTTTTAAAGATCCTTATCAGGCTTCTTTATAGAGATATTTTAAAGAGTGGGTTGGGTTATTTGGAGCGCATTGAAATTTCTCCCACTTGGACCAATAACCATTTAGGTTTTAATTCTATTACTAAGTGTTTATACTTCTTTCTTTCTCATTAGTCTCTGATTTAGATGGTGGACTAATATCAGTCCTAGATAGGTAAGATAGGGTTTTTAGAACATTTTCCCATCTATCTTGAATCATAAATAGGGGTTTGAGGTTAGGATCTCCTTTAAAATATAATCCTCATCAGATTAAATATGAGGATTTGTTTTCTCATTTCTATGAACCTTGGGAGCCATTTCAGGTGGTTTTTGTGGTTTATGCTTGCATTCAATGCCAACAAAATTAGTAAACTAAAGTGGAATGTATTTAGATAGAGTTGAGAAAAGAGAAATAAATGAATTAGTGAGCTCAAATGAATTGAGGATGTGCTAGATAACATTGATTTTTTCCATGATATGTATCTTTAAAAGTAGTCCCACTTATATCAAATGGAAGGTAGGCGGTTGAAATTCTTGTTGGACCAAGAGAAGTAATAATAACTCAAAATTCACACCCTTTGGCTAGATACAAGGGACAAGAATACTAAGTTTTTTTCATGTGTTTTCATATCAACTTGAAAATCACAACATAATATGGAACCTCATTTATAGTTCAGAAAACAAAGTTCAAAAGTTTCAATCTTTAGCTAGATTAGTTGTCTCTCATGCTGGTATGTTCAAGGCTTAAGAACATGAGAATGTAGGGGACAAGTTTATTATTTTGGCATAGTTTCATAGCCTTGTGGAGGAGGATGAAAATGAGGAAATGCTTCATCCAGTTTCATCTGAAGAAATATTAGTAGTTATTAAATCCTTTAGCAAGGTCATTGTAACACTACCTCCCACCCCCTTTTAATAATTTTGACTATAGGAGGTGTTACCTACTAACTTAACCCAACCTGTGGGGTATGTTATGAAGATGGATTTACAAAATTATCTTTTTCCAACTTCATCAAAACAAAAAAAAATGAATTACACCATTTCCTTCAACTCGTCAAGAGCTTTCTAACGATATAAATTTTATCTCAATTTGACTCCTAGATTGAAAGTAAAGCCCATTTGAAGTTTGACCAATAGAGAGCCAGATCAACATATATTTTCATTTGGCCCCTACCTAGCCCACGTGGCACTTCCACATTAATGTAACATGGGTCCATATCATCACAATACTAACATGTGGCATCCATGTACCATCGCCACTTCGACATCATACATATTCACATAATTAATGGGACTCCCTATGTGGCATCCATGTGACCACTGCCAAGTCTTTGTGGCATTTTCCATGTCAACTCTAGCATGTGGGCCCCACCAAGCCTTCCTCTTCATGTTTTGTGAAATTTCTAAGTTGAATATAGATTCAAAAATAATCTGGGGTTATAATGGAATGTCAATTGTTGGCATGTCCCAGAATCCAAATCTTTAGATTCATTGCTAATATAATTTATCAGGCATATGACCCACAAAGGATATCCAACTCACCACAAATACGGCCATTCATTTATGGATTTTCCTTCATCCACATCTGGATCCTCATATGAAACCATTCCTTGGTGGAATAACCTAACCTTAGCCAAATTCATCCTTCCATATACATTAATACTCTCTCCACATCTCAGATACCCAAATCGTAGATGTGGGCCATGTTGGGAAGGGAAAACTAGCTCAAATGGGGTCCAACCTATGCACATAGGTGATGGCCCTTTCCACCACCAAATTCCAAATAACTAGATCCAATACTTGAAAGGGAATTTTCTTAAATGAGGTATTATCCACTCATGAGGTAGTCACCCCTACTGATCATGGACCCTCGCAACCCCTAGATACTTAGATCATCATATTTCTTGCAAAACTACTAAGGTAGGGAAAGAAGAGAGATAAAGGGATTTTTGTAGGATTTTTTAAGACTAGGGGCATTTTCCCAGAACACCAATTTTCCTGAAGATATAGGCCATTGTTTAATAAAGGAAATAATCCATATCTAGAAGGAGATGAAGGGCACCAACAAGACCAAATTTACAACATATATAGATTAGAAGAAATACATGGATCCATGGGCCAACTCCCCAATTTTAGTATTTTATAAGATTAAATATGATTGATTATCTAACTTTGTTTCCAATGGAGGTCGGTTGACTTATTTTATGAGATATGATGCCTTCAATCATCCTCAAGGAAACTTATAGGTGTTCATGATTACACAAAAGAGTTACAAACCATGTATTAAACATTGAACCTCAAGGTATTAAGATGATTGTAATTCTCAACCATAGTAATAGCATAAGTGTGCACAAATCACTTGTTGACCACTTCATTGATGAACTAAGTTTCCTCAACACTAACCTAACATTCATTCAAATCACAAAATATAAAATAGCCTGCAAATTATGAGGTTGGGAACAAATTTAATAATGCAAAAAATTCCATATAACCATAGACATATAGAGTAGTTGTCAACCATGAACATACAATGATTTCAAGCATGCTCTCTTGAGGCATATAGAACCATACATCAACCAATGAAATAACATGCATAATCATCATCCATAATACAAATATGAATAAATGATTAGACTGATTTGAGTGTGTTATAGAATCTTGTAACCGAAGGAGGGGCTTCTACTCTCCACCCAACTATAAGACAACTAAATTGTAGTCTCTCTTACAGTTGACCACCCGCAAGGTGGATCTAGAGTATGAGGAAATACATAAAAAAAAATGTAATTTCACACCAATGATTTGATCAAACACTCAGGATATGAAGTCCATTGTCTAGGTGGTTCATAACTACTCTCTGGTTGTAAGCACCAAAGTGACCCACTTACTATTTGAGTTTCAATACACAAGGCTTCCTACAAATTCCAGGGGGGTATATCACTCATTCCAAGGGATTGAATCCACTATGAAGGTGGTTCACCATTCAGTTAGAAAGAATTTAACATGCACTAATTGGTTCATCATTCTAACTGCAAGTACCTAGTGGTTTTATTTAAACCTTTAGCATGAACTTAGTGGTTCATTAGCTCAATATCAAGCGCTAAGTGGTTCATTAGCAAAAAGGTAAATGTAATAGGTAGTATAATACTTATTTATAGGTATTTATTCCACTATGAGGGTGCTTCATTGGCGAATTAGCAAGAACTTAGTGAGCACTAAGTGGTTCATCAACCTAATTGCAAGAACCTAGTGGCTTAATTAACCATTTAGCAAGAACTTAGTAGTTCATCATCCAACAAGAAAGCATTAAGTGGTTCATCAAAAAAAGGAAAGAACTTAGTGGTTGAATTCAATCAATGAACTGCACACATGAAACATAGGCTCACATAAGGATTTCACTGGCCTCAAGCGCAATCAAGGTGGTTAATTCCTAGGGTCATAGGGTACAAGCTCATGCTCACAGTGCACCAGACTCTAAGTTAGCTTCAGTATTGCTAGGCCATCCATGTTACACTTCACAACTCCACATTATCTCAAACCAACCTTGAAGTCTTCAGTTATCTAAGAGATAAATATTCCCTTGCACTAGAACTCCAGAGGAGAAGGAATATATAGTTTTTCTAGAAGCTTAAAACGCAAAATGTTGAGAAATGGAATTCCAATCAAATGATTGAACCTTGAATTCATTTCTATTGTGCATATAAGGAGAATTCCTCCTATGTCCCTTGGTACAACTAAGAGAGCACCACATTATTTCTTCAATGTGTTTTCTTGAAGGGTTGTATGTTTCCATCTCTTCAATCTGTGAGAGGGGAAAGGGGAATGGGCATCACCTGCCCTTCTACTACCCTTGTCCAATCTTTTATTTCATGAATTAACTGACAAAAAACTATGCCAACTCTATTTTTTCCCTAATCACATCATAATAAAACTTGTTAGACAATGGATTTTTCAATTTTGCAAGCAACTTCAACATTTAAGTCGCTTGGTATGGGTCATGGCTTTTTCAAAACATGTGAGAAACCAATCTTTCCTCAAAACAAGGATAGGTTTCCCCTTCCTTAGTTATTTTTTATTAATTTTAAATAATAATTATCAAATTTTTAATCAGAGGTATCATGGTTTTTCCACACTCGTGTTGCAATTACGTTTGACATTAGAAAAAACAGGGGCCAAAATAGAGGATGTTGTAACCAAAATCTTAGGACTAGATGGATGGATTATTGAATTTTTTGAGGATTTATTTGAGATCATTGGAATTGAATTAGTTAGGATAGTGGAGTAGGTTAGGTAGTCAAGGTATATTTTTAAATTCTTTAATTCAACGTTCATTAATTTGATCTTGAAGGTTGATGTGCTTGGCACTTTCAATTATTTTCAGCTGATTTCCCTTTGTAAATACCTATATTGTTGGGTATGTTTTATATTCTTTCCACGACTAGTCCCACGCACTATATGTAGTGCCAGGCGCAGCGCCCCGAAATTTTTTTTTTTTTGGTGTGCAGACCCACCCATGGTTTTGTGCATGAGTTTGCACATGGTTTTGGGGGACGATGGTTTTTGGCCCCTGTTATTTTGTAGATTTGGTCAAGGGAACTATGGTTATGTTCTAATCCAGGGTTAATGGATTGGGGTTTATGTATGCTTCGGCATGTATATATATGTGTTGTAACACTAAAAGGAATATAATGAAAAATCAAATTTGTTGTCCCGATTTAGGATCCAGGGGAAAATCTCTGTGTTTATATGTTTTATGTTTTATGCTCTCGCTATTATTTATTTTCTGTTTTAAGATTCGTTTGTAGATAATTTATGTACAGGGTTAAAACCTACATTTGGTATCAGAGTTGTTTCAGCTTCAAGGAGACGCCTTTGATGCTGAGGGTTTTTTGCTCGGGCCTGAGGTAGACCCTGTTCAGTGGGAGATCTACAGGATCGATTCTTGCGGTGAAATAAGATGGCGAGCGGCAGGAAGATAGAGATCGAGAAACTTAATGGTTAGAGTTTTGAGTTGTGGAAGCTCAAGATGGAGGACCTTCTAGTCGATAAAGACCAATGGATTGCAGTAGATCCAGGTACTAAACCAACGACAATGTCAGATGAAGACTGGAAGAAGTTGGATCAGAAGGCGAAGAGCACAATACGGTTGTGTGTCTCCGATTCTGTATTGTTGAATGTATTTTGGGAAGCTACGGCGAAGAATTTGTGGGACAAACTTGGGAATTTGTACCAATCTAAGTCTCTAGTGAATAACTTGTTCCTGCGGAAAAAGTTGTATAACCTGAGGATGAAGGATGGAGACTCGGTGAGAGAGCATATGAACACCTTCAATACAGTGGAAAGTCAGTTATCATCTGTTGATATTAAAATCTCAGATGAAGATAAGTGCATCAGTTTGTTGTGTTCTCTACCAGATTCGTGGGATAGTCTGGTTATTGCAATAGGTAGCAATACAACTACTTTGAATTTTGATGACATTGTCTCAGCCTTGTTGTCGGAGGAAATGAGACGGAGAAATATGGAGGGCCAAAATGGAGATGCCTTATCTGTACGAGGAAGGTCCCGGAACAGAAACAAGAATAAGGTTTCGAGTGGGAGATCTAAATCTAGAGGAAGATGTAAATCTCCTGGAAAGCTTTTAAAGGTGTGCTGGAAATGAGGAAAGGAAGGGCACTTCAAAAAGGACTGCAGATCTAAAGCTCCTGAGAAAGGAAAGGGATCTGGTGATGCTCCTTCCGTAAAGGCAAAAACCACCTCAAATGAAGGTGGGGATGTGTATTTGGCTTCTTCTTCAAATACACATGTAGATCATGAGTCATGGTTGATTGACTCAGGTGCATCCTTTCACTTCACTCCCCATAGGGAGTGGTTTTGCGAGTATGAGAAATATGATGGCGATGATGTATTCCTAGGGGATGATAGGAAGGCCAGAATCGTTGGACGTGGAAAAGTCAAGTTGAAGCTGCAAGGTGGAAGGATTAGAACACTTCCTGGTGTTCTGCACATTCCTGCATTGGCCAGAAATCTTATTTCTGTAAGTAAGATGGATGATGCAGCTGTAAAAACAGTGTTCGAGAAAGATACATGTAAGATGGTTCGGGGAGCACTGGTATTGATGCGGGGAGTTTGGATTGGAACTTCGTACAAGCTTCACGGTAGCATTGTTATTTATGGGTGCAACAGTTCTGTGGTTCTTGAAGGTGGAGTGGAAAGCCTAGCGGTCTCTGGAGAGAAGGGCCTTCGGATACTACAAGGAAATGGTATGGTAGAAGGTATGTCTAATTGCTCTCTGGATTTCGATTTATGTGAACATTGTGTATATGGGAAGCATAATCGGGTGAGTTTTCCTTCTGGTGCTAAGAGGGCGAACAAGATATTAGAACTTGTGCACACTGATGTGTTTGGACCTATGTCAGTTCCATCACTGGGAAATTTTGTGTACTATGTTTCATTCATAAATG
This sequence comes from Pinus albicaulis, assembly GCA_034641835.2. NCBI lineage: Eukaryota > Viridiplantae > Streptophyta > Pinopsida > Pinales > Pinaceae > Pinus > Pinus albicaulis. The sequence continues at coordinate 594,403,345 of CM076574.1, forward strand.
ACTTCTCAAGGAATACATGGATATATTTCTTGAGAAACAAATCTGAAGTCTTTAACAGATTTAAAGAATTTAAGGCTCTGGTGGAAAACCAGACATAGAAGAAGATAAAGGTGCTGAGGACAGATAATGGTGGGGAGTTCTGTAAGAAAGAATTTGAAGAGTTCTGTAAGAAGTGTGGTATAGCACGGTAGAAGACTACTCCATACACACCTCAGCAAAATGGAGTTGCAGAAAGAATGAACAGAATGCTGATGGAAAAGAAAAGAAGCATGCTCAGTGGTACCGGGTTAGGACAAGAATTCTGGGCAGAGGCAGTGGAGACTGCATGTTACTTAGTTAACAGATCACCTTCATTAGCGTTGGAGGATAAGACTCCACATGAGGTATGGTCTAGTAAGAAACCCTCTCTTTCACATCTGAGGGTATTTTGATGTGATGCATATGTACATGTTTCAAAGGATAAAAGGACCAAGTTGGATAATAAATCTGAAAGGTGCACCTTTATTGGGTATAAGGATGGTTTAAAGGGTTACAAGCTTTGGAACCCAGAAACAAGGAAGGTTGTGTACAGCCGAGATGTGGTGTTTAGAGAAGTGAAAGATGTTGTTAAACATGAATTCCTACCAAAGGAACCTGAGAAGATAGAGTTTGAGCTAAAGGAGGATGAATCGGACTCTACAACTGAAGAAGACTCAGAAGATGAAGAGCCACAAACTCCAGCTTTGAGAAGATCAGTTCGGGAAAGAAGGCAACCAGAAAGGTATAGTCCATCTGCTTTCTGTTTAGGTTTTTCCTTAACTATAACTAATGATGAACCCAGAACTGTCAGGGAGGCAGTAGATTCAGAGGATGGAAAAATCTGGAAGGAGGCCATGGTTGATGAAATGGCATCCTTGCACAAAAACGATGCATGGGATCTGGTGGAGTTTCCAGCTGGAAGGAAGCCCATTGGGAGCAAATGGGTGTTTAAGAAGAAGATGAATGTAGAAGACAAGGTGGAGAAATACAAAGCTCGGTTGGTAGCAAAAGGTTATTCCTAGGTGTCGGGAATTGATTTTGGTGATATTTTTTCTCCTGTTGCCAAAGTTACTTCTATTAGATTACTTTTATCTGTTGCTGCTGCATTTGATTTTGAGATAGAACAGATGGATGTGAAGACAACATTTCTTCATGAGGATCTAGAAGAGGAGATCTACATGAAGCAACCTGAAGGCTTTATGGTGAAGGGTAAGAAAGAACTAGTGTGCAGGTTGAAGAAGTCTCTGTATGGGTTAAAACAGTCACCAAGGATGTGGTATCAGAAATTTGATACCTATATACGGGGACTTGGCTTCACCAGAAGCAAGGAGGATCAATGTGTTTATTTCAAATTAATTGGTGACCGTGTTATTTATTTGGTCTTGTATGTGGATGATATGTTGTTGATTGGAAATGACAAAGAAATTATCCAAGATTTGAAGACCCAACTGTTCTCCAAATTCGACATGAAGGATCTTGGTGCTGCAAACTACATTTTGAGCATGGAAATTAAGAGAGATCAGGAAAAGAGGAAGCTCTGGTTAAGCCAGAGGAAGTATGTCGAGACTATATTGCAGAGGTTCAATATGCAGGATAGTAAACCGGTGAATGTTCCTATTCCTGTAGGTGTAAAGTTATTTGCTGAACAGTTTCCCAAGACACAAGAAGAAGAGGCGGATATGTCCCGTGTTCCATATGCAAGTGCAGTGGGTAGCCTGATGTATGCAATGGTCTATACTAGACCATAAATTGCACATGCAGTGGGAGTATTGAGCAGGTTTATGTCAAACCAAGGGAAGGAGCATTGGACAGCAGTGAAGCGGGTTTTCAGATGTTTGCGTGGCATTAGTGATTATGGCTTGTGCTACCAGGGAAGACCAGGATTGGAAAGAGTGTTGGACATTCTTGGTTTTGTTGATGCAGACTGGGCTGGAGATCTAGACCAAAGAATATCTACAAGTGGGTATGTGTTTAGCCTATTTGGAGGTGCAGTCAGTTGGATGAGTAAAGGATAGTTTGTAGTGGCTCTTTCAACTACAGAGGCAGAATACATGGCAACCACTCATGCAAGCAAGGAATCAATTTGGTTGCAGAGATTGTGTTCAAGAATGGGGTTGGTACAACGAGTTATAAGGATAGACTGTGATAGCCAAAATGCAATTTTCTTGGCTAAGAAGCCTGCTTATCATTCAAATACAAAGCACATTGATGTTCAATATCACTTTGTGAGAGATATGGTTGAGGATAAAAGGGTGTTGTCAGTAAAGGTGGACACTTTGAAGAATGTTGCAGATGCATTGACAAAGTCTGTGAGCACTCAGAAGTTCTCTTGGTGTAGAGAAACAATGGGTGTTGCAGAGTTGGACTAAGCTCTCTTGTGGCCACTTTGCGGAAAGAAAACAGCAAGTGGGAGAATTTTGGGTATGTGTTATATTCCTTCGACGACTAGTCCCACGCACTGTACGTTGCGCCGGGCGCCGCAGGGGGGTCATAGGCACCCCCCCTGTTGGGGTTCGGGGCAGCGCCCCAGCAAATTTTTTTTTGGTGTGCAGACCCACTCATAAGCAGACCCACCCATGGTTTTGTGCATGAGTTTGCACATGGTTTTGGGGGACGATGGTTTTCGGCCCCTGGTATTTTGTAGATCCTGTCAAGGAAACTACGGTTATGTCCTAATCCAGAGTTAATGGATTGGGGTTTATGTATGCTTCGGCATGTATATATATATGTGTTGTAACACTAAAAGGAATATAATGAAAAATCAAGTTGGTCGTCCCGATTTGGGATCTAGGGGAAAATATTTGTGTTTATCTGTTTTATGTTTTATGCTCTTGCTATTGTTTATTTTCTGTTTTAAGATTCGTTTGTAGATAATTTCTATATAGGGTTAAAACCTACATATATACGATCATAGTGAAGGTCATTGTTGTCTGGATTAAGCCACTATTATGTAGCATAATATTACAAGAACAATTTAGTTTCCTGTAGGGATGTATACTGAATGAGGCCATTTATGTGGCCCAAAGGAAGTTCACACAATGAAGAAATTGGGTAGTCCCTCTATTGTTATCAAATTGGATTTCTTAAAATCCTATGATTGGGATTGAGCAACCTTTATAAAACTTATTTTGTTGTAGATTGGATTTTATTTAAGGATTTTTAACTAGATAAGGTGTTTTGTTATGAATTCTTCATATGTGGTTCTTATTAATGGATTTGGCTATGAATTTTTCAAGTATTTTTAAGGCCTCTGTTAGGATTTCCCTCTTTCCCTTTATCTCATTTTTCTTTTAGCTCAGGGTCCTAGCCATTTAATTATTAAAGCCATGCACTCTCACCACACCAAGGATGTCCTTATTGATTGGAATATAATATTAACACATTTTTTTTTTGACAATGTAATCATTTTCTATCATTGAAATGTCATGGAGGGAGAGAATTATAAATCTATTATTACTTATTTTTGTGGTGTGACATGGATGGAGGTGAATCTGTCCAAATCATTCATTTATTTTTTGGATACTATGAGGGATTCCAGGATGCAGGTAATCGAAATTTTCATCTATTAGATGCATGATTTGAGTGGGGGTTAAAATATTTGGGCTACTATATTAAGTCAAAAAAATATGGCTTGTCGGATTGGAAATGGATTCTCATTTTTTTATTTTTTATTAATCTATGGCGTAATCAATGGATTTCCTGAGGTGGTTGTTTGATCTTAGTAAAATTCGTCATTGAAACCGTCCCTGCATATTGGTACTTGTTGGCACTGATCTTGAAAGGAGTTTTTAACAAAACTCATATATTGGTCTTAAATTTATTGTTGAAAGGGAAAGTTGATTAGATGTGATCTGATCTAGTGAGTTGGAAACATATTTTTCTTCCTAAGGATCAGCGGGTATGGGGCCTAAAAAATATTCCTTACTGCAGTAATGTATTTAGTAGCGAAATCTCAATGGATTTTTCTCACACGGTACAGTTTGTTGAATCAAATATTTGAAGGTAATTATATTTCTCTAGGAACTCTTATCAATTAGATTTGGTCTCTTGGTAAATTTTCATTCAACTCCTTAAATTGTTGGAGGGCCATCTCTCAGTATTTCTTAGTGGTGGGAAAACATCTCACTTGAAAGGTTATGTCAAGAAATAAGGTTTACCTTGGCTTCAATGCCATAGTTGGGTGTACCCAAAATATTTTTTTTCTAGAGCACATAATAAATCATCTCCAAGAGATTAGTAAGTGTATCTAGATTGGCTTGCCAATAACAATTCAATGTCCTTATGGAATCAAGGTTGGCTATTGGCCCTTGAGTTGGGATTAGCAAAATAATGGTATCTATAGTGGAATATATATATCTCTAAACTTGTTCATGGTTACGTTCATATTTGGGAGGGAGGCGATGAGCTAGTGTGGATTTATAACATTGTGGGGGGTTAGTAAATGGCTAGGCTTGGATACTGCTCTTTGATTGGGAATTATTCTACCATTGGTGATTGTTGGTTTTTTTTTTTTGGAAAATAAAGGTCCCTCTCAAATGATTTTTTTTTCACTCATATTGAAGAATCAATTGTTAACTTGTCCTAGTGGTTGAGGAGGAATCATCTCAACTTTTTCTTGATTTCCACTTCACCAAATCAGTATGGACATCTATTGAGGCTCATGTTAACCCCTGCAACCTTTGGAACAAACATTCAATCCTGGAATGCTTTATATATTATTTTAATTTCTATTAACTAAAACATTTTAGGGGCCTTCCAATTATTGTGGCATGGGGAATTTGGTTTCCACGAAATAGAAATTTATCCTGAGATAGTTTAATTCCACCTGCTCTGGTTTCCTCATGTGCTCTGGTTATTTTGATGGATCATGTTTTCCCTTATAAGCCTATTCAATCTAGGTCTTCGGAGGAGCCATAGATTTACAAAAGGAAATCCCAGGGTTTTTTTGATGGTTTGATTCAATATGATGGCCACTCTAGTGGTCTAGGTTTCAGTCCATATTTCTTTAATTGTCATTATTTTCTTGGAAAATACATTTTAGGACATGGTTGTAATAACTTTGCTGAAATGAATTCTCTATTTTCTCTTCTAACTATAGCGGTCAGTAGGGATGTTTGTAATTTTGTAGGTTTACGGTGATTCCATAACCATCATTTAGTGAATGAAAAATCAAGGGTCCATAATTTACTTGGGTCTTGTCAACATTACCGTGCAAATGAAGGACAATGTTAGGAAAATTTGTGAGATTTCATTTGCACATATATACATAAACTATAATAGTTAGGTAGATTCTCTCTTAAAAGAACATCCAGTTATCCTTTAGGATTGCCCATAATGAAAAAATATTTGGAGAATTCCACGATTGGTTGGAATGATCTTTGGCTCAAGGACATGTAATGTTCATATTTGAATGTTATTAGAGGGAAAGAGAGACATTTTGTGATATGGTGTTAAAACTTAATTTGATAATTATAGTTTTGAGATTCATTGTTAAGCATCAATGATTCTCCTTCTTCTATATAAAAGAGAGTCATAGATCTCACTTATACTTTATTTAAACCACCTTTAAAATTTACTTCCAATTTTATGCTGAAACAGGAAATGTAAATTTCTTTTATTTAAAAAAAAAAAAACTTTATAGTAAAAAATAAACTAATAATATATTCTTACTTAAAAATATTAATTAAAATTAAAAAAATACAATTTCGTTTAATATATATAACGAAGGACACATATTTCGAACATTTTTATTAAATAACTTAAACAAATAATTAAATACTTAAAGAAAATAAATTAATTGGATGATCATAAAACGTTACTTCACCTTTGGATCAATACATGAAAAATGACAATTCTCATTTATAAAAAAGAATCTCATGTAACATTTGAAGCTTCGAATTAGAGTCCTATGCAAAATATTTAGAGCTTTAAAATAATATTTAATATAGTTTTATATGCTTCCAAACATTTCTTGGTTTGTTGGACTTTCTTTATTGAAAAAGTTATTTTAAATTAAGTCATTATTATATTATTTGTGTTTGACAACCAAGTATTTGTGTTATTTTATTTTTTGTTGAAAGATGCTGCCTATGATGTCAAAAGTCCCCTTAAAATGTAAAATCAACCAATATTTTATTTCCCAAAATTGATTCCACTCAGCATGAATTTTTTAAACATCATATTAACCAGAAGAAAGTATGCATGTGGGAAGAATAATAAATATTTTAAAGACTAAATGACATTTCATAAAGATAGCCAACTCCCAATTATTAACTAAGTAATGATTATGAATAAGAAAATAATTCATCTTCTTCCCAAAGAGACTTGAGTGCTTTAATACATTAATAAAAATAGACCTTTCATAATTTTTCATGGTACATTGATTGAAACATATTATATGTGATCATCCACTTCAAAAATTAAAGTGAAGAATGCCCTACATGTCTATATTAATGGTTACATCCTTGGCCACAATTTGCATATATTATCCATCATATAATTGTTTATGTGCAATGTACCTCAAGATATACTATCTAATGGAGTTCTAATGCACTTTGAAGTGTTTGTGTTGTGATGTCATTGTGATGTATCATGTTCCATTTTTCACTTTATTCTCGCTATCTAAATGGGTTGGGTTGGGTTGGTTTGGGTTGTGGGTATGTTGTTAGGAATGATTTTAGTTATGGAGGTTTTTGAAAGTGAAGTTAGAAATGTGTTTTTTTTGGTTTAGTACAAAAAGATGTTTTTATATTGTAATATAATATTTTTTATTTTTAATATAAATAATATTTTGTATTTTTTATATAAATATTTTCAAAAATTAAAGGAAAAAAAAAATAATATAATTTTATTATAAAATATTAATATATATATATATAATATACAAATTATAAAAGATAATATCATTTTAATATAATTTTTTTTATTGAAAAAATTAATGATTAACTTAACAAATCACTTTTTTTTTTTAATGCAATAGGAATATAAAATAAGAGGTGATATTTAATATTATAAATTTCTATTTTTTAATTGGAAAATTAAGGGTAATAGCAATATGAAATAAGAGGTGATATTTAATATCATAAATTTCTATTTTTTAATTGGAAAATTAAGGGTATTAGAAAATTGGGTAGAATGAAGTGCTTGTATTAATTAAAACTATGCTCATTATTTCTTAATTGATTATATATCAACAGAAATTTATTTTATTCATGGAGAAGGATCATATTCTTCCGTTGCTAAATTTTTTAAATTTTTTTTAAATTATAAAAATTTGACAAGAGGTTTATACTTTGAATGATTTGATCCCTCTCATTTCAAGGTTTTTTAAAGTTAAGATGGATTTACATTAAGTCTAATCAAATGATAGTAGAGGTGAAAGTATGCTTTTTAATATTTTTAAGTAATAGTTTATCATAATTGATTAACCTTTAAGCTTGATTTTTAGTGTAGTTCTAATCAACTTTAAATGTTTAATGTGATTGGTGGATAAAATTTTTATGAGTAAAGGTTTATATATTAAGTTCACTCTAGAATTTGACGATGTCAATAAATCTACGAATTAGATTACAAAAACTTTACCTTTAAGTGTTTGGTTTCTTTAAAAACATGTCATTTGAAAAAAGATTTGCCAAAGATAAAAGTATTTCCAAAAAATTAAAAGAAAGTAACAAATCTATTGAATATACATATAATTAAGAAGAAAATTCAACAAAATAAATGTAGAAATGTCTAGGGGACAAAACACAAATACAAAATTTGCCTAGTAATAAAACATAAAAAAACAAATGTAAAGATGCATAATGACATAGCACAAGAGTACAAATGCAAAAATGCCCATGCTTATAACAATACAAATGCAAAGATTTATTTGCTTAAAACTTTAGTAAAAGAGCCCATCACATTGTATTGTCTAACTTAAGTGTTATTGATAAGTACATAAATAGAAAATTCTTTGTCTAATATTTTTTTGTGAAGTGAAAAAACAACATCTTGAAACCATAAAAAGAAATAAACCATATATTTTATTTAATCTATACAATTTATTGTTATTTATATTTAAACAAACAAGTGAAAGCCTTGAATTTATGTTTATAGAAATTAAAAATAGAATAAAAAAGAGAGAACAAATTTAAGGAAAACATTTATATAACAAATTTTGTTAATATTTGAAATAATTTTAGTTTATGAAAAATATTTTATATTTCTACCTTATCTAATTTCTATTTTTAATACCTATTCTATTGACTGCAAAAGTGAACATGTAGATTTTTTTAGTGTATTAGATTTTGTCGTCTTGTGAATCTAATTGTTCGTAGCCTCACAAAATTTTGACTATTCCCCAAGAAAAGGCGAAAAAAAACATAGCAAGATCCAACATAGACATAGTCAACGTATATACCAAGTTTGGTTGGGTTACTCATTATTACACATGAAATTAAATAAACTTTTTATGAAATTAAATAAACTTTTATGTTCAATCATCCTTAGCCCCACTTATACGAAAGTGATATGCACTAAGGGGTCACTTTTTTAAAATATTCGTGTTTGAGTGTTAACCTTACAATGACATCGGTGGACTAAGACGACACTCGTGTCTTTACCCACAAAGTGTTTTGTGGGTTCCATTAAAGTTTTTTAAAAGGTTAAAAGGTTTTAAAAAATTGTTAGACAAATAATATGCATTTTGATGGTTCATTAAAAGGTAATATAGGTTGGGATATATAACATTATAATCAAATGTTGTGATGCATATTTAAATTTATATAACATTTAATAATGTATATTAATTCTTGAAATCTATATAAAATTTATATTATTTATTAAAAATAAATAAATTAAAAATTATAATGTTAAATATTTCAAATTAATAAATGATTTTATTTAACAATTATATATATGAAAGTTATTTTAAAAAAATAAAAAAAATATCAAATTATTTTTCTTTTCAAAATAATTTGCTCATTAAAAAAAACTATATATTTTTCATTTAATTTTATTTTTTCCAAAAAGATTAAACAAAAATTTTCCCTATACATATAAAAATAAATTCAATATCTTTAAAAATTTATAAAACACATCAATTATATAAATACATAAACCGAACTTAGGATTCCAACGAATTTATAATAAATGCCAGACAAAACCAACCCGGCAATAACTGTAAAAGAAAACCAAAACATCATATAACTACATTAAGCCCATTTAATATTGCTATTAGTAATTATATTTTTTCCCCTGATAATGGGCGAGGATCGAAGGACGAGAAGGAGGATATTAAATGCGTAAAGGAGTTCAAATCATGGCTTTTGTTTATTATGTACGTCTGGTGCAGTACGCATACTCTAAATGAGGCATACTTTATCTCCTAAATATGGTTTAAGATTCTCACCGACAGTCAGCAAGTCTCTTCTACGGACCCTCCATTACTGAGCGCTTTGTGCTCGGCGGTCTTTACAGGTGGAAAATATGAGGTGAGATGCATTTTCATTTTACTGTGTTTGTTCAAAGTATGAAATGGAAATGGCTTTTAAGATCAGCAACAGTTTTGACGGCTGACAAATTAGAGAATGTTCATTCTAATTCTATCATTTTCGAACATAAATAATAATGTTTCCACATTATATTCTGAATATCCCGAAGTTTCTACTTTTCAGAGTCCTACTTCAGTGAATAGACAGATAAAATGGACCTCGGAAGCAGACAGCCATACATTTTATTATTTATTCATGAGAATCTCTGCCTCTGCAACTTTCCGTCTATAAATATTTTTGTCAATAGAGCCTCCTTGCTCATTCGTGGTAGTGAAGTGAAGTCCTCGTCGAGAGCTGCTAGAAATCTTTTCGAGTTGTGACAGCATTTTCGTTTTATTGTGTCAGACTATAACATGTAATCCAACTATTTCTTTCGGTTATGGCATATTTAGGAACAAAATCATCAGGCTCCAGCAATTCACCAGTCTTTTTCTGTTGAACGAAGCTTCGCATATTGCAAGCTTTAAAGAACAGTTAAATTTCATACTAGCAGCATGGCGTATTCTTTCTCTTTGCCATAAATTCTGCAGTTTGCGCTAACGGAAATGCATCGGCGAGTATTTTCACGTGAAATTCTGTTATTGAGGCCATTGTAAGGTTTTCTTTTGATGTAGGAATAATCAGTACTGTGCCATCTGCGTTTCAGTTCTTGTGTAAACTTACAAAAATCCTAGTCTTTGTCGTCTTAGTGTGGAGTTCAGTATTCTCAGCTCACGCTAACTCTCTCGTATTTCCCGCCATTGTTTTCTGCTAAAGCTGGAACAGGAGTTCGAAGCTTTACTATTTTCTTTTTTAATCTTTCTTAAAGCTCAGATGACCAGCTTTGCATCTTTTTGTTCCAAATTATCAAGTTTAGAGAGAGATACTGTCGAAGTAAATACCTCATGGCAAGTTAGCCCTGCCATCACGAATGGCGCTCGACTTCCATAGCTCTGTTCTTTTTTTCATTGCATTGGCGTCGTGAACGTTCAGATCTGTCACTATGAAGAGAGGATATCCATAATTTTTCGTTATTATTTCGGACCTTAAACCCTGTGAATACAAAGCGCGGTCTACTTCCGTATGCTTTTTGTGCAGTCTTTACCTTGCGCATTTCATTCAACTTTTTAGATTTCGAAGGGAGATTATCCAACACTCCTGTGTAACTTTTCACCAGCCTTTTTGTCATGGAGGAGACCTTTGTGCCATTCCAAGGAATAAAGAATGACCTGAAGGGACGGTTGCTATGTTACAAACAAGACTGGACCGGTGGTTTCAATGCAGGATTCAGGTATTTGGTTCAACCCGAGCTAATTAGAATGATCATGGAAATATATTATGGAACTGAGTCTAAACAGTTTGGCATTTTCTACTGTGAGCAGTATTGACTCCTGTTCTTTCTTTCATTACTGCTAACTTCTACAGTATTTGGAAGTTTTTTAATAAATATTTCCATTTGTTTCTTAAATTCATTTACTAGATATATAGCCAGCATGTCCAAATTCCAATGCACTTTATGCAGATGAATTGTCTTAAATGATCTAAAGAAGTGCTGGAATAATGGTGCTTGAACAGGATCCTTGCTCCCACCACATATATATTCTTTGCTTCTGCTATTCCAGTAATTTCTTTTGGAGAACAACTGGACAGAAACACAAGTAAGTTGATCTTTTTTAATGACGCTCTGTAATTTGAGTTTGTCTTTGTGATTATGACTAAGCAGCAGCAGTATGAGGAAGGGATAATTTTCGCGATCTAATTGTATTTACTAACCAGCCTACATAGTAGGCAGATCTTCAGTAGTTTATGAGAGAAACATAAGAGTTCCGTGAAAGACTATAAGCGTGGATCCAGTGAAATATTTCCAACGCATTTCATTATAAAGTTAAACAATCACTTTAGAAGGTCAATGTGCTTAGAAAGAAAATTTGTAAAAAGATTGCAAAAAGCTCAATACAATTAGGTGTTAATTTTCTCTTTTACCATCTTGCCAGATGCTTTAAGATTAACAAATAAAATGTGCCGCAGATGGAATCTTTACTGCAGTTCAGACGTTGTCATCCACTGCAATATGTGGCATCATTCATTCTCTTATTGGAGGTCAACCTTTGTTGATTCTTGGGGTGGCTGAGCCAACTGTGCTTATGTATACATTCATGTACAACTTTGCTAAAGATAGAGAAGATTTAGGCCCAAAATTGTTCTTGGCTTGGACAGGCTGGTATGTACTTAATATTATCACCATCTGCGGTCTTTCACAAATTTATTCCCTTTTGCAATAATATAATGTATGTCGGTACGAGACTGTGATATATTTCTTTAGTTATTCATGAACGATACCGGAGATTTTACACAAACAAGCATGCATTCAATTGGAGTGCCAATTCTCTGCTTGTTACACACAGGGTATGCATATGGACGGCATTCTTGTTAATCTTGCTGGCCATTCTGGGGGCATGCTCAATTATCAACAGATTTACCAGGATAGCTGGAGAACTATTTGGAATGCTCATTGCTATATTGTTCATGCAACAGGCTATCCGGGTATGATTTTGTGAAAATGTTCACTTTCCATAAAAATGGCATCGATGAGCTCATTCTACCCTTTAAAACAATTCTCCTTTTTTTTTCTAAATGTGAGACATCCATAACCACATCTGAAATTAATGCCTGTAAGAACTGCATGTTTTCCAATCCTGATGAGGGCAAGATGTCGGTAAAATGTTACAAAACTTCAAAATCAGTAGGACAAAATTAAATATCAGAAACAGATACTTGACAAAAACAAATTACGTTTTGGAGGTGCACTGAAGCCTTGCATGGAACAACTGCCTCCAGGGTGCTGTGGATGAATTTCGGGCTTCAAACAAGAACAATGCAACTCTTGAACAATTCGCCAGTCCTTGGCGCTTTGGAAGTGGAATGTTTGCATTGGTCCTATCATTTGGTCTTCTATTTAGTGGACTGAAGAGCCGTACGGCAAGATCATGGCGTTATGGAACAGGTACTTATAGTAGGAACATGCATATCTAGGGCTAATCTTCTGCTATGCGTTCAATAAAGCTGGTCTCTACTCTTTTTTATTCTGCATTATGATCAGACGTCTGGATTTTTCTTTTCCTGGAACTTTTTAACGTTCCATAACTGCAAGAAAGATAACAGCTATGACGTCTAATAGCCAGGTTATCTGGACTCATCTATGAAAATGACACGTTTTTTATTTCAAGAAGTACAGTCATAATATGGAACAAGAAGGATCTCAATAAACCTGTTTGCACTGAGAAATTCTAGCACCGTTTAAGTCCATGCACTTTGGTCTAAAGAGCCATCAAAGGGTTGATTAGTACCATGGATTCCAGCTGTTTATTGCCGAGCAGGCTTGAATCTTTCGTAGATTTTATGGTTGTTTCTTAAACTGACCCCCGTGATGTATTTATATGACAGGTTGGCTACGAGGTCTTATCGCGGATTATGGAGTTCCTTTGATGGTACTTGTTTGGACTGGAGTGTCATATATACCAGCAGGTCATGTTCCAGATGGAATTCCCAGGCGCCTGTATAGCCGAAATCCATGGTCACCTGGTGCTTATGACAACTGGACAGTAATCAAGGTAAATATATCATTCCCTATAAAACGTAGACCAGATTACAGGAGCTAATAATCAAGTTAGATGTATTTTCACTATGATTAACACATGATTATCTACATCTTACTAAGATTGATATTTTCCCCCAAAGCTTGAGTTCTTCCAGTTTTGTGCACTAATTTGAAACTTTATTTCTCCACTTAGGATATGCGGAATGTGCCATTGATATATATTGTTGGTGCATTTATTCCGGCCACAATGATTGCTGTCCTCTACTATTTCGACCACAGCGTGGCATCACAACTTGCTCAGCAAAAGGAATTCAACTTGAGAAAGCCATCTTCTTTCCATTATGATCTGCTTCTTTTGGGTTTCTTGGTAAGCAAAATCAGAAGGATTTTAGTGTAGAGTAAATTTTGGTAACTGTTATAACTATGAGATACCTATGTTTATTTTGTCAGGCAAATTTTTAACTGCATCAGTAATAGTTGGAAAGGTCTTTTGGGATTCAATATTCTGTGGCAGGTTATTATTTGTGGTCTTTTGGGCATACCTCCTTCAAATGGCGTCATACCCCAATCTCCAATGCACACTAAAAGCTTAGCCACTTTGAAACACCAGGTACCTTTCCATTACAACTCAGATTTTATGTTTGTAAAGATGTAAGAATGATTAAGAACGTGATATTTGATAAATTAATGGGTTATACTTGTTACAGTTGGTCCGTGATAGATTGGTAAAGACTGCTAAGAAAAACATTAAACAAAACTCAAGCTTAGGGCAATTGTATGGAAACATGCAAGAAACATATCAGCAAATGCAAACTCCATTGGTTTACCAGCCACCTCCGACCCTTGTAAGTTAACGATGCTTTTGGATGTTTAAAAAGTTGTAGGTTTTTCTTAATCGGATCCCAACTTTCCCAGTTCTTTCTCATTCAATTTTGGATGTGTTTTGGCTCTTGGGCAGGCACTGAAAGAACTTGAACAGGGCACCCTTCAATTAGCTGCATCTATTGGGAATTTAGATGCCCCGGTTGATGAGTCAATTTTTGATCCAGAGAAGGATATTGACAACCTACTTCCCGTTGAGGTCAAAGAACAACGCTTCAGTAATTTGTTGCAATCCATGATGGTTGGCTTCTGTGTTGCAGCTATGCCCTTTCTTAAAATGATTCCTACTTCAGTGCTTTGGGGTTATTTTGCATTCATGGCAATAGAAAGCTTGCCTGGCAATCAATTTTGGGAAAGGATACTACTACTCCTTACTGCTCCAAGCCGTAGATACAAGTATGGACGTTTTCAGATCATACTCTTAAACCATTGGTTTCATTTTCAAAACCTCTTGCAACTATTCTTGAATGCAGAAAATCCAAATATGATGATTTTAAAATGTAGCATTGAATTTGATCAATTTTCTATTTTGAATTTTTGTAACAGAGTTCTTGAGCAGTCTCATGCTTCATTTGTTGAGACCGTGCCTTTCAAAATCATTGTCATTTTCACAGTTTTCCAGACATGCTATTTGCTGGCCTGTTTTGGGATTACATGGATTCCAATAGCTGGTGTTCTTTTCCCGCTGCTTATAATGCTCCTAGTTCCTGCAAGACAATATATCCTTCCCAAGTTTTTCAAGGGAGCACACCTTCAGGAATTGGATGCAGCAGAGTATGAAGAGGCAGCCGGATTACCATATAACATAGCATTAAAGGTAAGTGCTTATTGTCATTTTGATACATGATTTAATGTTAAACTAAATTGAAAACCTGATAATTTTTTTTTTTTGTTTTATAGGAATCTGAAGCTCATGGGCTTGGAAAAGGACCAGGAAATGGAAAAGCAGATGATGCTGAGATTTTTGATGAGGTAATCACTAGAAGCCGAGGTGAGGTTAAACACGTTTACAGTCCAAGAATATCTAGTTCCAGTGACGCAGCTGAAGCCAGAAACACTTTTAGCCCACGGATTTCGTTTTCAAGTCAACAGCATCCACAGTCGAGAGAAGGCAAACATGCATCATGTGCATGGACTGGCGAAACCAAACAACAAGCTTTCAGCCCCCGAATAACTGAACTAAGACAAAGTAGCCCCAGAAAATGTAACCCTACAACCGGTGAAAGACACCCGCAGAAGATCTTCAGTCCACGGAAGTCTAACATTGGGGAGGGTCCAAGTACACCTACATCCAACAACTGATCAGAGGGTCAGTAAACGGATGCACTGGAATTTCATCTTTGTCTGGTTTTCGTTGTCGCTAGTTAAATAGTTTGGATGTTTTTTTTGTAAACCAACCACGTGATCTTTTATTACACATCTGTCTCTGTCTGCTGGGGATACCCAGAGTCACACCCTGTTGTCCGAGTGCCGTGCGTGTTCTATATGAAGTCTTATCAGAGATTTCGAATTGCTGTTGTAATTTAGATTTTGGAAAAAAAAGTGAAAATACTGTATAATAATTATATGATATACCGATATCTCTACGAAAATAAAGATTCGTTAAGATCATAGATGGACGCAAATGCGGGTGTTAAGTAGATAGTTGTGAATTCCAATCACTCAAATCACCCTAAATCACTCTATAGCCCATTTTAATTGTAAAAGAGATGTTAATGTTTTGTTACGAAGGTTATTTAAATTAAAATAAAATTTAAATTTAAGGTTATTTGGTTTTTATTTGATAATTCATATACATAAGATTTATTTTAAATCTGGATATATTAAGGGTCACTATATATATATATATGAATGTTTATCAATTTTAAGTCTAGCTTTCTAGATGCGTGAGGGATTAAACATTTTGAGGGGGAAATCTTTCTTCCAGATTTATTTGCACCTTGAGAAATTTGATTCCTATGAAAGATTGATAGATAAAAAGTTAAAATGGATCTATATTACTTAAATACTAAAATCAAAATATTATATAAATAATATTTGCAATGGAATAACTTTAAAGATATAAATATTTTGTTAATATTCAATTATGCTTTTCACAAAACACATTTAATGATTATAGAAAGTAATTTAATAAGAAAGGAAAGTTTTTTCACAAAGAAGAGAGGATTTATTTAGTCTTTATAAGAAATCTAAGTTATTTAATTGTAATAATAAAATTCAATTTGGTAATTGAGATGGCCTGGGGTAAAATGAGGTGATTTTGTGATTGTTTGCATAGTCTTTGCTTATTATTAATAGAACAAGAGCTTTAGCTTTCTATTGATTTTGAATAGATAATAGCAAATTTGTCTAGGCCATCATAATGAGGGCAACATAGGTAACAAAAGAGCATAGCCATAAGCATTAAGGTTGATAATATTATGAAAATTAGCCAACCAAAAGAAAGAATTTCCATTGGTAACTAACCCAACAACAAAGAATTTAAGGCACCATAGCTATTAGTGATTAGTGAAAAGCAGGGTAATTATCTCTTTCCTAAGCCTCTCATTTATACTCATGGGTCACTTGGTAAGATCGACTTTGATTAATGCTCCTTTAGTAAGTATGTTTAATTAAGTCAAAATCAAATTTTACTTTAATATGTACAAATATTAATTGCTCAACAAATATGGAATTAATTGAAAAGTCGGTTGTAATTAGACCCAACAATTATTTAACCTCGAAGGTTTGGAAGCTTCTTAGTAACTATGTTGACATGTTGGAATAAAATTATTGGCTTTAGAAGTCAAGTTTTGTGTCAGGTCCCTATATTACTAATATAGTCCCTTATTGTTATTCGTGTAACCCCCTTATTTTTATTATTGTACCTTTGTAACCTTCATTTTGTTATTATTGTGCCCTTAAATTATTATTGTTAGGTCGGCTAGGATTACATTGTGGCCCATTAGGATTACATTATGGCCACATGGACTCCTATATATAGAAAGGAGGTTTTGTAAATTGTATCATCCAAGAATTTTTCATTTATGTAATGTATTGGAGGTTTCCCCCTCGAAGTGGCTTATTTTTAAGGCGTTGATATCTCTTTCCTTCTATTTTTGGAGCTGGTTACACAACATTTGGTTTCAGAGCTTTGGATTCTAGGGTTTCGCTGCTCCAAACAGGTCATCATGGAATTTTCACTATAACTTTGTCTTGGAGAATCAAAATTAGGTTAGAACTGTGGCATTCAAAAGAGAATTCATAGGGATACTTCAGTGTTGAATTTCAGATATTTAAGAGCCGCAATCACAGAGATAATCCAATTTCAATATCAAGCTCCTCAAAAGCAAGAAAAAGGTGTGTATTTTTTTCCGAATTGCATAAGTCTTGTTTGAAAAATCAATTTGAATTGATTCCAAGGGCATATTGTAGAATAGATATCAGTATTGGGTTCTAAAAAATGCCCCATAAAAATAATTCAACACCCATTAAGCCTTCAGAAGGCTCTACTATGACTCATGAAGATGAAAAATTGCAACATGATCTATCAAAATTACAAGAGCAAGTGCACCAAATTTCACTCTCGCAAAGAGCAGCAAAAAATGAAATAGAAGTTTTGAAGAAAGGCGTGGAAGCAAAGATGGATGGTGTGAAGAAAAATATGGATGGTTTGAAGAAAGGCGTGGAATCTAAGATAGATGGCATGGAAGCTAGCATGGAATCTAAGATGGATGACATGGAAGCTAAAATGGAAAACATGAAGAATTCTAAAAGCAAACATAGAAGGTTTGACAAAGTTGATACAAGAAATGTTTCCTAATGGTGAAAAGATAGTAGAGGAAACTCATGATGAGAACAAAATAAATGTTAATCGTGATTTCATAACCTCTAATGTTGGCGAAAAGAACCACCATATTCCAAAAATGGATATGAGGAAGTTTGATGGAAAGGATCCTGTAACATGGATACTACAGATGGAGCAATATTTTGATCTCCATAATGTGCAAAACACACAAAAAGTACGCATTGCAACTTTACATTTAGAACAAAATACATTTGTATGGTATCGATGGCTTTGCTCCCGTAAAAAAATTGTCACTTGGTCAATTTTTACGGAGGAAATGATAGCACATTATGAGGATACAAAGAGCAACACCTTCTTTAGCTGATTGATAAATCTCAAACAAAAGGGTTTAGTGGGGCAGCACATTGAGGACTTCCAAAAATTGAATATAAGGGTAACTAATATTCCAGAGGAACACAGGATTGATCTCTTCATAGGCACTTTAAAGGATAACATCCAACATGAAGTTCGCGTTTTGGAACCTAATTCATTGGAGAAGGCATTCAGGTTGGCAAGAAAAATTGAATGTAAAATTATGGCGACAAGGAAGCCTACCACTCACTTCTATAAAGAAGGAAGTGTTTCTACGCCTAGATTTCCACAACCTACAAGGTTGACACTGTTGGGGTTCCCATGTTTTGGCCAGATTGACAAGACCAAAAGATGAGACAACATCAGAACCACTTTCAGACCTCAGGATCTAGCCCTCCTAGGTCTAGAGAGGGATCTCTCTATATGAGCAAAGGGTTTATGTCTATGAAGCTCAAATGTTATGATTTTAGGCTAGTTATAAAGCTCGGGGTTGTTTGTTTGATTAGTTTGGTTTGGTTGCTGGTTATCAGGAATGAAGGATTCAATGTAAGACTAGGATGAGCAAAGAGGGATAAGGCAGAGGTGAAATATTCCAGGAAATATTCAAAACCATTGGGCGATGGAGTCAGGAAAGGATTTGCTTGCTAATCAATAGGCAGGCTTTCAATTGGGCTAGTCATCTGAAACATAGGATCTTCAAGATGATTATGTGATATGGACAGTAGGAGGGGAGGAGATAACACGGATTTTGGAGCACAATGTTACAGGTCAGTAGGTCGCACAAGGATCCTAGTGGACAGGGCTAACACTAATCCCCAGTGTTCCCAAATCTTCGAACTAAATCTGTAACAAGAAAGCATTTAAGAACTGAATTCATTTAATTCATACATCAGAGAGCAGGCAATATCATCCACTACACTGGTTAAACCAAGTGAAAACATTCCTTAGATAATACATTCAGAAGAGAAACATAAAGGGCAAGGAGAGCAGAAACATAGGGTACCTAACAAGGGTAAATCCTATGCCAATATTCTGATGCAAGCCAGTAGAAATGAAATGAAATGAATGCAAACGCAGAGATAGGAAAACATCACCGCTGCTTCAGATCAGGATCCAAAGAAATGTGCTTGTCATATTGAATAGCAATACCAATCAAGTACAACATGCCAATGGCTGAATACTCAGTCTGAAAACATATCCTTCAACCTATCTTACAATATTTACACAGAGACTATGTCTCAAAAGAAACTACTAGCAGTTCTCTGATAACTGATCAACAATCATTACAATGAGTTCTTCATGAATTTATAGCTCCGGAGGAGCGGAGGAGGTAGGTGGAGAACTAAATGCAGTATTAAACCTTTTGAAAAGAAAGAGGCCCAAAGCCCATTCTGCTTTAAATCCTAGGTATTCAATTCTTGTCATTTTTAGCTGAGATGGTGGTCTTCTTCAGGCCTCTGCTTCTTCTGGATATGACTTTGATGTATTTTGGCTGCAGTACTCCGTGGTACTCCTGGTGATTTGAACAAAAATAAAATAAACTGCTGAGAAGTATGCCATATAAATGCTCTGGTAGTTTCGATCTGCTGTCTGGTGGAAATTTCTTCAGGGACACAGTGTTGAATAAAAACTGTATGGGCATCCTGTACCCGATGAAGAAAAACATTCTGCTGCAGCGAAAACCCTGATGTGCATTGATTTCTGTGTGTTGTACCTTCTACGTGGTTTCTGGGTCTTCCATCTGATGTTTTGCTTCTCAAACCATTGCATAGGGCTCAAAACCTTCATTGGTGTGCCCTGACCTCTTTGTTGTTCCATTTTAAATCTCTGTTGGAGAAAACTGCGCTTTTGATGGCCTCGGGGAAGATTGTACAGATTTCTCGGCCCTATTCTTAAATGCAGTCACGTCCATAACCTTCCTGGGCTTGGATTTACTAATTTAATCTCTGCATCTGATCTCTTCGGCATTCTCTGTCACTGTCACAGAGATTGAGAAACTCGGCGGTTTTCTGCCGCTCAGAAACCCTGCAGGACATGCAAACTATTAAGGAATCATGCATGGGGGGTGACAGACACAATGAAGACGATGAGGATGGCCATGCTGGATGATGAGACGACGGGAGTGTGCAGGTTGGTGGCGCAAAACACAGCGAAACAATGAAATATGGTCTGGGGGACGTGCACGAAGCAGAGGCAGTTTTACATGAAAAATCACGAAAAATGACCTTTGAACGAATACATATGACGGAGGTGAATATACGACTGAAAACGTGGAAGGGGTGATGACGTGGGTGGACCGGTCAGCAACGGGGGACGAACATATCTGGACCATCCGATCTCAAAGGAGATCGACGATGGAAACGCGTCGGACGGTGGGCCAGAGGCGAATTTGGCTTAGGTTATGCAGTGTGCAGCTTCACGGAGTGACAGCCATTGGATGGGCGATCACAAATCAGACGGATATTATGCATATCGCTCCGTGACTTTGGACGAACAATAGTGCGCGATAGAGGGCGGTTTTGGAACCATACGCGGGGACATGTGGCAGAAGGTGTATGGAATTGCTGGGCTATCGGGGAAAACCGCCCACCGCGCAGAGGCGGTGTGATAGAAACCGCCAGGTTTTGACATAGTGCGCTGCGGGGACCACAGGGGTTGGTGTACCCCAGACCGTCGATCTGGCGGGAAATGAACGGTTAAGATGTGGTGATCGACAATGCATGGCTTTAACGGTGGTTACTGTGGGGGCGACGATCACCGTCCCTCCTGTTTGAATCAACGGCTAGGAATATCCCCGATATGCGTTGGAGATTAGCGCCTTCTTGTGTTGGCGGGTGGTTCTAGCACTGGATCACGTGGAGGAAGAGGTGCGGGGCTAAGCGGGAAAGGGGCTATGCCTGACATAATGTGGAAAATGGGTTTTTAAGCCATTTTAATGCATTTTGAAGCCTCTAAAGGGTAACGATAAGGAGATACAGGGTGAAATAGGCCAAACAAGGGGCATGGGCAGAATTTGAAGAGGATTTTGGGAGATTTAGGAGGTTGATGGAGATATTAGGGGGAACAAAAGGGAATTTAGAAGAAGGGGAAAATGATAGAATGGGGAACAAGGTAGGGATACAAGGGGCAAAATAAAGCCTTTTGGAGTATAATTCTTTATCAGCAAGGATTATTGGCTTAAATCAGTAGAGGGAAACAGTCACAAGCTAGGGGACTTGACAAGGCTAAAAGGATGATGTGTTTTCAAGGGAAATGCATTCCTTGCAGGCTTACAGAACAAACCAGCCCCTTGCTTGTTGGTCAAGAAATTTATAAGGGGCTAACAGTGGCTCCACATGGGGATGGCTTCTTCTTGAAGGAGTCAAGAATTTAGAGGATAAATCTTTGGTGTAGGCTAGATGCCTGTTGCTTTACACATCCCTTTTTTCTTTGATAAGCTTCCACAATATGAAAACATTACATCAGCAGAAACTTACTCCAACAAACTTCCTACCCATACAACAATCCTAGAATTTTTTCTTCTTCTAGGGTGCATTTGAGCTAGCAGACCCTTCACATCTTTTTATTTTTGCAAACAGAAAATAAACCTATTCTAAATCTACCCTTATTGCTCCATGAGACCAGATTAGACTGTTGGTCTCATATGTTTCTCTACCTAATCTAATATCTGCTGGGATTAAACTGTCCAGCAAATTTCTTCTCTACGTTCTCCAACAGAAATTGAAAAACAGCCAAGCCAGGATTAGGCTGTCTGACTTGCTGTGGATCTAAGGCATACAAACAGTTGCGCATGGACAAAATTTGCAGAAAACTAAAAACAAACTGTGAAGGCTTGAGATCTGAAACTTGAAACATCCTTCCTTCCCTTTGTGACTCAAGATTTGAGCATGTTAGAGTCACTTCTTTTCTTCATTTCAGCTCTGGTTTTGGGCATGTTAGAGCTGATTCTTCTTTTTCCTTTGCTGGTCCATATTTTTGGCATGTTAGGACCAGCTGTTTTACTTTCTTTGGCTCAGGTTTTGAGTTTATTAGAGCCACTCTTTCGCATATCAGAGGTCCATGTTTTAAGCATGTCTGAACCTCTCTTTTTCCTCTATTTTTTGAAACATTTTTCTTTTTCTTGAAAATAAAAAGCTGCGATGGTATGTACAATGGAAATGAAACTAGAAATTGTGAATTAGCAGAAGTAGTGTTTGAGCATCCTGCCATTGACAGGACCCCCAAACAGCTCTGTACCATCTATTTCCTGTAAGAAGAAAGCATTTGGACCCACAGTGGCCTGGATGAGGTATGGACCTTGCCACAAACTGTCAAATTTGTTGTGCTTTCCTTTATCCTCTCTTCTCGAATCCCACTTCAAAACCTTATCTCCAACTTTGAAATCAACAGCTTTGATTCTTTTTTCAAACAATTTCTTTATGTTCTCCTGAACTTTCACTGCTCTGTTGTAGACCTCTTCCCTTGTCTGCTGAAGATGGATTGTCTGATTTATTCTCCTCACCATGCTATCTTCTTCTGTTTGAATCTCCTGGACCAGTTTGATCACTGGTATCCCAAGGCTGGTAGGGAAAACTGCTTCTGTTCCATAGACAAGCTGAAATGGTGACATGCCAATGGACTTTTTTGTTGTAAGCCTGTCAGCCCACAAAGCATGTACTAGCTTATTATGCCATGATTTTTTGTTCTCTTCCAACAGCTTCTTGATGATGATCACCAGGCTCTTGTTTGATGCTTCAGCTAATCCATTACCTTGAGGGTAATAAGCAATTGAATGACCAAGTGCTATTTGATACCTGTGACAAAAATCAACCATCTTTTTGGATCCGAAAGCAGTAGCATTATCAGTGATTATTTTCCTTGGGCAGCCAAACCGAGAGAGGATGTGACTTTCTAGGAAACTAATGATGACTGAATCTATGGCATTCCTAGTGGGACAGCCTCTATCCACTTAGTGAAATAATATGTGGCTGTTAGGATCCATTTGTGTTGAGCAGAAGAAGCAGGGTGAATCTCCCCTATGAAATCTAGGCCCCATTGCAGAAAGGGACCTTCAACAGTGATGGGTTGTAGGGGTAAAGGGAGGAGTTTTCTTTTGCCTTCAAAGATCTAACATTTGTGGCAGGCAACTATCATTTTGTGAATATCATAGAAGAGTGTGGGCCAATAATAACCAGCTCTGAGTATTTTTTTTGCCGTGGCTTTCCAACTCAGGTGGCCTCCACATTCTCCAGCGTGGAATTCTTGTTTAACCCTCTCTGTCTCATGTTCAGTCAAACATTTAAGCAACAGGCCATTGGGATTTTTCCAGTATAAGCTTTCGCTCACAATGCAGTAATTTTTGGCTTTTAGCTTCAAGAATCTGGCCTTGGTCTTTGATAATCCAGGAGGGGCATTGAGGTGTGTAAGCACATACAGAATGTCGGAATACCAAGGAGAGCTCTGAAATTCTTCCTTAACAGTGGGATCAGGAAATTCTTGTTGCTCGTCCAAGGTATTTATCATGTTGATGTCTAGGGCTTGCAAGTTTGATTCAGCCATTATTTAGCTAAGCCCTGACCTTTAATCAGTTTGGTGGGTTTTATCTTAAGGTCATACTCTAAGATCACAGCTATCCATTTGCCCCTTTTCCCATCTGGGTCTTGGGACAGTATATCTTTGACTATGATGCTGGGCACATAAGCTATAGTGTGGGAATGCAATATGTACACCCTGAAGTCTTTCAAGGCCTTAATCAGAGCATAGGCCTGTTTCTCCATGATGTTGTATTTCAAGGGTGCATCTCTGAGTGCTTTGCTAAAGAAGGCAATTGGCTGCTCCATTCCCTCTGTGTTTTTCTGTAGCAAGACTGCAGCCACTGTATGCTCAGAGGCAAATGAAAAGATCAGGAAATCTTTGGAGAAATCTAGGCTGATTAGGATGGGAGCTTGGATAAGTGCAAGTTTCACTGATTCAAAAGATTTTTTAGCTCCCATGGTCCATTTTACTCCTGCACCTTTCTTCAACATGTTAGTCATGTTTCTAAGGTGTTCAGCCAGATTTGGAATAAACCTCCTAAGGAAGTTAATCTTCCCAATGAAATACTGTAATTCCTTGATGTTTATGGGGTGTGTGATCTGTAGTATTCCCTCAACTCGCTGTGGGTCTATCCTGATCCCCTTCTCGGATATAATGTGGCCCAGGAGCTTACCCTCTTTTAGCCCAAAGACAGTCTTTTTAGGGTTCAGGGACAGACCAAACCTTCTACATTTTTCGAATACTTTTCTCAGATGTTTCAGGTGTTCTTCTTCGGTCTTGGAAAATACTGTTATGTCATCTAAGTAGATAACAATGAAGTGCCCTGTTTCATCTGAAAACGCTATGTCCATCGCTCTTTGGAAGGTGGCTCCAGCATTCATCAATCCAAAAGGAATCTTCACATACATGAAGGTGCCCCATGGAGTGGTAAAAGCTGTTTTGAGTTGGTCTTCTGGGATTACTAAAACTTGGTTATATCCGGAGAAACCATCTAGTAGGGAAATCCTCCTGGAGTCTACTACCTTCTGCAGAATATGTTCCATTTTAGGCAAAGAGTAATTGTCCTTGAGTGAGGCTCTATTAAGATTCCTGAAGTCTATGCACAATCTAATTTCTCCTGTTTTCTTCCTCACAGCCACTAATTTCGATACCTAATCAGAAAACCTCACTGGCACAATTATACCTGCTTCATACATCTTCTTGATCTCCTTCTCTACTGCAGGTAATTGTTTAGGATTGATTCTGCGAAGTTTTTTCCTAAAAGGCTTCTGATTTTCTTTCAAAGGTATCTTATGCTGAATGATATTTGTGTCATAGGCCTTTAAGTCCTCATAGTTCCATGCAAACACAATAATGAATTCCTTGAAAAGTTCAATGTATTTCTTCTTCATGTCTGCAGGTAAAGACTTAGCCAATTTAATCATTTTGGGCTTATCTTCACTGCCTAAGTTTCATTCTTCCACATCAGAGTCTGCATGTTCTATAGTGGGCTTTTTTGCCACATCATCAAAGTCAAAGAGGTCCTCTAAGGGTGCCAGGCCTCTGGGTATATTCTTATCTTTGGCCTGCACCACCTCTACCTCTTCACTATCTGCATTTTCACATTTGCGATCTGGGTTTCCAGTTTGTTCATCTAAAGAATTTATTTCTATGTTACAGGGTGTTTCTTCCTCGTCTGAGGACTCATCACTTAGGTAACTATGGTCAGATTTAGAGTCTGAATCGGAAAACTCAAACTCTTTTCTGCCTACCAGAAAATATTCGATCTGCTTATCACCTTCAAAGACCTGCCAGTATTTTTCGTTGTCTGGCACAGCAGGTCTGAATTTGGTCTGAATGATGATCTGTTGATCGTTGGGTGTCTTGGGGTAGGAGCTAGCTAGGCAGGCTAATCCGTTTGCAATGACATTTTGACTCCTAGGAATGAACACCAATTTGTATTCAACAAACGTTTTCAGTAGGTCCATGGTGTCATTCCTATATGCTCTCAGCCTAGGATATTTCACTGTGTATTCCCCGTTTACCTGTTTGATAACTAACTCTGAGTCTCCCCTTATGGTTATCCTACATGCTCCCTTTTTCTTCAACAGATTCAGACCCAGGATTAGAGCCTCATATTCAGCGACATTATTTGTGCATTTGAAGTGCAGGCTACAGGCGTGGCTCTCAGCGTAGTTATTTTCTGTATTGTGCAACCATACCTTTGCCCCTGCAGTCCTTTTAGTACAGGACCCGTCAAAGCTCATTTCCCATAAAGGGTTATTCTCGTGATTATCATTGTTTTCTCCCTTATAGCTGGGTTTGCCATCGTGTTGTGTTATGGGGTCTGTACTAGGTTGTGGGTCGCTTTGATATTCATGACACGTAAGAGTTTCAGGGATCTGGCTTGATGGTTTTTTACGCTCTTTTTCTTGTTCAGTCGGATTTAGGTCTTCAACGCATATCCTACAGGTTTCATTGTGGTTTTCTTCTTCGTTGTCCTCTAAATCCAGAGCAGTCGTTATGTTAAAATCAACAGCTTCTGCCTCTCCGTTTGTATTTCTATTTTGGGACTCTGACCCTTCTAAAGACCCATCATTACAAAAGATGAAGGAGTCAAGGTTTGTGTGTACAGAATAGACAGGTGAATTTTATGGTTTTTTGGGGCTACTGACTAGGAATTTCATCTGTGTCTCCCTATACAGTTTTCTAAGTTGGCCAAAGATTGGGATTGTGGGATATGAGCCATCCATCTGCATTGTACCCTGCAGCTTGGCTCCCCATGATCTTGATAATAACATGCCATACTTAGGTGGCACATCTGCCACCACAACATCCATGACCATGCATTTAGCTGGGATTTGAGTTAAGCTCACACACAAGTCTTTGATCAGGCCTAGGCATTCCACTCTGCTAGAGTGGAAAGAGTATAAATCTTTGTAAGGTCTGGTTATCTCTAGACCTATTCTTTCCACAAATACCTTAGGCATTAGGTTGCGGGATGCTCTAGAATCATGCATTGCATTGTGCAGGATCTTGTCATGAATGTTGAGACTGGTATAGAAAGGCGGAACTACCCCCTCCTGAAACTTCCCCTCTATCTTTGGTCCAAACAAGAGGGCAGGTTGATCATCATTCAAATTGACAGAGTCACCATTCTCACCTAAGTTCAAAGCTCTCAAAATCTGGCCTTTATATACATCCTGAGTGGCCAACTCAGAAAGTGGGACAGAGATTTTAATTCTTGCAATCTCACTTTCCAAATTGAAAGAGGATTGATTCCTTGGCATACTCATCTCTGTTTTATTTGTCACTGTCTTAGTGGCTAAGTCAGTGGGCTGATTTTTGTTATGTACAGAGTTTGTGACAATTTCATCAGGAGCACTAACTGAAATGCTAGTGCTGCTAGCTGGTTTACTTTGTGCATTAGTGTTTTGGTTGCCTTTTTCTCTATTATTTCCAGAACTCTCAGCTGATGGTTTGCTACTTTCAGTAGTTGCTTTAGAATATTTCTCAGGTCTCTTCTTAATGGTAGTCTCAGAAGCTTTGGGTTCAGCAGTTTCTTGACTCTTTTTCCTTCTAAGTTCATACTGTTCTCTGACCTGCATCATGGCATTTTCAAATCCTAATCTGTAATCTTCAGATCCCAACCATTCCTCCTCCCAACCAGAGGGTGAAGGCTAGTCTTCTTCTGAATAACAGTTGTGGATTGAATCCTCTGTTTCAAACATATTAATTGTGTTTCCCTCAGACTCTTCTATGATTCCCTCATTTTCATCAAGAAAAATCTCTTGGAATGGGGGAATAACGTGTTGATCTGATTCTCTTTTTCTGTTGGGAGTGTTATTGTTTCTTCTAAAGTTCTGGTTCTGGTGTTGGTTTCTATTCTGGTTACTGACTGTGGCAACCATTTTTTCCATCATTTTTTGTAACCTTTCCACATTTTTAGATCACTTATCATAATTTTGGTCAGATGTGGAAGCTATGTTATCATCTCTATATGTTACCCTTCTCTCAGATTTCAGTCTCGCTCTTTTCTCAATCAGGTTGGCCTCTATGTTTACTGCTCCTTTCTGCATGTCCTCCAATGTGTTGTACTCCTTATCTCTCAGCTCATAGGCCATGTCAGCATCAAAACCCTCAGGGTATTTTGCTAGGGCCATGCCTTGTGGAGGTTTCATATGTGTAGGGAGGGCATTATAAATGCTATTAAACCTTGTTGTGTAATCATGGACACTCTCTCCTGCGTTTCTTTTGAGGGTCATGTATTCTGCCAGGAGTTGGTGAGGGTTTTCCCTAGTTTCCCATTTGTTTACGAAGGTCTGATATAGAGCTGGGAGATCATTAATGCTACCTGGAGGTAAACCTTTAAACCATTTCTTCACATCACCCCTAAGCTTTGTGCAAAGATTCTCATTTTGACTCTATCATCATCAATTTCCATGTAGTCAAAAGAATCTTCCATTTTATCTACATGTTGTTGGGCTGTGATGGACTCCTTTGCAGTGAAGTGTGGAATCTTAAACTGATAATCGTTTGGTAAGGGTACTAGAGGCTGGGGTAAAACTAGAGGTGCATACCAAGCTGCCATGATGATGTTTTGATGAGCTAGAGGGGCTTGGGCAGCAGGTATATGGATGACAGGGATGTTATGACCAGCAAAGAACTGATGAGCAGACCTAGGGTGACTGAGCCCCAAGTTTTGTATGAAATGTAAATCAGGAGGTGTAGATGGAGGGGTCTGTCTAATCCCAAGGTGTCTACCACCTTGCTGTGATGAATTAGGAACCTCAGGGTCTGGCTGGTCTAAGCTACTGAATGACCTAGTTCTAGATAAGCTGTTAGGCAGGTCTAGGTTAGGGTGAAAGTGTGGTAGAGCTGTAATATCTTCTGGTGCAGAATTAGCTCTATGGATGTGTTTGGAAATAGTTGACCTTTTAAGTGTAAGAGCTCCCTTGAGGATGCTCTCTGGATTATCAACTATTTTAGGTGGGGCTGGGTTAGGGTAAGCTCTTGTATGAATGGTTCTAGAAGCCAAAATGTTTTTTCTGACCAAGCAGCTTACCCCTACTTGTTACTTCTACTGTGGTTGATGTTGTTATGAGGGCTAGTCTCCCAGTGGAGTCTAAAGTGAACCAAGATAATCAACAGGCCTACTGATCACCAGTGGAGTCTTTGAAATGTTTATGGAATAATGGAGTCACCAGGTGGAAGGTTTAAGA
The DNA here is from genome assembly GCA_034641835.2 of Pinus albicaulis. NCBI lineage: Eukaryota > Viridiplantae > Streptophyta > Pinopsida > Pinales > Pinaceae > Pinus > Pinus albicaulis. The sequence goes on from CM076574.1 coordinate 594,432,208, forward strand.
TGTTTTTCGGAGGGTAAACTGTCCACCACAGTGCTTATGAGATGTCCTCTTTCAAGGATATCTCCCAAACACAGCAAAATCTAACCAAAGATTGACTGGGAGGGCATTTACCAGATATGTCACCTCTGAAAGAGTATGATATCCAGAGGCTACCTGGCCCTTTCCAGACTCTGTCCAAGAGTATGGGAAAACACAACAAATGGTGTAGAGGTTGATGTGAGAATAGGAGTGTTTAACTGCCAACCTAACCAGAGATTGTATGTCTTTGAATGCTTAAGAATGTTCAAGGTGTGATGCACTCAGTTCCCCAGCGGAGTCGCCATTATGTTGGGGTTTCCATGTTTTGGCCAGATTGGCAAGACCAAAAGATGAGACAACATCAGAACCACTTTCAGACCTTAGGATCTAGCCCTCCTGGGTCTAGAGAGGGATCTCTCTATATGAGCAAAGGGTTTATGTCTATGAAGCTCAAATGTTATGATTTTAGGCTAGTTATAAAGCTCGGGGTTGTTTGTTTGATTAGTTTGGTTTGGTTGTTGGTTATTAGGAATGAAGGATTCAATGTAAGACCAGGATGAGAAAATAGGGATAAGGTAGAGGTGAAATATTCCAGGAAATATTCAAAACCATTGGGCGATGGAGTCAGGAAAGGATTTACTTGCTAATCAATAGACAGGCTTTCAATTGGGCTAGTCATCTGAAACATAGGATCTTCAAGATGATTATGTGATATGGACAGTAGGAGGGGAGGAGATAACATGGATTTCGGGGCACAATGTTACAGGTCAGCAGGTCGCACAAGGATCCTAGTGGATAGGGCTAACACTAATCCCCAGTGTTCCCAAATCTTCCAACTAAATCTGTAACAAGAAAGCATCTAAGAACTGAATTCATTTAATTCATACATCAGAGAGCAGGAAATATCATCCACTACACTGGTTAAACCAAGTGAAAACATTCCTTAGATAATACATTCAGAAGAGAAACATAAAGGGCAAGGAGAGCATAAACATAGGGTACCTAACAAGGGTAAATCTAGTATTTCATTTCATTTCTGATGCAAGCCAGTAGAAATGAAATGAAATGAATGCAAACACAGAAATAGGAAAACATCACCGCTGCTTCAGATCAGGATCCAAAGAAATGTGCTTGTCATATTGAATAGCAATACCAATCAAGTACAACATGCCAATGGCTGAATACTCAGTCTGAAAACATATCCTTCAACCTATCTTACAATCTTTACACAGAGACTATGTCTCAAAAGAAACTACTAGCAGTTCTATGATAACTGATCAACAACCATTACAATGAGTTCTTCATGAATTTATAGCTCCGGAGGAGCGGAGGAGGTAGGTGGAGAACTAAATGCAGTATTAAACCTTTTGAAAAGAAAGAAGGCCGAAGCCCATTCTGCTTTAAATCCTAGGTATTCAATTCTTGTCATTTTTAACTGAGATGGTGGTCTTATTCAGGCCTCTACTTCTTCTGGATATGACTTTGATGTATTTCGGCCGCAGTACTCCGTGGTACTCCTGGTGATTTGAACAAAAATAAAATAAACTGCTGAGAAGTCTGCCATATAAATGCTCTGGTAGTTTCGATCTGTTGTCTGGTGGAAATTTCTTCAGGGACACGGTGTTGAATAAAAACTGTATGGGCACCCTGTACCTGATGAAGAAAAACATTCTGCTACAGCGAAAACCCTGATGTGCATTGATTTCCGTGTGTTGTACCTTTTGTGTGGTTTCTGGGTCTTCCATATAATGTTTTTCTTCTCAAACCACTGCATAGGGCTCAAAACCTTCATTGGCGTGCCCTGACCTCTTTGATGTTATATTTTAAATATTTGTTGGAGAAAATTGCGCTTTTGATGGCCCCGGGGAAGATTGTACAGATTTCTTGGCCCTGTTCTTAAATGCAGTCATGTCCATAACCTTCCCGGGCTTGGCTTTACTAACTTAATCTCTGCATCTGATCTCTTCGGCATTCTCTGTCACTGTCACAGAGACTGAGAAACTCGACGGTTTTCTGCCGCTCAGAAACCTTGCAGGACACGCAAACTGTTAAGGAATCACGCATGGGGGGTGACGGACACAATGAAGACGATGAGGATGGCCATGCTGGATGATGAGACGGAGGGAGTGTGTAGGTTGGTGGCACAAAACACAGTGAAACAATGAAATATGGTCTGGGGGACGTGCACGAAGCAGAGGCAGTTTTACATGAAAAATCACGAAAAATGACCTTTGAACGAATACATATGACGGAGGTGAATATACGACTGAACACATGGAAGGGGTGATGACGTGGGTGGACTGGTCAGCGACGGGGGACGAACATATCTAGACCTTCTGATCTCAAAGGAGATCGACATTGGAAACGCGTCAGACGGTGGGCCAGAGGCAAATTTGGCTTAGGTTATACAGTGTGCAGCTTCGCGGAGCGACAGAAGTTGGATGGGCGATCGCAGATCGGACAGATATTATGCATATTGCTCCATGACTTTGGACGAACAATAGCGCGATGGAGGGCGGTTTTGGAACCGTACGCGGGGACACGTGGCAGAAGGTGTATGGAATCGCTGGGCTATCGGGGAAAACCACCCACTGCGCAGAGGCAATGCGATATAAACCGCCAGGTTTTGACATAGTGCGCTGTGGGGACCACAGGGGTTGGTGTACCCCGGACCGTCGATCTAGCAGGAAATGAATGGTTAAGATGTGGTGATCGACGATGCACGGGTTTAACAGTGGTTGCTGTGGGGGCGGCCATCACCGTCCCTCCTGTTTGAATCAACGGCTAGGAATATCCCCGATATGCGTTGGAGATTAGCGCCTTCTTGTGCTGGCGGGTGGTTCTAGCGCTGGATCACGTGGAGGAAGAGGTGCGGGGCTATGCCTAACATAATGTGGTGCGGGGCTATGCCTAACATAATGTGGAAAATGGTTTTTTAAGCCATTTTAATGCATTTTGAAGCCTCTAAAGGGTAATGATAGGGAGATACAGGGTGAAATAGACCAAACAAGGGGCATGGGCAGAATTTGAAGGGGATTTTGGGAGATTTAGGAGGTTGATGGAGATATTAGGGGGGACAAAAGGGAATTTAGAAGGGGAAAATGATAGAATGGGGAACAAGGCAGGGATATAAGGGGCGAAATAAAGCATTTTTGAGTATAATTCTTTATCAGCAAGGATTATTGGCTTAAATCAGCAGAGGGAAACAGTCACAAGCTAGGGGACTTGACAAGGCTGCAAGGATGATGTGTTTTCAAGGGAAATGCATTCCTTGCAGGCTTACAGAACAAACCAGCCCCTTGCTTGCTGGTCAAGAAATTTATAAGGGGCTAACAGACACCACAAAAATTGGAAGAAAAAAGAGCAAAAGGGCTTTGCTACAGTTGTGATAGCAAATACACTAAAGTTCATAAGTGTGCTGAGAAGAAATTATTTTACATAGATTGTGAAGAGGAAGAATAAAATGAACAAGAAGAGGATATACACCAGGAACCAGCCCTAGAAGAGGAAGAAATGAATTTGACCATATCATATAATGCACTTGCAGGAATTACCACTCCTCAAACTCTCAAGATAGAAGTACATATCAAGAAGAAAAAGGTAATAGTGTTGATTGATTCAAGTAGCACCCATAATTTTATTCATTGTAAGGTAGCCAAGGAATTAAATTGTTTTCCTATACCCATCACCAGAATGTCAAGTGATGGTTGCAAATGGAGGAACTATAAATTTCTCTGGAAAATGCCATAATATCAAGCTAACCATGGGGGAATATGTATTGACTAGTCCAATGCTTCCATTCCTATGGGAGGTGCTGATGTTGTACTAGGAGTACAATGGTTACAATTTTTGGGGACGGTAGCTTTTAATTTTCAAGAACTTTTTTTGAAATTTTTTTCAGAAGGAAAGGAAATCGAATTAAGGGGTATTGCAGGGAAGCAGGGAAAGATAATAAGCTCTAATGTCATGACAAAGCTTCTAAAGAAAGAAAAATGAGGTGTAATTGCACAATTATGCTCACTAGATGTTCCAACATCAAAATCATCTATTTCTGCAGTTCTCCAACAAGTCTTAGACAATCATTCTAAGGTGTTTGAAACTCCCAAAGGACTCCCACCTATTCTTGATCATGATCATGCTATTCATTTGATTCCAGGAAGTGTTCCTCCAAACATAAGGCCTTATAGATATCCTTACGTCCAAAAGAGTGAAATTGAATGTATGATTGCAGAAATGTTAGAGGCGGGTATAATTCAACCTAGTCAAAGTTCTTTCTCTGCTCCTGTAGTATTGGTACACAAGAAGGATGGATCATGGAAAATGTGTCTGGATTATAGGGAGCTCAATAAGCTCACCATTAAAGACAAATTTCCCATTACTGTGATTGATGAATTATTGGATGAATTACATGGAGCAATTTATTTTACCAAGTTGGATCTTCATTCAGGATATCATCAAATTAGAATGAAGACTGAAGATATTCCAAAAACAGCATTTCGAACTCATGAGGGTCATTATGAATTTTTGGTGATGCCTTTTGGCCTTACCAATGCACCTTCTACATTTCAAGGGTTGATGAATTCCATTTTCAAACCCTTCCTTAGAAAATTTGTGCTAGTATTTTTTGATGATATACTAATCTACAGCAGGTCTTGGAAGGATCATTTTGAACATGTTGACAGGGTTCTCAAACTATTGTAGGAGAAACAATTATATGCAAAAAAATCCAAATGTTTCTTTGGAGTACAAGAGGTGGAATATCTGGGTCATATTGTATCTCACGAGGGTGTTAAAGTAGACCCTAACAAAATTAAAGCCATTAAGGAATGGAAAGTACCCACAACCATAAAGCAGTTGTGAGGATTTCTCGATTTAACAGGGTATTATCGCAAGTTTGTTAAGAATTATGGGAGAATAGCAGCACCTCTAACAACATTATTGAAGAAAGATGCATTTTCATGGATCCTGAAGCAACTAAGGCCTTTGAACATCTTAAAGAGGCAATGTGCCTAGCACCGGTCTTAGCTACGCCAGACTTCACAAAAACCTTTATTGTGGAATGTGATGCCTCAGAAAATGGAATTGGTGTTGTTTTAATGTAGGAAGGAAGACCCATTGCTTTTGAAAGTCGTCCAATCAAAGGAAAGTATTTACAGAAACCTATTTATGAGACGGAAATGTTAGCAATACTGCATGCACTAAAGAAATGGAGAACTTACCTAATGGGAAGACACTTCAAGGTAAAAACTAATCATGATAGTCTTAAACACTTTTTGGAACAAATACTATCTTCAGAAGAGTAGCAAAAATGGGTCACAAAGATGTTGGGTTATGACTTTGAAATAATATAAAAAAAAGGAAAGCTTATCGTTGTTGCAGATGAACTCTCAAGAAATAATGAAGAGGTGGAAGCATTGCTTTGTGCCATTTCTATTATCCAACCAGATTGGATAACAGAAGCAAGAGATGAATGGAAGAAGGACAAAGACGTATGGACACTCATTCAAAAGTTGCAGCAAGATCCTAGTACATCTGATACATTTAGTTGGAAAAATGATTCCTTATGGTACAAAGATCGCTTATATCTTTGTAAGAATTCCCAACTAAAACAAAAGATTCTTCTGGAATTGCACACTTCTCCTTTAGGAGGACACTCAGGATTTTTAAAAACTTACCACGGGGTGAAGAAAGAATTTTTTTGGGATGGCCTTAAATCTGATATTCGAAAGTTTGTGGCGGAATGTTTGGTTTGCCAACAGAATAAAGTGGAAACAATTAAGACCCCAGGACTTCTACAACCTTTATCCATTCCAGGTCAACGTTGGGAGGAGATTTCAATGGATTTTATCACGGGTTTACCTAAGTCTGAAGGAAAGAGTGTCATCATGGTGGTAGTTGATAGACTTACCAAGTATGCACACTTTTGTGCATTATCTCATCCATTTAAAGCAAGTACAGTTGCTACTACATTTATGGACAGAATTCAAAAGCTACATGGAAGCCCGAGGGTTATTGTGAGCGACAGAGATCCCATTTTTACTGGAAATTTTTGGACGGAGTTATTTTCTTGTTTGGGTACTCAATTAGCTCATAGCTCATCTTATCATCCTCAATCTGATGGTCAAACTGAGATAGTAAATAAATGTTTGGAAGGATATCTTCGTTGTTTTGTATCTGGTAAACAAACACAATGGGTCAAGTGGTTACCTCTTGCTGAATGGTGGTATAACACTTCCTTCCATACTGCAGCAAAAGTGACCCCATTTATGGCACTTTATGGATATCATCCACCATCCATCACATCATATTTAAGGGAAAATTTGAAGGTTCAAGCGGTGGAAGATCACATCGAGCATCAACAAGAAGTTCTCCAACTCTTAAAGGATAACCTGAATTTGGCACAAAATCGAATGAAACAACAGGCAGATCAACATCGCAGCGAGAGAAGTTTTGATGTAGGAGATTGGGTATTTTTACGGCTACAACCATACAAACAAATGTCCCTTAAGCAAGCTAAGAAGGATAATAAATTATCGCCAAAGTACTATGGTCCTTACAAGGTGTTGCAAAAGATTGGTACTATGGCATACAAATTGGAGCTTCCTGCTTCTTTGCGAGTGCATCCAGTTTTCCATGTTTCATGCTTAAAGAAGTTTATAGGTGAAAATCTTCTAGTTCAAACAATATTTCCAGAACTTGATGAGGAAGGAAAAATCATATTGGAACTTGAAGCGGTCACGGAAACAAGAACTCGATAGCTACGAAATCGATCAATTTCAGAGTATCTCATCAAGTGGAAGAACTTACCCACTGAAGATTCTACATGGGAGGATGAGAAGTTTATACAGAAGCACTCGAAGCTACTCAAGCGTTGAGGACAACACTTTTTTGAAGGAGAGGGGCATGTTAGGTCCCTATATTACTAATATAGTCCCTTATTGTTATTAGTGTAAACCCCTTATTGTTATTATTGTACCCTTGTAACCCCCATTTTGTTATTATTGTGCCCTTAAATTATTATTGTTAGGTCGGCTAGGATTACATTATGGCTACATGGACTCCTATATATAGAAAGGAGGTTTTGTAAATTGTATCATCCAAGAATTGTTCATTTATGTAATGTATTGGAGGTTGCCCCCTCGAAGTGGCTTATTTCTAAGGCATTGATATCTCTTTTCTTCTATTTTTGGAGCTGGTTACACAACATTTTGTCTTCGATGTACCTTGGCTTCATTAGGGTCCTTTTCCTTTAGCAATGACTAATTCTTCTGTGCATGCCACTTTCTCTTTCAATTATTCATTTCTCAACTTTTCCTCCAAGTTGTAGGATTAGATGATCAAATCATCTAGTTCATATGTTACTTGGAGTATTTTTTCTATCCTTATTTAGTCGAGACAAGTTTTTTTGCTCCATCCTTGTGTGAAATAGCCCATTTTTTTTCAGCAGTGAACTCTATTGGAGGAATTCTTATAATTCCTAATCCTACTCCAAAATATTTAACTTGTTGATTCTTACCTAGAGATGTATTCTTTCAATATTGAGAATGTTGTGAGGTAATACTTGTAAAGTTTCACTTTGTATAGTTTCCCTTGTAGTGACTATTCTCTTCTAGTTTCCTTTGGGCCCTTAATCCCCCCTACATGGTGTCCTTATGGTGAGTCTTCGATAACCATGTAGACTTTAACAAGTGATAAAGTTTTACTGGTTTTTATTTTCAAGTCACATGCAACTTTGTGGCAATGGTCTTAATCTTTTCCAATGTTATATCAAGCTTTTCTACATGTTGGCATGCAACTTAGTTCTTTGTTTGAACTCATCTACTATGGATCACCCCTTTAAATCTAGTAGAAATGAGAAGGATTTTTTAGTGATATTCAACATCTTCTCCATATCTTTCTCTTGGTCCTTTATTTTCTAGTCCTCTTCAATTTGGAACTGAGGTTGATGTATTTGTTGCTAAAAATTTGTCCTAAAGCCTTGAAGTGTTGTTAATCCTCCTTTCTCAAAGGTTTGGTTGACTTCCTAATGACCATATAATCCTATGTGCCCATAAGTAGCCTTATCTTGCTCGAAGTAGTTATATGAAAATTACGGTTTCTAGTACCCCTTCCTATCAATATCTATTTTTATTTGTGTCTTATCACCTATGTTAATTTTCTTTCTTTGGCAAGATAGAAGGGGTTAAACCATAATGTCTTAATTACAAGCCTATTGATACAACCAATGCTCTTCCTTTCTATGTTTCCCTAGAAACCAAAGATGCACATCCGCTAGTTCAAATATGGATAAGACTTCAATGAGTGGTTGCATATTGATTAGGCGCTGATCCACATGTGTTTAGTGCATGCTTGGGGTATTGTGACATTTAGATGTATTTTCCTTCAATTGATTGATGAATCTTTCTCCTTTCCTCATGTAACCTTGGTTCAAATCCTCGCCTTCTTCACTCTTCTTGTGGGACAACTTATGATATATGAATTCACTATTTCCTTCATCAATTTTTCTTCTTATTCATTTTTCTCCTCTATTTTTATTGGTTATTGCAATTTCCAACCATTTCTTCACTAGAGAAATTTTGCAGGATGGATGTTTATCTTAAAGTTTAGAAACCTTAGCGAATCTCACTAGTCAATAATATGAAATGTGTAAAAATTTTGATGACATTTTTGTAAATTTTTTCAAATGTCTAATAGTTTTATACAGTCTATATATAATTTTTTTGGCATTTTTTAAGGTAAATTAATTTTATACTAAAAAAATTGGCGAATCATTTTTTAGGAAAAAGGGATATTAACGAATATATTTTTTAGAAAAAGCACATAAAATATCCCATATGCAAATATTAGTGCCTAAAAATTTCCATGTTCTTCACTCAATTAGATTTGATCAAGCTTAAACTTTGTGGGCTTCTTTATTTTTTTATATCACATTCACACATGCTTCTTCTGGTTTCTTTTTGGAAAAGTTCAATAGCATGTAATATGTTTTAATCTTAGTGCTTTTTGGTACCTTGATTTCTTTTAATATCGACTTCTTGAAAGAACTTGTGTATGTCCCCTTCCCTTGTAGTCCTCTTCTTGTATGCTTCTCTTTGCCTCCACATACTAGTATTTTTCTTTTCGCTTTTTTTTTTTCCAACACCTTCATCTTCTTTCTGTCATTACCTTACTTTTGCTCTCCTTTTCCCATAGTTTAGCTTTAGCATTATTCGATGTGTTTCATTTTTTGTAGATATAGATTGTGCATATAGACATACTTAAGTGGGGGAAATTAAAAGTATTGGATGCAGAAGCTTTTTTTATAATGATTGAGCTAGATATTTTGATCGATCAAGATTCACAAGTGGTTATATGTGTAAACTGTATGGTGGAATAATGGTTGGATGAGTGGTAGGTAGGAATTAGTTCCACTCTCAACTATAAAATTTGAGCACATGGAAGCCACTCATGTGAGTAAGGAAGTGGTATGGTTGCAAAGGATATGTTTAAATGTTTAGTTCCTACAAAGAGAAATAAGGATAACATGTGGCATAAAAAATGTAATCTTTTTGGAAAAGAACCCTACATATCATTCTAAGAAAACATATTGTGTGGAATACCATTATATTAAAGATATAATTGATGACAAAAAGGTGTTGTTGGAGAAACATGACACGTTGAAAAGTGTTGTAGATTCATCAATGATGTCTCTGAATATTAAGAAGTTTTTGTGGTGTAGGGAATCAATGGGATTGCCTATCCTAAGTAGTTAATTTTAATACTTTGCAAGTGTCATTACAAAGTATTCAATAGGTAGAATATTTTCATATGTATTCAAATTCTTTGTAGATACAACTTGTGCATTTAGACCATTTTTGTAGGGGTCAAGGTCCATAACAAAAAGGGTTTTCTTTTCCATCCTTATTTTATGGAGGCCATTTTAGGTATATTTTTTGGCTTTGGGTGGTTTCAACACATGGTTTCATATTAGTTGTAATCTATTACTACTTCACAAGTTAGTGTTGAATGGGATTATGGAATTCCTATATGTTATATTGTAAATGTAACATGCCCCTCCCACATTTACATGATTTTACAATCCCTTTGGGTAAATGTGAAGTGGAGTGCCACTATGACATGACCCAACCTCATAGTTCCAGTTAAGGAAGTGGGGCCTGCAACTAAGACTTACTGACCTTCCTCAAGAACCACATATCACTCAGAGGATGAACAACCACCCCAGGTGACCAGTACTTGAGTTGGAATTCTTTTTCTTTGACCTATAAATCCAACCACACCCACAACCATACATGCATGTGGTTATGAGGCTCCAATCACACTCATAAGCTTAGTTGCCGGTGGTTATGGCCTAAAATCTTCATTTCAATGTCTGCGGTCCCAAGATTTGGGTCAATTTTATAGGATATCCTCTAGAACACTACCCATAACTTCCTGTAACTCTTCATAATCACATTTAACATGATAGAAAAGAAAAAAATTCAAAATTGAGTTAGAAAATTGACCTAAACAGCCTATAACACAGTAGACATTTCGAAAAACACATGGAAAACATGTAAGCTACAGGTCATGAATGCATATTTGAGTATAGATCTTTGTACTTTAGCTGGAAATCACTGAGAAGGTCTAATGCCATCTCAAGTAGCTGTAAAAACACTTGTCAGTCCATGCATTAAAGTATCAAAGCATAATAAGATCCATAGCTATAACATATCTTAAATCACGCTTATATCCAACATATAACTGGAATATTAACCATGATAAAAGAACCATAAAATAAACATAATAACAAGTAAAATTACTCATAAATCACAATAGGAAAAAAAACTCTTATTAGTATATGCAAAAGCCAACCAAGTTAGGGACTTCCACGTACCACCCGACCATAGATTGAGCTGAATCAAATCATTCTTTCAGCCAATCACCCCCGTGCCATATTCCAAGCATGAATGTGGGATCTCATGGGATAAGCCAAGATATAAAAAACACAGGGAATCCATAGGTTAAAACACCTCCATCTTGAAACTACCGCGATCTCGCCAAAATTAGTCAAGAGATCACAAAACCAAAAAAAGCTTAGATGCCTCATAATTTATTCACCATACCTTAATGAATTTTCCTATCTCCACCCACTTGTCAAGGGATTCCCGGAGAAAACCTTCTCCACCCTCAACCCTTGGGAATTTTCCTAATACCACCTCACCCAGTTCCAAAACCTTCTAGAAATCCAAATCTCAACCAAGAAAATGAATCCCATCACACCAGGGCTATCAAAGAAATGATAAGAAAAGGTTGAAAACACTATCAAATGAGGAAAAACACATGCCAATGAAAACAAATTAACCAAATAAACAAATGCATGGCATAATGTGCCATGCATTCACACCTCAATTAGGAAATCACGCATGAAACCTGTTACTTGCACCACCTTCTTGTTGAAGCTATTATTCCAACCTTCTCCTTGCTTTCATTTTCTTGCTTCTCCAAGTGCTTGTTATTTTTACTTTGCTACACCTACTTCAAATATGGGAAAAAGTCGTCAACTGATTCGTAGGTGCCTTTTTATCATTGATGTCTCTATTTTCCTCTAATTTCTTTAGCATGCAAATTTGTGTCTCTTCACTGCCCTTTTCTCCTATTTTCCTTTATTTATCATAAATAAATGCCAATTATTGTCTCTTTTCCTTTTCCGGTGCCTTTTCCAATATGATTAGCCATTAATAAACCGAAAGTGATGCCCAGTATACTATTTTTCCAAACATTCAACTAGGAATATGTGTCCCATGACCTTGGTCTTATTTTACCGTTAGTAACCTTTATTACATGAACTTTTAACTTGGGGATGTTACAAACCCCTCCCCCCTAGGGGAACATCGACCTTGGTGTTCAATGACTCCTATGACCAGCAAACCGCTGAAAACAAAACATACTATCGATGGAGCTTTATAACATAGTTTGATGTAGTATTTACAATGATAAAATACTGCAAACCATGACCAACAGGACAAACATACCACTTAATAGAGCTTTATAACACAACTCATTACGATATTTACAATAACTACCACATATAATTAAGCATATTTTCTTCAACCAACAATAAACATACTGTCTAGGGAGCTTTATAAATCTAACTCGATACAATATTCACAATAAAATAAACATATATACATATGCACATTTCTTTAACCAACAAATAAAAGGATACAATGCTTGCATCAACAATAAGGGAATCCATAGGCTCACACCTCCACCCTCAAAGTAATACCAAGATTCACCTCCTTCCAAGGAAATCTAAAATCCACTACCAAAGTCAAAATTGCATCCAATGTCTAGTACTATGATCCTTGTGCTACATGTTCCCTCAGTAAACATTTAGCAGCTCATTGTTCCAATACACACTCCCAATGAGCTTCTGATTCCATCTAGAAATTCGAATGACCGAAACAAATTCACTACGAAACCTCCCCTTCTTTGCTACATAGTCCCTGAGGTGATCCATCCCTTCACAATAATTCCTCGCATTGGAAGGTCTAAAAAACAAGGCATATCCCCACCTTAACATCATCATACCAACCATAACATGCTCATGGAAATTAATGGACACTATTGGGTACTAGTGTCCCACAATGGCCCTACTCCCGAATTCTTTACCAACACAATGATTCCTGCTCCATTTCCTTTTGCTGCTACTGCTAATTCTTGTAGTTAGTTTCAACCACCAAAACTAGGAACATTTATTTCCTGTACCAAGCTCATAATTTATATTAGAATAAAAAGGAATTGAAATAAATTTAAATCATACCTCATTGATGGACCGTCAAAAAGGTATAATTGAAATTATGTTTACTTCCTGTCACAACAAGTCAAACTATCTCTTTGATTAAATCATCATGTATAATTAACATATCACATCCGGTTAGCTCAAAACACAACCATCATAAATCAAAATCATAGATCACATGCAACCATCATAAATTAGAACCACATATCACAAGTATAATTTAAAACTGAAATAAAATATTGATACTTATATTTCAATGGTTCTTTTGCTTTTGTCTTTGTTCTTTGTCCTTTTCGTACACACATTAATGAATCAGTTTCCAAAATCGAAAAGCATCCAATACCTTATCTTCTCTTCAATATCGTACACACACGGGTTCAGTTTCCAAATCTGATAAGAACCCATTGTTTTCTTCAAAGCAACATGGGAATCTAGAGACCATACTACCTCCTCCCTCAATATCAACAACAAGGGCATCCAAAGACTAAACTGCCTCAACCCTCAATATCAACAACAAGGGCATCTAGAGACTAAACTGCCTCAACCCTTAATATGTTAGAAATTGTAGCAAGAAAGGCTCAATTTGACTTTTTCCTTAGTCAAATTGAATAATTCGATTTTCCACATCAACATGATGACTTGGATTGCAGTTAACTTGTGTGACATGGCCTTTTATACTAGTTAAATAAAAAAAATTGAGTTATAGGATTGGAGTAGAGTTATGCATGTAGTGATTTCTATAATTTAGCAATCTAGTTCAGTTATTTTCAGTTGAACTTAGTTAACTGAGCACAAGTACTTAGTTGATCCAGTTGAATTCAATTTAATTAAACTCTTGCTAACTCAGTGATCTCTCAATTAAACTAGTTAATCAGCTAAAAATAGCCCAAACATGCATGAAATTCAAATTTCCTAGCTAGAGTGGAGGAAAAGGAACCTTGTATTATCAATTGTATACTATTTGAGCGTATAAGATTGTCATTGGTGCAGATGTCAATTCCTTGGGATTTGCACAAGGAAATAGGATGAAATTCTTATCTTTTAGGAGCTAATTTCCTTAAGGATTGCGCAAGGAAAGAGGAGTAAGTGCAAGCCTTGAATTGGATAAGTGTTGGCCAGAGCAGGACTATCAGCAAGAAAATAGGTTTACAGTGGAGGGTGCTCTTCAAAGTTGAAGCAAGACCTCGTAACAATTTCTTATTCTCATATTATTAATGAAAATAAATGGAGGGGTTTTTCCCAGTTAGGTTCCACTATAAATAATTGTGTTCTTGTGTTTTTTATGGTTGCATATCATTGCATTTATTTCTAAATTGTGAATTTCATTCCGAAGAATAGTAGAGGAAATTTGTAATCTCTTGTTTTCAGTTTGAATTCATCAGTAGTAGCAAATTTCTATTAATTTCTACATGGTATCAAAGAAAAAATCACACTATAAAATAGTCAATATAGCTTCTCCTTCATAGATTTCAATTTGTATATTTAGTGAACTAGTTTTTCTTCCGTGCGGGAAAATATCTTTCAACGGATTAAGATTGGAGTATGCCCTGGAGGGAGCCTCAAATTTAATAGATTGGAAGGACAGGATGGAAACTATACTCGATGATAAGGGAGTGTTGTAGTATACCAAAACTAACATTTCAAAACCATTAGTATCGAATCCACAATAGTTATCCCAATGGAATAACGATGCCACAAAAGTCAGGAGGATCATCCTGGATGGGGTGAGAGACCACAAAGTGTCATATTGAAATGGAAAGGATACTTCATTTTCCATGTGGAAGATCCTTATTGAGTTATTAAAAAATGGTAGCAATGACAGGAAATCAACATTGAGGGACAAGCTCAGAAACATTCGCATGGAGAAAAATGAGACCATTCCACATTACCTCTCTAGATTCACTCAGTTTCGAGTTGAACTTAGAGGATTTGTAGAAAATATACCATCCTCAAAGCTAGCAAGCCTACCTCTCCTAAGCCTTCCAAAATCTTGGCACAACTACTAGGACTCTATAAATGGAAGGGACAAATTTCCAAATTAGGAGAGATTTTGGTATGATTTGGTGCAGGAAGAAACTTGACAGAACACTGGAGATGGAGTAACATCCAAATCTAAGGAGGAAGAGAATTTTTCCTTGGTTGGGAAGGGAAAGAAGGCTAAGGGAAATAAGGCCCAAAGCAAGCCACAGTCTAGCCAAAGTAATGGCAAGAAGAAGAATCTAAGCAAGATAAAATGTTTTCACTACCATGAATATGGGCATTATGCAACAAAGTTTCTGCACAAGAAGTCTAACAAGAAGCATTTAGGAGGAGAAGGACGTGAAGCATTTGCCTCACAATTCGAATTAGACTTCACCCTCATTGCATGCATGGAAAGCACTATAATGGGGAGTGTGTGGTACCTAGATTCAACTACCTTGTTCCATATGACAATATGAAAATAATTCTTCAGTAGCCTAGAGGAGAAGGATATCCAAATGCAAATAGAACTTGGGGATGATGGGCGGTACAATACCAAAGGAATTGGAATTGTAACCTTTAAGAGGGAGTATGGCTCCCATCTTCATCTGAAATATGTTATGTATGCACCTAGATTGAAGAAGAGCTTGATATTTGTAGTTGTGTTGGAGGATAGAGGCTATGATGTTGTTTTCAGTAAGGGGAAAGCATTTTTGATAGCTATCGGGAAAGTGAAACAGATTGGAGTTAGAGTAAAAAATATCTACAAAATTGAGGTGGAAGATTGTGTCACATTGAGTATAAAAGCAGAAAAAGTGCATAGTTTAGATATTGGAAAACTCTGGCACAGGCACATGGCACACTTACACCATGGGGCCTTAAAAATCATGTAGTATATTACCATTGATCTCCTGAAATTTACCTTTTACTAGCTTGATGTTTGCAAGGGATTCACATTGGGGAAATATGTCAAATCCACCTTCCATGGATGAGATAGCAGAGCGGGGGAAATCTTGGAGTGAGTCCACTCTAATGTATGTGGACCATTTCCTAAAGCCTCTACAAGAAAACACATGCATTATGTGATTTTTGTTGTTGAATTTTCTAGAAAATACCAGATAATATTCATGCAGAATTAGGATGTAGGTTTCTTAAGGCAGATGAAGATGTAGTTTTCTCAAAATTTGTTTAATTCAAAGCATTGGTTGAAAAGGATACTAATTATAAATTTAAATCCCTAAGAAGTGATAATGGAGGAGAATATGTATCTAACACCTTCAAGGAGTTTAGTTCCAAAGAGGGTATTAGAAGATAATTGATAACACCCCATAACCCACAAAAAAAATGGGGTGGTTGAAAGGATTTACAAAAGCATAGTGGGAGCAGTAAGAGTCATGTTGCATGATCAAGGGTTACAATTACATCTATGGGAAGAAGCATGCAACACAGAAGTTTATTTACAGAACATGAGCCCTCATATAATATTTCGAATGAGCACACCCGAAGAAGGTTTCTCTGGGAGAAATCCAGATGTATCTCATTTTCAAATTTTTGGAGCTACTATGTATTTTCAAGTCTCCAAGGATGACAGGAAGAAACTTGAACCTACAACTAAGATGGGAGTCTTTTTAGGATACACATAGACACAACATAATTATCAGGTGTATTTTCCTTCACTCAGGCTGAGAATAGTGAGGAGTGATGTCAAGTTTGATGAGGAGAAGGCTATGAGATGATCTCTAGAGTGAGAGTTGAGTATCCCACCAAAGGAGGAGCCTCAAACAAAGCTTCAAGACATTGTGGAGTAGCCAAAAGTGGAGGAGAATATAGGAGGCTAAGTGGAGGAACCCACTCAACCAAAATCTTCTAGAGAGGGAAGGAAGAGAACCAAAGAAGTTGACAGATTGGTACATGATGCATGGGAGCATGTGGGATCTCCTACATCTATGCGCAGGAAGAGGGGGTCACCAGATAGGTACATTAGATATATGGATCTCATGAAAAAACTAATTGAGACAAAGCCTTCTTCATTTGAGGAAGTTGTTTCTCAACTAGTGTGGGTTGATGCCATGATGGAGGAGTATGTCTCCATCATGAAGAAAAGTGTATTGGAGGTGGTGCCGAAACCAGAGAACAAGTTAGTGGTTGGTTCGAGATGGATATACAAAGTTAAGCATGAAGCTGATGGGAGCATAGAGAAGTACAAGACTAAATTTATGGCCAAAGGCTTCTTGCATGTAGTTGGAGTTAACTATGAGGAAACCTTTTCCCCTATGACAAGATATTCCTCAATCAGAACCCTTCTATAATTAGTTGCACAGATGGATGTGAAGACCGCCTTCCTCAATGGTGTTATTTATGAAGAAATTTTCATAGAGAATCCAAAGGGATTTGAGACATATGACAGGGAGACACATGTGTGTATACTCAAGAGAGCCTTGTATGGTCTCAAATATTTGTCCCGAGCATGGTACATGTTGGGTATGTGTTATATTATTTCCACGATTAGTCGCACACGCACCCTATTTTTTGGACCCTATTTTTCAGTGGGCGGACCAGCCTATGGTTTTGTGCATGGGTTTTCACATGGTTTTGGGGCATGATGGTTTTTGGCCCTTGGTATCTTGTAGATCCAGTCAAGAGAACTACGGTTATGTTCTAATCTAGGGTTAATGGATTAGGGTTTATGAATGCTTCAACATGTATATATTTGTGTTGTAACACTGAAAGGAATAGAATGAAAAATCAAGCTGGTAGTCTTGGTTTTGGGATCCAACGGAAAAATATCCTTGTATATATGTTTTATGTTTTATGCTCTTGCTATTATTTATTTTTTGTCTTTAAAAATTCACTTTCAGATATTTTTTGTACAGGGTTAAAACCAACATTTTGTATCAGAGTTGTTTTGGATTCAAGGGGACGCCTTTGCTGTTGAGGGGTTTTTTTCTTGGGCTTGTGGTAGACCTTGTTCAGTGGGATATCTATGGTATCGATTCTTGCAGTGAAAGAAGATGGTGAGCAGTGGAAAGATAGAGATCGAGAAATTTAATGGTCAGAGTTTTGAGTTGTGGAAGCTCGAGATGGAGGATCTGCTGGTGGATAAAGAATAGTGCTTCGTTGTAGATCCAGGTACTAAACCAACGACAATGTCAGATGAAAGATTGGGCGAAGTTGGATCAGAAGGAAAAGATCACAATACAGTTGTTTATCTCAGATTCAGTATTGTTTAATTTATCTGGGGAAGCTAAGACGAAGACTTTGTGGGTCAAGTTACGTACTTTGTACCAATCTAAGTCACTAGTAAATAATTTTTTCTTGTAGAAAAAGATGTATAACCTGAGGATGAAGGAAAGAGACTCGGTGACAAAGCATATGAACGCCTTCAATACCGTGGTAATTCAGTTGTCATTTGTTGATATTAAATTCTCAAATGAAGATAAGTGCATCGGTTTGTTGTGTTCTCTATCAGATTCGTGGGATAGTCTAGTTATTGCAATAGGTAGCAATACAACTACCTTGAATTTTGATGAAATTGTCTCAGCCTTGCTGTTGGAGGAAATGATATGGAGAAATATGGAGGGCCAAAATGGATATTCCTTATATGTACGAGGAAGGCCCTAGAACATAAACAAAAATAATTTTTCGAGTGGGACATCTAAATCTAGAGGGAGATCTAAATCTCTAGAAAAGCCTGTAAAGGTGTGCTAGAAATGCGGAAAGGAAGGGCACTACAAAAAGGACTTCAGATCTAAATCTCCTAAGAAAGGAAAGGGATATGATGATGCTCCTTCCGCAAAGGAAAAAACCACCTCGTATGAAGGTGGGGATGTGTATTTCGCTTCTTCATCAAATACACATGTATATCATGAGATATGATTGATTGACTCATGTGCATCCTTTCACTTCACTCCCCATAGGGAGTGGTTCTACGAGTATGAGAAGTATGATGGTGATGATGTATTCTTAGGGGATGATAGGAAGGCCAAAATCATCAGACGTGGAAAATTCAAGTTGAAGATGCAAGGTGGAAGGATTAGAACACTTCCTAGTGTTCTGCATATTCCCACATTGGCCAGAAATCTAATTTCTATAAGCAATATGGATGATGCAGGTGTAAAAATAGTGTCCAAGAAAGATACCTGCAAGATGTTTTGGGGAGCACTGGTATTAATGCAGGGAGTTCGTATTGGAACTTTGTACAAGCTTCATGGTAGCATTGTTATTGATGGGTGCAACAGTTCTATGGTTCCTGAAAGTGGAGTGGAAAGCCTAGTGGTCTTTGGGGAAAATACTGTGCTATGGAATCAAAAACTTGGACATATTGGAGAGAGGGGCCTTCGGATGATGCATGGTAATGGTATGGTAGAAGGTATGTCTAATTGATCTCTGGATTTCGATTTCTACGAACATTATGTATATGGAAAGCAGAATCGGGTGAGTTTTCCTTCTGGTGCTAAGAGGGCGAACAAGATATTAGAGCTTGTGCACAATGATGTGTTTGGACCTATGTCAGATCCATCACTGCGTAAGTCTATGTAATATATTTCATTCATATATTACTTCTCAAGGAATACATGGATATATTTCTTGAGGAAGAAATTTGAAGTCTTTAATAGATTTAAATAATTTAAGACTCTAGTGGAAAACCAGATAGAGAAGAAGATAAAGGTGTTGATGACAGATAATGGTGGAGAGTTCTGCAAGAAGGAATTTGAAGAGTTCTGTAAGAAGTGTGGTATAGCATGATGGAAGACTACTCCATACACACCTCAGCAAAACGGAGTTGCAGGAATGAATAAAACGTTGATGGAAAAGGAAAGAAGCATGCTCAGTGGTATCAGGTTAGGACAGGAATTCTGGGTAGAGGCAGTGGAGACTGCATGTTACCTGGTTAACATATCACCTTCATCAACATTGGAGGATAAGACTCCACATGAGGTATGGACTGTTAAGAAACCCTCTCTTTCACATATAAGGGTATTTGGATGTGATGGATATGTACATGTTCCAAAGGAGAAAAGGACCGAGTTGGATAATAAATCTGAAAGGTGCATCTTTATTGGGTATATAGATGGTTTAAAAGGTTACAAGATTTGGAACCCGAAAACAAGGAAGGTTATGTACAACCAAGATGTGGTGTTTAGAGAGGTGAAAGATGTTGTTAAACATGAAGTCCTACCAAAGGAACCAGAGAAGATAGAATTTGAGCTAAAGGATGATGAATCAAAATCTACAATAGAATAAGATTCAGAAGAGGAAAAGCCACAAACTCTAGCTGTGAGAAGATCAATTTTGGAAAGAAGGCAGCCAAAAAGGTATTGTCTATCTGATTTCTGTTCAAATTTTTCTTTAACTATCACTAATTAGGATCCTAGAACTATCAGGGAGGCAGTGGATTCAAAGGATGGAAAACTCTGGAAGGAGGCCATGGTTGATGAAATGGCATCCTTGCACAAAAATAAGGCATGGGATATGGTGGAGTGTTACACAACATTTTTTCACTGTCCCTGCAATCCCCATCCCGCTCGTTGGAAGACCATTTCTGTGACTAATAAGAAGTGTCATGCCTTGCAAAGACCATCATTGCATCCATTTCCATGAGGACAACATTCCTTCTGATGACAATTCTTTGAGCAAACCATCAGAAACACATGTTTTTGGGTTGGCGCTGGTAGACCATTATTCCATCATGCCAAAGAGGAAGATTAACACTGGGCCCCATGCCTATTGGTGCTCTGTCCTAGTGAACTACCCGCGCCAAGCTGCTTTTGGAATTTTTTTTAAATAGAGGTGAAGTTTCCATACTAACAATTTCGTGGGAGAGTCAGCCTGGGTGGTTCAACTGAACAACCACGACCTCCCTCCTTTGGCCTCTTGTTTCCACCTTTCGGGGAAACCTCCCAAGGGATAACGCATCCCTTCCACCATTGTGGGGATCTCAACCTCCTCGTCTCCCTCTATAAATAAAGCTATCTCCCATTGATACACTAGCTGAACAATTATAGTTGAAAGGCTGAAGAGAATTGCTGAACATTTTGCTAGGGAGATAAAACAGAGAAAGAGACCTTTATCGAGAGAGAGCTTAGGCTTGTGTCCTCACATCGTCCCAATTCCTCGACGATCCTTTTTGATGCTCTCTTACTAAACTCTCTTAAGGAGGCTACAACGTCAAGGCTCTAGTTGTAATCTCTTTCTTCTATTTATATATACACGACTATTGTCTCATTCCCATCTTGTGTTAGTATGGTTTATTTTACACAATGTGTTTAGTCCTCCTTGACTGACTAGTTAGCTATGAAAGCAATTATTGTCTTGTATGTTGCTCTTGTCTTTGATCTTTGTGCAGGAATACGAGTACCATTGTTGAAGGATCGCGACCTGTCGGGATAGAGATCAAGAGGCCGCTACTACTATAGCTGTGACAATCGCGTTGGACTCCAGGTAGGACAATCTATCCCAACCTATTTCATTCATTAGCTAGGAACCTACACATTAGCTTGTTCCATTGTTGCTAGACCCACTCTAGGGATAGAGGGATCGTCTTTGTCTGCAGAGAGGATTTACCTTTCCAACAATTTGGCGACTCCACTGGGGATCAATGTGAGTTTGTCGTTTCGTTGCTCATTAGGAATTTGCCTTGTCAAGTCAAGTTTGATCGTTTGATTGCTTGTCTATCATTTTTTGCTTGCTTGACTGTTTGGAATCCTCCTGTTCAGCTCCAGAGTGTCAATATTGACCTCCACTACAAGAAAAAAGGACATGGGTGACAAGCGAAAAGCGTCACCATAAGCTCATTTGTGACGGTCAAAAGAGCCTTCGTCACCAAAAACTGAATGTCACCAAAGGTGGCGTCACCGAAAGTATAGGTGTTGTGGTGAAATTCAAGGTCCACCACCAATAATGATTTATAATGACAGATAGTTACCATCACCATTTTATATGGGAAATGGTGATCGACAATAGCCTTTGTCACCAAAAAATTGAACGTCACCAAAGGTGGTGTCGCCGAAAGTATGTGTTGTGGTGAAATTCAAGGTCCGTCACGAATGTTGATTATAATGATGGATAGTGACTGTCACCATTTCATATGAACAACAACAATTTTTTGTGATGGACCTTTCATGGCCATCACTATTGATGCATATATATGGCGACAGTCATTGACCCTCACCATTTCCTATTTGGTGAGGGTCAAAAAATGTCACCATAAGCTCATTGGTGAGGGTCGAAAAATGTCACCATAAACTCATTGGTGAGGGTCGAAATATGTCACCATAAACTCATTGGTGAGGGTTGAAAAATGTCACCATAAGCTCATTGGTGATGGTCAAAAGAGCCTTCGCCACCATTCCATATGAATATCAGGGCACGATGGAATCGAACCACCAACCTCCTACTTGTAAAGCAGGTGCTCTTCCATTGAGCTAACACCCTTTAGAGAACTAGACTTTAAAAAATTAAACCTTGAAAATTTATAAATTCTAAATTATACAACTTTCGATAAATTATAAAAATTTGTAAAGTCTTGGCAAAGCTTTTACTAGACAATAAAAATAACATCGAAGTTTCAAGTGCCTACCTAATGGTTATGGAAGTTATGAAAATTGGGTGGAGGTGTAAATGAAGTGTTGGAAAATACCAAACATACAAGTAGAATACATTTATTCCATTCTATAGAAGTCCTAGAACAAGTTTGAAATTGTAATCTATATAAACTAAGTTAACTATTCTGTGTGAAATATGCATACGCTCCAATGAATAAATCAAGAATACTAAATGTATATTTGTGCTATGAAGATTTGTATCTTGCACAAATATGGAATAGGTAGTGTTAGCCAGCTGCAAAGTAATGTACATGTCAAAGAAAAAATCAACAAGAGGAAGTTACTTCTATGAATTTTGGGGCACAATTGCTACATTACCTATCTTTGAATGTCCCTTTGTAAATCTATTACTATCTTTAAAGTTCTAGCATATTATAGGACCAAAAGAATACTTCCCTATTTAAAGCATATCTTCTCTTCGATAGGTAGAGAAGATTCCCTATCATCTGTAAGGATTTTGAGTGATAGATCTGCAATTTACAATTATGTTGAACACTAAAAGAACCCATTTATCCTAAGATAATTTATAATTTTATGAAGATCTTAGGCTTGAATAAAACAATCACTGGTGATGGAAAATGGGAGTAGACCTTAAAAACGCTTTGATGGGCTTGCAAAATGATTATTTATTTCCCACTGATAATGTTGCCTCTATTTTTCAGTAGTTTATAAAAAATTTGGGAACATATTTTGCAAGAATATGACTTGCATTTAGAAAAATGATATTACAAAGTGGCACAACTTTGAACCCTTTCATAAATTTAATGACCATTATCATGGTGATTTAAACAAAAAAATGATAGCATACTATTTCCCTAATGCAAAAAACCATCATGCATTTTGTAGGAGATTAAAAAAGCTTAGCATCTTAGTGAATTAAGTTGTCTAGGTGATTAACTATTTTATTCCTATACTCAGCCTTGTCTTCAGGGGGTTTTGTATAGCCTTGAAATGCAACGATACCACTCATTTTTGTCTTGATCCTTGTAGGCATTGCAAATGGTCTAGGAAACAAAAAAAAAACAATAAGTTGAGTTTCTTAGGTGATAAATGATCTAGTTTCCAAATCCAAACTTTTTCAACATTTGACTTTATATTGTAGTAGTGAATGCAATAACCAACAAAAAATTGAATCAATTACCATTGCTCATGTAGATTGAAATTCCCATATCACTAGTTTTCCTCTTTTACAACGATCCTGCTGCAATTTTTACATGTATGCTTATTGTGGAAGTATGAAGGGC
Source organism: Pinus albicaulis (assembly GCA_034641835.2). NCBI lineage: Eukaryota > Viridiplantae > Streptophyta > Pinopsida > Pinales > Pinaceae > Pinus > Pinus albicaulis. Next base: position 594,455,814 of record CM076574.1, read on the forward strand.
ACACACTAGGTGTTTTAGAAAATTCCAAAGCACAATGTGTCCGCATGGAATGTTATTATCAGAGGTTGTGTCAGGGATGGAAACTGCCAGGAAGTCCTCAAGTTGTATTACCAAATGCAATAGGGAGGACTAAGTGGAGACACACCTTTCCAATTGTCCTCAAGTCATGCACTGAGATTGCAGCCTTGGAGCAGGGCGGGGTAATCCACAGTTACATGGAACACCATGGCTACAGGATATTTCAAAATTAGAAATTGTGTAAGAGGCAGGAAAGCTACTTGATGAAATGCAGATGGGAAGGTCGAAACCCTATGTAATGCGTGATGATGTCCAAGTATGAGTAGAATGGTCACAAAAATGGTGCAACGAGATCCTTTCTAAAATGCAGCTGGATGGAGTGAAAGCCAATTCAGTCACTATTGCTAGTGCTTTCGCTTCTTGTGCATAATTATAAACGCTGCAAAAAAAAAAAAAATGGATGATGCATATGAAGTGTTTGTCAATATGCCAAAGAGGGATTTGATCTCATGAAATCTAATAATTTTTTGTTATGCATTGATTGGATATTGTGATGAGGTGCTAGGAATCTTTTATCAACTTCAAAATGACAAGAATGAACCCAAGTGTAATTACATGGAGTGCGGTCATTTTGAGATATACTCAATTTGGTCATAGTTTTTAATCCTTGAAACTCTTTAGTTGAATGCAAGTTTCAAAGGTGAAGCCTAAATCTGTTACCATAATAATTATTTTCATTCATGTGCTGACTTAGTGGTTCTGCAGCATGGGTATCAAATGCATGGGCATGATGCCCTGACACTCTTTTATGAAATACAAGAAGCAGGCATTAAGGTATGCCATATCATCTTCATTGCTATTTTATCTGCCCACAACCATGCAGTACTATAGTAGATGAAGGCTAGCATCGTTTTGATTGAATTAGTAGAAAGTTTGGCGTGAAGCCTAGAGTGAAGCATTATGCGTGCATGGTTGAAATCCTTGCCCACTCGAGACACTTGAATGGAGCATATGTGATGTTGTTGAACATCTATGCTACTTCTATGGGATGATGTAGTCAAAATGAGAAAGCTAATTTCAGATAAGGTAATTTTAAAAAAGGAACCAACATCTAAAGCTAATTTCAGATAAGGTAATTTTAAAAAAGGAACCAAAATCTCATTTTCATAGATAGTTCCAGCTGCTGCTAACTTAGGATGTTTTGAAATATATCACGTAAACTCTTTGACAATGTTCTCGAGTTTCAATGATAATACACCCTCTTCATTTGAATTTTTCCTCTCCAAACCATGGAAAGGAGAGACATGGATGAGTTGCAACCATGCATCATTCCTCAACAACCCTCAAGGTGGCTGGAAATAGATAATCATGACAAGCTCCAAGTGTTGGACAAGTCTTGGTTGAAGCCTTTTGTTGTAAAAAATGAATCGATCAGGCAAGTCCTCGACCAAGTTTGGGACTTCATTGAGGAGTTTTCACAAATTTCGAAATTAGCTCAAGTTTTCTACAGTGTTTGGTTATAGAAAATTAGTGGAGCAAATAAAAAACATTTTCCCGGAAATAGGCCTGCCTAACAGAGGCCAAAAGTTGGGTTACTGGTTTGAAAACAAGGATTTCAATGTCAAGCAAATTGGATGAAGGAGGGGCCATGTTGGAACAGGGTCTCCTACAAAGCTGCAAAACTGGTCCATTTTGTATATTTATGATTATATTTAGTATAGTGCAGGGGTTTGGGGTGGTTGAAAGCCCCTAAAGCATTGTAAATGGGTCAAGGGTAGATCAAGAGTCTGCAAACCATGGTTTGCAGACCATTGGATGCATAGGCTAGAATAGTATAAGTAGTTGAACCTTTTTGAGTTGTAGGAAAAGCTAAGAATGATAAGAGATTGCTGCTAAGTGAAAATCGATAGATCTGGTGAGGGTTTTCGGGTAAGGACTCCTGCTGCTCTGTGTGCAGAGGACCTCTATCCTGTTGTGTGTGGACCCTACTGTTGTGTGTGAAGGTTGGGTTTTTGGGGTTTTGTATGTAGATCTGAAAGATTAATGAATGCAGAAGTATTGTTGCCTATCTGAATCCAATGGAATTGTTGTGATGTGAATTTGTGACATCTTGATTACTTAGTATATGTTGCTGCTTTATTGGTTAAGTTCCAAACATACTTGTGTACTTATTTATGCTGCGATCTAGGTTTGTTCTACTTGCTTCAAACAAGAATATCTGAAATAGCTGCGTATTGTTATATGAATTCTCAATCTGTTAATTTTCCTGAGTAATATTGTTGTTGTGCACGTGGATGCGAACGGAATTTAGGCTCGGTGATACCGGATCGGGTCACGATCAGGGTGAACACAGCTTGACTTGACTTACCTACCCTCTCCTAGGTTGCGGAACCTGGTTCCAGCACCCACCCATACTACTTCGGGTGAGACCTTGGCTTGCGCAAGCAGGTCATTGCCGAAAGGCCAGTAGTATAGGGGTTTGTTGGCAAACCTTGAACATTTGAACCTGGGTCAGGACCCCTCGAGCCAACAAATGGTTCCGTTGCCAGGACCTGGAGCATTTTGAGAGAGGGATAGGGTAATGTCAAGGCCATACTAGAAGCCGGAGAGGAAGGAAATTGATGAATGGTTTGAACAGCAAGTTCAATAATTTTCCATAGAAGAAAACCGTAGTAAGAGGTTGACCACCGAAGAGTTGGAGAATAAGTACATTTTCACAGAGATCTGCGAGATCTTCTTTGTAACGATCACAATCGAGCTCCAAGATGGGATCGCAAGGTTGGTCGAGTTCCAGAAGTGTTGGAAGGATGAGCGAATCACAGATTGGACCCCCGAACTAATCCAGCAGCTAGGAAAGACTGATAACACCATCACTCGCACAGTGGACCATTGGGTAGATAGCGTGTTAGGAGGATTTGTAATAGAATTTTCCATCGATCAGTTTGTCTCCTACTTTGAAGCAGAGCGAAGATTCTTCACGGGGTTCCGAGGTAATTTCCTGAAGACTTTTCCATTATTGATCAAAATATTATTGTGTGAAAAGAGTATTCTGTGTAGCCATACCGAGTGAATGACCTCTGATCTGGACGAGCATACAACGCGGAGTGGAAAGTACTATAGGGCCAACATAGAAGGAGATCGATTGGCCTACAGTCAAGTAAGGGAAGCAGTTGCACAGAGTCCTCCAGCCACACCACTTTCAAATCATTCTAGAGGTAAGAATTCACCGACCCCTCCAAAACCAGAAGACGAAATGGATGCGCACATGAAATTGCTGACCTTCGACGGTGTGGGGGATGAAGATATGGATCAATTCTGGTTTGTCGCAGGATCGCTATGGAATGCGTAGAACATGGCTAGTGATGCAGTGAAAAGGGCACAACTATCCCTTGTCTTCGAAGGAAGAGCGTTGGACTGGTACATGGGATACATCGGCCAAAACGCAAATGCAACCATTGAAGAAATTAAGGACGCCCTGAAACAGCAGTTCAAGAAACTTAATTCCTACTCCAAAATCGTGGCTGATCTAAAGGATTTCAAGCAAGGACCTTCTGAATCTATGTGGGAGGCCGATCAACGACTAAAGAAGGTAATCAGATAAGGGGGATTCCAATATGATGAAAGACAACACATGGAATGGTTTATTGCCATGTTGCTGCATCACCTGCGTGTACCTATGGGGCACCAAACTTTCGAATCATAGGAGAAGGCCTTGGAAGGTGCCATGAAGTTAGAAGCTGCACCTTGGGACGAAACTCAGTTGGGCGTCCAAAAAATCTAGGGACAGCTGGAAGCGATGCATGTAGAAATCCAAAACCTGCGAAAGGAACAAGGGGCAGACGCCAACCTCGAACAATGGTGCATACGATGCCGGGTGAATGGCCACACCAAGGATAATTGTCCTCTATTAACAGAGTATGTGCAGGCTGGGGGATCAAGCCCATTCTGCCCTAGGGAGGCTGCGGGTCCTAGTGGGCCAGCGCTCTGGTGCGATGATTGTCACGTCGCAGGACTGCACGATACTAACCGCTGTCCTTGCCTTGCTGCATATGTTCTAGAAGCAAAGAATAAATGGTGTAGGTTCTACAGATCAGTGGGACATGACGAATAGAACTGCTAGACATATGATTTGATGATTGATCGAGGAAAATTATATAGGGTACAATCAGACCCTGCATCACCAATGTCCCTCGTGGGTATAGGTGGCTCCCCATCAAGGGGCTGGGGAGGAGGACACGGTGGAAGTGCAGGATGGGGACGAGGTCAGCTAATCTGCTATAACTGTGGAGAAGCAGGACACTTTGCAAGAGACTGCCCGAACCCTACTAGGCAATCTTGCCGATATTGCAGACAGCTGGACCATGCAATTGAAAATTGCCCGATCTTGATTGAAAAAATGCAGGAAATGCCGTCGACACTTACGGAGAATAAGGCCGAGCTGCAAAGCAAGGATTCAGATTCGAGTGTGAATGTGGTGACGCGTAGCAGGATAGCCACCAGGGGACCTGAGGAGGAAGCTGCGATGGAACCTCTGATTCGTCAAGTCGCTATCAAACAAGAAGGCCTGGACCTAAAAAGGGGGGAGAAACATTTATCACAACGTGCAAAGACTTTGCTGTGACAGAGGCAACTACTGCTCGGCCACCTGCGACCCTCAAGGCAGATGAGGAGGTTGAGCCCTTTTTGCAGGCATGTATGAAACTGCTGCGCAACCCAAAGGTTGTGGAGAACCTTCAGACACTAATAGATAGCTACACATCACGCCCAAATCTAACCCCGAAAATCAAGGATGTGCTCAAACTATACAGGTATAAGAAACACACTGGAAGAGAAATGCGGTTGTCTGCGCAGATCGGTGAATACGAAATGAGCCAGGCTATTTTGGACCTAGGGTCGGATGCGAACGTGTTACCTAAGCAAACTTGGCTACGAATGGGAGAATCTAAGTTAGAATGGTCCACTATTCAGCTGCGAATGGCGATTCAGCAGAAAATCATCCTGCTAGGAAGGTTGCCTAAAGTTATGGTGGACATCGCAGGAGTAAAGGCCTGCACTGATTTTGAAGTAATAGAAATTGTAGAAGATGCGGACCCCTACCTTGCGCTCTTGGGATTGGACTGGACCATAGATATGGGTGGTATCACCAACCTAACGAAAAGAAGCATGGTGTTTGAGAATAACGGCACAAGGGTGATAGTACCATTAGATCCTGTGGAAGGTGAACGATATACAGAGTTGGTACGCGATGAAGAGGAGGTGGATCACATTTACAAGTTGACTGCACGGGACAAAGATTGGATCAACCCCACGGCAGAAGGAGTACTCTGCTAGGAAAAGGACAGTGAATGCTTCTCTGAATCTGACGAGGAGATGGAAAATTGGCAGAATCGGTTGCATGATGTCTCAGCATTGCAATGTCTTCAAGTCACAAGGGACTTCTGCTGCATTTCCTCAGAGGTAAGAGACCTACCCTATTTTGATGGTTTTGGTAGCATTAAGGAATTTTTGTGAGCATTCGAAGCAGAGGTTCCCAAGGGACGAAGGCTATGGGCTGTTAAGCTGCCCTGCGTGGAATACCTGCGCCCTAGTGGGAGACGCAGAGGGAAGCATTCTAGGCTTGGGAGGAATGTCAGGATATGATGATCCTATGTTTTGAAGCCCCAACCAACGTTCGAATCAAGACATTCCATGGATCAGGAGATCCTCGTAAATGTCTAGTGGCCTGGAAGGAAACCTGTCAGAAGAACATATCTTTGGTCAAGAAGTACTTTAGGAACAAGTTTGTGTTGGGGGAGGATGCTCAGAAGACCCAAGTAGTTGACCCAAGTGTAGCATGAATGTTGGGCACACTAGTGATGTGGAAACTAGCCGTTGGCACCCTAACAATTGATAGGGATCAGAAGTTACCGTTGAAGGGCGCGGCCCCCTGGCAATTAATGAGGTGGAATTTGGGGACTTTTGACTGTTTATCTGATGGTAAGTTTCAAATGAAGTATACCCTACCGTTGAGTGACCACAAGCACTATAAGAAGGACGTGGTAGCACAGATAAAGAATCTGCCTCCCTTGCATAAACTTTATTTCTCACCCTCATTGCGCGTAAACCTGAGCTATACAATTCTCCTGGTCTGCCCTATCCCTTTCATGTCTAATCAGCCTATTCCTTCTGATGGTAGCCATCCAAAGCTGGGATTCCTTTTCCACACTAGGATGATGGCCATGAAGCCTGCTGAACCTTCAGTACCAACAGAGTTGGAAAGTGAGGACATAGTGGAGCTTGGGGCTGAGAACGAAGAAGTTCTCTCTACACCAGTCACCAAGAAGGGAAAAGAAAAAGCACAGGGCTCAGGAAAGCCCCTGAAAGCTACAAAGTGAGCTGCAGGACGACCCAGGACATCCCCGAGGAATACCAAATCCCCACAAACACCACTTTCGGATCAGGATGCATAAGAGGAAGCCTTGCCTTCCAATCTGATCAATTGGTTGCCCCCCATTTATCCGGCCGTGCCGGCCTTCCATGCTTACGCCCAAAATCTTGGATGGTTTGATCACCTACCTACAAACACCGTTAACCCCGGACGAAGTCCCTGTCATCGGTGACCCTTGTGGCGGCTCCACGAAGTTAAATTCGATGACCACGACTTGGAAAATTATGAAGCCTTCCCAGAACTGGCCCCCACATTATACTTTGACACAGCTCATACGAATGATGGAGTCACCGTCATTCCTTAGCGCTGGGTATCTAGATTGGCCGAATCCGGGCTCTTGAATCTGTTGCGAATGCCCCATTTTGTCCATTACAATGTCACGGATTGGCTGGCCCGACAATTTCTCGCCTTGATTCATGAGGGCTTCTTATGAATTCAGAACCAAGTCCCCATTGATGCTGTGCTAATTCGCCAGATTACGGGCCTTCCCATGTAGAGGCCACACCCTCTGGAACGGGTGGGCAAGAAATGTGAAGGCGGGACCGCTGAATATGTGTGCCAAATGTACAAGGTGGAGCACAATACTTAGGGCTTTATCATCCAATCCATCAGTGACCGAGCTACACAGATGGGTACCATACTATTAGTGTGCAAGCTAATGCGGAAGTGCCAGGTCGCAACTGTCCCTGCCTATGTCATTCGATTAGTAGGTCAGTGTATGAAGGGGGCCTGCCTTAATTGGGCTCAATATTTGTGTGATGAGTTCCTGACCAATGTCCGTGAATCTCAGGAACAAGGAAAGGCCTTTTGCTACTCTTGATTACTGCTCCTCATAGCACTGGTTGCATGGGAGGCCCCTAAGGAGTCGGTCCTCCCTGAGCTCAATCCAAAAATGTGCGAAGGGGCTCGCTTCACCCACCTATGAGACTCTAAGGACATGCAGTGCGTGGAAGATAACCAAGTTTTTTGGGTCCTATTCCAGAGTAGCTTGGCCGTAGCCATCAACTCTCGACCACAATTGTCCCCATCAGTGTACAATAGGTACAAAAGTATTGCAACATTCCAAGTTACGATGCACCACATCCAGATCCGCGGTCTCAAGGATAAAACCTAGAACTCCCTCCCATATATGGTAGCAAATGAGGACATTGACTGGGTTGTCGAAAGATGGCCTCTTGCCTCGAAAATAGGCTTCAAAACCCCCACCAAGGAGATTGCAAGACAGAGCAAGTAGGGCTCGGACATAGCCACGAAGAAGGACGCGCCGCTGAAAACCACCAGGGCTGAAATCCAGGTAGATCCGCCACCAACAGTAAACCTCGGAGGAACCAAGCGAATGAACGAGCCTGACAAGGGGCCCCGAAAGAAGCAGCATGCACAACAGGGAGAATACGATGCGACGGTTACTTTTACCGACGGGGACCTCAAACAAATAACGAACACCATCACAATGGCCATAAAAGACAAATGGGTAGCCCTGGAGGAACACCAGAAGGCTGCCATTAACACCCTCCAGGCTGAGCTCTGCATCCTACAGTTAAAAGCCGACACACTACAGGCCAGCGTGACTTAGGTACAACCTCCCTTGGTACCCAGCCATATAGTGCTCACCACAAAGGAAAGTCGTCTCTGTGCTATACCTAGTGCTTCCCTTGTGATCAATCCACCAGTCCAACTCCAGATAGACGCAGAGGTGCAGCTGAATCTGGCCACGCTGACCCATGATGCATTACAGGGCCTCCACACCAATGTATTCCATGAAATTCACCATCAGGACCAGCAGGTGCACCAACAACTGGGGTCGCTGAGCAGACCATCGTGTAGCAGAACACCGAAGTTCTTTGCGCTGTCATACAACATGAGGAGCTCGAAACATTAATCCACCAGCTCTGCATGGAGGTTACCAAGGAGATCCCGGCCGCAACCACCCCTCAGGCTAAAATTGAAGGATTGGTTGCAACATTGAAGGTTTCTAGGATAGAGACGCAGGTTGCGAAGACACAACTGGAGCAGCAAATAATTGACTTACAGGCCAAGCTGCAGCCCGAAACACCTCTGGAGGTACAAGCCCAGCGCATTGCGCTAGTAACCGAGGCCACTAACACCATTAAAGGTAAGATTGCTCAAGGTGCCCGGTTACTCGAAGATGCTATGCATCTTTGGACTAGGATCCAACGTGATCTGGTCCTCCAAAGAATCAATCAGGACTTGTGGCAGAAGGAAGAAGCTTTCGATCAAGTCGAATCTACATTGCCCTCTTTAGTCCCTGCTCGATGTCTGGCACGCTTAAAGACTAGCAACGCTCTCTAGGATGAGATTAAGGAACTCCGAAAAAATAAGCATGCCATCACGGAACAATTGAAACCTTGGACTGACATAACACTCCAATTATCATAGGATACCAATGTTGTAGTCAAGTGACTGAATCAGAAACTGGAAAGTATCACCGCGGCGACTGAAGGACCGACATCCAAAAAGCTCATGGATATTGCACAGAATGCTATTGCTCAGAGCCAAGAAGTACTACCCCCACTTTACGCCACCATCAACACACTACACGCACAGGTGGAGACCCCATCATCACAGTGACTCAGGACGAGTCACAAGATTGTGTTGGGGGACTGTTGGAACAGGGTCTCCTACAAAGCTGTGAAACTAGTCCATTTTGTATATTTTTTATTATATTTAGTATAGCGCAGGGGGTTTAGGGTGGGTCAAAGCCCCTAAAACATTGTAAATGGATCAAGGGTAGGTCAAGAGTCCGTAAACCACGGTTTGCGGGCCATTGGATGCATAGGCTAGAATAGTATAAGTAGTTGAACCTTTTTGAGTTGTAGGACAAGCTAAGAATGATAAGAGATTGCTGCTAAGTGAAAATCAATAGATCTGGTGAGGGTTTTCGGGTAAGGAATCCTGTTGCTGTGTGCGCGGAGGGCCTCCGTCCTGCTGTGTGCGGACCCTATTGTTGTGTGCGCGGGCTGGGTTTTTGGGGTTTTGTATGTAGATATGAAAGATTAATGAATGCAGAAGTATTGTTGCCTATCTGAATCCACTGGAATTGTTGTGATGTGAATCTGTGACATCTTGATTACTTAGTATATGCTGCTATTTTATTGGTTAAGTTGTGAACATACTTGTGTAATTATTTATGCTGCAATCTGGGTTTGTTCTACTTGCTTCATACAAGAATATCTGAAATAGATGTGTATTGTTATATGAATTCTCGATCTGTTTATTTTCGTGAGTAATATTGTTGTTGCGCACGTGGATGCAAAGGGAATCTAGGCTAGGTGATACCGGATCGGGTCATGATTAGGGTGAACACAACTCAGCTTGACTTACCTACCCTCTCCCAGGGTGTGGAAACCTGGTTCCAGCACCCACCCATACTACTTCGGGTGAGACCTTGGCCTGTGCAAGAAGGTCATTGCCAAAAGGGCCAGTAGTATAGGGGCTTGTTAGAAAACCTTGAACATCTGAACCTGGGTCAGGATCCCTCGAGCCAACAGGCCAGCAAGGGAACATGACAATTTGCCTCAAGTTTGCATATTTTTGTGGGCTTGTTTTTCTATATTCAAGACTCCGCTGAGAAGACAATGAATTGCATGGATGTTATAGGGAATTGATTAGTGGCTGGTAAGGTATGGGAGACTATGGAAGTGCAAATACATTTTTTATTGATACTTCAAATGTGACCAAGCTTAAAAATCAAGATGGTTTCTGGTGCAGAAGGGAAAACAAATAAAAACAACAAAAAAAAGGAGACCTCATGCACCTCCAGACAACAGTTCTACGTTGCCTCACATCTATTGTAGCTATTGCGAAACTCTCATATATTCTTGAATGTTGGAGGAACATAATCACAACATTATTTTCTTTCCCTTTATTCTCTTCCTCTACGATTTTCATGTCAAGTAAAATCATCACTTTCTTCTGTTATTTGAGCATTATATGGAAGGCTTCATGTAGCTATTTGACAAGGTGCCAAAATTTCTTTTCAAGAGACAACTGTTCAGCAAACCTTGATTAATGAGTCCTACTGGATCCTTTTACCACTAATACTTGAATATGTCATTCCAAAAATTCTCCTCCTTCCAAGTTGTAAATCATCATATTATTTCCGAGGAAAAGGAGTGATTTTGTAAGAAAGGTATTTGAGATGCTAGTTGGATCGTCTAGAAAGCTTCAGGTATTGGAAAGGCGCTTCCACAATTGAAATAAGGTGGACATGGATGTTTGATATACTGGAAGACTTCTTAAATTTCTTAGCATTTGTATATTGTCGAATGGATGGGAGCACTCCAAAATTAGAAAAGCATAATTGAATAAAAAACTTTAGTAGCCCAGATAATGAAAATTTTTCCTTATTTCAACTCATGCAAGAGGGGGGGCAGAAGGCAAGGTGGGGGTTGGAATAAATTTTCCAACTGCAGATACAATTATTATTTATGATCTATATTTCAGTCCCTTTTTTTTAATTTATGAGCTCAATCATGATCTCACAGGATAGGCCAAGACAAACTAGTGATTGTATATTAGTGATAATAAAGTGCTCCGTTGAGGAGAGAATATTGCAGCAGTCAAGAAGAAAGATGGATTTGGAGAATCTAGTGATAAATCTTTGTAAAAATTAAAGTTTAAAGAATTATCTAGATCAAAAAGAACCTTTGTGTTTGTGGAGACTGCCACAATACCACCAAGTTCATCTTCAAAATTGTCAAGTGAAAAATTACTAAGTGATTATGTTCTCGTGCAATTGCCAATTACTAATAATGACAAACCATGTAGAAATTTTGTTTATGTTGTGAGTAGAGTTCATTGTACAAAGATAAATGTTTCAAGATTTTTGGTAATACAAGACCCAACCAGGCTTCATTAGTTTGCTCTGTTAACCAAACCAGGTTTCATCAGTTTATGAAGTACATATGACATTCTAATAGCTCACTATGTGTGTTTGTACTACCTATTTCTTCTACTCAAGGAAAAATGTCTAGAAAATATAAATAGGTTAAGATATCAACGAAGTAGGTGGTGGGCCCTCTTAGAAGTGAGGAGTCTTTGGGAATAGACACTCATTTAAAATAGACAATCTCCAAGAGTCCATTTCCAAAAATGGGAAATAATGCTCCGGCAGGTGCATTAGCCAGAATGTTTGTAAGTATTGCTACATCATTTATTTGGTTGATTGAAGCATGGGGATCATACCTAAAATTGGTGGGAAAGTTATACAAAGACACTTAGACTAGAGGGTTATCAACGAAATACTAAGTGGGAGATGTTATTGAATCTAGTTGGCTAGATTTGGGGACTAGCTAACATTTAAGCTTCAAAAAATGTAAAAGAAAGAATGCCCTATTTTAATTGGATGGATTATAGCCAACTTAAGGCTCATGTTTGCAGAGACTTTGAGATAGTTGAAACTCCAACTGATGAGGAAGATATCCTCCTAGTAAGATTCATTCATGGGGATAAAATGACTTAGAATTGCTTTAAATCCAAACTGGGCCTATATGACCCCAACATATTCAAAAATAGCAATTCATCTACACTTTAGCACACCTAGTAAAATTTTTGAAAGGCTATAATGAAGGTTCTAAAGAAGCTTCATAGAGACATACACTCAAAAAATAATTCTTTTTACTTTGATTTCCAAGAGGGTCAGTGTTAAAATTGGAAACTAGGGCCAAATTCCACTTTGGACTGCTCCTATGAGGAAAATGATTGTAGCATTGGATTTCTCTTTTCAAGAGGATCAAAATTTACCTAAATATCACTAAATTTGGATAAGGAAAAGTATTCATTCACTCAAATGAAATTTCATAAGGCATGACCTTATTTAGGCAGAAAAATTTGAAAATTGAAAATTCAAATTTCCCTCCTCAAGTAATCAAGTCGGCCTACCCAAGAAGGATATAAATAAACTATCCTAGGCACTTTGATATTCATTCTTCTCTCTGAATTAGCCGCAGAAGAAGGCGATTTCCAATGAAGGAGATGAAGGCAAGGTTGGGTTCAATTTAGTCATCTTCAAGGGCAGAGTTCCACAAGATGGAGGATGAGATTGGTTTGGGCACATTTATGATTTGTCTTGGGAATTTTATCTTCATCACAGGTCCGAGTTCAAGTAGATAGAAGTCGTACCTGTTAAGGGTGATTTTGATGAAGTTTTGGGACTGTTTTGAAGGTGTCATTCTCCTTGAGGCCATCCACACTAGTTTGGGTCACCTACAGCTAGGCCACAAGGCTTAAGAACCTTTTCCTAGAGGCCAAGAACCTACAACAAGAAAGCCATAGTCAGGGCTGCGTTATCATGAGGCTGTGTAGTGGGTTTTGAAGCCTAGAAGAAGGCTTATGGGCTACCAGCATTTGAAGGGACTGGTTGAAGGTAATCCACAGTATAGTAAAGGTATTTAAGGCTGTGAATGGGGTAGTTGCTGACTGTGTTTATGCCCTAGTCAGTCCTACTAGAATTGCAGAAAATACACAAGTCCTTGGAGCCTACACCAAACATCAGATTTGCAGTCTTGTTGGAACCATCCTCTTGTCTAAGGGCAATGGTATTAAACCTTCTCATTTTTCAAGTCATTTTGACTTTGAAGTATTGTATTCTATCTCTTTGCTAAACATTTTACATTAATGATAAGAAGAATAGATAAGGGTTTTCCCCATCTTGGGGTTTTTCCCTGGCTTCAACCATATTCGTGTGTTCTTCTGTCTTGTCTTGTCTTGTCTTCAGATTTTATTACTTATGTTCTTTCATTAGTTACACTTATGATTAAATCATTAATGAGATTGCTAATGGATTAATGGGAAAATGATGTAACTAACCTAAGTTAAGAACATGTTAACTCACAATTAACATCGTTTCAAGGCCAGGTGAGGACAAGTCCAAGCTTAAGATATTGTGATCTCTAAGAAGCACCTAAGGAATTTCAGCAGAAGTCAAATTCAGACGTTTGTGGTAGGACAAGTCTGAGTTCAAAAAAGGACAATCTGTGACATTGACTTAAGGCCTTCTACAAGCCCTAATCAGTGAACTTGGGCACAAATTCAAAGAGAAGCTCAGTCATCACAAACAAAAGCCGGAAGTCATCAACATATGTTTCAGAAATTATGAGGTGTGCTTTTAAGTGGTTTCAAGATATTTTCAGAGGTATGTTTAGTAGTAAAACTTCTGAAGGAGATGTTTCCCTTCAAGATCCTTTCCTGGACTATGAGGTATCATAGTAACATAAAATCATTTATATGTTAAGAACTCCTAATCCCTTAGCCTAGTGGAGTTAAGACAACTCAGAGTTTACTATGATCTGAATTCATCAGTATTGTGGAAGATTGAGTAACTTGATTCCTATTCTCTGAAAAATCAGTAAGAAGTATTGCTGGAATGATTGTAGTATCACTGTAAGAATAAAATGCTAATACCGACCTCTGTTCTACAAAAAAAATCTGAGCATTCTTTTGATGTGTGGAGCTCTAGATATAGTGACCTTATCCTACAATTAGGACATCAAAGCACAAGCCTAATATCTAGTGATTCTAGCTCCATTTTGATGTCATAAGGCAGTTGATCTCTACAAGACCGAGCTCCAAGTTTCACCATCTTCTGTGATCTTCATCACAAAACAGCGAAACCTTTTGGTAAAATTGCCCTTGTTTCAAAACATTACATGTCAATGAAAGGTCTAGCTCAGATCTTGTTTTTAAGACCTTCATTCTTGTGGCCCTATTAGGGCACCACTCCAAACAAATCTCTGCACTATTCTGTGATTAAAGTGGCACAAGAAGATCGAAAGGTTCAGGAAGTAAGAGGAAAACAAAGTTGAATAGAACCTCGTTTCCTCCTTTACAACAAAGACCTACTCTTCCTATGCAGACTTGTGCAACTCCATTTGAAGGGCAGCGTGATCTCAGCTCTAGACAAAGTGTAAAGCAGCTACCGAAGTCAACAAATTATTATTATTTTCTTTAGGCCTTGTTCTTAATAAGAAGTGTCAGTCTTGAATCTTGCAGACCTAACGGAATCAACTTGAAGTATGGAAGTCCAATACATATGTTACAGTGATATCTAACGGATTACTGTGTGCAAATTCAAGATGTAAAAGTGTTGTGTAATGGAGATAGTCCTTGTCACCTATATATACATATATCTTCTTCAGCGATTGCCTACAAGCCAACCTACATAGCATACTGAGCTCGGTGACAAGCACTATGTGAGAATCTCTATTCATGAGAAATATGGAATGACTTAAGAAGCCCGTGGAGCATATCTATATTTAATCGAGCGAAATCTTAGCCCTCTTAAAGATATTCTGAACAGTTTTATTTGTGTTGTTAAATTAATAACAAATCTACATATATCGACACAGTGACCAAGAATCTGACCTGGAATACACTCTTAGTATGGTTTTCATAAAAATTATGATAAGACCCATGTGATGTGTTGATAAGATGTTTGGGCCTTGATTTGTCCACAATGCAGCGAATCATATCCTGATCAGTTGTGCATGATGATGACAACAAATAATTGAAGCGCACTAAGACCTTTCTAAAACTTCTGGGAGTCTTTTTTGAACTTTCCAAGGTTCCGATCAGCATCCCTTCTGCCTATAGAATGCATCCATGTGCTAAGGATTATGTCTGTGGAGATTTTCTCTCTAAGAAAGACTTGGGATTGTTCATTATATTGTTGTGTATGAACATATTTACAACTAGTGAACAGAATAATAACACTGCATGACTAACCAAGTTTATATATATATCAATGCTGGAGTATATTGGGGATGACACAGTTTAAATCAGAGTCTTGGTATCTATGTCATGATAATGTAGTGCTTTTGTATTAATGCTTGGAAGGAAAAAACCTTATCATCTTAAGGCAGGTCTATTGGCATCATCAAGAAAATATGTCAGTTAAGATATATGGACAGAGATAGTTGAATACTCCAAGTTTTGAAGGGAATTTCTAGATTGTCACTACAAATTGTTAAGAGCTGAATCATAGATTATAGTTATGAAATGCAGAGCAGTTCCATATATAATAGAATCCATGACTTGAAGGATTTGGTTCTCGAAGACCTTAGCATGTCGCATTATATATTTGTCGGTAGTAGATATCACAGATTGGATGGGTCAGATCATTACGACAAATATATTAATTCAATGGCCCGCACACTCTGATGTTGACATACAGGCAGTGGGATGTCTCTCTACGACATTAACAATGGCATCACATTATATATGACATTGTGCATATATGCAGAGTAAATGACATTGCAATTATCTTTGTTGATTGAATGTTGAGTGTATGAAAATATGTAGATTGGATGGGTCAGATCATTACGACAAATATATTAATTCAATGGCCCGCACACTCTGATGTTGACATACAGGCAGTGGGATGTCTCTCTACGACATTAACAATGGCATCACATTATATATGACATTGTGCATATATGCAGAGTAAATGACATTGCAATTATCTTTGTTGATTGAATGTTGAGTGTATGAAAATATGTTTGATATGGCTACATATGCAGAATATATGACATCGCATTCACATGTATTGACAATATGGGTATTGTTGCATTCACTGTGTACTATTGGCATCACATTCACTCTAAGGCATCCAACCTCTATCTCTCGCATGGTTTCGATTATATATATAAGGCATCATCACATCTTAGTATGGCGACTCTCAATATTTGTTTGGACTCTCTACACTATGATATATGGTTCCTGTACACGACATCAAAGATATATGTTGTAGTATAGGGTGGTCAGTGTTGGTATGTTGAAGTGTAGAACTGTATGGCATCATATATGTATAGATGTAATATAGTATGACATCAGTAGTGATATTCATACATAGCTTCAGATAGCAGTTGCAACATATGCAGAGGCCTTGTTGGTTTAGTATCTTTCGTGACTTCAATTATGATGTAACTCTCGATGGAGGCACCTTTATATCTGAATTCCAGTGTCTCATTGTGTACATGCTTTTCTCAGTATACGTATATGACTCGTTGCACAGTTCATATACATAAAATATATAATACCTAGTTGCTCTGCAACGTAGTCAGCATCCATCTACAGTACTTCTCTGTTATATAGGTGGCATAACCGAACTATCCAGTGACTGGCATCAACCTTTGTGACTTGATACATCTATGACCTTAGAAAGAAATCCAATTGAAGTCTGTAGCCAACATGAATGAACTTGCCAAAACTTGAAATTCTTGATTAAAGAATTTGTTGTTTTTAATTCAAGTCAGAAATAGTTGGAAGAAGTCTGTTGCATGCTCAGAATTCACTATTCCTTGCAGCCATTCTTTTTTCTAGCACTTCTATACCCTTAGGTACCGATGAATATCAAATCTCTATGCAAAATTTTCTTCTGAACTCAGGAATGTTCGTTCTTTGGAGCATTGACGTTATCAGCAAAGGTTACTTTGCTTATCAATAAGGGTTTGGACGAACAAGAGATATAGCAGATGCATGAGAAGATTGTTCTGGAAATAAGTGTTACAGTTGGCATCCACTATCATTAGGAATTCATCAAAGTAAATATAATCTCCTACAGTGAGGATTTCAGCAGTTAAAAGCTTCTCTGGATTACAATTTTGAAATTGTAATAACCCTGCCGAAGTTTTGTTCAACTATAAGCAACAGTCTCATCTTTGTCAGGGTTGCTCCACTGTTGTTGTTGTTGTTATATTCTGGTGATGATGTTTGGAAAAATGCTTGGCATAATCAGACTTGAAGCTGATTATTTCAAGGTATTCTCCTAGACCATCTTGAAGATAAATTTTTCCTCAAACTAACCAGCCCTTACTTGCCCCCAAACTCCCACTGGTTGATGCGAAACTGATTTTTTAAGTTGAAAATATATATATATATATATAATTGCTAGCCGAACTATACTCTCATACAAGCCTCACTCCAAAAGGATGTATCGCTTCATTTAAAGTCAAATTCATACAAATAGAAGAGCTTACTATCAGTTTTACGAAATTATTTTGGTTAAGAATTTATTTCGGTCAAGAATTTCAGAGTTTATACAGTGAGGCTTATTTCGGTCAAGAATTTCAGAGTTTATATAGTGAGGCTTATTTCGGTCAAGAATTTCAAAGTTTATACAGTGAGGCTTATTTAGGTCAAGAATTTATTTCTGTCAATAATTTAAGAGTTGATACAGTGACATGATGATAAAGGAGGCCGAGAATGATATATTTGGGAAAAAAAAATCTGCTTGATACCTTAAATTTGGAGTACAACAGAGATTAGTTCTTTGTAGGCTCGGACCTGCATTTGTAAAATCGTGCAACAAATTTTTAGAACCTATATTAGAGAACTGTGGTGTCATTTTCTTAACTCGAATTGTAGATGTAATTTTTCAGAAGATAAAATTTCTGATTGCAGTCTCAAGCTACAGCAGCTCGGACTTGTATATGAGTCATAAATCATCATTTTGTGTGGAAGGCTCAAAGCTTTGGAGCACTATACCTCAGGAACGGACGTGGAGAAAATAAAATATGGGGTCAAAGACCAAAAAATTCTAAGATAGGTCAGAGACTACTGCAAACGCAACATGCAACTTAGATTCAAGACATCGAAATCAAATAAGGTCAATAAATTCGGTTGCAAGGAATTAAAATATGGGGTTTTGATGAGCTAAACAAAATCAGAAAATAGAATTTCCGAAGGTTCATTTTATAAATACCCGGTGGGCAGGTTGTGGACTAAGGTGAGCAGCATCTTGAGCTTACTTCCCCTCAAAAGCCAATCCGGTGTGAGGCCAATCTGGTGTGCATATCCACAGCTATGGCATCAACCAACTACCTCAAACGATACAAAGGAATCGAGCATCCCTCTTTGAAATACGACAAAATGCTCACCACAGGGTTCCACTTGCTCCTGCTCCTAAATGGTGTGTGGATTTTTTTTGCAGGCGAGAATAAAACATTATCAAAAAATAAAAAATTGAATCGTTCGGTTCAACTGTAGTTTAACCTTCCTTGTCAGCAATTCTTGGCTCGTGAACTTAATTCAATTGTTGCTCACCCAGGGCGGAATTTTTTTGGAGGCGGGAATTGCAATTAATTTAAAAAACAATTAAAAATTAAATGTCAATAATATATTACTAAATTAAAAATTCAATATAAATAAATAAGATATTAGATGCATATAAATTATCTAATATATAAAACGTATAAACATAATTAATTAGTAGTTGGTCATATTTAAATTAAAAGACTCATTAAATTTGTGGGTTTTTCTTATTTTAATATAGACATAAAAATGTATGATAAAATGTCCTCTCTAAAGGTTTGATAGTTATTATTTTTTTTAGACTAAGCTTTCACCTATCATAATGAAGCTAATTGCTCAGATTTAGCATTATGAGAGTGTTTTTTGGCTCCCCTTATGTTGACTATAATAGGGTTTGGGAGAAACCCTAATTTTGCAAGAAAGTGACCCCCTTTCTGTTTTTAACATATGCCTATAAGAGCACAGTCTCATCGACATCGCAGGACACCATGGTGGTATTTATTGCATAGCATGTTGCCCTAGGCCCTTGAATGGTCTTATGCCTCAACATGTGCATTAGGGTTTGAGAGAATTATATGTTTTCCTTAACATCCTTGAAACCTTAGGCATTGGTGATTGAAGTTCCAACCTTGATGTGAATTAATCATTACTCTCGGGGGTGATTATCATCTTCACCTTCTCATCTTATCTTGAAACTGGATCACTCATATGCATCAGGGTTTACAAGGTACCTCATATAGCATTAGTCCTCATTCCCTCTCATTTCATTAGGGTTTGTGCATGTAGTTGTTTTCGGGAGTTATCTTGTCATCAACTTGCATTTGCAAGGGTGTTTTCCCATTGGTCATATTGCCCATGTGCCCTTATGCTCTACATTAATTTAGGGTTTGGATTATCATGGTCTTGTCCATATGTTATAAAATCCTAAGTTGTCGTAGCCATGAATCAAAGGTTAAAACTTCTTCCTCTTGAATTTCACTTTGGCGTGTATTACACGACTTGCTTTCCACCAAGTTTTAAGGAATCATATCCATCATATCCATGAGCATCGGCATTATTTTCCCAAAATAAGGTTTGTTTATGTGCGAGAGAGTAAGCATCCAAAGCTTGGAATTTCACTTCATATGTTAATATTAGAATAAATGTTTGAACATTCAAGTCATAATGTTTTACAAAACCACCTAGAAAGTCTCTAGTGTAATCATCGCAAGATATACTTAAGTTGAGGATAACCTTATCGTGCTCGCTGAAGTACTTACTTAATGCATGCTTGGAATATTGTTATTTGGTCACTACGACACGAATGTGCACTCCAAAGTAGAGCATAAAAATCAAATGGTAAAGGGAGTTAATGAGTTCTAACCATTACGAGAGAGAGAGAGAGAGGATGAGTTGTGCTTTTCTTTTGGGTGATATGAACATTTATATACAAGACAGATGCCATGGGAATATGACACGTATGTATGTATATTATTAACAAGGACCTTTTAATGATGTTAATATGTTATTAGTGTGCAAGCGAAACCATAGAATGGTGCGACCATACAACCTTTTCATTTGTGGATGCGACCAATGCATTGGAGAATGGGAGCTGTAGGAAATGACTTTATGATCGCACACTAGATTTTCGGGCCTGAATATGAACCAAAATATTTAAGCTTAATGAAATCAGTGTTGCACTGGTCGCAGTGGGTTCCAGAAATGCGAACAATAGTTATCTTTCTCCACTCGTTGAAATCGTCTTTCATATGAGGCATGTTCTACTACAGTAATGCCCATGATGCTATGTGTCCTGCGATGGGGGGGTTATACTCCAAGTTATAAGGTTTTCTTTGCGACTATGTTGGCAAGATTATAGAGTTACTTTCTTTCATATGACCTAAGAAGATTGAGTTTATCTCTGAAGGTGATCCTCGACGAGCTATCGCATATTTGCAAAATGTTGTTTGCCTATGTGGATGACCCAGTTCCAACACCGATATCATTAGCATTTCAAGGATAGTACGAAAGGGGGTTATCCAGTCACTATTTCAAGAATTTCGAATTGGCCAAGTGAATTTAGTGCATAAGGATGCCTCACACATTATAGTTGAATCCAGTCGAGACTCACATCGATGGCATTAAATTCATGGCTAAGGCCACAAATCAATCGTTGAGTTGCAACCTCAGGTAACAACTGGAAAGTGTGACTTCTGGCCAGTTGTGACTAGTTGCTGAGTCGTAGTCTCAAGAAGTAGGGGTTGGTGCAACCTACCCAACCTGGTGACCAATGTTACGTCCACTAGTTGCATTGCATAATCACATATGAATGCCCCAGAAAATGTGACCAGTGCGACTAGTTCTACTCTCCCTTTGTTTTGACATTGTGTGGAGGCCATCAGTATTGATTACATCAATGAGATTGAAGTGCTCACTATTGCAAGTGACATAAACCATATCAAGAGACATAATTCATGTATGCCTCTTGTCTATGGTTGTTGGAACCTTGGTGAGGCTCTAAGAATGATTGTTGAAGGAGTTGTTGTGATCAAGGCTAAAGGAGAAGCCAATACTTGGAATGTATTGAAGCAGTAGGACATGCAAGGTCTGTGT
The DNA here is from genome assembly GCA_034641835.2 of Pinus albicaulis. Taxonomy (NCBI): domain Eukaryota; kingdom Viridiplantae; phylum Streptophyta; class Pinopsida; order Pinales; family Pinaceae; genus Pinus; species Pinus albicaulis. The sequence goes on from CM076574.1 coordinate 594,476,899, forward strand.
TGGGTAATATATGTGAGCTATAGAGCTTGGATGATAATACATCTCTACCTTCGCTAAACAAATTTTTTCTCCCTCTTAGCTTGGGAGGCAAACCAAACAACTAGAAAGGTTGCATGTTGTAAGTTTTGCAACAAGAGGCATCCCTACACATGCTAATGTTTCCTTGGTGGTGTAGTTGACCTGTGATAGTGTTTTTGTAGATTTGGGCATGTTCACAGTGTCGATCTAGCTCGTCGGCCCCGAGGAACTGTACATGTTGTATCTCACTATAATGACTCCGCAAAGGGACTGAAATTGAAGCTGTTGGATACTTCCTAGTGTTCATTCATGCCCCCACAACTAGTTAAATTACACAGTTGTGGAGTTGTAGTCAACACCCATTCAACTGCAAGCCCACAGGAAAAATATTGGTTGAAGATACATAGGGGAACTATAAAATCCAATCTCTCTGACAACGTTGTGGCACAACAATTAAACACACAAGGGTCTAAATTGATTATTTGTTAATATCATTCTTTCAATTAGTTGAATGTGCTTGTAGTATCATTATTTGATTATAAATACATATGACCCATATAGGGTGCCATCTAGCGAGTAAGGTGGTTCCTTACAAAGCTCCAGGAACCTTGCAATAAACTCAAAGGTACCTAGAAATTGCATTATTTCAGCAATTGGGCAATAAATGTTCTAGGGTCTCCAAGAACCCTCAACATCCTCCTCTTCTCACTCATCGTAATGCAAGTATCACTCACCAATATCTCAACAGTTATGCTAAGATTGATTTGAGCATGTAAAGGTCAATAGGAATGAGAGAGCAGTGAAAAAGTTGAAGATTCATGATGGGAGGTCAAGGGTCAGTTGAGGCTAGGACTAGATAAATGACTTGTGCTTCAAAGCTAGAGGCACTCAGCACTTCGTAGCTAGTAGAGGGAGTTGTAGTGAGGCTAGGGCTTTGGCGAGGGAAGCATGCTAATATGTACCAAGTGCCAAGGTGTGATAATGTGTGTTAAGGAGTGTTATTGATTGTTAGGGAAACACTAGGGAGAACTAGGTCAAAATGCATGAAAATGAATGAATTATAAGAGTGTGTGACATGTAGTGTCAATGAGTTCCATGTGTGTTAAGGAGGGAGTGACATGGTATTTTAGGCAATGCTAAGGCATGCTCGAGTGCCAAGGAATCATGTAACCAAGATGTGCCAGGTGCCATGGTGTGCCAACACGTGCTAGGAAGTGTTACAAAATGCCAGGGAAATAGAAGGAAGCACTGGGTTAAAATAATGCATGGAAATGAATGAATAATATTTTGTGATAGGAAGTGTCAGTGAGTTCCAGGTGTGCTAAGGAGGGAGTGAAAATATCTTCTAGAGAGTGTTATGACATGCTAGAGGCCAAGGAATCACACCAAGATGTCCTAGGTGCTAGGGTGTGCCATTGCATGCTAGGGAGTGTTAGGGAGTGCCATGGAAACACAAGGGAGCACTAGTTTCAAATGCATGGAAATAAATGAATAAGAGTGTGTGACAGGGAGTGTCAGTGAGTTCTATGTGTGTTAAGTACGAAGTGACAAGGTATGCTAGGTAGTGCCAAGGAATGTTAAACTTCTAGGGAAAAATTCTAAGATGTGCCAGGTGCCACATTGTGTCAATGCATGCCAGAGAGTGTTAGGGAGTGCCATGGAAACACAAGGAGGAAGCAGTTCAAAATGAATGGAAATGAAGGTTGAATAAGACTGAGTGATAAGGAGTGTCAATAATTTCGAGGTGTGTTAAGGAGGGAGAGACAAGGTTATATGTTAGGTAGTGCCAAGGCATGCTAGAGTGCCATGACATATCAGGGAGTGCTAACACATGCCACATAGTGCCAAGGAATGCATGGGGTCCTAACACATGCCACATAGTGCCAAGGGATTATTATATGTTCCAAGTGCTATGGCATGTCAATATGTAAAATATGTTTCTCAATTTTTTTAGGGCCACAGTTGGACATGAGCATTGACTTGGTAGCTTGTAGCTTGTTAAGTGGGTTAAGTTGAAATTTTACCTGAGTAGCCTAAGATGAGTTATATTAAATTCTTAGGTGCAAAAGGCATAGTGTAGTTGTAGTAACCGTACCTTGGCCAAGTTTTTGTAGTCAATATAAGACTTGGTCGGTTCCCAAGTCCCAAAAACATTGAGGGTAGTTGTGAGGGCATGATAGCTAGGGTGTTCCAGGGTGTCACAAGGAATGAAAAGGCATGCTAACACATATTATAACTTTTAAATTCATGATGAAGAGTGCTAGGGAGTGCTAGTGAATGACAAGGGAGAACTAGGTGAAAATGCATGCAAATGAACAAATAAGAGTGTGTGCCAAGGAGTGTCAATGAATTCCATGTGTCTCAAGGACAAAGTGTGTTAAGAGAAGGTCATAATAGAACTTATAAGAGGGAATCCTATGGTTACAATAAGGGGTTGCTCAAATTGGTTTCAAATAAAGGGAGAATTTGGGTTGGGCACAACATTATTTTCCCAGTGACTTGTTTGGGTTCCCAAGTTGCAAAAAAAGTAAGGCTATCTATGAGGGCATGAAAAATAGGAGTGCTAAGGTGTGACAGATAATGCGAGGAATTAATAACACATGCTAGACAATTCCAAGGCATGTTAGGCATGCCAAGACAAGGCAACTGTTAAGGCATGCCAAGATGTGTCGGGTGCTAAGGTGTGGTGTGAAAACATGCTAGGGAGTGTTAGGTCCAAGTGCTGGGGAAACACAAGGGAGAAATAGTTTCAAATGCATGGAAATGAAGTGTCGACGACTCTCGGGTGTGCTAAGGAGGGAGTGACAAGGTATGTAATGTAGTTCCAAGGAATGCTAGAGTCTTAGGGAAGCATACCAATATGTGTCAAGTGCGAGGGTGTGCCAATGCATGCTAATGAGTGTTAGGGAGGGATAGGGAAACACAAGGGAGTAATAGGTTAAAATTAATGGAAATGAATGAACAAGAGTCTGTGATAGGGAGTGACAGTGAGTTCCGGGTGTGTTAAGGAGAGAGTGGCAAGGTGTGCTAGGTAGCACTAAGTCATTCTAGAGTGCCAGGGTGGCATGCGAGCAAGATGTGTCAGGTGCGAGGGTGTGCCAAACATGTGCTAGGAAGTGTTAGGGAGTGTTAGGGAAAAAAAAGGGAGCACTAGGTAAAATTAGTGCATGGAAATAAAAAAATGATAGTTTGTGACAGGAAGTGTTAGTGAGTTCTAGGTGTGCTAAGGAGGGAGTGACAAGGTATGCTAGAAGTCAAGGAAACATGCCAATATGTGCTAGGTTATAAGGTGTGCCAATGCATGTTAGGGAGTGTTATGGAGTGACAAGGAAAGTCAAGGGAGCACTAGTTTCAAATGAATGGAAATGAATAAGAGTGTGTGATAGGGAGTTTCATTGAGTTATAGGTGTGCTAAGGAGGGAGTGACATGGTATGCTATGTAGTTCCAAGGAATGTAAAATATGGCATGTCAAGATGTAAACTATGTTTCTTGGGTGTTTTATGACCACATTTGGATGTGATGAGCCTTGTCTTGGTAACTTGTTAAGTGGGATCAATTGAGATTGGACATGAGTTGTCTAAGATGAGTTGTTACATGTAGTTCTTAGGTGAACAAGGCATATGTTGAATTTCCACAACACATGAGAATTTGGGTTTGGCCTTAGAATCTTTGATGCAAACACACTCAAGTGCCACAACACATCTTTTCATAAAGAAATCTACACACATCAGGGAATCAACTAGTGCACATAATTTTTTTTAACTTTTTCAAACCGTTCTTCGTTAAATTAAAAACTATAATAGAATATGCTAGAGCTCGCGTACTAGGGATGATGGCCCTTTAAAATCACATTGATACAAGGAATACAAATAGGGCTTGGTGTTAGTCCTTTGACAACCAATATACCTTGAACAAGACAACACTTGACCCACTATTTGATGGTGGCCACACATAGCCATTTAAATCCACGTGTATTGAACACATCTGGCTAGTTCTATTGCCTCCCATTACGCATCTCCTCAATCTTCCTCTATCAATGAACTCAACTCATTTATATTACTGAACTAGGCCCAAAAAACGTTTCCCTCTATCTACCTCTCTTTTCCTTTAAGGTCTGCAACACTTAAGGTTTTTGATCAGTTGTTCACAATTTCGTTGTGAAAACTCTTTGGTATGACCACTTTTTCCATAATACTTCTCCAAGATGACAAGTGTAGGGATATGGATGTTTCCCTTCTTCTCAATGATGCAATACAATGAACTATGGCTAGTTGGCTAGCCCACTTGACTACTACTTTAGTCCTTCAAAGTATGCACGTCCTTAGGCCCAATACACCTACCCTTCTACCAGTCTTGTTTTCCTTCACAAGTACAGGACTTAGAGCTCTTCTTTGACAGCCTCCTAAAAACCCTCCAATTGTACTTGGACTGCCATCAAATTTCCCAACCACAATAAATTATTTTACTGATCTAGTTCTCACAAGACTGCCTTCATCTAGGTCTCTTCAAATATGCAACCTAATAGTGATTTGAGTCCTCTCAAAATCACTATTCTTTTGTACCAATTTCTTTATTTTCCAATCTATGAACAAATATGAACTACTCATCTTATCATCCTTCTAAGAATTTGTAGATGACTGAAGTAGGGTCACAAATCATCCATTAATTGTCCATTGACTAACTATTTATAGGATACTTCAAATCTCTGTCCAAAACTCTATGGAAAGTCCAACCAATCAACTCCTCTTCATGTCAATCCATTCCTCATATGGCACATTTCTTCTGCTCCATATTCTACTCAGGTTCCACCTTCCTTTGGATTTTCTATCTCTACACATACTTCTGCAAATCATCTTCCAAATTTGTGGTATATATTGCAGAGATAAACCTCTCTCTAAGGGTCACAACTCCTCTTCTTCTATGCATATTTGTCACGGTCTTAATGGCATACCTTATGGATTGAACATGTTAGGAAACTACCCTAAATAGGGAATTATACTTCTATTATAGTTTCTTTACAACAAACCATATCCACCCATAGAAAAAACAACAACTCTTTCCTCCACAAGAGACTCAGCCTAACTCATATGGATCCATAGATTTTTGTCATTTATTTGACTGAATATTGACCTGAACTTTAGATCTCTACGACCCTCAAACTACGATTACCTTAGTAAATATTACACTTGTGACTACTTCTATTCTCACCCTAAATTCTAGTATAGACCCTCCTCCATTTGTGTTGGTATTTATCATAGACCTTGCAACCTAGTAACCACCACAAGGTAGGGTCTCAACCCTCTCTACTATTTAAAAATTTGATGTGGCCTTCACATAGAAACACCACTGAAATCACATGCCCAAATTCTCATGAGTCACCTCTCTTGAGCTTGATCTTCCATAATAAAACCAATAATATGCCATCCTACTTCATATATCGAACCCATTAAGGTATGTGAAATTCTTGTGAACCCTCACCTAATGATCTTACTCTTGGTGGATGATCATGGCCTCCCTTTAGCAACGCTTACTTAGCCCTTCAACTTGACCTACTTTAGGAATACATCTCTCCTGGACTCCTTGATCAAATGAGCTCCTTATCACTTGATGTTCTTGCCTTCATACTAAGGCATCCTTAAATAGCTTTTGCTAGCTAGGCCTCTTAAGGATTCTTTAGAACTTAAGAAATTTATCTACTTAGACCTTAGGAAATATTATTTTTCTTTTCAATTTTCTTTTATATTTTAAACCCCATCTCGGGTCCAAAGCCCCTTCGCTTGGGTTATTTTCCCACAAAGCCTTTTTTGGCCAAACTCACACAAACCCATCTCACTAGGCTTGTGGAGTACCTCCCAAGCTACACAATTAAACATGATATTTGTTGGGTATGTGTTATATTCTTTCCATGACTAGCCCCACGCACTGTACATTGCATCGGGCACAACAAGGGGGTCACAGGGGGGGCGACAGCCCTGCAATTTTTTTTTTGGTGTGCGGTCCCACTCATAGGCGGACCCACCCATGTTTTGTGCATGGGTTTGCACATGGTTTTGGGTTACGATGGTTTTCGGCCCCTGGTATTTTGTAGATCCGGTCAAGGGAACTACGGTTATGTTCTAATCCAAGGTTAATGGATTGGGGTTTATGTATACTTCGACATGTATATATATGTGTTGTAACACTAAAAAGAATATAATGAAATATCAAGCTGGTCATCCCGATTGGGGATCTAGGGGAAAATATATGTGTTTATCTGTTTTATGTTTTATGCTCTCGCTATTGTTTATTTTCTGTTATAAGGTTCATGTGTAGATAATTTCTGTTCAGGGTTAAAACCTACATTTGGTATCAGAGCAATTTCGGCTTCAAGGGGATGCCTTTGCTGCTGAGGGTTTTTTGCTTGGGGCCTGAGGTAGACCCTGTTCAGTGGGAGATTTGCGAAATCGATTCTTGTGTTGAAAGTAGATGGCGAGTGGCAGAAAGATAGAGATCAAGAAATTTAATGGTCAGAGTTTTGAGTTGTGGAAGCTCAAGATGGAGGATCTGCTGGTGGATAAAGATCAGTGGATTGCGGTAGATCCAGGTACTAAACCAACGACAATGTCAGATGAAGACTGGAAGAAACTGGATCGGAAGGCTAAGAGCACAATACGGTTATGTGTCTCAGATTCAGTATTGTTGAATGTATCTGGGGAAGCTACGGTGAAGAATTTGTGGGAAAAACTTGGGACTTTGTACCAATCTAAGTATCTGGTGAATAAGTTGTTCTTGTGGAAAAAGTTGTATAACCTGAGGATGAAGGATGGAGAGTCAGTGACAGAGAATTTGAATGCCTTCAATACTGTGGTAAGTCAGCTGTCATCTATTGATATTAAAATCTCAAATGAAGATAAGTGCATCAGTTTGTTGTGTTCTCTACCAGACTCGTGGGACAGTTTGGTTATTGCAATAGGTAGCAATACAACTACCTTGAATTTTGATGACATTGTCTCAGCCTTGCTGTCGGAGGAAATGAGACGGAGAAATATGAAGGGTCAAAATTGAGATGCCTTATCTGCACGAGGAAGGTCCCAAAATAGAAACAAGAAAAATGTTTCGAGTGGGAGATCTAAATATCCTGGAAAGTTTGTAAAGGTGTGCTGGAAATGCGGAAAGGAAGGACACTACAAAAAGGAATGCAAATCTAAAGCTCCTAAGAAAGGAAAGGGATCTGATGATGCTCCTTCTATAGAGGCAAAAACCACCTCAGATGAAGGTGGGGATGTGTATTTGGCTTCTTCTTCAAATACACATGTAGATCATGAGTCATGGTTGATTGACTTGGGTGCATCCTTTCACTTCACTCCCCATAGGGAGTAGTTCTGCGAGTATGAGAAATATGATGGCGGCGATGTATTCCTAGGGGATGATAGGAAGGCTAGAATCGTCGGACGTGGAAAAGTCAAGCTGAAGCTGCAAGGTGGAAGGCTTAGAACACTTCTTGGTGTTCTGCATATTCTTGCATTGGCCAAAAATTTGATTTCTGTAAGCAATATGGATGATGCAGGTGTAAAAACAATGTTTGAGAAAGATGCCTGCAAGATGGTTCGGGGAGCACTGGTATTAATGCGGGGAGTTCGGACTGGAACTCTGTACAAGCTACAAGGTAGCACTGTTATTGATGGGTGTAATAGTTATGTGGTTCCTGAAAGTGGAGCGGAAAGCCTAGTTGTCTCTGGAGAAAAGACCATGCTATGGCATCAAAGGCTTGGACATATTGGAGAGAAGGGCCTTCAGATACTGCATAGAAATGGTATGGTAGAAGGTATGTCTAATTTATCTCTAGATTTTTATTTCTGTGAACATTGTGTATATGGGAAGCAGAATCGAGTGAGTTTTCCTTCTGGTGCTAAGTGGGCAAACAAGATATTCGATCTTGTGCACAGTGATGTGTTTGGACCTGTGTCAGTTCCATCACTGGGAAAGTCTGTGTACTATGTTTCATTCATAGATGACTTCTCAAGGAATACATGGATATATTTCTTGAGGAAGAAATCTGAAGTCTTTGACAAATTTAAATAATTTGAGGCTATGGTGGAAAACCAGATAGAGAAGAAGATAAAGGCATTGAGGACAGATAATGGTGAGGAGTTCTGCAAGAAGGAATTTGAAGAGTTCTGTAAGAAGTGTGGTATAGCATGACAGAAGACTGCTCCATACACACCTCCGCAAAACGGAGTTGTAGAAAGAATGAATAGAACACTGATGGAAAAGGAAAGAAGCATGCTCAGTGGTACCGGGTTAGGACAAGAATTTTGGGCATAGGCAATGGATACTGCATGCTATCTGGTTAACAGATCACCTTCATCAGTGTTGGAGGATAAGACTCCACATGAGGTATGGATTGGTAAGAAACCCTCTCTTTCAAATCTAAGGGTATTTGGATTTGATGCATATGTACATGTTCCAAAGGAGAAAAGGACCAAGTTGCATAATAAATCTGAAAGGTGCATCTTTATTGGGTATAAGGATGGTTTAAAGGGTTACAAGCTTTGGAACCTAGAAACAAGGAAGGTTGTGTACAACTGAGATGTGGTGTTTAGAGAGGTGAAAGATGTTGTTACACATGAAGTCCTACAGAAAGAACCTGAGAAGATAGAGTTTGAGCTAAAGGAGGATGAATCAGACTCTACAACAGAAGAAGACTCAGAAGAGGAAGAGCCACAAACTCCAGCTATGAGAAGATCAGTTCGGGAAAGAAGGAAACCAGATAGGTATAGTCCATCTGCTTTCTATTCAAGTTTTTCTTTAACTATAACTGATGATGATCCCATAACTATCAGGGAGGCAGTAGATTTAGAGGATGGAAAACTTTGGAAGGAGGCCATGGTTGATGAAATGGCATCCTTGCATAAAAATGAGGCATGGGATTTGGTGGAGTTTCTGGCTGGAAGGAAGCCCATCGAGAGAAAATGGGTGTTTAAGAAGAAGATGAATGTAGAAGGCAAGGTGGAGAAATACAAAGCTCGATTGGTAGCAAAAGGTTATTCCCAGGTGCCGAGAATTGATTTTGGTGATATTTTTTCTCTTGTTGCCAAAGTTACTTATATTAGATTACTTTTATCTATTGCTGCTGCATTTGATTTTGAGATAGAACAGATGGATGTGAAGACAACATTTCTTCACAGGGATCTAGAAGAGGAGATCTACATGAAGCAACCTAAATGCTTTATGGTGAAGGGTAAGAAAGAACTGGTATGCAGGTTGAATAAGTCTCTGTATGGGTTAAAACAATCACCAAGGATGTGGTATCAGAAATTTGATACCTATATATGGGGACTTGGATTCACTAGAAGTAAGGAGGATCACTGTGTTTATTTTAAATTAATTGGTGACCATGTTATTTATTTGGTCTTGTATGTGGATGATATGTTGTTGATTGGAAATGACAAAGAAATTATCCAAGATTTGAAGACCCAACTGTTCTCCAAATTCGACATGAAGGATCTTGGTGTTGCAAACTATATTTTGGGCATGGAAATTAAGAGAGATCAAGCAAAGAGGAAGCTCTGGTTAAACCAGAGGAAGTATGTCGAGACTATATTGCAGAGGTTCAATATGCATGATAGTAAACCGGTGAATGTTCCTATTCTTGTAGGTGTAAAGCTGTCTGCTGAACAGTGTCCCAAGACACAAGAAGAAGAGGAGTATATGTCCCGTGTTCCATATGCAAGTGCAGTGGGTAGCATGATGTATGCAATGGTCTGTACTAGACCAGACATTGCACATGCAGTGGGAGTATTGAGCAGGTTTATGTCAAACCCAGGGAAGGAGCATTGGACAGTAGTGAAGCGGGTTTTCAGATATGTACGTGGCACTAGTGATTATGGCTTGTGCTACCGGGGAAGACCAGGATTGGAAAGAATGTTGGACATTCGTGGTTTTGTTGATGCAGACTGGGCTGGAGATCTGGACCAAAGAAGATCTACAAGTGGGTATGTGTTTAGCCTATTTGGAGGTGCAGTCAGTTGGATGAGTAAAAGACAATCTGTAGTGGCGCTTTCAACTACAGAGGCAGAATACATAGCAGCCACTCATGCAAGCAAGGAAGAAGTTTGGTTGCAGAGATTGTGTTCAAGTATGGGGTTGGTACAACAAGCTATAAGGATAGACTGTGATAGCCAAAGTGCAATTTTCTTGGCTAAGAACCATGCTTATCATTCAAAGACAAAGCACATTGATGTTCAATATCACTTTGTTAGAGATATGGTTGAAGCTAAAAGGGTGTTGTTGGTAAAGGTGGACACTTTGAAGAATGTTGCAGATGCATTGACGAAGTCTGTGAGCACTCAGAAGTTATCTTGGTGTAGAGAAACAATGGGTGTTGAAGAATTGGCCCAATTACTAAGCTCTCCTGTGGTCCCCTGTGGAAAGAAAACAACAAGTGGGAAAATTTTGGGTATGTGTTATATTCTTTCCACGACTAGCCCCATGTGCTGTAAGTTGCGCCGGGCGCAACAGGGGGTTCACAGGGGGGGCAGCGCCCTGGAAATTTTTTTTTTGGTGTGCGGTCCCACTCATAGGCAAACCCACCCATGTTTTGTGCATGAGTTTGCACATGGTTTTGGGGTACGATGGTTTTTGGCCCTTGGTATTTTGTAGATCCAGTCAAGGGAACTATGATTATGTTCTAATCCAGGGTTAATGGATTGAGGTTTATGTATGCTTCGGCATGTATATATATGTGTTGTAACACTAAAAGGAATATAATGAAATATCAAGCTGGTCATCCCGATTTGGGATCCACGGGAAAATCTCTGTGTTTATCTGTTTTATGTTTTATGCTCTCGCTATTGTTTATTTTTTGTAATAAGGTTCATGTGTAGATAATTTCTGTTCAGGGTTAAAACCTATTGTTGGGAAAAATACTGAGAGGGGGGGTGAATCAGTATTTACTGCATAATCAAATCTTTTTACTTTTCATTCCTTAAAACCCATACGCTACTTTCCTTCAGTAAACTAGCGTATATACGCGGATCCCCTTTATGAAACTAGCGTATACACAGAGATCTAGATATGTCATTAAATATTCACTTCTATTATTCCATCATTCATTCATCAGATGTTCAATAAACAGTAAACATGTGCAGTAAGAACAGAATAAACCATCACACAAAGCATCACACATGAACACCGGGATTTTTAGGTGGAAACCCAAGTCGGGAGAAAACCACCGCTGCAGTTGCTCAGCCTTCAATATTTTATTATAGAGAAAACATCTTACAACATATGTGCTGGCGCAGACTTGACCAGCACGCAGGCACCCACCTGCGCTCGTTTACCAGCCTCTTCTGGAAGGGAGCTACGACCCCCTGACTCGTTTACCAGCCTCTCCTGGAAGGGAGCTACGACCCCCTGATCTCGTTTACCAGCCTCTCCTGGAAGGGAGCTACAACCCCCTGACTGAAGGCTACAACCCTCAGCACCTCTTTGGACCACGTTTCATCAATTTTCACACTGGATCCAACAACTTCAATAGAACAACACTTGCAGGCCACCTTTCATCATATTTTCACACTGGACCCTTTCCATACTTTTAAGCACAAACATACATCACCAACAGATACATATCAACACAGATCAGATAGCAGAAACACAGCAGAATAGATCAGATATTTCATACCCCTTGCTTCAGCAAACCCTAGTTTGCATACGCGCTTTCCCTTCACTGATGTCGCGTATATACGCGCTTCCGTCCATACAAACCAGCGTATACCTCAGTGTATATTTCATTGCGCATACGCGCTTTGACTTCATAGAAGCCGCGTGTATACGCGCTTCCGCCGCGGCGAAGTAGCGTATAGATCTTCAATGATTATAGAGCTGCATACTTCATCAGATCAGATGTTCAATTCAGATTTACCCTTTTCACTTCAGACAGATGTTCGCCTAGATGTTCGCCTCATCACAGATCTAGGCCTTCCATAAGCAGATCTAGTAGATACAAGTGCATTTCAGATCTAGATCCCCTTCTTTATCATTGGTGCATCATACATTCAGATTTATCTTCAAGTGTAACCCTTTCCATTCAGATCTACTTCAGAGAGAAGTATTCATTCAAGCTCAGACATCTTGCACCCACACTCATGATTTGCACAATGAATTTCTTCTCCTTATATAGGATTATCCTTTTTCAATACCATGATCCCCTTTTTCAATACCATGGGCCAAAGCAATACCATGAGCCCAAAACTACCTGGACGGGGTCAATTAGGCGGATCATTACCCAATACAATGGGTCAATACCATGGTGGTTACCCTTGGTTTTGTACTTTTTGAGCGCTTTAGCCCATACGCGACTTGGCACGTTCTTTTCCGTGTGCATACGCGACTTCACCTAGGAATATCCGCGTATACATAGAGACATACTCTTTTCATCATTCTTTGAGCACATTCTGAATTCCTTTCTTCATTGCCTTCTGTACACACTATAGAAACATCATATTTTCTTCATCAGGAACATATTCTCTCAAGCACAACTTCATCAAGTAAGTTGTCATCATCTTCATCAAGTGGGTTGCCAACACTTAGCATCATATTGTCAACAAACATCATATCACATCAGATTTACATCATTTACTAAGTCCATCAAGTCAAGCATAACTTCATCAGGTGGATTGCCATCAAGGACAACACATGTCAATAGTCGCATGTCTTCATCTTCATTCAGTGGGTTGCCATCAAGGACAACATCCTGCATCATATTTCCAACAATCTCCCCCTTTGGAATTGATGGAAACCATGATGGTGTTTGGTTATCACAACAGATAGATACATTAAGAATACAATGACACCATGTCATTCTCCCTATTTGCCATGTCACTCTCTCCATTTTTGGCATCATTCAAACACCATGTCACTCTCCCCCTTTGACATCAAGGGCAAAGGGCACATCATTATCTTCATTCAAACACCATGTCACTGGGCAAAGGGCACATCATTATCTTCATTCAAACACCATGTCACTCTCCCCCTTTGACATCAAGGGCAACAGGCGGATCAAAACCAACACACTCACCCCCTTTTCTCCTCATGTAGAAGAAGCGTTCTGCAGATCTGATGTATACTGAAGTGACCAAGCTCCCCCTGAGTTCATGTTGAATCTTCAAACATATTTTCAATGAAGTACATGACTCTATGAAGTTCCTATCACCAATGACTCATACTTACATCAAATATCCAACCAAGTGGATTTACATATGAGACTCAAGTACCCAACCAAGTGGGTTTACAAATTTGACTCAGCTACCCAACCAAGTGGGTTTACAAAAATGACTCAGCTATCCAACCAAGTGGGTTTACAAATTGACAAGTCCTTACATGACTGAATATTACAATTTTACAACATGGGTCTCAACCAGACCTTTTCATCAAAGTACAAATATGAATTTTCATAATTAATACCAAAAAGACCTCAAGAGAGATCATATATTAGAACCACCATAATGCCAGCAATGCATTATACTCAGCAAAACTAATGCTCCCCCTGAATCTGTGCAACCAAGCAATCTTTCCAAATGACTAAGGCTCCCCCTTAGTTTGTGCATCCTGAAAACTTCCACCATCAAATCATCAAGGCATCTTCATCAAAACATTAGAAACAGAATTATGAGAAATGGAACACCACTAGAGATACCAAACAGTATCAGAGATACCAAACAGCACTGCAGCTGTGCTGAAGAGAGCTGAACCAATCAAAAATTGTCAGCAATCAGTCATACGTGATTTTCTGTGCATGAACTCGCGTACATACGCGACTGTGTTTCAGGAAACCCGCGTATCCCAAGCCATCTTCTAAATTTCAACCAGATCTGATTCTCTGTGAGGTAAAGACAGTGTTCAGCTTCTTTCTGAGACATTTGAATGCTTCCCTGGACTACAGATAGATAGAACGATGTAGATGTGTCTTCAAGCGTCATCCAACGGTTGTGGCATCAGTACAATAGTAACCAAGCCTTCAGTTTCTTTGCAGCATCAATACAATTTTTCCTAGAGAGATTCTCATATCAGAACAACATCTTCACATAGGTGTCAAGCAATCATCCATGTGGTCCAACACCATCCTACATCACCATGACCTTTAAGATTTAACATGAAGTAACATATGTAGGAACAGATCTCAGCCATAGTAACGACTATGCATGAACTATTCTTATCTCTGAATCATAAGACTTCCAATTTTATCCAGCAGATAAACTTCAGCAAGCAGTAAACATAGTTCATCTCATCATCATAAACCATGTACCAATTCATCATTATTTGAGCATGAGTATCACAAAAACCAAAGAACAAGCAGTCATATTGCCAACAATGCAATCATTAGTATTCAACCTGCTGCTCCCCCTAAACCAATGCTCTTCCTTAGCTTGCAATCTGAAGCACCTTCAACAGCAAGTCATCAGCAACAATCTCTGAATTATAAGACTTTCATCTCAGCAACGAATGCTCTTCATCATAAAGCAACCAGGCTTCATCCATAATCTTCACACAAGAACCCATGTATCAATTCATTATCATGAGTATAACCAGAATGATGCTAACAGTGCAATCATCAGCAGTCAGACTGATGCTCCCCCTGGACCTCTGCTCCAGATCTTCAGCTATCAGATAAATTCTCTTATCATCAATGCATACGCGACTGTGTCTGCTGAAACTCACGTGTATACGCGACTTTTGTTAATATAACCCGCGTATGGAAAGTGAAGCATAGAAAATGTTCATCTTTCTTCATTTCCTCCTGAGTTTGTACCTCCTGTACCTGTCCTTTCTTCACACCAGATGCACTGTCAAAAATACATATAACCAGAATAATCAAATCAACCATGAGAGTCATCATGCATTGCTCCCCTTGTGACGATACATTAATAGATCTCATAATGTATCTCACATCATTCCTGCAGTCAATAAGAAATGTCAGCTTCAGAAGCAGATGACTGCAGTAGGGTCAGAATTCCCTACGTTTCTGATCGGTCCTCCTTCTTTTTCCACATTTGCTTGAGCTTTCCAACTGTGTGCTGAAAATTGTCCATTTTCCCAGATCTGTTCATCCTGCATTCTTTTTCTACATGTCCATACTTGTTACAGGAATAACATCTCATATGTCTAGAGTAAAAAGAATTATAATGAGTATTTCTGATCTTCTTTCTTTTACAATCAGCTGCTTTATGTCCATACTTGTTACATGAGAAACAATATCCCTTGAAGCTACCAGAGTACCTGTTTATTTGTGGCTGAATTGTTCTGCTTCTGCAATTTGCTGCAACATGCCCATAGTTATGACATTTAAAACATTCAACGTTCTTGAATGAATTCCTTTGAGAATTCATGATTGTTGGTTGATCTTTTGTTTCTTTCAACACATCGGGTTTTGCATTGACATCTTCTGAATTTTTGGCACTTCCTTGTGAGCTAGATTCTCCTTTAACAGTTTCATGGAAACCAAGACCATGTTTGATAGCAGGAGACCTTTGATTACTCAGAATACTGTCCAAAATGTTAGTACTATCATGAAACCTCAAAAGTTTAACTTTTTCTTCTAATTTACCTTTGAGAATGTTTACCTCAACCTCCAAGGCTTGACATTGCTTTGTCATGCTTCCTTCTTTTCTTCTTCCATCTTCAACTTGATCCTTCAGATTTAGAATCTCTTCTTTGAACCAATCTTCGTTTCCTTCACATGTTTGTTGCAGCTCTTCATTCTTCTTATTTGATTTTTCCAGATCTTCTTTGAGAGAGATGATTTCTGCTTCAAGGCCTTCCTTTTCAAATAACAGAGATTCTTCATTCTTCTTATTTGATGCTTCAAGATCTGTTTGTAGAAAGATGATTGCAGCTTCAAGTCCTTCATTCTTCTTGCTTGATTTTTCGAGATCTGCATTTAGATCGTTGATTTCTGCTTCTAGATCTTTAATACGATTTTGATACTTGTTCACCTAACCATTCAACATTTCTATTTGTTCTTTCATTTGAGAGATCATTTCTTTGTTGATAGAATCTTTCTTATCAATTGCTCTTTGTTGTTCTTCATCTTTGATCTTGAGAGCTTTCTCTATTTCCAAAACACTACTTTCACAAATTTCATTATTGTTTGTACCATCAAGATCATGCAAAGGATGACCCCAATCACTATCTGATTCATCTTCTTCAATTTCTGCTAACCATGTTTTCTGAGTAGGCTTCGTAGGCTTGTTTTGAGTAGGCTTCTTCTTTTTCTTCTTTGCCATGAGCACTTGTAGAGCTTCGTCAAAATCTGTTTCATCTTCTTCAATTTTTTCTATACATGATTTCTGAGATATCTCCTTTCCTTGAGTAACCTTCTTCTTTTGCTTCTTTTCCATGAGCACTTTCAGATCATGGTCAGAATCTTCCTCATCTTCACTGGACACTTCATCATCATCTTCTTTTGCATAATAACTCTTTCTCTTTTCAAATTGTTTCCCTTTACCATGTTTTTCTCTATAAGGACATTTAGCAGCATAGTGACCAACTTTTCCACACTCAAAACATTTGAAGGGAAGCTTACCTTTGAATCTTCCAGTACCTAGTTGGAGCTTTCTCACGAAATTCGCTTCTTCTTCATCGGATATATAGCTGGATTCTTTAACAACTTCCTTTTCCTTTCCTTTTGTAGATGCCTTAAAAGCAGCTTCTCTTACTTGAGAAGGGCCTCCTTGTCTCATTTCAAAAGCAGTCAGAGTACCATGCAATTGAACAATAGTAAGAGTTTGCAAATCTTGCCTTTCTTCAATAGCTGAAACTTTAGAGTCAAATTTTGAAGTCAATGATCTTAAGACCTTTTCCACTAGAGTAGTATCAGCCATGGTTTCACCCAAATTTCTCATTCGATTTACAATATCATCCAGACGAAGAAAGAAACTGGCAACACTCTCATCACTATGCATCTTCAAATTTTCATATTCAATTCTAAGAGTTTGGAGTTTTGCACTTTTTACCTTTGTGTCTCCTTCATAGCTTGGAATGATTTTGTCCCATATTTCTTTTGCTGAATGTAGCTGCATCACTTTAGCAAATTCTGATTCAAACATGCTTCCCAATAAGACATTCACTGCTTTGGCATTGATTTCATACTTCTTTCTTTCAGCTGCATCAGTAGGAATATTTGCTGGGTATTGATAACCTTCTTGCACGATTGCCCATACATCTGCACCAAGACTTTGCAGATATGCTTTTGTACGTACCTTCCAGAATATCAGATTGCTTCCATTGAATAGAGGTGGCTTTATAGACATTACTCCTTCTTGACTTCCCATTACGACGGATCTCCTTTAAGCGATCAAGCTTCTGCACAAGGACCTGCTCTGATACCAATTGTTGGGAAAAATACTGAGAGGGGGGGGTGAATCAGTATTTACTGCATAATCAAATCTTTTTACTTTTTCATTCCTTAAAACCCATACGCTACTTTCCTTCAGTAAACTAGCGTATATACGTGGATCCCCTTTATGAAACTAGCGTATACACAGAGATCTAGATATGTCATTAAATCTTCACTCCTATTATTCCATCATTCATTCATCAGATGTTTAATAAACAGTAAACATGTGCAGTAAGAACAGAATAAACCATCACACAAAGCATCACACATGAACACCAGGATTTTTAGGTGGAAACCCAAATCGGGAGAAAACCACCGCTGCAGTTGCTCGGCCTTCAATATTTTATTATAGAGAAAACATCTTACAACATATGTGCTGGCGCAGACTTGACCAGCACGCAGGCACCCACCTGCGCTCGTTTACCAGCCTCTCCTGGAAGGGAGCTACGACCCCCTGACTCGTTTACCAGCCTCTCCTGGAAGGGAGCTACGACCCCCTGATCTCGTTTACTAGCCACTCCTGGAAGGGAGCTACAACCCCCTGACTGAAGGCTACAACCCTCAGCACCTCTTTGGACCACGTTTCATCAATTTTCACACTAGATCCAACAACTTCAATAGAACAACACTTGCAGGCCACCTTTCATCATATTTTCACACTGGACCGTTTCCATACTTTTAAGCACAAACATACATCACCAACAGATACATATCAACACAGATAAGATAGCAGAAACACAGCAGAACAGATCAGATATTTCATACCCCTTGCTTCAACAAACCCTAGTTTGCATACGCGCTTTCCCTTCACTGATGTCGCGTATATACGCGCTTCCATCCATACAAACCAGCGTATACCTCAGTGTATATTTCATTGCGCATACGCGCTTTGACTTCATAGAAGCCGCGTGTATACGGGCTTCCTCCGCGGCGAAGTAGCGTATATATCTTCAATGATTACAGAGCTGCATACTTCATCAGATCAGATGTTCAATTCAGATTTACCCTTTTCACTTCAGACAGATGTTCGCCTAGATGTTCGCCTTATCACAGATCTAGGCCTTCCATAAGCAGATCTAGTAGATACAAGTGCATTTCAGAACTAGATCCCCTTCTTCATCATTGGTGCATCATACATTCAGATTTATCTTCAAGTGTAACCCTTTCCATTCAGATCTACTTCAGAGAGAAGTATTCATTCAAGCTCAGACATCTTGCACCCACACTCATATTTTGCACAATGAATTTCTTCTCCTTATATAGGTTTATCCTTTTTCAATACCATGAGCCCCTTTTTCAATACCATGGGCCAAAGAAATACCATGAGCCCAAAACTACCTGGACGGGGTCAATTAGGCGGATCATTACCCAATACAATGGGTCAATACCATGGTGGTTACCCCTGGTTTTGCACTTTTGAGCGCTTTTGCCCATACGCGACTTGGAACGTTCCTTTCCGCGTGCATACGCGACTTCCCCTAGGCCAATCCGCGTATAAATAGAGACATACTCTTTTTCATCATAGAATTAGCACATGCTGAATTCCTTTCTTCATTGCCTTCTGTTCACACTGTAGATACATCAGATTTCCTTCATCAAGGACATATTCTATCAAGCACAACTTCATTAAGTAAGTTGTCATCATCTTCATCAAGTGGGTTGCCTTTCAAGGACAACACTCAGCAACATATTGTCAACAAACATCATATCACATCAGATTTACATCATTTACCAAGTCCATCAAGTCAAGAATAACTTCATCAGGTGGATTGCCATCAAGGACAACACATGTCAATAGTCGCATGTCTTCATCTTCATTCAGTGGGTTGCCATCAAGGACAACATCCTACATCATATTTCCAACACCTATAATATTCTAGTAGTAATAATCATAACTTGGTCATGCTCCTATATTAAAGTAAGGACTTGGTTGGGTTCCCAAGTTGAAAATTAAGTAAGGGTAGTTGTGAGGGCATGGTAAATATAAAGGGTTAGGGCATGCCAAGGAATGAAAAGGCATGCTAGCACATGTTGGACAATGTCAATGCTTGTTTAGTATTGTTAAGGAGTGTCGAGGCATCACAAGGGAGAACTAGGTCAAAATGCATGGAAATGAACAAATAAGATTGTTTTCCAGGGAGTGTTAGTGAATTCAAGAGTGCCAAGGATGACGTGTGTTAGAGAAGTTCATAATACGATTTGCAAGAGGCAAGCCTACGATTGTGATAAGGGTCTCGAAAAAGAATTTTTAAACAAAGGGATACTTTGTGTTGGGAACACCACTATTTTTCCTTTATCTATTATTTTTATTTGACATGTGGCACACTTTGGCCAAATGCTCATGTTTTAAACTATTTTAGACAATTGCATATTGTACATTGTTGTGTATAATTTTTGGGGCAATCGGCTTGTGCCTACTGTCTTGTGTATCTTGTGGTTCTTGCAAACTCTCAGTTAATGCTCTACTGTTGTAATGTTCCCAATTTTAGCCTCAAGCTAAAATGTAACATTATAGTTGCACATTTTATTTTATTTTAATAAAATGGGGAAGGAGACACCTTAGCCCCTTTTAGATGAAGAAATAACACTCCTAATGTGAAAGGGGAGTGAATAAAGTAGCTGAAATAAACACCAAGGGTGTGAATGGAACCCAGCTCACTTTGATTAGTCATCTTTGACTAAAGTCAACAACGCTGCCTATAGAGGAGAAGCTTCCTAGAGAAGCTGCGCAGTTTTGGAGGGAAGAGCTTCACATGAGGGTGGAAACCCTAATTGGTGGGACCATGGTGGAGAGGAGATTCCTTTCTTTATATGGAGGTGATGGCAGCCCATTTTCCTTATGTTATGGTTTAGAGTTTCAGACTTGGGTCTGCAAGCTTGCATCCTCGGGCTGTTTAGTAGGGTGATGGTGCCCTCAGGCACTAGGGTGTTCCCGATCGGGAATCCCTACCTCTTCCTCAAGGAAGGATGAGGATTGAGCTACATTTCCTCAATCCAGCATTGGCCATAGCTTCATTCATCTTCTACAACATTATTTCTGTAGTAGAGGGGACGTTTTGTAGCTGGGTGCAGCTAGAGAGGAATTCATGGAGTCTTCTTAGCTTGTTTTCTTCAATGGTGGAGGGATCTATTCATTGGAGGAGCTGCAAGGAGGATTCCTGGGCTTCAGTTCAGATCTATTGGCATGGGCCAGCACTTCCATCATCTCCCACTATGCAGTCCATGGAGGAAACTGCATTATTTTGGAGGAGGCAGTGAGAGCAGGTTTTATGGAGCTCATCAGGAGGATGTTTATGAGACAAAGGGATCAGCCCTTTGTATTGGAGGAATTATCAGAGGAGGGAATTTTTTATTTCAGATCTGTCATAGCCTCATTCTCATTTTGTATCAGTTGCAGTGACAACTTTGTTGTCACATTTTGTGTTTCTTCGACATTTCTAGCAATCTTCATAGATTCGCTAGAAATCATGTGTTTCAACCCATTTCTCTGTTATTGGGATTATTTATTGTATTCCTTCAGCCATACATGTATTTAATTCATATTCAGCAGCTATGCCTTCATATACACTGCGCAGTTGCAGCTACTCCGACATTTTGTGGAGTTGCAGCTACTCATGTATTTCATTGTTTATTCATTGGAGGTTTGCTCTTAAATTTGAGTGGCTTTTCCCTCAACTATTTCTTGTATATTTCTACTGATATAATCATATAATGATGGCTGCATAAATTTCCCTCTTATGGTATGTTCATATTTGCAGATTTCAGTGTTCATGTTCTTATGTTGCTGTAAGCTCTCTCATTGAGCATTGTTTTAGACACCTAGATTGGGGAGATCTGAATAACCCATCTAGAGTTATTTCTTTGAGCTCATTTTCTACAGGGGAGTTTAAATAGAGTTTTAATAGGGCATCCCAGTGTTGGTTTGCCTTATTTATGCAACAAATTTCTTATACAACATCCTCAAGGACCCTGTAGTAGAAATTACCAAGGTTGAATATTGCATATCCATAGGCAGAGTCTGAGAAGGGCCAGCTAGCCTCGAGATTTATCCCTTCTTTAGAAGGATTCATATCCTATAAATGCCCCATCATTCAACCTTTGAAATGGACTTGTGATAGCTCACTGAAGAAGGAATTGGAATATCTTAAGATATTCCCGATGGAGCAGAAATTTCTAGATTTGGAACATTACAGTGGTATCAGAGCATGATCTTGGCTCAGCCTGTGCCCAAGATCGATTTCCATCAGCAAGAGGAGCTTCTCTCCAAGGAGAGGAGATTGACAGAGGAAACAAGGAAGATGAATGAAGGAAGAGGAGGTTTCCCTTCCTCTTTTCTAGACCATTGAGCACACCATTGAAGATCTGCTGAAAGGAGAAAATTTTGGAGAAATTTTCTAAAAAGGGTTTGTGGAAGGAGTAAGCCCTAGCTATTCTCATGGAGGGTGTGAGTATTCAGCCACACATGCACATCCACAACGCAGTACATTTCCCATAGCTATTGCAAGAAGTATGGATGGAAAAAGTTGAGGCCTTTGGAGGAGCAGCGCTGCAACTCAAAGGTATGATTCATGATAATTTATTTCAGAGTTCTATTTCATGTTCTTATGAAAATGAGAGATCATATGTTAAATTCACATATATTTTTACAAAGGGGATTGGTGAAAACCAATGAGAAGCATGGTGTAACAAAACTTCAAACACTTTGCATGCTTGGAGGGGAACCATGAAACAAAGATTATTCCATCTTTCTAGGGGGGGGGGAGAAATCAGGAGAATGACTTGCTAAGAGGCAAGACCCCCATTGTATGAAGGGCACTCTTCCATTTGTGAGGGTGTGGAGATATTACTCTCAAAGGAAGGCCAAGATCCAAGGCCTCTCATCAAGGAGAGATGCACTCACATGTTGGTAGAGAGGAGGTGCATATAAGAACCTATAGCACTACACCATTGGATGAAGAAGGAGAGAAGAAGGATCAGCATGAAGGGATGATGGAAATTCACCCTTATCTATTTCAGAAATTTTATGCACATGGGGAAAGAGACTGCACTGCACAGAGGAGAGAGGGAAAAATCAATCCACTCATACATGCAGTCTATTTCAGATCTTGATGTCTCACTTTTTGGAGGCTTTCCACTTGGGAGGGCACATGATCTAGAGATGATGAGAGGCATCATGTCACTTGGTTCACCACTCATTGGATTTTGGAGGGGTGGAGACATTATAGGAGTCCATTATAGCGTAGAGAGTTTGGGGATGAGCACAAGGAGGAGGGATACACTCTCTCATTTTCAGTACCACCCATTCTCATCAGTTCATTGCGTAGATAGAGTTGCTGTAGAGGTGGAGGATAGCATCTTCATGATGCATGATGACTGATCCATGGATTTGGTGAGAGAGAGGTTACTTCCCTTGGGGAAGGAATCTTTCATGCTTTGGAGTAGATGGAGGTCACTCATGCTTACGTTGCCCAGGATCGGGAGATTCTTTGGAGGTGATAGTCTCTCATGGGAGGCTCATTTTTAGAGGTCCTTATTTCTATTTGAGCATGAGAAGCTACATGATGGCATGGAAGAAACTTGGAAGATGAATTTGGCATGAGGGGATGTCAAGGTAGTAGGCAGCAGCGTGATGGAGCACCATATTGCAGAATACCAGCACTGTCTATGTGGAGGATTGGTCCAGGATGGAGGACTCAGCTTTGGTTGAGTATTCCCCAGGATCTTGGTGCATGCATGATTCTCGGATGGCCTAGATGGAGATGGTAGATACTTAGTGGATGATATGACCATCTATCATCGTGGCAGACTCTTCTTGACTAGGTTTTTCTAGTCTCAAGGAGAAATTATTTGCATGTAGCACATGAGGACTTCCTAGCTATGCACTTGGATGCATACCTTGTTTGCTAGAGGAGTTCACTTTGGAGGGAATTCATCATGATTTTCATCAGAATATGGATAGATGAATAGCCCGGTTGATTTTGGAGAGGTTGGCACAACCATTCCCTTACTCATTGGAGGAGAGGGAGAGCATTCAGTTGAGCCATTTCAGCCCAAGAGCTCTAGTGCATGATGGAGGAGGTATAATCTCATATTTTGTATTGTACTTATTTTCATTAATTGAGGAGCATGATGTATCAAGGAGGCTTGTTCCTTCTTGCATTTTTCATGAGGATGTACTTGCAGCTGCTTGTAGCCTTGATTTTGGCTATTCTTATGATGGTTTGTGGGGGAAGCCACATACTTCTTAGTGTGCACCATTGGCACCTATTTGAACTTTCATGATTCCATCTCATGAGATGTTTGTGGCAAAAAACAAGTGGCTATTTCAACAATTGTTACTTTTGATTTTGAGGCAGGCCAAGGAGGCACTGCGCAGGTTCCATGAGTGGGATTTGGAACCACTCTCCGATTGTCATTTGACAACTTGCTTCAATTGCATATTGCTCCTTATGCACTTCTGATGTTGTATATCTAATGAGGAGCATTATTTGGAGAGAATTGTATGTACAACCCATTGGGAGTATGATTCTCCCCATTGTATATGTTTATCTTGCAGGAGACACCATGGGAAAACCATGATTGCCACATTACTACTTGTCTCTTCTTGTGGAAGGAACCACTTGGAGGATTTGAGGAGGCAACTCATGGTTGATTTTCTTAATGGGGTGGCTTGGGCCATTCTTGGAGGCCATACTTTTCCAGCCCAAAGACAAAGGCATCCCCATATGTGCAGAAAATGGAGAGAGGGCCATCATGAGAAGCACAAACACAACTCTCCATTCAACCCCAACACATTTCAGGAACCGGGGGTTGAGATTTTATTTGGATGATTGCATGGATGAGAGGATCATCATTAGGAGCCAAATTTTCCCATGCACATCATCACTCCTACCTTAAGGAGGCCTTAGCATAGCAAGAAGGATTCCACTACACCTTCTATCTTTCCATGAGGAGCATTGTTATGAGCTTGAATACTTGGGAGAGAGCATTGGAGGACATATTCATTGCAACATATTTGAGTAGTGGTGGGACCATTGATGAGGAGGCCACAAGAGAAGAAGGGGGAGAAGATTTTGTTCTCTTCATGTAGTTTCTTGAGGGCAAGCAACATGTGGGAGGGGAGGACTATAATGTTCCCAATTTTAGCCTCAAGCTAAAATGGAACATTATAGTTGCACATTTTATTTTTGTTTAATAAAATGGGGAAGGAGACACCTTAGCCCCTTTTAGATGAAGAAATAACACTCCTAATGTGAAAGGGGAGTGAATAAAGCAGCTGAAATAAATACCAAGAGTGTGAATGGAACCCAACTCACTTGGATTAGTCATCTTTGACTAAAGTCAACAACGCTACCTATAGAGGAGAAGCTTCCTAGAGAAGCTGCGCAGTTTTGGAGGGAAGAGCTTCACATGAGGGTGGAAACCCTAATTGGTGGAACCATGGTGGAGAGGAGATTCATTTCTTTATATGGAGGAGATGGCAGCCCATTTTCATTATGTTATGGTTTAGAGTTTCAGACTTGGGTCTGCAATCTTGCATCCCTGGGCTGTTTAGCAGGGTGATGGTGCCCTCGGGCACTAGGGTGTTCCCGGTCGGGAATCCCTACCTCTTCCTCAAGGAAGGATAAGGATTGAGTTACATTTCCTCAATCTGGTATTGGCCATAGCTTCATTCATCTTCTACAGTGTTATTTCTGCAGCAGAGAGGACGTTGTGTAGCTGGGTGCAGCTAGAGAGGAACTCATGGAGTCTTCTTAGCTTGTTTTCTTCAGTGGTGGAGGGATCTATTCATTGGAGGAGATGCAAGGAGGATTCCTAGGCTTCATTTCAGATCTTTTGGCATGGGCCAACACTTCCATAATCTCCCACTGCGTATTCCATGGAGGAAACTGCATTATTTTGGAGGAGGCAGTGACAGCGAGTTTCATGGAGCTCATCAGGAGGATGTTTCTGAGACAAAGGGATCTGCCCTTTGTATTGGAGGCATTGTCAGAGGAGGGAATTTGTATTTTATATATGCCACAACCTCATTCTCATTTTGTATCAGTTGCAGTGACAACTTTGTTGTCACATTTTGTGTTTCTTCGACATTTCTAGCAATCTTCATAGATTAGCTAGAAATCATGTGTTTCAGCCCATTTCTCTATTATTGGGATTATTTCTTGTATTCCTTTAGCCATACATGTATTTAATTCATATTCAAAAAATATGTCTTCATATACACTGCGCAGTTGCAACTACTCCAGCATTTTGTGGAGTTGCAGCTACTCATGCATTTCATTGTTTATTCATTGGAGGTTTGCTCTTAAAGTTGACTGGCTTGTACCTCAACGATTTCTTGTATATTTCTACTGATATAATCATATAATGATGGTTGCATACATTTCCCTCTTATGGTATGTTAAAATTTGTAGATTTCAGTGTTCATGTTCTTATGTTGTTGTAAGCTGTCTCATTGAGCATTGTTTTAGACACCTAGATTGGGGAGATCTGAATAACCCATCTAGAGTTATTTCTTTGAGCTCATTTTTTTTAGGGGAGTTCAAATAGAGTTTTTCTAGGGAATCCCAGCATTGGTTTTCCTTATTTATGTAGCATCTTCCTTATACAGTTTCCTCAAGGACCCTGTAGCAGAAATTCCCGAGGTGGAATATTTCATATCCATAGGCAGAGTCTGAGAAGGGCCAGCTAGCCTCAAAATTTATCACTTCTTTATAAGGATTCATATCCTATAAATTCCCCATCATTCAACCTCTGAAATGGACTTGTGATAGCTCACTGAAGAAGGAATTGGAATATCTTAAGATATTCCCGATGGAGGAGAAATTTCCAGATTTGGAACATTACAACTGTTTATATGAAATGGAAATATATGTGAAATATTGCCTATGTAATCTATGTTCCTTAGTTTTTTTATGGCCATGGCTAGATGTGATCCTTGACTTGGTAACTTCTTAAGTGGAAAAATTTCAGCTTGGACATGAGTGGCCTAAGATGAGGTATAGGCAGTTCTTAGGTGAACAAGGCATAATCTACTTGTAGTAGGTGAAATTGATCAAGTTTTTACAGATGAAGCATACCAATGTCACATGCGCTGCAGTAGCTAAGGACTTGATTGGGTTCTCAAGTCGTGCAAAAATGTAAGGCTAGTCGTGAGGGCATGAGTTCCAAGGCATGCTAGGGAATGCTAAAATGTTCCATATAGTTTGAAGGCATGTCAAATATTCTAAGATGCGTCAAGTGCTAAGGCATGCCAAGATGTGCAAGGGTGTGACAATACATGCCATGGACTATCAAGGCAACAAAAAGGAGAAACAAGTTAAACTACAAGGAAATGAACACATCATAGGGTTAATAAGTCATCAATTTACATTTTCCGAGAGGGGCATGCTATGCGCACCAACACTAGGTGGAAATAAGTGTCAAGTGAAAAGTGTTAGTTAATTCTAAGTGCCAAATAATCCTCTATTACTTCTCTTATACTTTCCAATAATTGATCTCATATAAATTTAATTTTAAACCATGCCAAAGCATACCAAGGCATATTAATGAATGTTAGACATGCTAATGATCATCACCTCTTTAGGACTACATCTCTCTTCACCCCCTCGATAAAATGAGATTCTTATCACTTGATGCTCTTTCGTTCATCCTAAGGAATCCTTAAATATTTTTTCCTAGACCTCTTAGGAACCCTCTAGAACTTATGGGTTTTATCCACTTAGACCTTAGGAAATATTAATTTAATTTTCTTTTAAATTTTAAACCCCATCTTGGGTCCAAAATCCCTTTTCTTGGCTTCTTTGCCCACAAATCCTTTTGTGACCAAACTCAGACAAAGCCATCTCACTAGGCTTGTGGAGTACCTCCAAAGCTACTGTTAGATGGACAAATCCCTCTGATCTCCCTGGTATCCTAACGATATCTAGAAACAAATAGACAAATGTAGACCATTTTCTCTAGACCATTATGCATAAGAATTATTAACTAACTATGGAGAGATGCTCCTACCTAAAGTCCTATGCTTTACTCGAGCTTCAATCCAGTCGTTCCAGAAGATATTGATCTAGCATGTAAGATCTAAAACCAAAGACAAGAAAACAAGATCAAAAGCATCTGCAAGATATGATAATTCAAAAGCAATAATATATCTTAGTGATCAAGGAATCCAAGAATTAAATTATTCAAAATATAGATGAACAACTCAATGAGAAAAAATAATCCATTTGTATTAACTTTGAATAAAAGAAGAAACCTTACAACCTTGATGCCTTGATGTTTGTACAAGTTCTTCCGAGGTCCTGAACAACTGTTTTCCTCAGTTTGACAAGACTCAAAATCTTTGATTCAGCATTAGACTATGGCTATGAGTATGGCCTCTCTCTCATATCAATGATGCTCAACGTGGAGAGTATGATTTCTTCAGAAATTCACCTCAAAACTACCAAGTTCTAAGTACCCTTGAGACTAAAACATGGTCTCAATTTATAACAAAAAGGAGGTAGTTTTAGCTTCAATAAGGAAGGGATAAATCCCTCTCATCATGGGATTTCAGCTCCAAAAACAAAGGGATAGCTCGATTTATGAAGGGATAAAGGTTCATGAATGGAAGGGGTGAAGCTCGACTAGATAGCGCTTCTAGAAGGCCCCAGCTGGGAGAATATTCGACCAGCTGGGCTTCTAGAACTTACTTTTCTTATTATTTTTCCATTTATGGGGTCTCGCAGTTTTAATGAGTAGAACGTGTGGGATGTGTCGCAGGATTATAGCAATAAACTGCGGTACCACAGGAAAGGACTAGGAACAGTGTGGAGTTAGGATTTTAGTGTTTTAATAAGCTTTTTCCCAATTCCAAGACTTGATTTAGGAATTTTATGTTTTTATACCTCTAAGGGAGCAATAAATAGGTGATGATGAACCCATATAGATAGCTAAATGTCATGGTGACAAATTTTAGTGTAACAGATTGTCCCCTAAAGTGCGAAGTCTGAAGAGTTCTGAAGAGTGAAGTATTTTATCAATCGGAGGATCGGGCTGCAGGCACACCGGTTGAAACCCTGAAAAAACATTCAATGCAAGCATATATATATGTATATCATCACTGAGGTAGGAATTCCCATATTGAGATCAAAACTAAGTACATGTTCTGATACAGAAATGCTTTTAGAATTAAATGAAGTAGTAGACACAACATGGATGCAACCATCTGTTAGAAGTAGTCTACTGTATGATGAATAATAAAACCCCTCGCAGCCTAGATGGTGGAAACTAGATCCAGGGTCTTGATTCCTGCTTCTCGAACTAGTATGATTCTATCCATGCGATTGATTGTGTCGAAGTCGAACATGGTAGAAACCACTTGATTACCAGCCAATGATGTGCACTGTTAACAAGTGTGGGAGAAACCACAAATAATGAAAATGGTTCTCAAAGTACTCAGTACAGTCTATGAAATGTGAATTTGTGAGTTGAAGTCGAGCATTTCACAAAATCGTTCGATCGAAGGTCAATGATGCAACCTATCGTCAAAGGCGAGAAACCTGCCATTAGGGCATGCAAATTTCAAGGTACTGTTAGGATTCTAGATCAAATTTCTAGATGATGAGCTATCATTGATAGAAAGTGATCCGTTGTAGGAAAGCCTAAGACACAAAACCATTAGATCAAGTTTTGAAGAAATTTTAAGCAAGGACTAACTCAAGGATGGTCAACGTGAATGGAGAAAAATGTTTGCAATGAATGGTTTATCAAACTAATCTCTTGAACACATAACGACACTGCAGATGGTGATGATTCACCTAAAGCTAATACCCAGAAACCGGTTGAAGACTTTCAATGTGGTTCGATTAACTGTTTGGCCAAAGTATTTTCCCAAACTAAATACGAATGTGACAAAAGTGTCGTGTTCAAGAGTGGTATACAACTTTCTGAAACAAAGTGTGACAACTGGATTCATTTTATCTCTTTTCCCCCAACATTTCTAGCAAGTACCTCTTTATTTTTGACAAGCTTGAGGAGGATGACATCTGCTTGTTATATAAGCTCATCCTTCGGATGAGTCCAACTTAGTATTAAAATTGAACCCTAAGAAGGAGTGGTTCATTCCTATTTATAATTTACAGGTCCTTTACTGTTAAGTTTTAAAGAG
Organism: Pinus albicaulis; assembly: GCA_034641835.2. NCBI lineage: Eukaryota > Viridiplantae > Streptophyta > Pinopsida > Pinales > Pinaceae > Pinus > Pinus albicaulis. Next base: position 594,506,440 of record CM076574.1, read on the forward strand.
TCTAGTATAGGTGAAACTCAGTGTTTTTCAATTTTAGGGAGTCAGAAGAAAAACTTAGGAGAGCTCTATGGGTGTACTTTTTCATAAATTTAGTCTCTCAAGCTCGAAAAAAAATAAAATAATGCAAGAGAGAACTCTATTGACCATGATTATCCAACGTATACCTTTTTCATAAATAGTCCATTTCAGTTCAGAAAAGGCGTAAACTTATACTAAAGGGATGACTGTTCATTTCCTTTAACGAGTTTGAATAGTTAAGTACTCAGAAATATTTTCATATTTAGAGAGTCTGAAAAGGGCTTAAAAGATAACTCCAGGGATTCTCTCAAAAATTGATAATTTTTTTACTCTAAGAGATTCTAACCATCAAATGTGTCCATTTGTAGGTCATTGCACAATGTTGGAGTGGCAAGAACGTGAACATGAAGAGGTAGATGATATGGCCATGAATAATTCAGCCATAATGCACACTTTGAGAGATTTCGGTTTATATAAATTCTGGGCCATTCAGGGTATGAGAGCACAGGTAGAGATAATGACCTGGCTAGTAAAAAAATGGGACGTTCAGGAACAATGCTTTATCATCGAAGATCACAAGCTAGAAATTGAGCTTGAAGATATCTAATTCCTCACCGATTTACCAAAAAGAGGTGAACCAATTTCTTTATTTGGGGCTAGGCAAGGTGGCCAGCCTATCGCTAGCTATAAACAAGAGTTTTGTAACAAGGCAACTGATCCCAAGGACAACCGAATAGACATAAAGACCATCATACATCTTGATCTGAAAGTCATTGCATTTACTGTTACCAGATTATGTGGGAGTGCAACTCTACACATGGCTACCAAGTCACAGATGCAGACAAATGTTGAGTGTTTCAGAGGCACTATCTTCAATTGATGTGAGGGGTGTTGACCAACATGAAAGGTCAACTGACCAGAGCGAAGAACTCTAAGTTGAAAAACTTTGGGTATGGAGTGATTTTAGTATCTTTTACTTTGGAGAGGTTTCTGTCTCTTTCCCCTCATTTGATCCCTGTTGATCCTGGTGAACTCAGAGAGCGTCACATGGTATGGTAGGTGGCATTGATGGATCGCCATGGTGGCGACGGTTGTACAGTAGTCCAGTTCACTTCATCATAATTCCGTTGGTTAGAGAACCAAATCTTTGCTATCAAGGATTTCCCATATGTAGGTATAGACTTTCGAGGAGATCCTGAGATGCCTTTACCTCCAGGGACACAATGGGATGAGTCAGGTAATTGAATTATTTTTATGTGTTTTTAATTCTAAATTTTATTTGTTTTTTAATCGTCCAATACTAATAACAAAATTCAAATGCAGATGTTGGTCCATGAAGACCAGCCAATCTTTGCCGCTTCGAGAGGAAGCGAACAAATCCTATTGCACCTCCAGAGAACCAGGCAATAGAGATTCTCACTAATTTAGAGCAGAATCTGGAGAGGTTGACTAGAGAAATTCCAGAGACTACGATGGACGATATTCCTCTTCATCTCCAGAGGCATGTCATTGGTGTTCCTGGCCAATTTCAGAGATATCTGTGTAGAGTGGCACAGGCTACAATATATTATCATGATCATCATCATGGATAGTGGATGATCATAGCATATCACTATATTGTTTTTTTGTATCATTATCTTTCAGATCATAAGGTGGTTTAAACCTATGGTCCTAGATGATGTAATATTTTTTGAAGCATAACTCTATCTATAATATGACTACTTTTTCCAGCTATCTTGTACAACACATATCGAATGTTGTTTTAATTTACTTTTTAACGTCGCAAATTTCTATTTATAAAATTATTAGCTAATGCATCAGCCAATGTATTTAATATTCTTGTAATGTGTTGATATTCAATGTAATCAAATTGCCTTTCCAAGAGACGAACCTTCAAAAATATTCTCAGTAACACTGGATTTTTAATTGTGTATAATCTGTTTAAATGTAATACAATGAGTTTTGAATCTAACCTAATGATCAAACGCTAAATGCCAAATGAAATGGCATCATATAATAACTCAATCGCTGTGCTATATTCTGCAACATTATTCTTTTTTTGACCAAGGCTTTCCCCATGCATAGAAACTAACTCATCGGTGGGTGAATAGATAACCCAGGCCGCGGAAGAGATATTTTGTGTACTACGATAGGCACCATCAAAAAAACTAATGTACGCTTGAAGGGATGTCGACATCTGCAATATCGAGAGTAATCAAGATAAGCAAGAATAGTAGTTAACGCAAAATTAAAATAGACACACTCATCTAATCTAAAGCAAGTAATCTTAGAAAAAAAACTAATGTACAGGTAAGATCTTCACACAAAAAATCAAGCATAATATCTCTTCAGATAAAGTCCATTTCTGGGTTTATCTAAAGAGACCTCGTCATAATCAATCAATTCGTAAGCCCCTTTTGCAAGCACTCGCTTGACAATATAAGGACCATGCCACATGGGTTCAAATTTGCCAGCTCCTAGTTTATCGTTAGCTTGATCATATACCAATACTAGGTAACCTTTTAAAAACACACGAGGAGTAACACTTCGGTTGTATTGAGCTTTAACGCGTTTTTTATGAGCTTCCACTGCTAATGCAGTGGTGCGCCGAGTCTCATCTAATTGTGCTAGGTACAAAAAACATTTTTCCTCTTCATAAGTGGCTGGTAGTAATCTATGGCTAATTGGAGTGACGGTATTTCACATTCAATCGATAGCACAACTTCTAAACCATAGACCAGTTGAAAAGAAGTGAACCCTGTTGCAGTTTTTTCTAAGGTTCGGTATGCCCAAAGTGCTGAGAAAAGCATAGTATGCCAATTCAATTTATGAATTTTGATTATCCGTTTAATCATAGTGGTTAAGAATTTATTGACGGCTTCAACCTAACCATTAGCCTACAGGTACTATGGACTAGAGCTATCACGGCGCAGGCCAAGTTGGTTAGAAAGTTCGGTCATCATGATGTTTCGAAAATGACTCCCATGATCAGTAATGATAGCTTGGGGTACACCGAATCAAGCAATCACATGATTGAATACAAATGTAGCTGTAGTTTTTCCATCTGCCGCAAATGTAGGCATTGCCTTGGCCCATTTGGTAAAATAATCTACTGCGAGAATAATATACCCATGCCCCCCGGCCAAGTGAGGGTTACATGTAATGAAATCAATGCCCCATTTTGCAAAAGGACCGACGACAATTATGGGGTGAAGAGGAGCTGGTGGTGCATGCATCTTTTGATCTAAAATGTGACAGTTGTGTCATTTTCGGATCGCAATAATGAAATATTTGAATAACGAAGGCCAAAAATAACCAGAACACAATATCTTTTGGGCTATGGCATACCCAGACATATGACCACCACATGCTCCAGAATGGTAGTCATTCAAAACTCGTTCAGCCTCTTCATGAGTCAAACAACGTCAAAATACAAAATCCGCACCACGACGATAAAGTGTGTCTCCAACAATACTGTATTGCTGGGATTGGTAATGGATATTTCATCAATGTGAACATGAAATTTCAGGCCGAAAAGTTTGAGTTTGGAGATAAATGATGATATCCCTATACCAAGAATCTAACGTACTGATAAGAAACAGAGGTTCATCAGCGATCGGATGCTCTACCACAGTTTTAATCTCAATATTAGGGAAGTCATACATAAGTTCGGTGAACACCAATGTTTTCTTTGATTTGGATTTTTCAAATTCTAAATCAAACTCCTGAAGGATAAATATCCATTTAGAGTATTTTCCCTCGAGCAATTGTTTAGTCAAAATGTACATCATCGGGTTACAATTTGAAATCACAGATGTTTTTCGTAAAAAAATGTAATGACGAAAATTTTGGACAGCTTGAACTGCTTCCAAGACCAATTTCTCCACATGCGAGTATTTAATCTCTATTGGATTGAGATTTCGACTGAGATAGTAAATCACATGTTTGTTGTGGAATTCATCCTCCTGAACTAATACCATTCCAATAGTGGAATTAGAGGCTGCTAAGTATAAAAAGTAATCCTGGCTGTAATTTGGTGGATGCAGTAACGATGCATGGGTCAACAAGTGTTTTAAAGCATCAAAATATTGATCAACGATCTCATCCCAAATGAAAGGAATATTCTGTTTCAATAGCCGAGTAAAACCTTTGGTTAACTCAGCATAGTTCTGGATAAATCTACGCAGAAATTTTGCTTTCCCTTGCAAACCTTGGAGTTGGCAGAGTGTGGAAGGAGGAGGTAAATTGATAATGGCCTCAACCTTTGAAGGGTCGACATGAATGCCTTCTTTAGAAATGAAAAATCCCAGAAACCTACCGGATTGTACACAGAAAACACACTTGTGCAGATTCAAGCGAATCTTATAATACCTACATCGCATAAAAAGCACTCGTAAGTGAGTAGGATGATATTCCCTGTGTCACGAATGAGCAGGTAAATCATCAAGATAAGGCTACACAATGTGTTTAATGTCATGAAAAACATAGGACATTTCCCTTTGAAAAGTTTCCATAGCATTCTTTAATCCGAAAGGTAATTTACAGTAAGCAAATGTTCCCCAATGACAAATGAATGTTGTTTTTGGTTGATTGGTAGGCAGTATGTTGATCTGATTGTATCTGGAAAATCCATCCATGAATGAATACATTTCATTTCTAGCACAATCGTCAATAATTTGGTCGATATAAGGAGTTGGATAATTGTCTTTAGGACAAGCTTTTTTAATATCGCTATAGTCGACACATACTCGTATTTTTCCTTTTTTTTTCGTAACAGGAACGATATTAGATACCCAATACGTTAACGGAATCGGATAGATAAAACCTGCTCTCAGTAATTTCTCAACTTCGGCTTTAATGTTAGCAACTTTTCATGGATGTATCAGACGTAATCGTTGTCTAACAGGTTTAGCATCCAGGTAAGTCTTTATTTCATGAATGACAATGTTGGGATTGATTCCTGGCATTTCTTCATAATACCAAGCAAATATGTTGCGGAATTCTTGAATTAGGGATTTATATGTAGAAATTTCATCTGACGTACATGAAGCACCTATATGAATATTTTCAATAATTACGGGTTTCACTGATATGTCAACAGGAATTGTGGAAGAAATATTCCCCAAATTTTCTTCAGAGTCCAAATTTGTGATCAATATTGGACTCTTAGGTTCCTTGACATAGTCAGTTGAGCTGTAAAAATAGAGGAAAATTTATTTTTGAATTTATCAAGCTCAGATAAAAATGATGACCTATAATGGAGATCATCCCATGGTAATTCATCTACGGACAAGAATTCTCGAATGCTTTCATCTGTATGAAACACTTGTTGAAAAGGATCAGGAATTGATGTTGTAGCTGAGCTTGATGGTGAAAATGATTCTTTGTTGATCACATTCATTGGATCATCATTAGTTGATAAAGGATTGGAAAATGACTGTACTGCTTGATATGCTATTTCAAAAGGACTCAAAGGCATCATGCCATTGAATGAATCCAATTCTGATTCTAAAGGCACTATCCAAGGATTATCAAATGAAATAGTGCTTGATGTAATCATGTTGATATTAGAAATATTATGCAGTATGTTAGGTGGAGGCATAGAAAAATTTCCCATTAAAGAAAAATCTTTGATTAAACCTACTCCAACCTCCTCATAAAGGATAGTCATTTTTCCAACGTGCTGAATACTATCCATAGAAGTTGGGTTAGACGAATAATATGAGAGTTGATTGAATTTCCCAATCTTTCCTTGATTTGATAGACGGATGATACGACAAAAATCATAACATAAGACCAAATTCGACCCAGAAGAAGGTTGTAATCTAGAGGGGCATCAACTACTTCCACATCTAAATTAACGGTTTTTCCTTCGACCTCTATAGGCAGATCCTGTAAAATTCCAAATGGATGGAATCCTCTTCCATCAAAAGCTTTGAGGATTGTCGATGACTGGTTAAGGGTTGGATAACCAAGTTATTTCCAACATTTTAATGACATTATACACGTAGATGCAACTTCATCAATAACAATACGAAAGCAACACCTGTTTTTGACTAGTAATGGGGTCTAAAAAGCCATTTGATGAGGGAGACGAGGTGTAAAATTTTCTAAATCGAAGACCATGAGGTTCGAATCCTGAAGATCTACATCTCCAATTGCTGATAAGAGTAATTTTCTTTGTGCTGGGTATGATTGCAGCACTTCTAAGGAATTCTCCTAAGAGTAATTTTCTTTGTTCAAGTAGACAATGGACAATGTATAACCTTACACGCCCACGTACAAGTATGATTATATAATTATATATGTGCAGATATTGTTTAGATGTGACTACACACACACACACACACATATGGTATCATTAATATATTGATTTAGTTATATAGGGGTATGATGGTTGATATATATAATATAGGAATCTAACTTGATAAAATGTTTTACTATGCACACCTTTGTATGAAACTAGACAATCTATGTTCATACAAAGGCATCATGTGAGTAAATTAATAAATTGGTTTAGAAAGTTTCAGGAAAATGAAATTATGTTCACCTCATTTGCTAAAAACTGTGAAATTTAAATTAAAGGTCAATATCACCTTCTAAAGATTCATTGATAAAATTTAATTGTCTTATCAAATGCACTCATGATTATTATGAATGAATACTTTGAACTAGTATGTTGACATGTAATGTTAGATTTTACAGGAACCTATATGTGTATAACACATAGAGAGGAAGAAACATATGCCTCAACAAAATAGCAAGAGATAATCAACAACATGGTACAATATAGTACACACAGAGCTATGTATGATTAAGAGGAGGAATATGTAGGGAAGAGGGTGGAGTAAAAATATATTGACTGTATGGACATCATTATAATTCTCAATTCTGAGCTACTAGTCTTAGAAAGAAAAAAATAATATGATTCCGGTGCCAACTAACTGTAAAAATGCAAATCTAGGAAAATCCCCACTGAAATAAAGAGACATGCATTTAGAACTGATGGAGTGGAAAAAAATGAATATGAAATACATAGGAAAGATAACGAGGATATTGTGAGAGGAGAGACTCCATGGAACACCCCAAAGAGAAAAGCATACAACTCCGATCAGTCATCAAGAATGAAAATTCAAAGACATTACTGGCATGGAAGGAGTGACAAAAGTTGAATACCAAATGAATTCAAGAAATAAAAACCTCCGACCTTTGATGGAGAGAATAAGAAAGATGAAGAAATAGAAGAATGGTTATTGGGGATGTAGAATTATTTCATAGTACATGGCTACTATGAAAAATGAATTTCATAGTAGAAATATTTACCTTAAAAAGAAAGGTATACATATGTTGCGAAGACTTCAACAACATCTTGGCCATTCGAGAAAAGGAGTTTTTGTGGAGTGAATTGAAAAAAAAAAATCTGAGAGAAGTATATCTTTGTGAGGTATTATGATGCTAAGGTCAAAGAGTGTCATGGACTCAATTTGGATCAAATTGCATCTAACTCTAGATGAATATACGAGTAAATTTTTATAACTAATGATGTGTGTACCTTATATCAAGGACGAAAAGTAAATATCCAAAGACACCTCAGTAGGTTGTCTCAATCATTTAGAGATGGAATGGAGAAATAAAGATAAAAATAACTTCAAGGGGAAATGATAAAAAATCTTCAGGCATGAGAAGATGGGAAAAGAGGGAAAATTCACCACCCATGCCAATGGTGAATTTCAATGGACACATCCTACTAACAAAGAGAAGCCCTCCAAACCAACAGGAGAATAATCCTAGAGGTATGAAATTATTTAATGTTGGAAAAAGGGACTTCCCTCAACTATAGAAGTAGGATGAAAAAATATTATACAACATGGGAGAAACAATGACAATGAACAACATAGATCAGAGCATTCCTTGTATTTACATTGCATTGGACAATTGACAAGAAGATCACCAAGCCTTAGTCATCGAGATGGAAGGTATTATATTTCAATATTAATTGATCTAGGATTTAACCTTAGTTGTATTATCCTTAAATTTGTAAAATATTGTTCCATGAAAAATAAGGAGCAATGGAAAGAAAGTAAAAATTAATATATCCACGAGAGCTGGAAAGAAAGTAACAAAATTGGTAAAATCATGTCACCTAGAACTAGATGGCATGATGGATACAACAACGAATCTCAATGTACTTCTGTTGGGTTCATATGATGTATTAATTGACATGGATTGGCTGGAAGGCCACAAGAATAAGGTGGATTGTTACAATAAATCATTGGAATTCCTATATGATGAAGGCGGGGGAAGAAAATTGCAAGAAAAGAAGAAGTCCATTTATGTTAGACATATTTTCAATGTTACAGGAAAATAAGTACAGTTGAAAAATGGTGTACTCTATTCATGATTTAAGTGAATATTGTAGCATAGAATAAAAAATTCGAATTTGAGAACCACCCCATATTACAATAGTACACCAATGTATTTCCAGATGAAATATTAGGGTTACCACCTAAGAGAGACATTGATATCTCTATCAAGCTAATTCCCGGTTTGATGCCAGTCTCCAAGACACCTTATTGCATGAGCACCAATGAATTGATGGAATTGAAACTACTGCTAAAGGACTTGTTGGATAAGGCATATATTAGATCCAATGTGTCACCCTATGGAGCACCAATTCTACTTGTTAAAAATAATAATTGTAGACCACAACTATGCATTGACTACTAGCATTTGAATAAAGAAACATCAAGTAATGAATATCCACTCTCGAGAATTTATGGTTTTTTTAACCAGCTAAGAGGAGCTACCATGTTTTCAAAAATTGAATCACGATCTAGCTATCTCCAAGTTAGGATTAAAGATGAAGACATTCATAAGACAACATTTATAAAAAGAAACTTGTGGTACAATTTTTTGGCAGTACCATTGGGACTTGCAAATGCATCAACCACATTCATGTGCTTAATGAATAATGTAGTCAACTAATACTTGGACAATTTTTTTTAGTATTTATGTATGATGTTTTGGTCTACTAAAAAAATATACAAGAGAACGAGGAACATTTGAAGACATTGCTACAACTACTGAAGGAACATAAGTTGTATGTCAAGCTTAGTAAGTGTGATTTATTTAAGACTCATATTTTTGGGCATGTGACCTCAAAATAAAGAATGGATATGCAGCCTGAGAAAATCAAGACCATCATGGAATGGACCACCCCTAGAAATGTCACTAAATTTATATCATTTATGGGGTTGGAAAAATATTATCAAAGGTTTATCCAAGATTTTTTGAAAATTGGACATCTAATCACAACTCTACATAGAAAATAGGTAAAGTTTTAGTGGACATTAAAGTGCACAACCATATTTGAAAACCTAAAGAATTTTCTCATGCATGTTCCCATATTAAGGCATGTTAATCCATAAAAGTACTTCTTAGTTTGCATGGATGCTTACAAAGAAGGATTTGGTGAAGTACCAATTCAAGAAGCACATATAGTTTACTATGAATCAAGGAAATTAAATGAACATGAATTTTCTTTTGTCACCCATGAATTATAACTTGTATCAAGCATTCATGAATTAAAAATGCAAATACATTACTTGATCGGGAGTTATTTTGTGTTAATGTCAAACCATGTGGGGCTCAAATATTTATTTGACCAACCCAAAATGAATGCAAATAAAACCGTATGGTTATCCCTCATCAATTAATTTGACTTCGTGATCCATATTATATCATTATATTTTTGTTCATCCATATCGATGCATTTAGAGTGGAAAATGTGGAGGAATTAGCTCACATGACCATTTTAGTTTTAGGGAAACATGTCAACCCTGAGAAATAAGCTTTAGATATTTGGATAAGATGGGGTTTCTAATGTATAGGAAATATTAGATGGGAGATCAGGAGATTGGGAAGAAATGAAGAATTAGTCAAAGAAAGAACCCGAAAAGGATTAACCTAGTTGAAGTGCAATGAATAATTCAGAGTCCCTATTAAAAAAGGAAGTGAAGGTCAATATCAAGCCATACCAAGGTGATATCAACACTCTGAAGCTAAATCATTGGTTTCAAAAATTAAAATTTTATTTCAGTGTCCATCATTTTGAAGAAGAATAGAAGATTTCATTTTTGCAACCAAAATTAGAGGGTCATGCCCTCACTTGGTAAGAAATCCACACAAAGACCTTGAGGTTGGAGGGCGAACCTTTAGTGACTAAGTGGGAGGAATTAAAAACCCTCATAAAGCCACAAGTTTACCCTATTGGGTATGTAAAGTACTAATGGATCTAGTGACACTACTTCAGGAAAAATTAAGGGCGAAGCATACATGAGTACACCACAGAGTTTAGAAACATGGCCATAATGTTGGGTATCTTCCAAAATAACCCACATGTACTCTTCAAGTACCTAGGAGGTATAGATAACCATATGTGAAAGAATGTGATTCTAGTCAAGCGTAGATCGGTAGACAAGGCTTGTGTATAGTCATAATACCTTTTGAGATTCAACAAGAAAATTTCAGCACCCATGTGTAGTGCATTAAGAACCTACACTAGGGTGGGGCCCAGAGTGCTATTTTTTGTACATGTATATTTTTAGTTATCCCTTAATTAGAATGGACAATAAATTGTAATCTAAATCTCAAAATAACTTGTAGCAATTAACTGAGAGTGATAAACTCAGTTAGCTAGTGGATTTCGAGTTAGAGGTAGTTGGTGAGGAATGCAGAGTAATTCTAGTTGTAACAGAGTTCAAAGTGCAGTGGTGCATTAGTTAATGTAGGTTGTAATTAGTTTAACTCAGTTAAGTGAGTTAGACTAAGTTGTGCTAGTTGTAACTGAAGATACACTAGTGAGAGATCATGTGAATTAAATATTGATTAATTCACAATCAGTGATCTCACAGGCAACTGAGGATTTACTATAATTAGATGGATGCATGTCAGATCCAGTGGAGACCTAGTTGATATCTAGGTGAAAGGGAAGTTGACTATCAGTTGTAGGATTATTGGGTTTCACACATGCAACCAAACACCCATTGGAGCACCCATGATACTTGCGTAGTCAAGGAAGGCCATAATTTCCTATCTTTTATGGATTTCATCCACCGGGGATTGTGGAAGAAAGGAAAACTATCATGAGGAAAGAAATTGGATAAGTATTGGTAAGTTTTATGTATGACAGTGTGAGACAATTAACTAAGTATTGGAGGGCTCTTGTGAGAATATTTTGTATGTAATTGTTTCATGATCCATGTTGAATATACAATAGAAGATAGTAAGGATTTGAGTAGCAAGCTTTCCCTAGGAAATTATCTGTGTTGTGTGCAATTTGGTTCTTCTTTGATTTATGTGATTAGCGATTGTGTTTTTAATTCCGCAAAATATTTGTAGAAGCGATTCAGTATTTAACTTTAGTACATTGTTAGATCTGGTGAATCCAAGACACACATGCTTGTTGTATAATTTATACATGTTATCAGAGCACAGGAAATTGCATAAGTGAAGAAGGTGTTGAGTTTGTGACTGGATATAATTCGAATTTGCAGAAAGACTTTCTTGGTGCTACAACTGATTCAAGATCGATATGGATTTCAATGGCTTGAGGTTGGAGTATGCACTCGAGGGAAGATCAAACTATATTTCTTGGAAGTACAAGATGGAGGTAGTACTTGAAGACAATGGCTTGAACGAATTCATTGACAATGATGTTCCTAAACCCATTGTGACAGATGTTGCAAATCTTGGTGCATGGAAAAATAAAGTGGCAAAGGTGAGGAGGATCCTATTGGAGGGAGTGCGAGACCACATTGTCTCAAGCCTCCATGGGAAAGCCACACCATATTCAATGTGGAAGGCTTTGACGAATCTATTCTATAGCAGCAATGACCATAGGAAATTGCCGCTCAAAGATAAACATGGTAATATCAAGATGGAAAAGGGCCACACCATTCCAAAATATCTAACAAAGTTTGTCCAATGTCGGGATGAATTTTGGAGTGTTGGAATAACAGTCGCTGACAATGATTTGGTGAGCTTGGCTCTCCTAGGACTTCCTAAGATTTGGAACAGTTATGAAGACTCTGTCAATGGACGGGAAAATTTTCCAAATTGGGAACGACTGTGGTCAGATTTGGTGCAGGAGGAGTTCAGATGGAACACTAGAGATTCATCTTCATCTAAGAATGAGGATGAAGAGGATTGTGTTTTGGCTGCCAAGGTGAAGAAGGGGAAGGGGAAGAAATTTCATTCCAAATTCGAGTCCAAGAATGACAAGAAGTAGGACATGTCCAAGGTGAAGTGTTTTCACTGTCATGAACATGGGAATTTTGATACTAACTGTCCAAAAAAGAAGAAGAAGAAGAAGGATGTTGGATTTGTAGCTGGTGAGGCCCTTGCCTCACAATTTGAGCTTGACTTCTCATTGATCGTATGCATGGTGCCAAGTTCATTGGGATTTGTGTCGTATTTGGATAGTGGCACTTCCTTCCACATGAAAGGAGACAAGGAACTTTTCAGTGACTTGGAGGAGAAGTGTATCCAAATGCATATTGAAATGAGGGATGATGGATGGTACAGTTCTACCGATATTGGTACACTTACCTTTCAAAGACATTTCGGTAAACCATTTCAACTGAAATACGTAATGCATTTACCAGGTTTGAAGAAAATTTTAGTCTCAGTCACAATGTTGGAGGATAGAGGCTATGATGTTGTTTTTTAGTGAAGGAAAAGCTTTCCTGCGACATAAAAGAACAGGACAAGCCAAGAGGATAGGGATTCAAGTTAATAATCTATACAAGCTAGAGGTAGATGGCTACACAAAAATGATGGGCAAGGCGAACAAAGTGGTGAGCCAGGATGAGGGTGAATTATGACACAGGAGATTGGGCCATCTTCATCATGGAGCCTTGAAAGTCATGCAACAGATTTATACTAGACTTCCAATGGGAACACTTGCTCAGTTAGATACATGCAAGGGGTGCACCATGAGGAAGTATGTAAAGGCCACATTTCATGAGAAGGAGAACCGAGATTTGGGGATCCTTAAGAGAGTTGACATAGACGTGTGTGGACCATTCTTTGTTGCTTCAACATAAAAACATAAGTACTATGTAATATTTGTTGATGAATTTTATCGTAAGTGCTAGATCTTCTTCATGGAGAAGAAAGATCAGACATTCTCTAATTTTCTTGATTTTAAGGCACTGGTGGAGAAAGAGTCAGGGAAGAAAGAGACCGCTCTTAGGAGCGATAATGGTGGAGAATACATCTCTAACGAATTCAAGAACTTCTGTAGCAAAAATAAATTCGAAGAGAACTCATAACACCTTATAACCCATAACAGAATGGGGTCTCAGAGAGAAATAACAGAACTATTATGGGTGCAACACGAGTGACGTTGCATGATCAAGGCCTATTGATGCATCTGTGGGTGAAAGCATGCAACACAGCGGTACATGTGCAAAAACGTTGTCGTCATAGGATAGTTGGCATGAGTACACCTAAATAGGCTTTCATTGGTAAGAAACTTGATGTCTCACACTTTAAGATTTTTGGCTCATCTATTTATAGGCATTTGGGGGTTGGGACTGCCAGCAATCCCATGGAAGAGTTTTCACATTGCAATGCAACCACGAAATAAAACTTAATTGACGGCTATCGTTAACCGCAATCTTTGTCATTCAAACCATATCACATGATCTTGTTACAATAACTCTCCATAGTTTAAGCGTTGATAGTTAGTGTTAACACAACTTCAAACCCAAAGTTTCCACCTTGTAAACCGTGGTTTGGGCCTTGGTTCTGCCAACGGTTATGTAACCGTGTGGTGTGGGTCATGTGCCCAACCACTTGAAACTTAATTTTATAGTTAGCACTGGCAGGAATATAGAGCATGCCCTAAATTTAGCAGATTTGCACTAAAATAACTCCAGTTAAGTGGAGTTCTCCACAATTAGTAGAGCTTTTCTAGGTGTTACTGGGAAAATGAGTTGGAGGTTCAATTTTCTCCCATTAAAAGTGAATGAAAAGTCATTCTAGACTAATTGGAGCATTATGGAGCCATTGGTGAAGAGAAAACAACCATTAGAGGCCTATAAACACATGTATTTGTAAAATTTTGAGCATAATGAAAGATGTACATGCCATTAGGAGCTGGACTAGTAGATTTAGCCCAAGAGGGGTGAATTGATTCATCTTTCCTGATGTGTAAATCTTATGTGGTGTTTTATTTCTATGTTATACAATGTTGTTCACTATTATTTTCTCTTATTCCATGCTTCTAATTCACTAAAATCATCTATACTTCATGGTTAAAATTCTCAATCGTTAAGAAATCTATGGAGACAAGTATGCACATGTTTTATAACTGAAAAGATACTTAGCACAACAAACTAATATAGTCCTTTCAGATCATTAACACATTACACAATACTGTGGAGTGGAAGTCGAGTTCAATCAATCTAGTCGATCTAGCCACCGTGATCAAAACCAAGTAGGAGGGACGTTAGGTTACGTCGGAAAGACACAAGAGATCATTGAAGTGAATTTATCTTCTTTCGAATCTATTATTTTTAGGTGCAAGTGGTGGGACACCTTTGATCGAAATAATGTAAAGGAATATTACGATAGTAGGCTTATATGTATCAACTCTAGAAAGATGTGGGATGAAGCTAAGGAGCCCCATGTTTTCCCAAAACACTGCAACCAGGTGTATTTTTTCCCAAATGTGTTAGATATGTATTGGTGGTTCATATTGAGAGATGACCCTAGATCAAAACATATTTTTGAGAACAATAATTTTATCATGCCAACCATGCTGGCAGATAATGACGGTGATCATGAGAACCGAGAGTGATATGGTACATGTGTTATTTCATCATTTATACTTTTTAAGATGGGGTTTTATAAAGAATAGGACTTAATTACCTTATGACTTATAAGACTCTTTTTTTCGAAACATTATAATATGTATTTTAAATTAATTGGTAATTTGCATTGTGTTAATGTTAAAATCAATATTTCACTTGATAATTTGCAATTATGTTGATCTGAAAAACAATGGCGTACGGTATTAAGTTATTTTTCTTTTGGTATGTAAGATCATAATAAAATAATGATAATTCTAAAGTACATGAATATATTTGCATTATTTTCTAAACTTTATTATGTTACAAAAATTCATATTATTCTAGATTTATTATTTTACAATTATTTACAATTTCATAAATTTTAAAATTTTAAAATTTTAAAAAAATCATTTCACATTAATACAATTAAAATTTTCACATTAATATAATCAAAATTTAACAAATATTTTACATACAATTACAATTACAATTTTAGAATTTTACATAAAATTTACAATCACAATTACAGTTTTACAATTTTACATATATACCATTACAATTACAATTTCAGAATTTTACATACAATTAAAATTACAATTACAATTAGGTCTTATGTGAGAGAATGTGAATGCTTCAGTGGAGGAGGTTGAACTACCTTTATATATTATTTTATCTTTATCAAATGGGTGTTTCTTTAGACAATGTTGACTTGACTTGGAGGGAGGCTGACTTGACAACTTTTGGAGCCAAAAATTACATTTCAAATTTTCAAATCTCTTCTTTAAAAAATCACAATGGGACCTTGACTCAAAATAAATTTTCCTATTAACTCTAGCATTTAAAATAATCTATTGGTCTCTGCTCTTGACTCAAGACAGCTCCAATTGATAAGAATAATAATATGAACAAAGGATGCAGGATTGAAATCAAGCTGACTCAGATTTGACACCCAAAGGGAAAAAATTGAAGAATCTCCAATTTGGGTAAACTCCCAAGACTCCCAATACCCTTCTGGATGGACTCAGATTTTCGTTCAATTGGGAACATGTTGGGTCAATTCCTTGAAGAATATTTATCATTCCAACAGACCAAGGATCTGAGTGCGGCCATAATTTTGGTCAACCAAAATCCTAAATAAGGATTAGCTGAGGAAATGCACCTTAAGTACAAGGAATTTGAATATAATCAGACTCAGGAATATGAACACCTGCCTTTCTGATGCCATTAGTGCCATAAATATGGTCATCTGGCAAAGGATTACCCGCTTGGGTACCGAAGAATAAGGAAGTAGAAAAGATTAAACTGAGGGCCCTTGAGACCCTCAGCTATAGAAGAGATCAAGGCATCATAGGGGGAGATGATGGAAGGGGTAGATGGACCTTGTTCCAACACGGTGTCGAACAACTCCTTCTAAACAACTAGCAGAACATTTCAGTGCTTTAGTTATGGAACAAGAACAGGAGTGACCTCCAGTGTCTGATCCTCCCCTTGAAGATGAACCCACTACAACTTCTTTGGAGGGTACGACTCTGGTCTCTTCTCCTTCCATTTTCACGTCTCTATGTACTTTTGTTTTTTCTTATTCAAATCCTGGTCCTTCCAGCCATCCTCAAATGGAATATTTGTAAGTGCATGATGACATAAATTCCCTTGATAGTATCATTACATCAATCCCGACCTCCCCATTGGATCCCCTCCCCGTGTCTGATATAGGATCACCCCCTCCTCCACCCTGTATCCCTAAAAAGCCTCCTTATAACTTAATATCCCTAATGAAGAAACCTTGGAAAGAGGAGGCTATAGGTGGATTGGAGTTCAATCCTATTTTGATTGGTCCTAGAAAGGTGTAGGGTAGGAAATAAAACCTTTCCAAGGCACAAGTTAAGGAAAAAATCGACATTGCTTATGGGAAGCAGCGTTCCCTTTCTGGGGTGCTTAGAGCAACGCAGACCCCCACCCTTGGTTATCGATGATCATTCTCTCTTACAATTGCAGGGGTTTTTCTATTCAACCCAAAAAATTAGCATTGACGGAGCTGATGAAGTCCCACGATCCAAATGTTCTTATGCTTCAAGAAAATTTGGGGCTAGGGGATGAAGTGATTGGTACTCTATTCAGGATGTTCCCAGGATGGTTTTTCCAGGATCTGGATGCACATCGCAGATTTGGGGTCTTGGCGTTGGGCATAAAAAATGGGAGGTTGAAGGAATTATCTTCATGGGGCTTTGAAAATGCCCTGGCCATGGAATTCTACTCAAATGAGCTCTGTCACCCTATCCTTCTGCTAAATGTTTATGGTCCATGCTTGGATAGGGTATAGCATTGGAACAACCTTTTTTCCAAATCCTACTTGAATAACTCAAATCTTATTCTGGGAGGAGACATGAATTTTTCCTTGGGGATTTCTAAATCTTGGTGTCCCTCAGCTCATGCAGATCCCCTTACTGCATTTTTTCTTAATAAGTTGGCCTCCTCACATTTGGTGGATGAAAAACTGAACAAGCCTAGACCCACTTGGAGGAACAAAATAATGAGCGAGGATAGGGTGGAAAAGGATTTGGATCGCTTTCTCCTTAACAAAGCGTTGGTGGCCAGATACTATGTTTTTAGGCACTGGGTCCAGGAAGGGGGTTAATCCGACCACCTACCCATTCTTATAGAGATCAAAGGCCCACATAAGAAGACAAGGGCTCCCTTCAAGTTTAAATATTCATGGCTTAAATATGAATCCTTAAACACCTTGTTTCATGCAAATTGGAGGAAAGAATGGCCAAGGGAACCTGGAAATATGAGTAGGCATTTTATGGAGAATCTAAAGAAAATGCAAAAATCTACCTTGGAATGGGAAAATTCCAAAAAACTAAAGGATGAGGAAGATTTATGGAAGATAAATGAAGAAATATACTTTCTTGAAAGCCTGGAGGGGGCCGGATATGTCTCCATTGAATCAAGGGACAAATTAAGGATACTTGAAGCATCAAGGAAGAAAATTTTAAATGAGAGAGAGGAAAGTTGGCACCTCAAAAATAGGGTTATTTGGCTATTAGCTGGAGATGAGAATACAAAATTCTTCCAGAATTATGCCAAAGGAAGGAAAAATATTAATAAAATTTGGGGAATGCAGACGGAGGAAGGAGTTATGGCACGATATTTTGAAGATTTATCCTCCCTTGGAGTGAAATATTTCAAATCATTGTTCAGAGCCCCTACGGAGGCATCCATTTATGAAGTGATCATGGTAGCACAGTTCTTCCCCAGATATATTGACGATGAAGGAAATGACAATATAATGGAGCCTATCTCAAAGGAGGAAGTGGAGGGTATTCTCAAGTCAATGCAGAAAGACAAGAGTCCAGGGCTGGATGATTGGATGGGGGAATTATTCCAACACTCTGTTGAATTCTTGGGTGATGACTTGCTTGCGCTAGTGGAAGAGTCGAGAAGATTAGGAAGCATATATCAACCCTTCAACTCTACTTTCCTTGCCCTCATTCCAAAAAAGGAGAAACCAGAGTCCTTCAATGATTTTAGGCCAATCTGTCTTTGTTCATGCATATATAGAATCATTGCAAAAGTGATAGCTACCCGACTCAAGCCCTTTCTCTCTCGAAATATCTCACTGGAATAGTTTAGCTTTCTGGATGGAAGACAAATCCATGAGGCTGTGGGGGTGGCCCAAGAAACCCTTCACAGTATTAAAATAAGTAAAAAAAAGGAGCTATTGTTAAAATAGACCTCTCCAAGGCATATGACAGAATTAGTTGGATGTATCTCCGACTTCTCCTGAATCATCTCGGTTTCAGGATCGATTTCATCAACTGGGTGATGGGGTGCATCTCTTCTGCAAGTATTTCTATTATGATAAATGGGTTTGCTTCCAAATTTTTCAATGTACAAAGAGGACTTCAACAGTGATGCCCTCCCTCCCTGCTTTCTATCTCTTTTGGCTGCAGAAGGACTAAGTCTAATGATTCATGATGCAAAAAGAAGGGGGGAACTAAAAGGCATTGAGGTGGCTGTTAACCTTTTCGTTACTCATCTGCTTTTTTTGGATGATATTCTCCTGTTCACTAATGGCAGTTTGGAAGAATGTTGTCGATTAAAGGAGGTGTTGGATCTATTCTTAAAGGCCACAGGTTTAAGTATAAATAGTCAAAAATCCACAATTAAAATGGCAGGCATTTCCAGAGCTGAAGTGGGAAAAATTTCGGAAGTGTTATAGTTTGAAGTAAATACTCTGCAGGACACTTTCAAATACTTGGGTTTCCATCTAAAGCTAGATTCTTATCATATCCAGGATCGGCACTGGCTTATTGCAAAATTTGAGTCAAGGATGAAACACTAGAGTTTCAAATGACTATCTTGAGCAGGGAGACTACTGTTGATTAAATATGTAGCCATGGCCATTCTGGTGTATTGGGCCACCCTCTCTTGGGTACCAAAAAGTATTCTCTCTTGAATTAATAAACTCTGCAGTAGGTTCTTATGGGCAGGTTCAAAGGTGGAACATGTGATGCCTTGGGTGGCTTGGGAAAAAATAGTGCGTCCGAAAGTTTGGGGAGGATGGGGAATCAAGGAGCTCCCCTCCTTCACGACCTCTCTGGTTGCAAAATTGGGTTGGAGATTCATCACCCTGGAAAACCTCTGGATGATTGTCATAAGAAGGAAATACATTGACCCAATTCCAATAAATGAATGGTTGTGCATGCCAAATAAGAAATCAAAAAACACATCAATTGTATGGAAATATTCATTAGCCTCAGTCAAGATAATTGAACAGGGTATAGCCTGTCATGCTGGGGATTGTGAACAGATAAGACTGAGCCGTGACCCATGGGTGGGCTACTCTGGGAGATTCGCCCTATCCAGAGATCTAATAGAATAGCTGGAACAAAGGGGCTTCAGAAATCTGAGCCATATTGCCCTACAAGGTCAATCAACCATGTGGAGGCAAGCATGGATGATAGGGGAAGCCCTCCAACTCGAAAACATGTGGATAGAGGAGTGGTAGGGGTTCATCAATGATCTTAAAAGCTCTAATATCAGAATCCAGAAGAGGCCGAATGAGCTCAGATGGGTACATGCTCCATCGGGTTGTTATTCCCCAAAAATTAGGTATAAATGGCTAATGTATCAGAAAGGCTAGGGGGAGCCGGAATGGTGGTTTAAATCGCTGTGGGAGCTAAAGGGACTGGAAAAATCAAAATTGTTCTTCTGGTGCATTCTCCATAACAAATTTCCCTCCTAGGATTTTCTTCAACGTAGGGGTAAGATTGGCTACCGATGGTGCTCCCTATGCAAGGCTAGTCTCGAGTCAGTTCACAACCTCTTCCTTACATGCACCTTTAATATTAGGCTCTCGATTGAAACCCTGAGGCTACTTAAAATTATGCAAAAATGGGAAGGCAGTGATGTGCCAGAGGCATGGCAGAGATGGTGGCAGGCTTCCCCAAACGACAAGGTTCAGAACCTCCCACTGATAGTTTATTGGGGAACTTGGATAGCAATAAACCATGTCATATTTCAATACAATCTCTTTCCTGTTAACATTCTAGTGGCGGAAGGAGCATACATATATGAATATATTCCAATACCGTCAGAATCCCATCAAGCCAAAGTCATTCAACAGGAGAACATTAGGGGTGACATTCCGTGGGCATATTTTGACGGGGCATATGACCCTCAAAAGTGATGTGGAGCTAGCCTTTCCATTCATGTTCCATCAGGAAAAATCCTTAAAGCGTCGGTTGGCCTTAGACCGGGGAAAAATAACTTCACAGAATTAAAAGCTCTTCACTTACTTCTATGTTGGCTCTCATCCCTTGAGATGAGGGATGTTTAGATTTTTGGGGACTCTATGAAAATCATAAAGTGGTTTAATGGTTCACAAAGATTTTTAAATTATATTTTGTCTCCTTTACTAGATGAGGTGATACATATAAAAGCCTTTTTTAACCAGATTAATGCTTGTCACATTTACAGGGAATAGAATAGTGAATCAGACCTCCTATCTAAGGAGGGCATTCGAAAAGATATGGGGCACTGGGTAGCTTTTGAGGGCGATGGAGGACTGGTCCGATCTATCGAACATCTTCCTTTCACTCGATAGCTTCCAACTGCTCTTATTTTCCCTTTTTCTTTTATCTCAGATCAGCATGGAACGACTCAAAACTGTTGGTAAATTTAGAATTTTTGTTTATATTTCCTTTAACACTGAACATATACAATACTTCCATGTCTCTGTTTCATATTTTTTTCCTCTATGAGGAGGTCCAGGAGGCAGTTTTTTTTGCCTCTTTTTTAGATGTTGTGTGACTAAAGTCTGCAAAAACTAGAATGGTGTTTACCACCCAGTTTTAGTTTCTTTTGATGTAAAGAAATTGAATCAATCTGTTTGCATCCCTGTTTCGGGCATACACTTTCCTATCACTAGGGAAGCCTGGGGGCAGAAAGGAGACGCTATTTTTCAAACATTTTGATAGGGCTGTGAGGATTGATGCTTCTTTCTCCTCATCAGTTGCAACTCCATTTTTTCCTTTTCTGTAAAAAAGGAAAAATGCAGTTATTTGAATGCTACATGCATATACTATGTAACTTTCTATATACTTAATAGATGGTTCGATTTTTTCTTTGGAAAAAGAAAAACAATTACAATTACAATCATTTCACATTAATACAATTAGAATTTTACAAATATTTTACATACAATTACAATGAAAATTACAATTACAATTACAATTTTACAATTTTGATATAAAATTACAATTAAAATTAAAATTACAATTACAATCATTTCACAATAAATTAAATATTACAATTACAATTAAAATTTCAATTACAATCATGACATAATATTTAATAAATATCAGGATTTAATATTAAAAATAAATATCACGATGATGATAACCATCATACAAACATCATATTCAACTAAAAAACACATTCAAATTTGCTAACATCATCTAATCATCGTGATCATGATCATATAACAAAACAAAAGAATTGTATAACATCATCACAACACAAACATCAAATATACATCTCATATCAAATAATTGCTATCACATACACATCTATCTACAAGTTGCACTTTTAATGAACATGTCTAACACGACCTAACATTATACACATCATGATGATCACCAACATGTAAATTAAGTACAACTGCAACATGAACATAAAATACATGGACCATATATATATATATATATATATATATATATATATATATATATATATATAATGTCAAAAATATACAACTGTAATATAAATGTCAAATATCAGCTGGTGGTACATCATCAATAGTAGTACTAGTTGAGGCCTGCTCAATCAATGGTGCAACCTCGACAAGTTTAGATAGATGTCGATCATCACGTGCCTGCTGATCTGGTGGTGCCTCATGCTGATCAAGATCAACCGTCAACTGCTCATGATGACTTGAAATGGATGGTTCAACCTGCTCATGATCATGAGTACTACTAGATGTTGTAGGTTGTTGATCATGATGACTCGATGTGTATGGTCCATCCTGCTCATGATCATGAATGTTGGATGCAAGTTGAGAAGGCTGACTTGACGTGGATGGTCTAGCCTGCTCATGATCATGACTGTTGGTTGATGATGCAGGCTACTCATTTGCAGCACGAGGTGAACGATGATCACTCCCATGATCATGATCATCAGATGATGCATCGTCGCTCGACTATCGACATACTATGTCTCGACCGCACCTATGTCGAAGAGCCCTTCTCAACTGTGTCACTAAGCTGGTAGCTCCTATGACATGCTGCATTAGGGTCAACATGTCACGTGGCATGCCTCTCCACATCTCCACCAACTTAGCATCGACATTTATCTCTCTCATTGTGGCGGTCCTGACTCCCCCCTCCACAAGAAGTCCACAGAGTTGGTCTCCCAACTCCATCCTAAATCTAGTGTCAGACCTATGCCTCACACTAACCAGTACCTGCGCAACATGAGGACCAGGTCTATCTGCACCAGCCTGATCCTCGGCATCTGCCATCTCCTGATCTTCATCACGATCTACACTGGATCATTTGGTGGTGGTGGAATCTCATCACCCTCAAATGACCCATTGTGTGCAATATATATATAATTAGACAATTTCATTAAACAGTTTAATAAAAACAAGTTAAAGAGCATGTTAGAATAATTTAAAGAAACAGTAATATTAGCTCTATCATCCAACGACTGATCATCTGTGAAGAGGATGTTGTCACGCCCTCGCTAATCCAAACCATCATATGGACAGGGGACCAGAACGAAGGGATGCTCATCAACACTGACTAGCAACTCTAGTGCATCATGTGATATCCTCGCAGAAAACTCTGACTCACCCCTTTTAGGCTTCATCTATCCCCACATCTGCATTCGCACATGCAACATCAACCTACGAGGCTGTCGAACAAAAGTAGGCCTAATCTCTGGAAACCTCTCAAAAAATAAACAAAATAGCTATGAAGGAAAAGGGAAGTTCACCCTCCCTTGTGTTTGAGCACAACATCTATCTAAATTTGTACATAACTGCTGCAAAAAAATGGCAGACCAACTCAACATACAATATAAGCAGGCAACTAATGCATTTCCTATCATTGGTATGGTTTGCAATGGTGGAAATCAGTAGTGAGAGTCACCTCACCTCCTCTCCACCAAATGAAGCAATACGTAACTGACCAACAGAGACCTGAAAATATGTAGGAGACAATATATCCGCACTAATGTATCTCTGGAAGTACACCAACTGAATCCCTGATGCAAATCCAATGGGGACCTCTAGGAACAAGGGAAAATCCACCCCTCTCCTCGATAGGCCAGTAATGAAATAGATGTCCTCCTCAATGGGTGGGTACCACTGGTTAGGAACAACTCAGAAAGCCTGTCTGTGGGCATTCCACCTATGGATAAGTTGTCGCAAAAACCCACCATGGCCCTTTAGGGATGTAGCCTCCACATAGAACTTGAGGAGGCCTATCTCCCTTAGGAGCGCATGTGTGGCTATTGTAATAGGGCGAGGGTACATATCTCTCTCCCTCTCTCGTGCCTCCCACAAGCGAACCATGTTATACTGGTTTGTATGTTGTTGTTGATGTTCCCTCTCTTCTCTCCTTTGACGTCACTGAATGATTAACATATTAAATACAATGTTTTTATTAAATGAGACATGTATTTAGGAATATATATATATATATATGTATTTTAAATAAAAACAAATCAATCGATGCGCCATAAGATACAGGCATGCACTGGTAACAGTGTGTCTGTTTTTGGCATGCACCGGACGCGACGCACCTGGAAATTTTCAACGCACCAAAAATCATGACCAATCCTATCTCAAGAGGTGCATTGAATAAATTTACCGCCAAACATTAGCTAGTGGTCAACGGTTCGATCCTTTAATCGATCACACTGTTGACTATGAACAAATTCAGGAGGGTAGTGCACTGACGAAACTACTCGCCTCGGGGTGGATAGTTTCGTCAGTGCATCGCCCTCATGCCATTGTTACACGGTCAATGGTGCAGTTCTATAACCGACTGCACCGTTGACTATGTAGGAGTATTGGGAGGGCGGTGCACAGCCCAAACTATACGCCCTGGGGCGTATAGTTTAGGAAGCACACAGGCCTCCTGACATCACTATATAGTCAACGATGCGGTCATTTAAATGACTACACCATTAACTATGTCCAGTTCGGGAGGGTAGTGTGCTAACAAAAATAACCACCCTAGGGCTCATATTTCCATCTATGCATCGCATTCCCGCAATTCGACATGGTCAACCAACCACACCGCAATTTTTTTAATTTAAAAAAAGCACAGTGCCTCGTTTCGGTACCGCCTCGGAACCGGTGTGGATACCATTAGCACTGGTCACGGTGCGACCTATAAATTTATAGGCAGCACCGCGAACCAGTGTGATCCGAATGGCTCGAGCTTACTGCGTGAGAATTTTTTTTTTAAAATAAGGTGAATTTTAAGCTATTTTAAAAAATTAATCCACTAAAAGGTTTAATTATGAAAAAACAAGTAAAATAACTATACATTTGGCCGTCGAGGAGGCATATTGGATGTAGAATTTTCAAAACTAAATTTTCCGACTGTTTTGCAAAATTCGAAATGGAGATGGTGGGAAATGGACAACAACAATGCATGCAATGGGAGCACTGATGGCAGGGTTCCTCAGACAAGGTAAATTTGCACCATTTCTTGAGAGCTCTAGAGCACTGAAAAGTGAAAAATGCGAATTTTTGGCCATACTTTTTTTTATTTAACCTTGTTCTGGTGCACAAGTTTTCGAGGCACACCGAGCAGTTTCTTCCAACCACACTGGGTGGTTTCTCCCAACTGCATCGGGCTGTTTCAGTTTTGGCACAGGGTTTTAGGACACACTGATGCTAAATCTGTGTGGAGCACCGGTGTGCTACAGTAATGAGACACACCAGGCAGGTTTGTACTGAGCGCACAGTGTCTCGGTGTGCCAATTTTTAGTACACTAGTGCTTTCTCTAGTGGAATGCACCAGTGCAGTTTAGGATGTGAAACGCACTGGAAAAAAAACATCTGCAAAAACCTCCACCTACCAACCTCCTCTAGTAGCCTCCACTACAAATGGATGTCTGGGATATTTTTATAAGGGGTTCCTTAAAAAGATCCGCTAGAGGATCTTTTCCTTGTAGTGTGTGTAGCTAAATAAGAATATTAGTCAAGAATCATTTATGACATTACCAAAATTATAGCAGCCCTTCGAAGTGGAGACAAATACAAATGGGTATGCTATGGGAGTAGTCTTGATTTAGGGAGGAATAGATGTATGCTACCATTCTGAAGTATTTCATGGGGTATTTCTTCATTACCCTACCTATGACAAGGATCTCTACGCCCTGGTGAAATATGTAAAGAAGTGGAAGTAGTATTTGATGGGAAAGGAGACAATGATCCACGTAGATCACCAACCACTATATTGCCTATGATCCTAGAGTAAGTTACTACAAATGAGACATTACAAGCATATGGGGTTTCTACAATCATTTCATTTAGTGATTAAGTACAAGAAGGGAAACACAAACACGTTAGCTGGCATGATCTCAATACCTCCCACATCAAAGATCGCAAGTTTGGGAAATCTGATGCACATGGAGCCATTCACCCATGATGCATATAAAGAGGCATATTTAGAGGATGAGGACTTCAAGGAGGTGTTTTGGTAGTCGCAGAGTCAGAGTCATGTGAATAATGGTGACAACATTGTTGACTACCATCTCAAAGATGTGTTACTCTACAAGCTAGATAAGCCATGTGTTCCTAAAGGTGAGCTATTACAACTGATTAGAGAGGATCTCACCTTCAAGGTTGTTGGGAACTTTGGTGTAGGGAAGACAATGACCAACTTTCAAAGGTATTTTTATTGGTCCAAAATGAAAGAACATGTATCTAGGCTCATAAGAGGATGCATGCTTTGTTGTACCAACAATCATAGTAAAAATAAACATGGTCTATATCATCCCTTACATGTACCCATGATATCCTTGGGAAAGGATTTCCATGGAATTTTTGGGAGGATTACCAACAACCAGGACGGGACATGATTATTTGTTCATGGTAGTTGAAAAGTTAAGTAAGATGTGTGTTTTAATACCCTGTAAAATGAACATCAATGGGAAAGAAATGTGAACCTTGTTATTTCGATAGGTCTGGGTGCACTTTGGGATACCAAGAAGCATAATTTTAGACAAGGAAATGAGACTACTTAGTGCATTTTGGACTACATTATGGGAGAATATGGACACCAATTTGAAGATGTCTACAACATTCCATCCACAAGCAGATGGACAGAAAGAAGTAGTAAACAAGACTTTGGTGTAGCTTTTGAGGGGTTATTATTAAAAGCATCTAAAGAAATGGAATGAAAATATGGTATATATAAAACACTCTTATAATAGAGAAATCCACACTTATATTAGTAAGTCCCCATTTGAAACTTGTTTTTGATATTTTTCAACTTCACCTTTGGATATTACATATGGGTAGTAAGGAGGAGTGAGTGAAGATCTTATAGGGGATGCCTTGAGGGTAGATTTTTTTTTATAAGATCAGGAATATCCATACATGGGTACATGAGACACTACAAAGGTCACATGAAAAATAAAAGGCCACGCATGATCAACACAAAACAAATAATTCATTCAAGGTTGGAGACAAATTATGTTTACAATTGAACAAGGAGAGGCTACAGGTTCCTAGTAAGAAAATCAAGATTCTATGGTATGGTCTCATCGAGATAATGGAAAAGGTCGGTGATAATTCCTATCAACTCAGTCTACCACCATACATGCACATTTACTCAGTTGGGAATGTAGAGAATATGAATCTCTATGAGCCCTCCATGCGAGATTAGGAAGATGAACATGTCCTAACTTCTATGGAGGATTTGACACTAGATGCTTAGGAAAAGTTGACAGAGGAAACAATTTTACAAAATTGGTTCAAAACTACAGGACATTGGTAGCATAACCTTTGGAAGATCAAGTTGAAAGGACAAATTCAAAGCTAAGCTAAATAATAAACTCCAGAAAAAGTGGAGGAAAAATTTCCTCACCTCATTTAGTATAATCTTTTTGGGAACAAAATTCTCCCAAAATGGGCAGGTGTGATCTATAGTGGATCATTATATTTCTTTTCATCCATTTCGATGTTTTCAGAGTGGAAAAAGTGGAGGAATTAGCTAGCATGACCATTTTTACCGGTGGGACTTAGTTTGGAAAATTAGGGTTTGAAACCTTTCAGGATAATTTGAGGCATCAAAAAACATTTTTTTGGGATAAAATGTTTATTTTTTAGTGCCTCTACACACATAGACCCCTCCAACGATACAAGAATCGTGTCAATGAGAGTGTGTATGCAAAATTTATGCCACTCGGAAATTGACCTTCCTATTTTCACCACTGTAATTTGAGAGGATGCCATGTAAGCCTACATTATTCATGGAAAAGGGGCTATCCATATGATTAGGATGAATAATACTCTATAAGAGTCCATATTGTAACTTTGGTTAAAAGTTTATGTAGTCAAACATAACCACTAGTGGGATATTAGGTTGTTTTATAACTCAACCATTAAGAGGAAAATGGGTTCCATTATTTCAAGTGCATTTATTCCATAGATGATAAAAAATATTTGAGAGAGATAGAAGATAGAGAAGATGGAGAGGATTTTTTCACCGTAGTAGGCGGTGACCCACAAACCATACTTCTTTGTACTTGCAGCCATTTTCTATTTAGAGAAAGCGAGTAGAGTGGCCTCCTTCCAGCTGTGTTTTCTCCCAAAAGGGTTTCTTAGGTCATATCTTGTGTCAAATAATGGTTTGTGAGTTTTTATTTCACTATTATATATTTTATGCACAAATTTAATTTGCATGCATACATAATTAACAATAATCTACATATCCAAAAACCCAAAGAGAAATAAAACCCTAATAGTGTACATTTCATATTTTTTAAATAGAGTTTTATTATATTTGTTGTGAAAATTTGTCCAATGGAATATCCAGGATAATTTACGAATCACTTTGATATCAAGTATATCACGAGTAAGGAGAATAAGGTGGTTGATACGCTTAGCAGGATTTTGCAAGTAAACCACTTTGCAACTATAAGTTCTTGTGAGTCTAGCATTAGGGAAAGGATTAAAGAATCATTGGTACATGATGAACACTTCTAGTATGTGCAAAATTGGTTGAAAAACGAACCAAAAGGATCTTTATGTAGATATTACACACTTTTAGATGACAGGATGTTAAATTTGAAAGACCTATGGTAAATATATTGCATAGAAAAATTGAAGAAACTAATTCTAGACAAGTTTCATAAACAGTTGTATTCAAGTCATCTAAGGTATCAAAAAATTATTACCGCTATAAAAAAATTGTATTATTTTCTATGTATGATAAATGAATTTGCATTATACATTTCCAAGTGTCTAGAGTGCCAACAAGTTAAAGTGGAATGTTGTCATCTAGTTGGACTATTACAACCAATCCTTGTTTCAGAGTGGACGTTGGAAATCATATCCACGGAATTCATCATAGGATTACCAAAGACACCAAGAAAGTACGATGACATCATGGAGGTGGTGGAAAATTTGATCAAGTAAGCTCACTTCATATCTTTTAATTCCATCCAAAATGCTATTTATATTGCAAATATATTCATGAAAGAGATATTCAGGTTGCATGGAATACCCAAGAGGATAATCTGATAATAAGATGAAACGTTCACCTCCAACTCTTGGAAAGCATTGGTCACTTGATATGGGGCTCACTTGGAATTTAGTACAACATATCATCCTTAGACATATGGTTGATTAAGAGTTTGAACATGGTGTTGAAGGAAATTCTAAGAATGTACATGGTGAACCAACAAAATATGTGGGAGGAATACATTCCCTTAGTTGAGTTTTCATATAAAAATGACTATTAGGAATCAATAAAGATGAGCCCCTTCAAGGCTTTTTATGGAACAAGGTGTAATACACCCATTATTTGGGATGGCCTAGTAAACAAGGTAACTCTTGGGAAAAATATGTTAAAGGTGTTGGAACAAGAAGCTATTTGTATCAAACAAAAGTGAAAGACAACATAGGATAGGAAGAAGAGATATGTAGATATATAAAGAACACATAGGGAATTTCAATTGGGGGGTCACATGTATCTCCAAATTATACCAAGGATAAATTCATTGAAAGTGGGGTCTTGTGTTAAGTTGGCACCCACGTTTTGTTGACCTTTCCATATTTTGGAAAGAGTGGGACCAATGGATTATAGATTAGCCTTTCCTCCCACCATAAAGGCACATGATTTATTCCACATATCCTTATTGAAAATTTATGTGTGCAATTATAATCATGTGATATATTAGTTTTTGATACAAGTGGGGCTTGAGGGAGATTTCCAACCTGAACCTTTATGTGTTTTGGATTAGAGGCATACCGTGCTCCATATCCAAGTAATAGAATAGTTCAAGGTGCATTGGAAACACTTTAGACCTAATAAGACAACTTGGGAGCATATAGGTCAAATGAAATAATTTCACCCATTTCTTAATACATAGTGGATGTAAAAGAGTTGTTTCTATAAAGATCAAACTTTGTTTTATTAACTTTTCCAATCTTGTAAGAATGTTGGGGAAAATTTTCCTTTAAGGGGGCGGGGTTTGTAACTCTCCTAGGTCAATATGATATTTATAAACATTTTTTTATGTAACTCAACATCTTAGAAAAATATCTAAGTTTTGTGATTTTTTTTTAATATAATAATACCACTATCGATGAAATCCATCATTTCTATCTTGATGCCAAATTGTGTAAATACTTTGTTTAAATATTAATCACGTTTTCAACACTTGAATAAACAATTAATTAAATTTTAATGTTGCAATTAATATATAATTGTATTCATAATAATCAAGCATCATTATTAATCATAATTGATTTTAGTCATTATTAATTATAATTATGTGGTGACTATAATTAATTGTAATCATGATTAAATATATTTAATTAATTGAAGTTATATGGTGAACATAATTAAATTTTAATTCATTTAATTACTCACAACCCGTGGAGAAGGGGTGAATCATGTATATGTATATGTATATATATATATGTGTGTGTGTGTGTGTGTGTGTGTGTGTGTGTGTGTGTGTGTGTGTGTCGATTTAATGGCCATTAATGCAGTTATGTTTCCAAATATGAGGGAGTTACATTATCACACATGGAAGAGCTAACTTAGACAACAAGGCTCCATGACGAACTACTCGGGAGGTAACCCCAAACCACTTACAAATTAGAGTTTAGTTGAAGAAAGGGTATGGTTTTCATGATTTAAAGGAGAATTTCTGTAATAGGGGTGGCCATAATGAACAACCTCAAGAGTATATGTTTTCTCTAGATTGTCGCTATCTATTATCCTCTCCTAGAATTTAGTTAGTGAACACAAAGGGAGGTTGAATTCACAAGTTGGTGCTTGTAGGGGGGCCACAATGTTTGCTACATGTGATGAACTGATGCTTGTCTCTAGTTGAACCACATGTATATTGAGTCAGTGGTGTTTTATGAGAGTGATAAAACATGTGTGTTGTGGTTCAAATTGCACTATGCTTATAAATAGATAATAAACCACTTTCAAGTATTTTCATTCCCTCAGCTCATTTGGAAATTTTCTTGGAAATTCAAGCACTCAAACTCTGCACTTGGCACAGGGCTGGAAAGTACGAAAAAAATACTCATGATTTCCTATGGTTGGGAGGTTAACATGATGCCCCTTCTCTAGTCCCCACCAAGGTCTGATGCACACATATAAGTAGTTTTTATTTTGATGTCTAATTCACAAATTTTGTGTTCTCTTGTACACATTACTGGGGCTCGCTCTTCTATTTTGAAAGATTAAATGAATCATGTCCTTAAGAATCTACATGTACTGGTGAAATATTTATGAATGATTAATGTATTAACCACTTGAGAAAATTTGATACCTATGACTATGAAATTTTAATGTGGGCCATGTATGTAATTGTTATGATTTTTTTTTGTTTTGTTCCTACCCTACTATGGAAATTTGCATTGATTTCAATGCCAATGTAGTGTTAAAGTCTACATTAAATATATTTTCTCATTATTTATTAGATATAACTGTATAGAAATCATTATGCCTAGTTAAATAATTTTGATGTGATGAATAACTAATCCATTATATGGTATGAGATCATAGTCATAGAAAAAATTAAAGGAAAAATATTACATGAGCTACACATTATCACACATTAATAAATGAGAAATCATGAAGAAAAAGGTCACATGATTCTAACATCTCCTTTTTCATATTCCCAAATACTAAGAATATAAATTAGGAGGTTAGGTAAGTCCCACTTGTCTAGATTTTGTTGGGCTTGGGTTCCTATCCATCTACAAAAGGTCACATGAACTTGAAATCCTAAGTTGATCAAGTAAAAAACAAAAGGTAGGGGCAGTCTCTTGGAATTCCAAGTACGCCCTTGGGTGTTATAGTTCTCATTTCTTGACCGTTTCTCAATATATAAATGTATTCTTTATTTGGCCACCTTTTATTGGTTTCATGATTAGCGTCATTCCTAAGGCTTCATGAAGCCATAAGGATTAATTTTGGAGAAATAAAATACTAATATTGGAAAGAAAGAGAGGTGGAGTGTGTCGTTTACTAAAATATCTCAAGTTAAATGTTTTAATACTATTCAATTTCCACCTCCTTTTGCATATGATTGATATTTGAAATATAGGAATGTTAGTAGGTGTTGCTATAAGTAAAGTTAAAAAGGATAGATTGAGATTGATCACTATGTAATCTGTTTTTTATTTATAGTATGCATCTTATTAATTTCTTATTTCTTAGCTTCTTCATCATTGAACCCAATTACTCTATAACTATTCACCTTATTCCTGTGACATAACTTTTGAAGTGTCATTTTTTATAGTATTCTAGATTATAGATGATGGTTTATAATTTTTTATCAATCAAATTCATCTAAAACATATACATATATATGATGATGATTAACTAAAATTTTAATGCAACTTACCATAATTGGCGCTAGCTTAGATCCATGGTAACTTCAAATTTGTTAATTTTTTAAAAGGATCAAATACTTTGAGACAAAAAAACATTTCTCAAAATTTACACTCTAAAACAAATACCCATATTAAAATATTTCATCCACCTAATATTTGGTCATTTCAAAATTAAGATAAATCATATACAAAGCTTTATTACATAGATGCTACAGGATTGACAAAAACAAAGAAATTTATGTGTCACATTAAATGTTTATATAAGTGGCAAAGGTGTTTCAAAGGGTAGAACTTGAACTTAAAAGGTTTCCTAGTGTAGATTGTTAATGTAACACTTCAAAAGGAAACTAGGTTGTAGAGAGCACCATAAGTGGTTTGAATCTTGTCATTTAAAAAATGTAGTACATATTTTAGGTAGTTAAGATAAATGTCACAATAAGTATATTTTCTAAGTAGGTTAGGTACAATGTTAATTAAAAAAAATATGTTGAATTTAGACAATTTATTAATTTCGAGTTGAAGTTTAAGGGACTATTGGAATCAAATAATACTTGATAAGGTTTATGACTTGTAAGACTAACTTTTACTTTTAAAATTGTTCATGGAAATTGAAGACATTAAAATCACTTGCGAATTGAATTTAATTTAGATGCCAAACCCCTTAAAATGCATGAATTTATTTTAATATCACTCCTTAATTATCACAAATTTTAAACTTTAACTATTTAAAAAAAACAACAACCTCAAACTCAAAATCTAATCACAATAACAAAATATAACCAAAAAATATATATATATATATTATTATTATTATTATAGAAATATAAACACATATTTAAAATAAAAAAACATTATATTTATAATCATACACTATGGAATAACACTCATTGCTTTATTTTATTTTTGTTATTTTTATATTTATATTATAATATTAAAAAGGAGAAAGACCTATACTTTGAGAAGGAAATTGACAATTTCCCTTACAGTTCCTCCACACCTACTCCCTAATAATTGTACAATTCAATTATTGTAGAGATTATGCCCCATCATTGCAATTTACTTTTTATTAATTATAATATAAAATGATATTTTTTAATTACTATGGATATGTTTTCTTCATTGCCATATTAAGAATGTGGTATAATATATTGTGATTATTCGAAGATTAGTTAATATGAATTATATAATTATAATTATAATTATATATATATATATATAAATTTAAAATTTTATTATTTTGTTAAAATAAAGTTTCAAGTATATAGTTTAGTTATTTATTCTTAATTTACTTTATGGCATATGGTTTTAACCCGTTTAATGGGAAACTAAGTTTGTTTTATCATCTAAAGAGTAATTAGTCTAAAACTGTAAAATTTTTACCATCATAAATATATAAAAAAAAGTTTTTATAGAAAAATCAAACCATAATAGATTGACAAAAATTATATGACAGTAAAGAATCATAAGATGTAACAGGAGTTGAATATCATGAAATAGATCTTGGTGGTGCAGACGAGGTAGCTATGCACGAGATGTGGCACTAAATTTGATTCAGGGGTGTTTCCATCCTTTCCATATGAAACCTCATATTCCTTTGTTCTCTTTTCACATTCGTAATGTTGGAGAAAATGTTATACTAGTCTACCTATTTTTCCATTAGAATCTTTCCAATAAGGGCTTTCATCTTCTAGTAAAGAAAAAGAGATTTAAGATACTTTTTTTTCTAGCATCTAATGTGCCTAGGGTCCAAAATCATATGACCAAATTCCTTCAGTAACTCTGAGTTAGAAAGTGAATATATGTCTCTCACAACCATATTTTCCAAGGTCTGAATTTCGCTATGAATATATGTTAGGGCCATATATTACTAGTGTAGTCCCTTATTGTTGTTAGTGTAGCCCCCTTATTGTTATTGTTGTACTGTTGTAGTCCCCATATTGTTATTATTGTGCCCCATAATAGCCCACTATTGTTATTTTTGTGCCCTTACATTCTTATTGTTAGGTCGGCTAGGATTATATTGTAACCCCATGGACTCCTATATATAGAAAGGAGTTTTTTTCATTTGAATCATCCAAGAATTGTTCATTTATGTAATGTAAAGGAAGTTTTCCCCTTGAATAGGTTGATTTCTAAGTCATTGATCTCTCTTTTATTCTATTTTGTGAGCTGATTTCATAACATTTGGTATTAGAGAAATTTATAGTTCCTCCATTTTCCACCATCACTTCAGACTCTATCACTAGGTATAGGAAGCAATTCAATTCCTTGGCTACCTTACAATGAACAAAATTATAGGTACTACCCGAATCAATAAGCATTATTAAATTTTTATTCTTGATATGTCCTCCTTGCGAGAAAAATAAAGTTGAGACAATTAAGACCCTGGTTCTGCTACAACCTTTATTCATTCCAAGTCAATATTGGGAGGATGAGAATTTTATACAAACGCATCCAGAACTACTCAAGCGTTGATGACAAAACTTTTTTGAAGAAGAGAGGCATGTTAGGGACCTATATTACTAGTGTATTCCCTTACTTTTGTTAATGTAGCCCCCTTATTTTTATTGTTGTACCCCTGTAGTCCCCATATTGTTATTATTGTGCCCCATAATAGCTCACTATTATTATTGTTGTACCCTTACATTATTATTGCTAGGTCATCTATGATTATATTGTGACCCCATGGACTCCTATATATAGAAAGGAGGTTTTTTCATTTGAATCATCCAAGAATTGTTCATTTATGTAATGTAAAGGAGGTTTCCCCCTCGAAGAGGTTGATTTCTAAGTCATTGATCTCTCTTTTCTTCTATTTTGTGAGCTGGTTTCATAACAATATCACTGGGAATAAATAAATGAAAGGAATCGACAACCTCTTGGTCTTAAATATGGGCTCAGTTATAGCCTTAGGGCCCTTAGTCGCCTCCCCTATCGTCATCCTCATGTGCTGACGATGCATGGGTTTGAATTAACATAAGATGACCTAGTTATGACAAAGGGGAAACACACGATGAGAAAGGAACTAATGTTCAAACCCAAACCAAGATTGGGGCACATAATGTCTAGGAATACAAAACCAAGTAAGGTCGAGTGTAAAGGAATAACCCAGAAAGAAAAAGCAAGGAATCACACAATACCTAGCCCCCATATCCAAAACACTTCCATAAATTTTGAGAAAAATATAAGAGCAACCATAGTTGACCTAATTAGTTGAATTAGGTCGAGACACCCACTAATTCACACTACAGAATATGGAGGGTACAATAAAACTAACAGACCAAACAATGTAAAAAAAGAATAAGCAATTGCAAGATAAGGATACTTGATAGGTTTAAGAATTACTAGATTAGAGTAGTACTCTAGACATTGCATGCAACGTAGAAATGTTGCTATCCAAAAAACATGTTGGTTGATTGTTGATGGAACTTTGCCCCTCTCCACTTGAAAACTACAAGAATTATCATCCCTTTCTCTGCTCTCAAAATCTCTTAGACCCATTGTGTCAATTGTTGTCTCTTCACTAGTAAGAGTAAGCATTAAATGGTTTAGATAAATCATGCGCTCACTCCATTTTGACAAGCTGCCAAAATTATGATGCCTACAGGGGTGTTCTGCACCTATCAAGCCATTGAATATGCAATTATTTAACCATAAGCTTTTCCATGTGGTGGAAAACTAATACTCAAATATGCAACAATGTCGCCAATATTATCACTTACTCCACATGTTTCCATTGTCAAGAATATGAAGGGTTGTATTAAATTTACTTTTCATGTGATTGAATGCACGGGGTGTCCACGCAAACGCATCCTTTAATGAATTTCATTCCGCTCAGTCTTTAGGGTGGTGAGATTTGTTTCCGGCACCACCATAAACCTCGAGCTTAAACCCATCAGGGGATATTTTTATATTATTAAATAATAATAACTATATGAATAATTTTACATAAATTAAATTCTATTTATTAAAAATGAAAATTATATTACACTTTAAAAATGACTCATTATTTAAGAACTACATTAATTATTTTTGTAAATGAAAATAAAGTTCTAGAAAAAAATTAATAATCATTGTTCAACATATATTGAATCTATTTTTAAAAATCATGGTTTAATTCCATACAAGGTACCTCTTATAAATGGAATCGATTATAGAGGTCAAAATTATGTGGGTGAATTTTAAATAATTTTTTTTAAAGAGAACAATCATTGAAACAAAAAAATGGAGTGCATAATTTTTGATTTGTTATTTTCAATATATATGGTTTAAGTGGGTTATAATTAAAATCATGTGTTTTCTCAAAAAAAACGTTAAAGGTTTAATCCAAAAAGTTAAGAGTTGAATGGTGGAGTTTTCATAATAGGTATCAAGATATTTATTTTATGATACATTTCACATTATCAAAATTTTAAAAATCATACAAATGAGTTAAAATATAACTTTATTTTAAATTATTATTTTATTAACAATCTTAAAATGAATTAATATCTGATTTTTATTATTTTAGTTATTATTTTTTTTCACATGGAAAATATTTTTATATTTCATATGAGGAATAACATGTTTGAGATAAAAGTCATTACAAATTTCATCATGTCACTTATGAGAATTATAAGTGGGTGGCAAGGATCCAATCATCCCCCAACCACCCAAGATAAACCCATATGAAATTTAAAAAACATGAAACAAATTTCATTTTGAGGAGAGACACTCTACAACCTAATATAGGGGAGACCCCCCCTATTGTGACAATTAAAAATAATGAAATAATAATGACATTAACAAATTCAAATATAACACTAATAAAACTATTTCAATATAAACAATAAATTAAATAATTCAACTT
Source organism: Pinus albicaulis (assembly GCA_034641835.2). NCBI lineage: Eukaryota > Viridiplantae > Streptophyta > Pinopsida > Pinales > Pinaceae > Pinus > Pinus albicaulis. Next base: position 594,543,779 of record CM076574.1, read on the forward strand.
TTACCTTAATTTTACATTAACTTTATATAAAAATATAAAGTAACTGAAAGTAAAAGAATTTTAATTTCAACTATAATTTCTTTCAACATTTTTTAGTAAGAGGGTTATGTGTAATTCCTTCGAAATTGACATGTCATTTCTAAATTTAATATTGATATTACAATTCATTGTGAAAGAGTTGTATAATTAATTTGATGTTTACTTTACATGTGGTATTTTAAAAAATTATGTTAATAATAAATAAAAAAGTGTTAGTCATAAATAAAATTTTCAATGTTCATATTAAATAACAGAAATTTATATCAACTTTATATAGAGATAAAATAATTGAAAATAAAAAAAATTCTTATGTTTTCACTTTCCATTATGAAGTAGGTGTATGAGATTTAAAAATGCTAGACTCAAAAATTAGAAAAAAAAAAGTATTGAAGAAAAAAGATGCAACTCTCAAGTGAGGGGAATCTCAACTTGGAGACTGTCTGCACTAACAACTTGATTAATTAATCTAGAAAACACATACATTTGTATGTTTACAAATTAGTTGAGAAGTTTGAAAACCTTCTCATAAATAGGATAGAGAACCTAATTAAAACACAAAATCTTAATGAGACACAACAAATAACTAATATATTAGGGGAATTTTGAGGTCTATAATGGGCCTCCTAAGGAAATAATAAAATAATACATAAACCAATAAAATAATATTTATGAATTCACAATTCACTTTTTGCACTAAAATCCATGTATTCATGGTTAAATTTAATTGAAAAGTTGTACCAAAATAAAATTAATATAAAAAATTGTATGGATGTGACTATAAATAAAAATGAGTTTTTCAAAAAAAATTCATTATCGTTGAACAACTAATGCCTTTTTACTTTGCACTTAAATAACTTAAAATAAATTATAAATATGAATTCATAAATTCTTAATTATACAACACACCATTAATTAAAATTTATATTATTTAAATTATAAAATTAAATTATATAATAGCATGTAATTAATATACCATATGAAAATCAAATAATATAATATAATAAATGTAATATATTATTTTATGTATTAATTTTATATTATAACATAAGAAGAAATAATATATAATATAAAAATTAATATGATATATGAAAAATGTGTAAAGACATGAATATTGTGAAGTGATATGCATTGTTTCTTTAAAAAAATATGAAATGACAAAATAATATTTTATTCAAAAAGTGTGAAATGATATTTATTATGAGTACTTTACTTTGTGACTTTAAAAGGACTTAAAATACTACCATGGCTAACCATGCGTTTTTATCCACCATGGAGAATGTGACAAATAAGTACATTTAACTCAAGCAATACCACCTCAACCTTGGGGGATGATGTCATCCCCTAAAATGTGATTGGTTATCATAAAGTGAATTTTAATTGTACATTTTCCTTAGGAGGCCCATTTTTGACCTCAAAATTCCCCTAATGAACAATAGAATCTATAATTCTCCACATTTCTCCATTATTCTAAGTCTCCACCTCAATGGAAAAATGTATTTTTTACCACACCTAACTTAGATCTAAATAATTCATACTGATCCTTTTCAAGAGGCTTTCCAAAGATGTCAATCACATTTTCACATGTATTACAATAAATTGAATTAAATTAAATGCTTTAGATTGCACCTTTTCCCAAATAAAATGGTAATGAGTCTCAATATGTTTTGATCTTGCATGGTACACAATATTGTTGGCCAATTTGATGAAAATTTGATAATCGTCGGTGTCTTCTATATTTCTCCAACACCTTCAAGAATTAGCAACAACAAAATTTCTTCACATGTAGCACTACACAGATATTTATATGTTGTTTTAGTTGATTGTAAAAAAACATTTGGCTATTTCTTACTGGTCCATCTCATGCTCTTGGATCTAAGGCTAAATGCATATAATGAAATGTATCTTCTTTCATCAGGGTTCCTGAACCAATCTGGATAAAGATAACCTTCCATCTCAACACCGAAAGAATCAAGAGACTCCTCTAGTGACAAACTGGAGGAAGAAGGATTCCACTTCAGGTGAGGAAGTGGATGCTACTGTGTATAGGAAGTTGGTGGGTTCACTCATGCACCTTGTGAACACATGACCAAACTTGTGCTATGTAGTCAACTAGTTGAGCCAAGCCATGGTTCGACCAACCAAATTATTTTGGAGGGATGCTAAAAATGTACTACTGTACCTCATAGGAACCATTCAGTTTGGACTTTGGTATGGACAGACAGAGGGAGTGAAGTTATAAGGATTCACAGATGCAGATTGGGTGAGAAGTCCATTAGATCGAAATATCACACCAAGAGATATTCTCAGTGTTGAGTATGCAATAGTTTCATGGTACAACAGAAAGAAAATATCTATGGCACTCAGCTCATAAGAAGATGAGTACATGGATTCCAGTCAAACAACTTGTGAGGCTATCTAGATGAGAAATATTCTTGTTGTTTTATTTTCTCAGATGATGGATTGATCTAGATTTATGCAGGAACAAAATAGAATACGAATATAACCATAAATACAAAGATGCAGCGGAAATAACCCTTCATTTCATTAATATCAAATAATCAAAATATGCTTACAGACATAATGGAAATAAACTAGCTAGGGTGCTGGTAGCTTATCTCTAAGAAGAGATGTGGCAGCTACAGGCCTCTTAACTGTGTTACAATGAGGTTCGAAGGCCTATTTATTATTGTGAAATAATGGAAAACCCTAAAAATCCAAAAAGCTAACCCTAGGAGATGAAGCGCCAAAAATATGGCCCCTATTTGGGTAAATAGGTACATCAACTTCCTAGGGACGTAACTTTGGCATATGATCTCTGTTTGATTCAAAAAATGCCTTGTTAGAAATATCTATCCGAGAAATACAACTTTTGAGTTATAAACATTGTCATAGATCCATGGTCCTCCTAGTTTTCCCAAAAAATACATCGTTTAGGGCCTCAAAACAGCTCTGGAAGTTCAAGACCCAAAAAACTGCTAAAAATAGTAAATTGTGCTACAATTAAGGAAACTGGAAAATTGAAAGAAACAATGGTGGGGGTCCAAGTGGAATAGGAAGGTGGCCACCAATGCCCACCTGGATCATTCCTCCACCCTTAGGAAGAAATGGTCCTCATTACGTTGAGTTCCTCCATGAGATGAGGAAACTTCTACTGAACTTGGTCCTTGGTGAGCCACTTGCCTTGGTGAAGGAGTTGGCCTGCTTTGACAACTGGATATAGTTGGATCCTTTGTTGTCGATTATTATTAATCAATGTAGACATGATCTGATCAGTGATGGCTTGTTCAATGCAATCTCGATTTAACTCTGTTGGTGTGAGTTGTGATGCCATGTTGGGTGTGTCCAGTAGAGGTGGAAAGTAGGGTTAAAGGTGGTCCACATTGAACACTAGGTTCAGACCAAGGAATGGTGGAAAACTGAGCTCGAAGGAATTATCCCCTATAGCCTTGGTGGTGATCTATGGCCCATATCAGAGCGGGCGAATCTTGCTGTGGGGTCCAATGAGGCACTCCTTCTACAAATGTAGTCACACTTTTTCGCCCACCTGGAAGTTATGAGGCACCCGATGTTGATCGTGTCATTGCTTTTACTTAGAATTGGCTTTGTCCAATATGTCATGAACCTGTTGGCGGATGTGCTAAATTCACTCATTGAAGTTGTTCACCTTGTTAGCTTTATACTGGACATGAGATGAATTTGCCTGAGTAGCCGTGAATGGCATGGCTACATCAATGGGACAGAGTGGCTAGAATCCCAAGCCCACCTTAAAGGGGTCATGGCTATTTGAGTTGTGGAGAGCCTAGTTATAGTTGTTTTGTTCATATGGGAGTCTCTCATCCGATGTTCATGGATTATTTGAGTTGTACATGTGCAGAATGTGTACGATCATTCTGTTGATGATCTCTGTCTTGCCATCAGTTTGGGGATGGAAAGTTGTGGACTTGGTCATCTTGGTGTCCAAAATTGACCAAAGGTTGGACCAAAATACACTGAGGAACCTATTGTCCTGATCTGAGATGATAGACTGTGGGATCCCAAAGTGTACCCACACTCATTCAAAGAAGAGTTTAGTAGTGGCTTCTGCTTTGATATTATTCTTGCAGGCCATCATAATGGCCATCTTTGAGAATCTGTCGACAAGCACAAAAACATAGTCGTTGCCATGCTTAGTAGAAGGAAGGCCCGCCAGTTAATCCATGGAGATGAATTCCCAAGGTCGACTAGGGGTAGGCAGCGAATTATAGAGGCCTTGATTCTTGATGGTCAATTTGGAAATGACACAGGTAGTGTAGGACCTGATGTACTTCCCGACATCATGTCAAAGGTTCAGCCAATAGAAATACTTCTACAGTACTGCCACTATTTTCTCGACCCCGAAATTCCCGACAACTCAACTGTAGTGTTCTTCCCAAATCATCGTGGCATGCTCGCTTGAAGGAACACAAATGTGTCCCATGTGACATAGCAGGGAATCCTAGAGGTGAAAATCTGGAACTTTCTTACCCTCTAAGAGCATCTTGTATGTGTGGCCAAATTTTGGATTACTTTTGTAGAGAAGCAGACAATCGGAAGTCACGTGCCCACAAGAGTTGAGCACAGTGGTTAGTACCACGATCGGTGGTCGGCTGAGGAAGTCTGCAACATTATTTGTGTTTCCCTTATTGTACTTGATGTTCAAATAAAATTTTTGTAGGTATGTGGACCACTTCTGATGGTGATCGTTCTATAACTTCCCTTATGTCTGTATGAACTGTAGGGTTCGGTGGTCTGTGTGGATGACCGTTTCCTTCCCAAAAATGTAATGCTTCCATTGTCGACAAACCTTCACAATGGAATACATATATTTCTCATAAGTGGGATAATTATGAATTTCATAGGAAAGTGTGTCACTGTGATATGCCACTAGATGCCCCCGTTGAGTAAGAACTACTCCAATAGCATAGTCATAGGCATCTATCTCGATCTCAAATGGCTATTTCAAGTCTGGTAATATGAGTACTGGTGTAGAATAGAGACGATGTTTCAACTCTACGAATGGCTTCTGTATAGTTTCACACCAAAATAATTTTTCTTTCGCTCCTCCCTTCGTGACTTGACTCAAAGGCCAAGTGATATGAGAGAATCCCAACACGAACCTGCGGTAGAAATTGGCAAGACCCATAAATTTGCGGAGCTCTGTTAGAGTGGTTGAGGATGGCAAATCCTGAATGACTTGGATCTTGGCTAGATCCACATGCACCCCCCTCTCATCAATAATGTATCCCATATACTGAACCTAGGTCATGCCAAAAGTGCACTTCTCCAAATTGGCACACAACTTTTTTTGTCACAGTGTTTGGAGGACCTGTCAGATGTGGTGGAGATTTTATTCCCAATTCTAGTTAAAGATCAAGATTTCATCCAAGTACACCACTACAAATGTGTTGGTGAATGGCTGCAAGATGTCATCCATCAGCCTTATGAAGGTTGAAGGAGCATTCGTCAACCTGAAAGGCATGACCACACATCAGAGGGTTCATTTGGTACTTGGTGATACCCAGACTTCAAGTCGGTCTTGCTGAATTATTTTTCCACCTTGAGCTGGTCTAGAAGGTCATCAATTCATGGGATCGGGTGAAACAGTGATCTTGTTCACTGCATGATATTAAATCTAGAGTCTCTAAGTCACATCCTTCTTCTGCACCACCACGATCGGGCTCCCACACGGTGATGAACTCGGCTGGATGTGACCTTTCTGCAGCAGCTCCTGAATCTGCCTCTTGATTTTTTTAATCTCTAGAATAGAGTGTTGACAGATTGGTCCATTGGGTAGTGGCGCACCTGGGGTCATATCGATGGAGTGCTTGACTTGACAGTGTAGGGGCACCCATGCGAGTGAAGTGAATATGTCCCCGTACTCCTCCACGACCTTGTCTATTTTTTAATGTCATGCGAAATAGCCCTGTATGGAGGTAATGGAAATAGTATTATTCTTTCCCTAAGGGAAGTTCATCAGGGAAAAAAATTTCCTAGTTTTGGAAATGAGCTTACTACATTTTTTTGCAGCAACCAAAGAGATGGCGATAGGCGATGCTACCTCTAGTATCATGTACAAATTATTTTCGAAAGTAAAAATGACAACACGAGGCCTCAAATCATACACAACATGTCACTTCCACAAGTATGGTTGGTCTAATAATACATCAGAAACATCAAGAGGAGCAATGTCACATAATACCTCATTTGTGAAGGGCTTGATATTGTAGGGAAGGTGCGACTGTTGGCTGACGCAGAGATCCCATCCTTAGTGAAGCCACCTGATTGTGTATAGTTGTGGGTGTGTTGTGGTAGACAAGCCCAGGCGCTTCACAACCTTTACTGAGATGAGGTTCTTTTGGCTCCCACTGTCGACAATGAACTACAGTTGGGAACCATTTACCCACATATGGAAATGGAAGAGGAGTTCCCCTCATCTGGATCTTCTGGTTCCTCCTTCTGGATCTTTGTGGTGGAAATGATGGCATTGGGCTCCACATCGATAATATTCTTCCCTTTTTCATTCCCCTTGTCAGGTTCTGATCCAAAGTCAGATCATGCATCTGATTCAGAAGCCTTCAGCTTGGCCACCAGTGACTTCTTGGCCCGACACTCACTTGTGTTGTGGGAGGAGCTCTTATGGAACTCATTATGACTTTGGCAGGTTGTCCTGGGATGCCCCACCTTGGATTTTTCCTTTGTACTATGGTTGGGGGGCACCTTTCCCTTACTTTTGATTCACAGATCCAAAGTCTCACTTCTTCTGTTTCAACTTCTGCTCAATATTGGCAGCATATCGGTACACTGCACCAAGCGAGGAGATGTCATGGAAATCCATTTCCACTTGAATTTATATGTTCTGACAACTGTGGTACTTCAACACCAAATGTTTATATGAATCTTTGATACCCAACTTTGTCCGCATGGTATGTAATAGATTCTTCAGCTCATGCACATCTTGATCCCTTTTCTTCCACAACATAGTCCACTGTATGTAATTTTCCTCATAGCTCTCCATAGATAATATTGTTCCTTGATGGCATCTCAGAAAGAATCCCAAGTGGGTGCGGCTAAGAACAGAAAGGGTTCCCTCTCATCCTTTTTCTCATAGTAGGTTTCCCACCAGTCCTTGACATGGGGGGCGGATTTGAGGAGTGAAAAAGTAATCTTTTCCCAGTTGTAAAAGTCATGAACCGAGAAATATTATTCTAATAGATTCAATCATCTATCTACGATGTCTCCATCTATTTGGACCTCAAATATGGGAATGTCAAAGTTTACTTGTACCTTAAAAGGAGTGGCACCTCAAGAGTGGTTGTTGGATGCAAATGTGTCGTCGGTGGGTAGCCGTTGAAGGATCTGGTAAACTTTATCCATCATCGCATTCCTTTGTTTCTCGAGGGCCTCCTCGAGAAAAATTTTGGTAGGATATCCTACTCCCTCATCTTTATTTTCTTCCCCCATGGGCAGTTGTCGGGGTTTGGGAGGCTAATCTTGCAAAGGTTCAACCAGATCAAGCCCTAACTCCTTATAGCCCAACCTCATTGGGGACATGAAAAAAAGGATCGAGAAAGAGAAGACCGCTCTGATATCACTGATATGGATTTATGTAGGAACGAAATAAAATAAAAATATAACCATAAATACAAAGATGCAATGGAAATAAAACTTCATTTTATTAATATCAAATAACTGAAATATGCTTACAGACAGAATAGAAATAAACTAGCTAGGGCGATGATAGTTATCTCTGAGAAGAGATGTGGCACCTACAAGCCTATGAAATGTGTTACAATGAGGCTCGAAAGCCTATTTATTATTGAGAAACAATGGAAAACCTTAAACATCCAAAAACCTAACTCTAGGAGATGAAGCGCCAAAACTATGGGCCCCGTTTGGGTAAATTGGTACATCAACTTCCTAAGGACGTAAATTTGGCATATGATCTTCATTTTACCTGCACAATACCTTGTTAGAAATATTTATCTGAGGACTACAACTTGTGAGTGAGAAAAATTGGTTCATAACCTCTGTTATTCCCGGTTTCCCCAAAAAATGTATTTTAGGGCCTCACAACCCCTCTGGAAGTTCAAGACCCGAAAAAATACTAAAAATAGTAAATTGTGCTACAATTAAGGAAACTGAAAAATAGAAAGAAACAATGGTGGGGGTCCATGTGGAATAGGCGGGTGGCCACCAATATCCACCTGGATCATAGATCCTATTGTGATTTAATGTAACAATCAAAGTTGTATCAAACTCTTGGAGAATCCAGTTTTTCACAATCGATCCAAGCACATACATATTTGGTACCACCATCTATGATATTGAGTGTGGAGGTGGATCATGTTGTTGCAAAACATTCCGAAAAAGGAAAAAAATGAAGAAATTTTTATAAAATATTTGTCAAGCGGTAAATTCGAGTTCCATAGAGGCAGGATTGAGGTGGCATATAATCCCTTTCTTACTAAGAGGGAGTATTGAAAATGCAGCAAGAAAATCTAGTTTTGACTTTGCCTTAGTAAAACTAGATTAAAATTTGAATTTGAATTTCAACAGAATACTTGGAGGTAGTTAACTGATATGACATGCCTTTTTTCACTCAGTTAATTCAAGTTGAATACACTTGATTTCAGTTCTACATGATTGATTGCTAATTTGTAGCAATCTAATTCAGTTAAGTTGAGTTATTTTCAGTTAAACTAGTTCCAACTATTGGAGAACTAGTGGAGGGTCAAGTTGTGTATTGTAACTTCAGTCACACTCAGTGGTCATCCAGTTAAATGTTCAACAAACCCAAAATAAATTATGCATGCAGATCATTCGAGTTAACCAGTTGAGATTGGAGTTCAAGGGAAATGTACTATATGATCCATGTGGATATTGGTGGCCACTCACCTATTACACTTGGGGTTCCACCATTGTTTCTTTCAGTTTTTCAGTTTTGGCACAACTTACTATTTTTGGCAGTTGTTTGAGTCCTGAACTTCTAGAGCTGTTTTGAGGCCCTAAACGACGTTTTTTGGTAAAACCGAGAGCAACATGAGTGCATGGACTGATGTTGGTCACATCAAAAGTTGTATTATTTGGATAGATCTTTATAAAGAGGTATGGTGCACGTCAAACGAAGATCGTATGCCAAAGTTACATCCCTGGGAATTTGAAACCAATTTACCCAAATGGGGCCCATAGTTCTGGCGTGTCATCTCCTAGGGTTAGGGTTTTTGATGTTTAGGGTTTTCCATTGTTTCTAAATAATAAATAGGCCCTTGAGCCTCATTGTAACATAGTTCAGAGGCCTATAGCCACGACATCTCTTCTCAAAGATAAGCTACCAGCGCCCTAGCTATTTTATTTCCTTTCTGTCTGTAAGCAAATTTTATTTCTTTGATATTAATGAAATGAAGTGTTATTTCCGCTACATATTTGTATTTATGGTTGTATGTGTACTCTGTTGTGTTCCTGCATAAATCTGGATTAGTGGTATCAGAGTGTTCTATTTTTTCTCAATCCTTCTTTTCATGTCCCCAACGAGGTCGAGGTATAAGTAGTTAGGGCTCGATATGGTTGAACCTTTGCAATATCAACCTCGCAAACCCCGACGACCACCCATGGGGGATGAAAATAAAGATGAGGGAGCAAGAGATATTATCAAAATATTGCTCAAGGAGGCCCTCAAAAAATGAAGGAATGCGATGATGGATAAATTTTCCCAGATCCTTCAATGACTGCCCACCGGCGGTGCATCTACATCCAGTAGCCACTTTGAAGGAAAAACTCCCTTTAAGGTACAAGTAAAATTTGACATTCCAATACTTGAGGGTCAAATAGATGCAGATGCCATAGATAGATGGTTGAATCTGTTAGAAGGATATTTCTCAGTTCATGAATTTTTCGACCAGGAGAAGATTATTTTTACACTCCTCAAAGCTACCCCCCATGTCAAGGACTGGTGGGAAACCTACTATGAGAAAAATGAAGAGAAAAAACCCTATATGTTCTTAGTCATACCCACTTGGATTAATTTTCGAGATTCCATCAAGAAACAATACTATCCCATGGGGAGATATGAGGACAAGTACATACAATGGACCATGTTGTGGCAACAAAGGGATCAAGATGTGCATGAGCTGACGAATATGTTCCGTACCCTACGCACAAAGTTGGGTATCAAATATTCGGAGAAACATTTGGTGCTAAATTATCATAGTTGTCTGCATATATACATTCAATAGGAAATGAAGTTCCTCGACATCTCCTCGCTTGGTACATAATACCGGTATGTTGCCAAGTTTGAGAAGAAATTCAAAAACAAGAAGCGAGACTTTGGATCTGCAAATCAAAAGCAAGGGAAAGGTGCCCCCATAATATAGAACAAAGGACAAATCCAAGTCATGGTGGCCCAAGACAACCTTCCAATGCTGCAAGCAACGAAAAACACTACGAAGCCAAATAAGGACATGGGAAAGTGGTGTGAGTTCCATAAGAGCTCCACTCACAACACAAGTGGGTTTCAAGGCAAGCATTCGTTGGTGCCCGAGATGAGGGATTCTGAATCAGATGCATTCTCCGACTCTGAATCAGAACCTGACAAGGGGAATGAAAAATGGAAACAGATTATTGATGTGGATCCCAACGCCATTGTTTCCACTACAAATATCTGGAAGGAGTAACCGGAAGATCCAGAGGAGGAGGAGCATCTCTTCCACTCCCAAATGTGGGTAAAGGGTTTCCCACTACAATTCATTATCGACAATGGGAGCCAAAAGACCTCATTTCAGCAGATGTCATGAAGCAGCTAGGATTGCCGACCACAGCACACCCACAATGATACACCATCGGGTGGCTTCACCAAGGGCGGGATATCCACATTAGCTAGTAGTGCTTCCTTCCCTACAACATCAATCCCTTCACGGATGAGGTATTATGTGACATTTCTCCTCTTGATGTTTGTGATGTATTATTAGGCCAAACATACTTGTGGAAGAGACATGCCATGTATGAGTCCCGGCCTTGTGCTATTATTGTTACTTTGGGAAATAATATGTACAGGATACCAGAGGTACCACCGCCTGCCGCTATCTCTTTGGTTACTGCAAAACAATGCAGTAAGCTCATTTCCAAAACCAGGAAATTTTTTTTCCTGATGATCCGCCCCCAGGGCAAGAAGAAGATTGTGGCCACGACCTCTAGACAGGGCTCCTCTGCATGACAAAAAAAAATGGACAAGGTTGTGGAGGAGTACGGGGACATCTTCACCTCACCCACAGGGGTGCCTCTGCACTGTCAGTTCAAGCACCCCATTGATATGATCCCAGGTGCACCGCTACCCAATGGACCGATCTATCGGTTCACCATTCTAGAGAATGATGAAATCAAGAGGCAGATTCAGGAGCTACTATAGAAAGGTCACATCTGACCGAGTTCATCACCCTGTGGGAGCCCGATCATGTTGGTACAGAGGAAGGATGGGACTTAGAGACTCTTTATTGACTATCGGGAGTTGAACATAATCACTCTCTGGAATAGGTACCCGATCCCATGGATTGATGACCTTCAGGACCAACTCAAAGGGGAAAAATATTTCAGCAAGATCGACTTGAAGTCTAGGTATCACTAGGTACCAATCGAACCCTCCGATGTGTGGAAGACTGCCTTCAAAGCTAAGGAGGGCCTTTTTAAATGGCTGGTCATGCCTTTTGGGTTGAAGAATTCTCCTACAACCTTCATAAGGTTGATGAATGACATATTGCAGCCATTCACCAACTCATTTGTAGTGGTGTACTTGGATGAAATTCTGATCTTCAACCAGACTTGGGAACAACACTTCCACCACATCCGATAAGTCCTCCAAACACTGCGGCAACACAATTTGTGTGCCAATTTGGAGAAGTGCACTTTTGGCATGACCCAGATTTAATATCTGGGATACATTATTGATGAAAGGGGGGTGCATGTGGATCCAACCAAGATCCAAGTCATTCGGGATTGGTTAGCCCCAACCACTCTAACAGAGCTCCGCAACTTTCTGGGTCTTACTAATTTCTACCGCAGGTTCATGTTGGGATTCTCTCATATCACTTGGCCCTTGAATCAAGTCACCAAGGGATGAGTGAAAGAAAAATTCTTTTGGTCGAAATTTTAACAGAAGGCATTCATAGAATTGAAACATCTCCTTTATTTTTCCCCAGTGCTCACATTTCCAGACTTGCAACAACCATTTGAGATTGAGACAAATGCCTCTGACTATGCTATTGGAGTAGTTCTTACTCAACAAGGGCATACAGTGGCATATCATAGTGAGACATTGTCTGACACAGTCCGCAAGTATCCCACTTATAAAAAAGAAATGTATTCCATTATGTAGGCTTGTTGACAATGGAAGCATTACATTTTTGGGAAGTAAAGAATCATCCACACAAACCATCGACCCCTACAGTTCATACAGACACAAGGGAATTTTCAGAACAATCACCATCAGAAGTGGTCCCCATATCTACACAATTTCATTTGAACATCAAGTACAAGAAGGGTGGCACCAATAATGTTGCAGACTGCCTCAGCTAACCACCGATCGTGGCGCTAACCACCATTCTCAACTCTTGTGGGCACGAGACTTTTGATTGGCTTCTTCTCTACAAGAGTGATCCAAAATTCGACCACACATACAAGGCACTCTTGGAGGGTACACAAGTTCCAAATTTTCACCTCCAAGATGCATTGTTATCCTTAGGGGAATTTTGAGGTCTAAAATGGGCCTCCTAAGAAAAATGTACAACCAAAATAAACTTTATAAGAACCAATAGGATTCAATATGATGATGTCAACCATAGCATATGATTCACCATTTTTTAAGTAAAAGGGTAAAAAGATTAAAAAATAATAAAATAATAAAAACTACTTTTTAAACTCGTATTTTCAACTTATCTCCCAAAGCTTTTACTCAAATTTTGACCGGGAGCACTCATTGGAAGCAAAATTTAATTCCTCATCCAAGGAGTACCTATGTTTCATACTTTCAATGGACCCTGCTACGTGAAAAATAAGAAATACATGAAAAAATATGATTGCAGTCACGTTTTTCATATATTTATCATTTCTTGTGTAGAAGGGTCTATCGAAAGTATGCAACATGGGTACTCCTTGGATGAGGAATTAAATTTTTCATCCAACGAGTACTCTCGCTCGAAATTTGAGTAAAAACTTTGGAAGATAAGTTGATAATACGAGTTGAAAAAGTAGTTTTTTCTTTTTTCCCTCTAAAATTTGATGATGTCATCAAATCTTATTTTATTATTTCCACTATTATTTTATAATTTTCTTAGGAGGCCCATTTTAGACCTTAAAATTCCCCTAATGGTCACCTGGGACACCTTTGTGTTCCTTTAAGCGAGCATGCCAAGATGATATGGGAAGCACACTACAGTCGAGTCGCTGGGCATTTTGAGGTCGATAAAACAATGGAAGTACTGTAGAAGTATTTCTATTGGCCGAACCTTCGACAATATGTCAAGAAGTACATCAGATCCTACATTGTTTGCGTCATTTCCAAACCGACCATCAAGAAGAAAGGTGTCTATACTCCGCTACCTACCCCTAGTCGACCTTGGGAATCTATCTCAATGGATTACATGTCAGGCCTTCCTTCTACTAAGCATGGAAATGATTGTGTTTTCATGATCGTCGATAGATTCTCGAAGATGGCCATTATGGAGGCCTGAAAGAAGAATATCATAGTAGAAGCCACTGCTAAACTCTTCTTTTAACGAGTGTGGGTGCACTTTGGGATCCCACAGTCTATCATCTCAGATCGGGACAGCAGGCTCCTCAGCACATTTTTGTCCAGCCTCTGGTCAATGCTGGACACCAAGATCACCAAGTCCACAGCTTTGCATCCCCAAACTAATGGCCAATAGAGGTCGTCAATAGGATGATTGTACACATTCTGCACATGTACAATTCAAATCATCCACGCACATGGGATGAGAGCCTCCCCTATGTAAAACATAGTTATAATCGGGCTCTCCACATCTCAACTGGCCACAACCCCTTTCAAGTGGGCTTGGGGTTCTAGCCATGCCATTTCCGGTTACTCAAGCTGGTTCGACTCATGTCTAATCTAAAGCTGACAAAGTGAACAACTTCATCGAGTGCATTCAGCACATCCGCCAACAGGTTCATGAAATATTGGAAAGAGCCAATTCTAAGTACAAGCAACGACATGATCAACATCGGGTGCCACACAACTTCCAGGTGGGTGACAAAGTGTGGCTACATTTGCATAAGGAGCGCCTCACTGAACCCCACCGCAACCTTCACTCGCTCTGATATGGGTCATACACCATCACCAAGGCTGTAGGGAACAATGCCTTTGAGCTCATTATTCAACCATTCCTTGGTCTTCACCCAGTATTCAATGTGGACCGCCTTCGTCCCTACTTCCCACCTCTACTAGACATCTCTAACATTGCAGAACAAATCACACCACCAGGGTTAAACACAGACTGCATGGAACAGGCCACAAAAAATTGTATCATGGACATGAAAATCAAGAACACTCGCCAACAGACGTTTCAACTATATCAGGTTGTCAAAAATGACCAACTCATGCACCAAGGCAAGTGGTTCACCAACGACCAATTTCAGCAAAATTTTCCTCATCTCATGGAGGAACTCAACGCAATGGGGACCATTTCTTCCTAAGGGGGGAGAAATGATCCAGGTGGATATTGGTGGCCAACTGCCTATTCCACTTGGGGCCCCACCATTGTCTCTTTGAGTTTTTCAGTTTCGGCACAACTTACTATTTTTAGCAGTTTTTCGAGTCCTGAACTTTTGGAGCCATTTTGAGGCCCTAAATGACATTTTTTGGGAAAATAGAGAGCAAAATTGGTCTATGGATTGATGTTTTTCACATCAAAATTTGTAGTCCCCAGGTAAATATTTCTAACGAGGTATGGTGCACGTCAATCGAAGATCGTATGCCAAATTTACGTCCTCGAGAAGTTGAAACACCAATTTACCCAAACGGGGCCCATAGTTTTAATGCTTCATCTCCTAGGGTTAGGGTTTTGGATGTTTAGGGTTTTCCATTGTTTCTAAATAATAAATAGTCCCTTGAGCGTCATTGTAACACAGTTTAGAGGCCTATAGCTTCCACATATCTTCTCAGAGATAAGCTACCAGTGCCCTAGCTAGTTTATTTACATTCTATCTGTAAGAAAATTTTAGTTCTTTGATATTAATGAAATGAAGTGTTATTTTTGCTACATATTTGTATTTATGGTTATATATGTATTCTGTTGCATTCCTGCATAAATCCGGATTACTATAAGTTGTAAACTAATCCAAGTTCTGTTGGTAGTGCATGTAGTTAGAGAATTGACCTATGGTAATTGCACAATTCTTTGGTGTAAAATTCCTAAAAAATTGGGGCAATTTCCCTAGGGAACAACACAAGGAAATAGGAGCTTGGAGGCTTGTAAATTTGACTAAGTATTGGTCAAGTTAATTTAGTCAAGAAGAGGATAGAAGATACAGGTGCAAGTTGTGCTCAAGCTTGAGGAAGCATATTGTATTCATCCATATTCTTTGATTAACATAATATAGGTAGTAATAGGTTTTGAGTAGTTTTTTGCCCCTAGATAAATATTTGCGTATGTGTGTTGAATCTTGATGCATGTTTATGATTTGTGTTCTCGATCGTGAATTTGTTTCCTTGGATTAGTAGAGTAGCTTCTAGTCTTGTGATTTAGTAAATTTCATGAGCAATTTAGAATCTACACATTAATTTCTGCAAGTCTAGCTTTGGTCCAACTCCCTAAGGTTGACTCTTCTACAAGTTCTCATTAAATGATCAAGCTTCATTGCTCATATCAGGTTGGTCAATTTTGGTCTCTTGGCTCCTCTGTTTTGGTTAGTCACCAGATGACCCAACACCACTCTCTTTACAATTTTGAAAAAATTAAAATTTTTATTATTTTGATGAATTGTCTCAATTTTTTTTCAAGTTTTTGTCTATGGTTTTGCCTCACAAGTTCAAAGGTTATTTTTTGACTTAATCTATGGTTTCCCCATTCAAGGGCAGAGATTTCTTATGGGTGAAGGGCTCAGTTTCCCCATGTTCTCCAAAGTGTACACTATGTATTTTTCAATGTTAATATAATGTGAATACATGTGGTTACAAAAAAAAAACATTAGATTGTTTGTTGCAAAGTATTTATTGATAAATTTATTTATTATAATTGTATGAAGAGGTGCATTCTACAACCCACTATGAGAGCTATGTATGATTCCATCTGTGCTGAACGTGGACTTGATATGATTTATTTAAAAAAATATATACTCTAGATAAAAAAAATGTTGGCTATAATAACAACATAAGTGAATATGCGTATTTGGTTAGATTTAATTAACAGAATTATAAAAAATTAATAATCTCACTCTTAGATTTAATTAAAAGCATTATAAAACATTAATAATCTCACTCTTAATGCGCTAGCTAGATATTGTTTTTTTTATATTACAACCTAGTAAGAGACATGGTAAAAATATTTCATATTCACTCTAAAAAGGAAAATTTTAAGGTTGCAAATTTATCACAATTTGTAAAAATATTTTCTAATGTTACTAGTCCCTAATATGCAAACTATAAAATTTTTGATGATATTTTTGAAAAAATATTCAAATTTCTAATAATTTTATATAGGCTCTGTAAAATTTTGGTTATTTTTTAAGTAAAATAATTCTATCCTATAAAATTTGTGCTAATCATTTAGAAAAGTAAAAATTGGCCAATGTTTTTTGGAAAATGCAAGGAAAATTAAGCCATCTTCTATATTTAGCCCCTAAAAATTTCCATATTTTCAAAGCCACATTTAAAATCAACCCTAGGAGAAAAAGTAATTAAAAACTTAAAATAATAATAATAGGAAATATTATATTCACCTTATAAAATTTTCAATATAGTACTGAAATACAAATTTGAATACTCATATTAACTAATATATTTCAATATAAAATTCCTATATATGTATGTAAAAATAGAGAGATAGTGTGGGCGTAGCGACCAGACACACATATATAGATATGATCATCATAGTAAAATAGGAAGAAATAATTAAAAGTAAAATAATTTTGATTCTTTCCTAATAAGAGAACAAGTGTAATTTATCGAATTTTTAATATAAAATGGACATTGTGATTCAAAAAATATTATTAATAAAAAAAATATTCAATGTAGGTCATAAATAAAATATTTCACTATGCAAGATTGAATAATATTGACATGTATTTAAAAATGTACTAATAAAAGAATAATATTTTAATATCGAACATGTGGTTGTGGTTGCTCTTAGAGGAACATTCTACAACTAGGGTGATGTGTGATTCCATGCGAGGAACAATTCTACAATTAGGGTGATGTGTGATTCCATCCGTGCTCAACGGGTATACCGTTTAAAATAAAAATAATGGTTTATTTAAATTGAAAAATAATGTTGGCTAAGATCAAAATAAAAAATGAATATACATGGTTAGTTTTACTTAAAAGTATTATAAAACATATAGTCTCACTCTAATTGTACTTGCTAGTTGGGTGTTGATATTACAAACCATTAGGAAGGAAACATGGTAAAACTATTATATTCTCACTTTCAGCTATAAATAAAATGTTTCCATCTCCATGTGAATATATATATATATATATATATTCTTTTTTTTCCTAAAAAAAATCTAAATTTTATTCAACTTGAAAACCAAGGAACAAAATTACATTTTGGATGTTCGAAAGCAATTAATCTTTTCACCAATGTATAAAAGGAGGAAAAACAAAAAATAAAAATAAAATTACATAAAATTGTCAGGGCTAAGGGCTAAATGTGATAATAATAAGTTAATTTCCCCTTTTTTCCTTCATTTTTTTCCACTTTTTTCCAAACTCCTTGATTGGGAGCGGTTGATACTATTTCCAATTGGTTGGCTTCCACCTTTGGGGGAAATTATTTGTTTGGATCCCAACTCTTAGATGTATGGGTTCGCTTCATGCCCTTTACTTGATTTTGAAAGGGTATGATCGCCTTTTGTTGATCTACTACTATGATCTATCCTCCTCCTTGGAGGTTTCCATTTTCTCATGTTGATTTCCTAAAGTTTGGATCACTTCTAAATCGGTGGCTTTTTCGGTATGTTTAGAAGAATCCTTTTGTTTCTCTTCTCCCTTCTCCACTTGGGAGACTTGTTGATTCTTTGCTTCTGGTTGTTGAAGACACTTATCCATTTATTCATCTTTGTTATCTGAGAAGGCAGATCTAAAAATTTCCATCCCTTTAGCTTTTGTGGTCTTTTCTTTGTCCTTTTCATCACTTGAGGGCATGATTTCTGCAGGTGCCCTATCTTATGCTAGATCTGACACCTAATGCAGTATTTTCAAAGTCTAGCCACTTTATCCACTTGAAATCATGATGATTTAGATGGATGTGATCTGGTAGGCCTTTGCTTAGGTCAATCTCCACATAAATACAGGAAAAAAGTAAAGATACCTTTGCCCATTCTTTCTTGATTGATCTTTATAAATCTCCCTAATGAATTTTCAATACCTTCTAAAACTTGATGGTGCCAAAAAGGAAGCGAGATATTGTGCAACCTTACCCATACTGCATCTTTGTAACCACCATTGTTGTCACATCAAAATTTGTAAACAATGGAGTGATGAAGAGACCCTCCCTTCCCAAAACCATGGTCCTTCATCTATGAAATATTCGAGATCTGTCTAATTATCAAATTGAACCACAAAAAATATCTTTGCACACATGTAGATACCACAATTTTTAGTCCAGTTGAGGTAGATCCATTGATGTAGATCTTTAGACTTGGGCTAGAAGCCATTAAATCAGTGGATCAAAGCTCTAACTTGGAGAATAGTAAAAATCCCGTGTCAATTTCACTAACACATATGGTGCTTTCTCTGCGTTCTCAACTGGGTAAGGCCTTGCCATAGTTATATTTGGGCTTTGTGTGGCAAATTTCCCTCTCACTGCATCCTCAAAAGAAATTGGACCATTAACCACTGGAGTTGTTCCTAGTGGAACGCTCAATCCTGGGGCTCCACATCGCAATCTCAAATTTATGATAATGAATGAATCCCAAGAAATTCCATATTCATGCAATTAGAATGCATCTTTCACAGATTTCCCTGCATATATCATACTCCGTAACTTCGTCAAAATTCCCAACTTATCTTGAACCTTCTACTTCATATATTGCACTAAATCCTTAGCTCGAAAACTTATTGAGATTGATATCCTATATGGGGTTTTGACAAAGATTTGGAAAAAAAAACCCTTGTCTAGATCTATTTAACAACCCTCACATCCAATAAGTTATTTGGATAGATTTCCCAACTTCCACTTTTTTGCATATATATATTGTTAGGTATTATGAGTCTTGAGATGACTAGCATATTGCACCCATCCTAGGCCACACCTACCCACAGAGTTTCAAACCAATGACCTTTTCACCACAAAGTGCCTTAACAAAACACTCTATAACCCTACACTAGTGGGCATTGAATAAGATAATTTTATATTAACTTTTAAAATTCTTTCAAAGTAAGTAAGTAGGTATTATATATATATATATATATTTCAATCCAATACATAAATAAAACATTTGAATATATATGAACTAAAATAAAATATTTCAATGTGGAAAGAGAGGAAGCAATTGAAAGTTAAAAAATCCGATTCTTTCTTAATAACACTAGAGATGTGTTATTCATTCAATTATTATACAATTTTTTTTACATTTTGGTTTTTTTTTTAAGGATTAATTTTGAATATAGTAAAGGGTGGGGGTGAGATTCTTCTAAATCCCAAAGGAATATTGGAAATTAAGTACTTTTGGGGGCTTGGCTAGAAATCAAACAACCTTGCAGAGACGTATGAATTATTTTGTGACCTCAAGATAGCTAAGAACCATAATTTTTCCTCAATAATTATTATTAATGACTCTCTTATTAGCATCAAACACTACTTAAAAAATCTAATCGAGTGAACAATCAAATCTCCCTCCTTTGCAGAACAAGAACCACGTTAGAGACCTTCTCATTGGGACCTTATTTTTACATCCTCCAAGGAAAAAACAAGAAGGTAGTCACACTAGCTAAAAGGACTTTTCAGCTTGAAACAAGGAGATGGGAAGTGAATGGCTCATTGGGATGGCGAGTTATCCCATGAAAGTCATTGGCATGTATATTCGACCCTCCCTTCCTAAGCGGTTGAATGGAAAAACGATTAAGGCGTAAATTGACACAAATCACAATACTCTTCCTAAATTCTTTGAATACTCCGTATCTCTCTCCTCAATTACAACATGCCTCTTAGATGGTGTCAAATTTATCTCATGTAAGGTAAGGTGAATTGTGTTAGACACTCTTTTCATGTTCCATTTGATGAATTGCATGCAACAAGGATTGCATGTAACCTATGGTTCATTAAGAGAAATTTGGGTTCGTTTGTCTACATTGGGTTGGAAAACCTTGATCCCTTCAGATATGAAAGCTCAGTTTGAGTCCACAAATCTCTTCATCACTCTAGCGTTGCAAGGTCAAAAATTTAATTTCAACGATTGCTCGACATCCTCGATAGCAGAAGAAGTTCGTAGCAGCTCAGGGAAACTCTCCGGAGTGCATATTAATTCCTCTCAACCTGGTAATTTGAAGGGTCTTCATAAAAAGGGTCCCTTTGTCTAGTCGGTGTATTCTCTCTATCAGTTTCCATTTCAATAGGTCAGCAACACGACAATGGATTTATTTTGCCAAACTTTCAGTCACTCCAGTCATGTCGAAATTGCTGCTCAGAAGTGTGATATTCATTCCTTCTTTACTCTCAACCTCCCTGCAGTATATCGTGGAACCTGTCTTCTGTTCTCTTGGTTGACATGGAAAATCGAGATGCACCCCCCTCAGGCTCTAGGGGCCCATAGCATTTACTCCACGAAGAATTTCAGAAGCTGAAATCAAACATAAATCAGCTAGAAGAAGAAATGGTCTGGTTTCTGATGCCAATTCACTGATCTGCAAGACCAGAGAAATGTGGACGTGGAACACAACACAACTAGTAGTGCGCTGGATGGATCCTCCAACAAAATGTCTACCAACCTTTCACCAACCCTCCAAGTTAATCCATGATTACAGAATGCAAATGTGTCCTCCAAGTTAATCCATGATTACACAGTGCAAATGTGTCTTAATTTGTAGTCAATTTTGTAGAATTTACAGTTGCAATTTTTTTTCATGTATGAAAAGGGTTGTGAGATAGAAGTAATTTTTGAATTTTTTTAAAGATCTAGTATTTTTTATCACATGTAATCACTTTGTGTTTTTTTGGTTGTGTTTCAGGGGTAGAATTAGTGAAATGCCTACTTATTTTTGTTAAAACTAAATAAAATAAAATTTAGTAAATATTTATTGGAATTGTATGTTTATGCTAGGTTGCTTACACAATTTAAGTATCTAAAGAGATTTTTTAGGGGTTGAATCAATTTATGTATTAAAAAACATAATTGAGTTGAATTCAATCCAATTTAATGCAATCCACAGATAGACCATCTTAAACATAATCTGTCATGATCATGATTCAAGAGAGATCAAATCTTTGGAGGTGCAAACTTTTTAAGTTTTGCAGTATAAAAAAGATTTACACCTCAAGTAATTTGATCTCTCTAGATACTTAGTAGATCTATAATTAAAATAAATTTATACTAGTTTATAAATGAAATATATCTATGTGCATATTAAGTAAAATATTTCAACATATATATTATATAAAACAATTAAAAATTTTAAATTCTCTATGACTAAAATTGATTTCTCTAACTTAATAAATTAATGATTAAAATAAATCTATATTAATAAAATAATATAATTAAATAAATTTTTGAAAAATGTATAATATCTTTATTCAAAAGATATTAGGTACAAGTCTTTAAAAACATTTATAAATAATACGTTTATGATATCTATTATTTATCTATATGTCGATTATTAACCTAATATGAAGTATTGCTTTGCTCTGTCATTAAAATTATGAGTTTTTGACTTTTGAAAGTGCAATGGATAGGTTGGAATATTGGAAAAACATTCAAAATTGTATGAGTAAACTATATAAATTCAAAGATACTCATTGAAGTCCATAAAGGTTCCCTAAAGTGAAGACGGAATTTAATTATTTATTTTCATTGAACAAATCACGTGTATCACATGAATCAAAAGCTTCTTCGTAGCTTTTTCTACATTGTGGGCAAAAATGGTAAGATGAGACTAAATGTTTTCTTCTTCGTAGCTATTTCTTCACAAGTTATCGTTATGGGTAAAAATGGTAAATTAAGGCATTCATTTAATAAATGTTGTGGTATATAAATTAAATTATTATAACATTATAATTTAATTTAAGATGGTTAAAGATATTAAATGTTGATTGTAGATAAAAGGATATTTATTATGAGGGGTTTTTGCAGTGCATTATATTAGATATTATTTTTTAGATTCAACTGCGTTAAGTAAGTCATTCATCTATGTTCACATTCATCTATGACCATTTTCATGAGAGGCAGTCATAACTGACTAATTTCTCATGATTTTTGAATAGTCCACTTAGCACTCATTGCATCGGGTGATGCTGACACGGGTGAAGAAGTGGGATTGAAACTAGTGAAATGAATCACATAGCACCAATCATCACTTCTGGGGCTTTCACTCGGTAACCAGGACTTCTCGGGAGGTCACCCATCCTAGAACTCCTCTGGCTTAAGCACACTTAATTGTGATGTTTTCCCCCACAATCGAGCCCACTTAGTTTTCTACCCCATTTGCAAAACCTTAGCAAGTATTGTGCCTCATGAACCATTCAAGTAGAGCTCCCTTTACTCTTTGTGTTTATGCATGAGAGGTTTCCGTAGTGCATTATATTAGATATCATTTTTGGGATTCAACTGCATTAAGTAAGTCATTCATATATGACCATTTCCATGAGAGGTAGTCGTAGCTAACTAATTTCTCATGATTTTTGAATAGTCCACTTAGCACTCATTGCATTGGGTGATGCTCACACGAGTGAAGAAGTGGGATTGAAACTAGTGAAATGAATCACACAATGTCAATCATCACTTCCGGGCTTGCACCTGATAACTAGGACTTCCTGGGAGGTCACCCATCCAAGAAATCCTCTAGCTCAAGCGCACTTAACTGTGGAGTTTTTCCTCAGAAACAAGCCCACTTAGCTTGCTACCCCATTTGCAAAACCTTAGCAAGTATTGTGCCTCATGAACCATTCAAGTAGAACTCCCTTTACTCTTTGTATTTAAGTATGAGGGGTTTACACAGTGCATTATATTAGATATCATTTTTGGGATTCAACTACGTTAAGTAATTCATTCATCTATGACCATTTCCATGAGAGGCAGTCGTAACTGAATAATTTCTCATGATTTTTGAATAGTCCACTTAGCACTTATTGCATCGGGTGATGCTCATAGGGGTGAAGAAGTGAGATTGAAACTGGTGAAATGAATCACATAGCGTCAATCATCACTTCCGGGGCTTGCACCCGGCAACTAGGACTTCGTAGGGGTCACCCATCCCATAACTCCTTTGGCTTAAGCACACTTAACTGTGGAGTTTTTCCCCACAATCAAGCCCACTTAGCTTGCTACCCCATTTGCAAAACCTTAGCAAGTATTGTGCCTCATGAACCATTCAAGTAGAGCTCCCTTTACTATTTGTATTTAAGTATGAGGGGTTTCTCATTATTTTTTAATAGTCCACTTAACACTCATTGCTTCGGGTGATGCTGACACAGGTGAAGAAGTGGGATTGAAACTAGTGAAATGAATCACATAGCGTCAGTCATCACTTCTAGGGCTTGCATCCGGTAACCAGGAATTCCCAAGAGGTCACCCATCCCAGAACTCCTTTGGCTCAAGCGTGCTTAACTGTGGATTTTTTCCCCACAATCAAGCCCACTTAGCTAGCTAACCCATTTGCAAAACCTTAACAAGTATTGTGCCTCATGAACCATTCAAGTAGAGCTCCCTTTAATCTTTGTATTTAAGTATGAGGAGTTTCCGTAGTGCATTATATTAGATATCATTTTTGGGATATGATTGACGCTATGTGATTCATTTCACTAGTTTCAATCCCACTTCTTCACCCGATGCAATGAGTGCTAAGTGGACTATTCAAAAATCATGAGAAATTAGTCAGACTACCTCTCATGGAAATGGTCATAGATGAATGGCTTACTTAACGCATTTGAATCCCAAAAAAGATATCTAAGGTATTTATTATATTTTAGGTTTGGAGTATATTTTAAGATTTTTTTTTATTTGATTAAAAGTTTGTGACTTTTTTATTTAAGGAAATAAATTAATGCTTAAGACCCTTAAGACATCTAGCAAGAAAGAAAACATGTATTTTTATGGACTATTAACTAGGTAATTTTAGGTGGCATGGTTTTTATGTTGGAAATGTTGCCATTGATGGCAAAGGAGATGGCAAAGGAGGAACACCTGAAACAACAACAAGGTAGAGAAAGCATAAGACAAGTAGAAGAGGCAGCAAAGAGAGAAGCAGAGATAACAAAGAAGCAGAGAGGAAGCAAGGCAGCAAAGGCAGCAAAGGCAGCAAGGCAGATAAGGAACAGAGGCAGCAGACAAAGCAGAAGTAGCATATTTGGAGAGACAGAGTAATGAGGAACAATTATTCGAGTGGGAACATTGTGTAGTAATGAGACAGAGTAGTTGATTTGTATTATTGCACAATTATTCAAGTGGGAAGACTGTGAAGCAATGTTGGGAAGAATACATCAATTCATTCTGCAGAATTAAATCAAGATGAGGAACAGAACTCTGGTAACGTAGCGAAGTTCGAAGTTGAGGAAAAGAGCTGTTGAATTGAAGGCGTAGAAGATCGGAGCGTCATGGGGTTTGCTACAAGTATAACCAGTGGAGTGGATTTTATATACGCAACTGAGAAAGGGGCTACACACATACTGCAAATAAGATTCAAACCAGAGACTGAAGAAAAATCATATGGTAAGGGTGAATTTGCTGGTGCATAGAGTAAGTAACGCATCCGTGGAAATGATGAAATGATGGCTCTATAGAAGGCAAGGGAAGCCATATTTTAATTGTGAATCTACAAGAATGGAACTGTAGTTCCATACAAAACCCAGGTTAAAGGGGTTGATGAATAGTGAAGTTGAACCGTGAGTTGATTTGCAGAAGAAAATGCAGAAGGAGCAAATAATGTGTGTGTAGGGTGGGACCCCCTACATATTATTCCGAAAATCATGATTGATATGTGTTTGAGTTCCTGCATAACAGTAATAGCATCACATCGGATAGGAGTGATCACATCAAAGAAATGGAGAAAGTGGAGAGGATCTTATTGAACAGATCGGGTCTACGAATGGGTAGCAGAGGCAACATTGAATAAAATGGAAGCATAAATATAACACACGCGTGAAGAATAGTAGTTAAAGAGGCGGAATTGTAAACGACGGTGAGGAATGGAACCTAGAGAGGAACCGTGAATGCGTAGTGAAAACCTGATGGAGCTGGATGTTAAACATATGGAAGCGTCGTGTTAAAATGTAAATGAAACAAAGGTCAACAAATGAAAAGGCGGAACCTTGTACTAGATGGAACCAGATCATGGAAGGACGTGGAACCCTGAGAAAGAAGAGCGGAATTCATAAATAATAAAGGCGGACGAAACCCTGAGGGAGAAATTAACGGAACCATGACTGGAGTGAACAGTAAAGGCGGGTTTCCGGTTTTGATCGCACCGCCTTCGTCGGGCAAGCGGTAATTAGAAAATCAGCGCGATTCCATACGCTGGGTGACACATGTCCCTGAGCAATTTTGGAAAACCACCCCTCATCGCGAGTTAAAGTTTGTGCAGTTAACTTGAGCGATATCTGTCGGATTGTATGGAGCAAGGCTACGTGCTCTCCGCCGTTGGATGTGGAAGGTTGTTTAGGCACTGGGGTCCAATCCATCGTGCAACTATTGAATATTAACCCTCGTGCAAGTTAATCGCTCGATTTTCGTAGGATCAGAGGGTGAAAGAGCGATGAATTATCCACCATTGGATCATGAATGAAGTTGCAAGGTGACAAAAAAGGTATGGGCCAGCGTTTGATTGTTGTATAGATGTGTGGGCCAGCGTGGGTGAAGTGGTTATGCCGAAAGGAGAATAGGTGTTAACATTACAGTCTTTTGACTTTCGAATGTATTCAGTCAAAATTGAATAGAGGATTCAATAAGACAGTGCAAAATGCTGTGGGGCTCGAAGAAATTATATAAGCGTTCTCTGGGGATTTAAATACGAAACCAAAGGGTTCATTATAATGTTGAAAGCATCGTATATGTTAACATATGTGAATAGCAAGAATTTATTGTTGGATTGTTATATGTAATATAGACCAACAAATAATATGAAGAGTTATATAGTGAACACTGTATATGTGCTGAATGGATTTTAAAGTCACTGAAAATTTTGGATGAGTGCTTTAAATGTGCAATATAACAGAAGAGTGAGGATAGCCCGAACATCAAGGAGCTTCTGCACTGAAAATATTCTGCCTAGATATAAAATTAATTGGGTCACAACAATGATTGTAACCTCTGATGGAGCAGCTTCAACATTGATTCAAATTGCCAGTGCAAAAATTAAAAAGTACTGAAATTGCACAATAGTTATATTAAAAGACAGTTATATGTACAACAGTTATACAACTGCAATGAAGAAGAGAGCCTACAAGAACAAAAGAGAGAGAGATAGCAGCAAAAAATTATACAGGGAAAAAGATGAATTGAAATTGTAATGTGAATTTCAACCATTAAGTTTAAGCTCATATATGAACAGAGAATGTAAGCAGGTACCCTGAGAACAGAGATTGGTAATGAACAGACATCGCCCAGATTCATATGTATTTGAGAATAAAACTTGAAAAGCAGTTATCTATGTAGTTGGTGCACACAAGTACAGTGAACAGATGAATAGACACAGAGATGAACCAAAGTATACAGAAAAATCACTCAACAGTAGCAGAAAAGACAAATCCAGTAAAGCCAAAATCCAGAAAAGGAGCTGAGTAAAATTGAAGTGTGTAACTGAAAATGTGAATGTAAATGTTGTAATTAATTTTTATTGTTTGTGATGCATTGGCAAGTCTCCGGTGGGAAAACAAAACTCCCACTGTAATATTAAAATTAATGCATATTGTTATATTTTTGAGTGAGCTGGAAAAGAAATGAGAAGGCAGAAGACTAAAGGGTATGGCTATTCATTCCAAATTCCTTGTGGAATACAAACAATCATGTGATGAACTCTATATATAATATCAACCTGATATGCAAGGAGAGGTTAGAGAGAGTAAGGATAGAGAATGAAAAGTATAGAAGATTAAGGCAGAGAAGATAAGGAAGAGAGGAGCAGAAAGAGATGCTACAGAACAGAGCAGATATCTGAGGTAAATCAGCAAACATTTCTTTTGATAAATTGAGGAAGTTGGAGCTTCCCTATCAAGTTGAAGCTTGATAGCTGTCAGTTGTAGCTGACTGAGGTTGGAGCATCCTGTAGGTTGGTGCCTGCAGAAAATTGATGGGAGTTGGAGCTTCCTTGCAAGTTGTAGCTTGCAAAATTGAGGTTGGAGCCTCCTCTAGGTTGGTGCCTACAGAAAATCAGTGGTGAGAGGGAGTTGGAGCTTGCCTTTGCATCACAACAATAATAAGATGTGGTTTTCTCCTTCTATGGGTTTCCACTAATATCTGGTGTCTCTGTGCATGATGTTTATGTGTTGATCTGGTTTATATCATCTGCTTAATACTTGCTGCTCTCATATTAAGTCTAATGTTACATTATATTAATGCTTGCTGCTCACATCCTAAGATTACTCACATGTTAAGTTGAACATGAAATGAAGGTGTAAACAAGTGTTAATGAAAAAGTTTTAAAAGTCCATGAATGTGTTAAACTGATTCACCCCCCTTCTTGAATAACATTGATGAGTCAACTTGCTGGTAATTTTAGGTGGCATAGTTTTTCTTAAATAACATTGATGAGTCAATGTACATTAGAAAATGATAATTGTCTAGACTTCTAATTTGACAACTAAATTATAAAACATCTTCCATATATATATAATACTTATTTTAACTATATACATTAAATTTACATTGGTTTTGTATTAATTCTTATTAACTTATTTAATATTTTCAATTTTAACTTTAATTTCAATAAAATTTAGTATTAAAAATTATTAAAAAAATTTAATTTAATTTAATTTTTTTTTTTTTTAAATTTGCATTGAAAACTAAAAAGTAAACAAACTTACATACTCCGTAATATTTATATTCTTAACATAATTCATATTTTTATGAGGCATTATTAAATTCGACATCTATAATCATGACATATTCACGTTTTTATGAAACATAATTAAGTTTCACATTTATAATTTTGAGACTGACTCATATTTTCATGAGCAGATATTAAGTTTTACATTTGTATTTCTGATATACATTATATTATACATATTTAAGTAAAAATAAATCTCTCCAACCTAACATTAATGTACTTGAAAATAAAATTCTTTTTGATTTTCTAACTCAATGCTTTAAAGTTAGAAAATTCATACTTTAATCATTACAAGTGAATTATTACTATTATTTATATTATAATGAATAAAAAATAATATTATTTATATTGCACTAAAAATAATCAAATGATTACCAATTAAACTATTTCATAAATTAAATAAATGTAGATTGTACTTTCTTTGAACATTGTCTAATTGGCAGAATATGTTATGCCCACTGAGCACAAGTAATTGAGCAGAATAATCATTGTTATACCCACTAAGCACAAGTAATCGGTGCACAACGTTGTCTTGCTAAGCTTGTCTTAGCTAACCACATGCTTGCATCAGCTTGGCTTATCTACGCAGGCCAAGCTGAAGCAAATTATAGTTTATTATAGTTTGAATTTAGTTATATTATTTTCTAAAACTGAGTAAAAGACAAAATTGTTAAAATAAATTAAATTAAATTAATTATAATAGAAAATGTTTTAATAACCATGAATGAATAAGAATCAAGAGGACTATACTCCTCTTGTGGATGCAACCCTTTATAGGTCTCTTGTAGGTAGCTTTATGTATCTCACAGCTACTAGACCTTAGATTATGTTTTCAGTTAGTTTGGTAGCACGATTTATGCACTCATCTCATGAATATCATTGGAAGGCAGCCAAGAGAATTATTCGATATGTTAGTAGCAAAAAAGATTTGTTTTTTTTTATAATGGTGCTGTTCTTCGCCCTCCAGATCGATTCACATAAAAACCAATGTTGCCAGGTAGCTGGAAAGTTGAAATTAGAGTTAGCTCAATTTGCAGAGTTGGAAGCCTTTGCACAATTTGCTTCCGATCTTGATAAAGCTACTCAAGATCAATTGGCAAGGGGTCAACGATTACGTGAGTTTCTCAAACAATCTCAATCGGCTCCTTTGAAAGTAGAAGAACAAATAGCTACTATTTATACCGGAACAAATGGATACCTGGATATATTAGAAATAGCACAGGTGAGAAATTTTCTCTTTCGGTTACGCGAGTATTTGATAAAGAATAAACCTCAGTTCGGAGAAGTTTAAATCCTGCAGAGCGTGATTCTGTTCCTATCAAATCCAACCCTCTAAATTATCGAGAATTCATTCCAACTGGAACGAGCAATGGAATCTGACCTCCCAGGAAAAGTAGGAGGCCAATGAAATTGGAGGATATTCCAGAATCAAATATCCAATTGATCACCACGTCGGTATTGTGAATATGCAGTTACGAATAATCCGGCCAAAGTTATAGGAATTAGACCTAACACAATTCCGGATGGCACAGCCTCAATCATTTCGATTCTACGGAATAAGTAGGGATAATAGCTATACTGGATAGTACCCTGAATTTGCTATGAATCTCAATGATCAGAAATTGATATAGAGAGAATAAACGAAATTATTGAAATTGAAATAGTGAAACATTTGAAAGTAAAAAAAGGATTGATCAGGAGTTTTCAGTTGTACTTACAAAAGTAAATGTGGAAAGAATATTTAGATCGATATTTCTACTTTAATTTTACCCCCTTCACCCCTAAACTTAGATCTTTTTTGGGCTGAATGCACTAATTTATCCAAGAGGGAGGAGAAGTCAATCTAGCACAATTAAAAAAAATTATTAAAATGTTAAATACTTTTTTATTTCATATTTGAGAGTGCAAGCTTTTGTGATCCATAACATATTAGATTATAAATCTTGCGGGAAATCACATGAGAATTTTAGGACCAAATTCTCATGTGATTTCCCGGAAGATTTATAATCTAATTTTTATTTCATATTTAAAAATTTGAAAAAATGACATGATGTAAATACTAAAATAAATTTAGTTTATCTATGTATTTTTATTTCTATCCTAAATTGAAAATTTCTTATATATTTATTGTTAAAATAATTATATAAATTAAATGATTGATAAACTTAAATACATTTCAAGTTATTAAAATTAAAAATAAAATAAAATTTAACTTACACTTTTATTTTAGATTTATTATCATTAATAATAATTATAAAAATAATTAATATATAAATTAAACTTATATACATTTAAAAGAATATGTAACAAGATTCTTAGCTATGTAGATTCATTCTTATTTTATTATAGAAATTCTTAATTTGTAAATAAGCTTTGTTATAGTATTATAGTTTATCAATACTACATTCCCAAAAAATCATAATTCATTTCATATTTAAGCTTTTTTTAATAAAAAAATGACACAACTATTTTGAAGATAAATCTTAATTTTTTATTTTTAAATACTATTTAAGAATATTCAAAAATATTTTAAAGAGATTAAATCTCTACTATTTATCTAATAATTATTGATAATTAAATTAAAATTCTAAAAAAATTATTCCAAAATAAACAATCATAAATAATTATAATTCATCTCAATTTACTAATCATAAAAATAATTACTCAAAATAAATAACTTTTATTATAAATAAAAACTTTAAATATAAAAAAATATTGATTTGAAAATTAAGAAAGTTACTGAATAATGATTAAAATCATCATCTTTCAATGGTGAACTTAATTCTCATTATAGTGTGATTATAGATCATGCTTTATGTTAAATGTTTGTAGTTACCAAAAAAAAAATTGTATCACTTGTGGAAAGTTACATTACTAGATTTGTAGAAAATTGTTTAAGTTTTAGACTCTAGAAATGTATACTGGTGCAAAGTTACACTATTATATTTAGATTTGTAGGAACATAATTTACTTTTTACTACGTTATAGTTACATTATTATATTTAGATTTGTAGGATCATAATTTATTTTTTACTACTATTTAGCTTTTATCCAAGTTCATACGAATTATAAATGTATACTGGTGCAAAGTTACACTATTATATTTAGATTTGTAGGAACATAATTTACTTTTTACTACGTTATAGTTACATTATTATATTTAGATTTGTAGGATCATAATTTATTTTTTACTACTATTTAGCTTTTATCCAAGTTCATACGAATTATCTGGATATCGTATTATATTAATTTGTGTGTTTTTTATTTATTTATTTTAATAATATTAATAAAAGATGTGTCCAACTGCAATTTAAGTTTAAACTTGATGTTGATTTTGTGAAATAACATATTGTCACATAAAATTTATTTTTACTTTAATGTTGAAAATTTGAACGATATGGGGTAATTTGAACAACGATATGGGCCAAGCATTTTTTATTTGTTATTATTTTTTAAAAGAAGAAGATAACGAAATATTGTTGGGAAAATGAGAATTTTAAATCTATAACATTATAGATTTATTTTAATTTTGGAAATATGTTTATTTTAAATATTGATTTAATTTGGGTTGAAAAAGATTAAATATCTTAAAATGCAAAATAAATATGAAAATGATTTACAATCTATTTATATATATATATATATATATATATATAAGCACACACTTTAAATTTGTATGGTGTGTGCACACAAACCATGTGTAAATTTTCATTATTTAAAGTGCATTTTTGAATCCATGAATGAATTCAACACCTTGAAACTTGAATTGTGTAGACCATGTAGTGTAAACTTGCAATATCTAGATTTTAGATATAATTGATTGAAAAAAATATATGTACAAAAAACCAAAATCTAGAATAGTGAGACTACTTGAAATTTATTTATTTATTTTTATATAATATGTATATAGTTTTATTTTGTTTTTTATTTTATTTTATATATGATATACACATAGTTGACATTGCAATATTTTATTATGATCAATATTAATTTCTTCTTTTTCCCTTATATATATATATATATATATATATATATATCACTTAATTCCTTTATTAAAATATTTTTTAAAAACATAATAATTATACAACTTCTTCACACTCAAAAGTAGAAATATAAGATTTTTTTTTTCACTTTTAATTATTTTTTTTCTCTTTAAAGTTGATATAAAATTAAGTTACTTAATATGGACATTAAAATATTTTATTCATGGTTGAGAGTGAGAGTGGAATATTTTTACCACATCACATGTCCTTCATATTGGGTTGTAATATCAACAACTAACAGAGAAAGCACTATTAGAGTAATAATATTGATGTTTAATAATGATTTTAATTAAAACTAACCAAATATGTATATTCAGTTTTGTTTTTTTTTATTATTCCCCAAGGAGGGTGCTCTGGTAGCGACTCTCCCCCCCCCCCCCCCAACTTCATGAGAAGCAAAATCAAGAGGTACTTAGCCATGTGGAGTACTTGGTGCCCCAATCAAATAAAATACTATAGCTACCATCTCGTATGAAAGAAGATGTCACTCAATGGAGGTGAGTAGAATCAAAGAGTACAATTTGCCTCAGTGGTTTGGTACAACAACATTTCACCCTGCTCGTATTATGTTGTTTATGTTCATGGCTCTTGATTTTAATGCACATTTATCACAACCAATGCAAGAAATGTGGTCACAATATATCTAATTAATAGACAACATGAAACTCTATCATTCCTTGTTAGAGTGGAAATAATAGACTACTTAGTTTGAGTGTTTTATGTGTTGGTTAGTAGTGGCCTTTCTCCTAGGCCTTTCAAAATTTTCGCATCTCAATGCATACCCAACCCTCCATCCTGAGCATGTCGGGATTCATTGGGTTTTCTTTCTTATTAAATAGTGGCTTGCCTTTGGTCTCCATCAGTACAATAAACATTTTTTACACAATAGAGTTATCAATGTCAAGGGTAAGATATTTCTCCTTGAGTGTCTACTACCTGCATGTCTCATTTCGCTCTGAATTATTGAATTATGGAGTTGTTGGGATTTGGGCTTATTTCCCCCTTATGAGTTATATATTCCACCTCTAAATCTTGTTCCCAATGTTTCTTTCCTAATTTCATTTAATTGATGGTCCTCACCCTCCTTCTCTTCTAGTATCATTCACTCAAGCTCATTGAATTTCCATCCTTCACTTAATTTTTTTCACTTTCATAATATTTTGGTTCCCCTTCTCTGGCTTCTCCTACGACTTCCTCCCATTCTAACCATATATCTCCTTCTCCACACGACCCCTCACCCATATCATATCCCCCCTTGCCAATTATTGACCCCCCTGCTCCATGTATCAACATGCCACATGGTCACTTGAATTCAGGAAGACAGGGAGGTATATGTGGTCATGCCTCTGTCTCTAGTCAAGGAGACAATAATTTTGCTTCAACCTTTCAATTTCACACACAATCCCTGTTAATATTATGCAAATGTGGTCAAATTCCACTTTGGATAGCTCAGTTGGTCAAGATTATAATTTCATTAGATTCCTCTTTTCGAGAGGACCAAAATCGACCTATAGATCGCCCCATTTGATTAAGAGGAAGTTCAATTATGAATTATTTTAATTATTGATGAAATGGAATGGGTTGGCCTCAACACATGTGGATTTAGTCAAAGCCCCTAGCGTTCCCTCACAAAAGCTATAAATAGAAGCGACCTCAAGCTCATTCTCACACATTCACCCATGAGATTTTCTTCTTGCACTCTTTGTCTTGGTTTGTATATTTTGTTTTGGTTCACACAGGTCCGCTAGAAGAAGCCCATGTAGGGTATGGAATCACAAGCCAGAGGCTCGCACTGAACTAGGGATTCTGGGCCATATACGCATGCACAAAACTACTGAAATCGAGCCAAATTCGAGGGCACAGCGTGTCAAGGTAGTGGCCAAGCTACCATAGCTGCGGGCTGAGTGTGACAAGGTCGTGACTAGGGTTATGAGGCTAGATCGAGATGATCCAGGCCAGAGTCGCAGGCACTGTGAGTCCTGTTAGTGGGCAAGGAGCTATAGGCACGGTCACATTGTCTTTAGGTCATGACTAGGGCAATCAGATCGCAGTCTCACCCAAAGTGACTATGGGAGGATCCAAAACCAAGTTTCTATAGCCTTGAAGGACTAGGGTATGTGGTATTATTATGTTATATTATTCTTAGAAATTATAAATCACTTCGACGCATTAGATTAATCACTTAAACATGCCATATAAAACCATAATCCATCACTTTGTTGAAGTAAAATGAAACTATAATAATTTATACTCTACAACAGATAATAAGTAAATATACACATCAATCACACAAGAACACCAAATTACCTTGGTCGACCCTAGTGTAGGGGTACGTCCACAAGAACGGTTGCTTAATATAATGAATATTTGAGCAACAATTAGTTCTTGGCATGCACACTAAATTGTAGGCTTCCCTCGCACTCAGTTGCAGACTCTTCTCCAGGCCTTTGTGCACTTAGCCGGAGAGCCTCTCCTTTGCTACCAAATTATAGATCACAATAATAATTCACCAATAACTCCGATCTGGATCAAAACTGATTATTTTGATTTTGATCCTTCTGTTCTTATTATTTACCCTATATATACTATTACATTACATGATTACATCATCAAAATACCATGGTCCAAATACCATGAACTTCTTAAAACAAACAACTATGGCCCCAAGACCATTTATCCCTTACAAAATCGTGCACTTTTACAAAAATTAGGGGCTTCGATCCACTCTGAATCTGATCAGGAGCTCAAGTCCAAGCCATGGAAAAAAAAGTCAAAATTGAAAATGTTTAAAATTGGTTGAAACCAAGATGATTTGATAGGTCTCGTCTTCCTAATTCCAGCGCCATAAACAGTTCGAAAAATGGACACCGTATGAAGAATTTATTGCACTTTTAGTGGAGTGGGTCCGGCGGAGCACGGAGGGGCCATCCCTCCTCCCATGGAACCTCATCATATGACCAGTGTGGGAGCTTAATGATTAAGAGTGCTTAAGGAGCCTAATCTCAAGTTTAATATTTAATTAAGCTTCAGTTTAGTGGATTTTAATATGGCGGAGATTCTGGAGGTGCTCCCAAATTTAGGTGGACTTCCACTTTTAGTGGAGTTAACTGGCAGTTGCCCCACATTTAGTGGAGGAAATTGGGGCAAAGTTGTTTTGGTCATAACTTTCTCATTACTCAACCTTTTGGAACGAATTTGTTTTTGATTTCGTATGTTCTCAGCATTTTGGACTTGATGGCGCAGGTTTCAGAGCCATTGGAGCTCATTTTTCAGCCTGTTTAGCTTTGGAGAAGCTTTTTGAGCCACTAGGGCCATTTTGGGTTTTGAGTTTGGTTGAGATGTGGTTAACCTTTTTTGGTGAACCAAAAGTAATTTTGGACTATTTCCTGCATTCCAAAGCCATTGGAATAGGTATTAGCTCTGTTTGAAGACTTTCAGAGGCCGAAAATTGTTAGGAGAGTTTTCAGGGCCACCATGGCCATTTTGGGGTTTGAGCTGTTTTGAGTTGTGGTTATCAGTTTGAGGTGAACCAAAGCTCTATTTCAGATAATTTCGACCTTATGAAGCCATTGGAAGTGGTTTCAAAGGAATTTTAGGACTTCTACAGCCCGAAAAGTTGCAGAGAAGTTCAAAGCACCAACAGGACATTGATGAAGAAATCATTGTTTATGGTAATATTTCACTGTTTAGAGAATTTGAAAAGGCATTATTAGCTTTTTACTGCCTTTTGAATCAGTTTATATATTCATATTTGTCTATTGAGACACTTATAATCTTGTATTGCATTTGAGAGCTTTTAATACAAGAGGACAAGCCCATTTTGGGAGGCTTGATCCAGGAGATGTAGCCCAAGAGTTGGGGTGAACTCCTATATTATATTTCTGTTGTGTTTTGATATTATATTTCTGAATATTGTTTCTGATACCCATGTTAATTTTCAGCAAAAATAATTACACTTAAGATACATAAACAGTGAAAAGACATACACCATTTGCAAGCTAAATTTCCGCAGAACGTCAAGTTTAAAGCAAGATCATTTTAATTAAATCTGAGTGTTCACTTCTATTATTTCTTTAGGCAGAGTCTGTAAGAGGGCCAGTTAGCCTCTAGATTCATCCTTTCTTTGAAAGGTGAAATATCCGGTAAATGCCCCTACAGTCTATCTCTGTATTAGAAATATGAAGTTCTCACATTTTCAGATTTAAAATTTAGAGTATTTTTGCACTCATTTACATAATTGAAAATGGATACCTTGCACCCTTTTCAAGTACCTTCCATTTTCAGATCAGAATCCCTTATGATGCCATGGAATATATTTACTTCCTCAAAATATGCTTCATTGCATGCTCCATTATGCACCCTTCCCCACAAATTGCGGAGTATTTGCCAAAATATAGGCCAAGTTGGGTTGCGTCCAACAGGCCCCTTACAAAATCATGCACTTTTACAAAAAGGAGGGTCTTTGGCCCACCCTAAAGCCCTTACAACACTGCGCAATATATTACTTCCTCAAAATACACTACGTTGCATGCTCCATTTCACACTCTACCCCACAAACTAGGGAGTCTTTGTCAAAATCTAGGCCAAGTTGGGTTGCGCCCAACACATGCATTGCCCAACAAGCATTGAAAAATGCAGCTATTTATTGTAGTTTGTGTTTATAATATATTTTCATGATATTCTTAGTCCACAAGTGGATTTGATGAAACTTTCATGGCTCTACCATCAACCAACAATGTTTTCAGCTTGATTTATCATCCATATTTTGTTCCCATACACGTTCATGTGGATTCCACACTCTCTGCATGTGAATTTCTTCAGTTCTCTTTGGTTTGATATTTTTTGGGTCATATTCACAAATTCATGGGACAAATCAGAAAATTTTGGATGGGTACTTTGTTAATACCTTTTGTTTAAGTTTTTAAAAATCCCAACCACTATCATAATTATGAGAAATTTGTAGTTCAACAACCATTTCCCACCAAATCGATTTATAGAAAGCATTAATTAGGTTTTTATATTTTTAGCTCAACAAAATAATTCTTGGCATGGGTTAGTTTAGCGGGTACAATTCTGACCATTTCCCCTTTCTAGCTCCCATTCCAGGCTCATGGTAAGTGAAGGTGCTCCATCCATTCACTCAATTGTTTCGAAATTTTCATTAATAATAAACATAATTACATAATTATGAGTTTATAAAAATTTCCATGCCAACATTTCTCTTAGTAACACTTCTTAATGCTGTTCACAATTGGGGTTCATAAACAAGGTGTTACATCCAAATCAGACCAAAGTTCTAAGGGAATCCTTTAAGTCACTGAAGTGTAATAACATTATGTCAATTAAGTGATTGGCTCCATTGTCTAAATTGGCTCTTCCCCTTAATATTTGTAGTGCTAGGAGGTGTCAATTCCTCAATCATTGAGGTTTCAAATTCTCAATCATCTCCCTTTACCACAGGATCTTATTTCACATGTGTAAAGCTATCAGCATA
The DNA here is from genome assembly GCA_034641835.2 of Pinus albicaulis. Lineage (NCBI taxonomy): Eukaryota > Viridiplantae > Streptophyta > Pinopsida > Pinales > Pinaceae > Pinus > Pinus albicaulis. The sequence goes on from CM076574.1 coordinate 594,581,790, forward strand.
CATTTTGCACATTTGAACCCTTTTTAAGTTTGATTGTAATTAGGCCATTCCAACACAAATCTTAGTGATACGGGGAATCAATTTTAAAATTGGTCTCAAATTTTCAATAAAAACCTCACTAAGCAAACATTTGGCTCAATTACATGATTAGACCAAATTTCATAGTTGGTGTTGAAAATGCGGCAAGAAAATCATAAATTAATTTTCCCTTGATTAAATTAGGAGAAATTTGAAATTTCGCATCAACATACAACTTGAATGAGCTAAATGATTTGACATATTTGTATCACTTAGTTAGCTTAGTTAATTCAAGTTGGGGGCATGAACATGAGTTTTGTACAGTGATTCCTAAATTTTAGGAGCCTAGGTTGAGTTAATTTCAGTTGTAACTATTTAATACATTTAAATTGAGTTATGGTCAGTTAAACTAGTTCTAGCTACATGAGGAACTAGTGGAAGGTCTAGTAGTGGGGTGTAACTTCAGTGTTTAACCAGTTAACTGATCAATCAAGCTAAATTAACTCATGCATGCACATAATTCGAGTTACCCAGTTTAGATTGGAGTTCAAGTGTATTATCAGTTGTATAATTTCCCAAGTTGTCCAAGTGGTGCATGCAGTCAAATGAGGTCTTAAAGGAATTGCGCAATTCTCAATGAGAAATTTTCCCTAATTAATAGGGGTAAGTCATCATCAAACAATGCAAGGAAATAAGATCTTGGGAAGGCTTGAAATTTGCAAAGTGTTTGAGAAAGTGAATCAGTCAGGCAGAGGATAGAATATATTGGTGCATGTTGAGCATAACATATTGTATTGATCCTGATTATTTGATTAATGAAATATAGATAATAAATGGTTTTGAGAAGTTTCTTTCCCCTAGATATATCTATGTGTATGTGTGTTGAATCTTGATGCATGTTAATTTTTTTTGTTCTCAATCGTGAATTTACTTCCGCATATCTGTAGAGTAGATTCTAGTCTTGTGATTTAGTAAATTTCATGAGTAGTTTAGGATCTACACATTAATTTCTACTTGGTATCAGGACTATATTCACAGTAGAGAATAGAATTCAAAGTTTTCATTGCGGGAGGTTTGAATTTGGAGATCAATGTTGTAGGTTTTCTCCAGTTTTGAGAAGATGACTTTCATTGGACTCAGGATCGAGTATGATTTGGAAGGAACCACAAATTTTTTGGCATGAAAGATCTTCATGGAGGACATATTGGATGATAATGGGATTCTAGAATACGTCAAGACTAGTTTAGTAAAACCACTAGCATCTAATGCCCACGACCCAGCTCAATGGAAGAATAATGTGGCTAAATCGAGGAGGATCATATTAGAGGGAGTTAGAAATCATATTATCTCGAAAATCCATGGGAAAGAGACTCCGTTCACAATGTGAAAAACGCTAATAGATTTTTTTGAGAACAATAGTGACCACGGGAAGTTGGCACTCAAGGACAAGCTTCGAAGTATTAAGATGCAAAAGAATGAAAAAATTATGCAGTACCTAAGCAAGTTTACACAATGTCGTGATGAACTTGGCGGGGTCAGTGTTACTGCACCTAAAGAAGATTTGGTAGCTCTAGCTCTTTTGGGCCTCCCCAAGAGCTGGCAGAGTTATCAAGATTTGGTAAATGGTAGAGAGAAACTACCACAGTGGCAGCGATTATGGTATGATCTAGTGGATGAATAAATAAGGCAAAACAATAGAGATGGGACCTCATCCAAAGAAGAGGAAGAGGAATTTTCACTAGTCGGAAAAGGAAGGAAGGCCAAGGGGAATAAATTCCAAGGTGAGGCTAATTCCATCATAGAGAGAAATTAGAAATACTTTTCTACAATCAAGTGTTTTCACTATCATGAATTCAGGCACTAGGCCACGAAATTTCCACAGAAGAAGGCAAGCAGCAAGGAGTCTGCAATAGCAGTAGTAGGAGAAGCTCTAGCTTCACAATTAAAGATTTATTTTACTCTCATTGCATGCATGGAAAGCACATTAATGGGAAGCATGTGATATCTAGATAGTGGTGACTCGTTACATATGATGGGGAATAAAGATTTATTTAGTGACTTGGAGGAGAAAGACCTCAAGTAGAACATTGAGTTTGGAGATGAAGGACTCTACATAGCAACTGGTATCAGTACAATCACCTTTCAGATTGAGTCGGGCTTCCCTCTCAGAATATAGGATGTGATTTTTTTTCCGAGACTAAACAAGAATCTTTTTTCCATCATGGTGTTGGAAGACCATGGCTACAATGTGATATTCAGCAAAGGAAATGCATTTATGAGACACATTTCCACGAGAAAGGTGAAGCAGATCGGTGTGCGAGTCAAGAACCTATATGAAATTGAGGTAGACGATACATGCAAAGCCTTGAGGAGCAAGGAAAATGTTAAAGACTTGGTTTTTGAGAGGGATCATGATTTACCTCTCAAAATGGAGCCTCAAAAGCAACCTCAGTAAGTTGTGGAGCAGCCACAAATGGAGAAGCAGAGAGGAGACAAAGTGGAAACATACACTCAAGTAGATACCTCTAGTAGGGGGATATTTAGAGCTAATTTATAAGAGGGAGAACATGAAGCCATATCTTTAGGTGTGAGGAGGGGTGATGTGAGGCCCTAGTCTCAAAGTGCAGAAATTTGGGCAGGGTCCATTGAGGTGCTCTCCTCATGGATCATTACCTTGATACAATGGCCCACAGTATTCGATAGCAGGAGGATAGTGTTAGCCATGTACTGAGAAGTGTAGAGTAGTGTTGACAGTATAGAAACAAGCTCAGTAGCAGAGGCAATAGAAACATATTTTTCCCAGTAAACAGTTGTTGACACAGTTGATTCAATTTGTTTTTTTCTTGGATGTTTTTCAATTGCAGATGTTGCAGTAGCAACAAAAACATTGAGAAGTGTTGCATGCATTAAATTTCACAGGTACTATATTAGGGTATTTTCAAATCCCTTTATTCCTCAGAGGGAGTGTTTAAATTGCAGCAAGAAATTCATAATTTAATTTCCCCTTGATTAAATTGGGAGAAATTTGAAATTCCACATCAAAAGACAATTTGAATGAGTTAACTGAGTTGAAATAGTTGCTATCACTCACTTAGCTTAGTTATTTTGATTTGGAGGCATGAACTTGAGTTTTGTACAATGGTTCCTAAATTTTAGGAGCCTAGGTTGAGTTAATTTCAATTGTAACAATTTAATTCAGTTAAATTGAGTTTTGGTCAGTTATACTAGTTCCAACTGCTGGAGGAACTAGTGGAAGTTATAGTAGTGGGGTGTAACTTTAGTGTTTAACAATTTAACTAATCAATTAGCCTAAATTAACTCATGTCTGCATAGAATTAGAGTTACCCAAATTAGATTGGAGTTCAAGGGTAGTTTACTATCAGTTGTATAATTTTCCAAGTTGTACAAGTGGTGCATGTAATTAAAGAAGGGCCTAAAGGAATTGCGCAATTATCAATGAGAAATTTCCCTTATCAATATGGGCTAATTCCTCATCAAACAATGCAAGGAAATAGGGTCTTGGTAAGGCTTTAAATTGGATAAATGTTTGCCAAATTTAGTTAGTCAAGCAGAGGATAGAAGATAAAGGTGCGGGTTGAGCTCAAGGTTGAGCAGAGCATATTGTATTCATCCAGATTCTTTGATTAATGCAATACATATAGTAATGGGTTTTGATGAGTTTCTTTCCCTTATATATATTATGACACTATATATATATATATATATATATATATATATATAGGTAAACCATGAGAGGTGATTGAAGTACTAGAAGACCCCAAGGAAACAATACCGATTAGTGAGAAAGATGATGGAGTCAATGGGCAGAGAAAAATTTCTAAATTATAACATATAGATGAAGGAGAAGAAGAAATAATGGGAAATCATGAGATGAGTTGAATGAACAAAGTTCATTTACTATAACATGAAAAGGACAATTAAAAAAATCCATAAATAATTATATATGAAATAGTGAATACAATTATGAATGAGAGATATGATTATACTTATTTACATAAAAATATATATTCACATTGATGGTTCATGGGGTCAATGATAAAGTATTTGTTGAACAATATGAAGGCGCTATCTAGGTTCAAAATTTTGGCTTACTTGCCTAGTGTGCTTGTGGTTGTAGCACTAGAATCAGCAGTATCGGGGTAGTCCCTCTAAATCAAGATTGGGCCTCCTAGGTGACAGGAAACAAAAAACAAAAACAAAAAACGCTTATTTCTTGTTAAATTATTCTAATCTATTATTCATCAACTTATTATTATTCTTTAGCTTCTAAGTCTGGGTGAGTAACCTTTGATTATGAACCTTTAGGAATAGAATTTATTTATTAGTCTCTAACTTATCAACTTTATATTTGAAGTTTTTGTTTCTTTTGTGTCCCATCTTTTAACATTTTGTTCTATTGAAGCAACATTTAATTAAGATTACTTAAGTGAGAAATTTTATTCATCATTTTTTAATCATTTCTTTTCTAAGAGTTTAAGTCTCTTGTTCCAACTTCTAAATGCACTACTTTATATCATTTGATTTCTTCATTTGTACAAGTACTTTTTAACTATGATATTTTAGTTGAGAATTTTTTTCATCTTTCTCCACTCATTATGATTATCAAATTTCTTATTGACATATCAATTTTCCTATTTTAGTTTTAGCTTCCTTCGTTTATATGATCAACACCTTATTATAGTTTTTTATGTTAAAATGATTTTCATATACTAAATCCTTAAAAAATATCCTTATCATTCTTAATTTATAATTTATATATATATATATTTTTTTAATTTTTACTTCATAATTAATTATATATAAATTTTGTAATGACTATTTTTATATAATATAAATATAAAAATTAGAATCCTTGTTGGGGGTGGGCACGAAGATCGAAAGGGAGCATTGTGGAGCAAAGCTTCCACCATACTGATGTGATATACATTAAATAACAAGGGGCGCAACTCGCCCACAATATGCATTTGCATGTACTAACATAGTTAGCTATCAATAGACACGGAGGGTGATTGGGAGGGCCTTATTCCCAGTGAACTGTGAGGGTGTTTCAGGTAGATGTAGAGTCGAGGAGCCGACCTCTCTGTCACTAATTTCTATGCTTGGATCCTATACTAAGAGAGTGCCACTGATGTTTTTTCTTGCCTCTTTTTTTAAGAGATTGTTGCTTCGACTGGAGCTATTCTAGTGGAGGAGTTGAGGGGAAATATTTCGTGGAGGGGTGAATTTTCAACAGGAGCCGGTGATTGTTTGTTGAAGTCGACCATTTTTCTTTTTTGGAAACTTTTCTTCGGCAAATCAGGTTTTGTCCTTCTTTTATTTTCTTTGTCTATTTGTCACTCTTCGTAGTAATTCTTGTCTTGGTTCACCAGTCTCTTAGGTAATTCTGGTGCATTACGGTATGGGGTTGGTTTGGAGAATTTTGGCCTTTGGTCTGGCTTTTCTTGGCTTGAGGTGGTAGTGTTGTTACTTGATCATAGGGTGTTAAATCTAATTTTTGGTCTACTTAAGTTGTTTTTTGTAGCTCTAACCTCCTAGTTCAGTTTAGAAAGGTTCAATTATGACATGTCTTGTCTTTGGGTCTGTTTTTGGCTCTATCTGAATTCTAAAATTTTAGTGGGATTCAAGGGTGATGGATATTATTTCCCTTGGGTTCCTGGTAGTAGTGGTTCATCTCTTAGATTAATTTGGTGTCAACTGGGTGGTTTCGATGCTAGTTATACTAAAAATTTGTATCTAGTAAGGATTATTGTAAAAGGTGGGAATTCTCACCAATCTTTTGGTCATTGGTGCTTGCATGGTAATCAGAGATTTGAACCCATCATGTTCGCTATGCCTCCCAGGAAACACATGCGATGCAAGAGGGGTGGAAGTGGAAGAAGTCAACAGTGACAACATAGGGCCCGATTATTTTCGCAAGACTCAGCTACAACATATCTCAATATGGTGCTCATTGAGACCCAACGAGAAATCATAAAATTGGAGAGCAAGACAGGTGTCGAGAAGCAATCCTACTTTGACTATGAGATATTAGAGGAGGTCTCTTATTGGGTTCCTGACCCTGGTCACACCAGGAAACAAATAAAGAAATACCTAAACTCAGTTGCACTATATTGAAGAATGAAGACTTTGTTTTGTATGGTATTAAAAGATAAATAAGTGGAGAGGTACAATGTGTTTTTTCACTAAAAGATATTAAAAAGATGGTGAGGATCCAACACTTTTCCATGGATAGGATCATGCAAGGTTAGACCATGTAGAAAGGCATCTTCAATGTGACTTTATTACTGCCACACTTCCCAGTTTGAGTGGAAGGAACCTATCGCCCATTTCTTCTTCTAACTCTTAATAGCTATTAAGTTTACTAGTATATCTGGACCCTACCCATGTTTTGTAATTTGCTAGTATATATGGACTCTATCCATGTTTTGAAATATCTATTCAGAACATCTAGTATTATTTTTTATTTTTTGAGTTTCTTTGAAAAGAATAATTAGTGATTTTTTTTATTTCCTTATAGGTAATGAGAAACTCTGACAGTACTATACTCTAACTTTGAAAACATTATAATACAATAAAGAAATTTAATATATATATATACATATATATATATATATAAAAGAAATATATATTAATTATTTTTTCCTTCTTTCTTATCTTAAGCAACACCATTTCTTTTTTATTTAATTATGATGTCTTTAACCACTTTTCCATTTTTAAAAGACGGTTGAGTTCTTGGTTGAAACTGCACGGATGGAGCATAAAAAGATTAATGCATGCTTCCCCTCTTTTCTTTATGAAACTTGCAATGTGTTTTCTATTAACTACTGGACATACATGTGTACTCTCATACGAATATTGAGCAAATCATTTTTACTGCATTAAGATTATAGTAGATTGGTGTGTTCTATTGGGGAAATTTTTTTTGTTATTATTTTTTATATTGTATAGCTTTTTTTTCAAGTAGTTGAAGGTATTGGTTATATTTTTTTAAATTTGAGTAAATTAATGGAATTTTAAAATTTAAATAGTCAAAAGCCCCATTGTTATTAAGGACTTAGTAATATTAAGGTTATATTAGATTGATTTTAATGACTTAATAATATTTATATTATATTAGATTGATGCATATGTTTTATTGGGTAAAATTTTTTGTTAATTTTTCATATATTGTATAGTTTTTTTAGTTAAAGGTATTGGTTATATATATATTTTTTAATTTTAGTAAATTAATGGAATTTTAACATTTAAATTGTTAAAAAGCCTCATTATTATGGACTCGATAATTTAGAGAAATTTTGAATTTTTTGTGTAAAAGAAGAGTTATATCAAAATAAGATTTAATAAAAATGTAGTGGTCAAAGTTGTGTGCATTGTAAATTTATGTTTCTTCTTATATTTTTGTTTGTTATTTCTCTTAGGTTGGATTTTCTATATTAAATGAAATTTGTTTATTTTATGGTGTCAAAAAGATAAATGATACAAAGAGCTATGTGATCTATGTGTCCTTTATAGTTATTTTTTATTGTCATTTTTATGTTGGAATTTTTTATATTAAATGAAATTTGTTCATTGTATTAGTATTAAAAATATGAATGAATGATATGGATATGATGGTCAGTGTGAGAGTGTTTATATTGAATTGTAAATGGTTTTTTTGTTGTGTAATTTTTAAACATTTCAAATGAATTGTGAATGAATGAGAAGCCATTGTTGGGTAAGTTATTTGGAGACAAACTTAAGTTATGGAATGTGTAGTTTGTGGAAATGTTTTGCTTATTTATTGAATTTTGGAATAAGTGTTTTTTTCACAAATGAAACTTTTCTCGTTTATAAGTAACTTGTTTATTTAATTTATCTTACAAATTGTTTCTTTAATGTCCTAAGCATAGGATTGTAGTCAATTGATCATTACTAGGTTTTTTTTTAATGCAACTAATTATTCAAAATATTTCATTTATTTTCCTAAATTTTTACTAAATAATTAAAACAATGAAATATTTAATGTTATGTTTAGCTAATTAATTATGTTAGCTAGCTTGAGCGTGATTATGCACTTTTCATATTAAATTATTTATAACTTACTTTTTTGTTTGTTTAAAATACGTAAATAATAGATCAAGGTCATAATTGATAAAACCAAACAAAAACATTTACTAGTTGTTGTGCCATAAGCTAGAAAATCACTAGTTAAATGATGTAAGAATTAATTGTTACTGGAGAATCCCTACTAATTGCACAAGGCCATTCAACCCTTTTAAAAAATTCATAATACTTATCATATTGTAGTCCGTATATTAAATTAAACTTTTATTTTTCCTAAATGAAATACCAAACCATACCTAACACCTTGTATTATTAGTCCCTACCCCACTGGGGACTATAGTTTTCAACTCATCGTCAAAATGATTTGACCATGTATTAGTCCCCTAATTCAATCTTGCATAACCAAAGTTTTCACAATTCTTTTTATTTATTTAATTTTATAAATTATGTTGAGAGTGCAACAAGAAATTTCTAATTTAATTTTCCCTTGATTAAATTAGGAGAAATTCAAAATTCCACATCAACACACAACTTGAATGAGTTAAATGAGGTGATATAGTTGTTATCGTTGAGTTAAATTATTTAATCCAAACTAGGGGAATGAGCTTGAGTTGTGTACATTGATTCCTAAATTTTAGGAGCCTAGGCTGAGTTAATTTCAGTTGTAACAGTTTAATTCAATTAAATGGAGTTATGGTAAGTTAAATTATTTCCAACTATTGGAGGACCTAGTGGGAGTTATAGAAGTGGGGTGTAACTACAATGTTTAACCAGTTAACTGATCAATCAACCTAAATTAAATCGTGCATGCATAGAATACGAGTTACCCAGTTGAGATTGGAGTTCAAGGTATGCATACTATCAATTGTAAACTATTCCAAGTTTTACAGGTGGTGCATGCAGTCAGACAAGGACCTAAAGGAATTGTGCAATCCAGATTGAGGAATTTCCTATTTAATAGGGGATAATTTCCTGGAGGAACAATGCAAGGAAATAGGAGTGTGTATTCTTGAAATTTGGCTAAGTGTTGGCAAAATTCGGTCAATCAGGAAGAGGATTGTTGGGGCCTTTGTTTTAGACAACATAATGTTGAGTTGCGGAAGGATAGGAGCGAAAGGAATAGGTGGCGGAGCGCAATCAAGATAAGCAAAGAGCCATTGGGGTTGCGGAAAACTTGAACACGGGTGGCGGAACACAGGCAGGTGATGGTACAAATGGCAGGAATGCGAGACAATGAACATGCAGCATAACTCCTAGAAACAGAGTTGATGGCAGAAAAGAGATGGAGCGCAAGGGAACATCTAAGAGGAAAAATGGAAAATGCTGATAATGTCATTTGGCAGGAGCGGATGAGCAAGGAAGGAGTGACTCCGAGAAGAGGAGAGGTAGATAGAGGGTTAGAGTCTAAGAAGAACTCTGCAGAGCCTATATGTACTGGATTGAGATGTAATGAACTCTATAGAGTATTTTTTGTAATGTTTTGAGCTAAGTTAATAGAACCAGACTGATGTTGTGTTATGTGCTACGTAATAGTTGATAGTTGTTGATCAATGGATGTTTAACTATCTTAAAATTTTAATTTGATGCTCAAATTGTGTATGGATGAACGATAGCTTGTATATTAGTTGATATATGATAAATGTGCTCTGTATGAAGTGATGGATGACATGTTGTTAGTAATATTTCTTCGGTGTTAATGGTCTAGTTTCTAATACCAGTAAGGTCATGACACGCCTCAGGTGAGAATCCTTTCTCTCCTGAGCAGGGTAAAAATGTTGGCATTGTCCTAAAATACAGTGGAATCTTGTTGGCTCTAACCTTGAACCTGGGTCTTGCTTAGAGACCTCCTTTTTCGCCAACAAATGGTTCCATTGTCGAGAACTGGAAACTTATCTAGAAGCTAGATCATGGTATCAAGGATCTATGAGAGAGAATTGCGTAGTTGGTGGGACAATCATATAGATCAGTTCATATTGCAACAAGCCGAGCCTTGACAACTGAGGGAAAAGACTGTCAAGGATCAGGTTCTGTTCTCTAACTTGACGAGTGACTTGTATGAAATATTCTGGGGAAAATTTCTCGAAGAGCCCCATAACTGGTTGCGAAGACTCTAGATCAAGTCACTTCCTGGAGGATTTCATTGATCCCATCACAGTTGGACACATACATATTTAACATCACTACATCTGTTAGATACAGATCTAGCCCGACCAGTAGATTTTTGTGTAAAAATTACCTTTGGGGGGGGGGGGGGGGTACATTGTAGAGTTTGCAGCCGATTGTTATCAATATTTTACAAAAGAAGAAGATATACTCAAATATGGGTTGCAGGGAAAGTTTTTGAAGGAAGTCCCATTGTGGATTAAAGCTTTAATGGTGGACGAGGGCCTAATGATGTTCCAAAACCCCGAGATGGAGGCTTAAACCTCCAGTACTGGGGGAAGTAGTGGAGGGAAATATGTTATGAACAAAGAAAAATGGGGGATAGGGATATGGACGTTGGAACCTCCAGTAGGTTGAGAGATCAGAGAGCACATAGGAGGGTGCAGATCACTGAGAAGTGGTGGGAAAGGGTGATACGAGAGTTTGAGAAGCAAGGAAGGAATCGACAGAGCAAGGAAGATGTGTCACAGATGAAAAAAGAAAGAGAAGGTCTGGTGGGACCAAAGGAATGGAAGGATCCATCAAGGAAGTTAGGCAAATTCATACGAGCCCAGCCTAAAGAGAGAAGGGAAAGAAGTCCGGTGAGGAGGAGGACACGTGCCTTGAGCAAGAGCGTGATGTGGAGCTGCATGTTGCGATGGAGCAACTATTACAAGAGAGACCAGAAACCATAACGCAAGGTAATCCTATTCCCCAAGTTTCAATTAGCACTAGTCCTAACCTTCCCCTGGTACTTTACCATCCACCTGATAAGTTCTTGGTAAAGTTACTAGAGTCTAGCAAGTTATGTAGTATTCAGTCCACAATATAGATAACTGCTAGCAACAGTACTAGCAGCAGAATCTCTTAGACAAGAAGTAGAGGTTTTATATTAGTACCACCAACACAAGTAAGGATGGCAGGATCATTTACTCGATACTTGGAATTTTCCGGAAAAGGTAATGATGACGTAGAACAACATTGGTATCTATGTGAAGTGATTTGGAGAGCTCAACAGATGCCAGATGCAGTCAAATTAATTGAGTTTCAAACTACATTAAGAGAAATATCTTTACGTTGGTTAATCAAATAGCTATAGGTACACCATAATCTAGCAATAGATGATGTTAAGAGGGAATTCGTCCAAGAATTCAAGCTACCTCAGACGAATCAGCAAGGATTGTCTGAACTATGGGAAATCGACTAGAGGGAAGGAGAAACAGCTTGGGATCTAATGAGATGGTTTAAAGATGCAATTGGAAACTAAGCTACCCAATTGATCCAAACCACCAGCGGGATTGGTTCATTAAAGCACTCCCACCACTGACAAGAACACATTTTACCCAACAAAATATTGATACCCTTCAAGATGCACTGGAGAAAGTAATGAAAATAGAATCAAAGGATGGATACCCGTAGGAGTTCAGAGGGGGAGGAGTTGTACAAGATCCGTCCATATTAGGATTTTAACATCAAATAGCCAGTCTTATGGAGAAACTAAAATATATTCAGTCGGTGCGACCCGCATGACCCAATGTATGGTGTACACATTTCTTGATGGAAGGAAATGTAGTTACTGAATTCCTGAGGTTGTGGGAAGCCAATGTTGGAACTTCAACGATCGGAGCATGGGGGGCCCTCTAGTCGGAGGAGTTGCACAAGTAAACACTCAAGGGTTATACCAACCACAACCACACTTTCGAGGATTTCCTAATCAGCAGAATCAGGCATCACCAGAATGCTGCAAAATATGCAAAGGTATTGGTCATCCTCCATGATTGTGTCCAATTCTGCAAAAGTATTCAAATGTTCCAAAAAACGTTTACAATGAGTTTTTTGTCTCAACAACTCATCATACATAACAATGTAGAGCCCTAGATGCATTGGCAGATCGACTGGATAGATCTTCCTATAGAGTAAATGAGACTCCAAGAGGGCGAGGAGGGGGAGGAATGAGAGGTAGCAGAACTGGGGGAAGAGGACCTGTAAGGTGTTATAACTGTGATTAAGAAGGTCACGTGGCGAGAGAATGTCTACTACCAAGGCGAAAATGTTTCTCCTAATGCAGAGTGAATCCACATGCTAATGAATACTACCCGAAGATGATCAAGATGTGGGAAGAAAACTAGGCAATCATGAGACAACCTGGTTAATGCAAAGCGAAGGATCGTAGAGACTCAACCTATGAAAAGTGTAGCTATAATAACACGAGGAGGGAATAAAATAGGGAGGATGCATGAGAAGCAGACCCGATAAAGTTAGTCAAACTTGCATCCTCGAAGAATATTTCCAATCCATACCAACAGAAGCAATATTTAAAAAAAGCGTTGGAAACATTCTCAAAGCTAGGGAGTCATAAGAGTATGGAGGTGCTGCAACCATCCAAGGAAGGAGAGAATATTATTACTACCGAAACAACTATAGAATAATGGTTCCAGTTTTTCCTGAAGATTGTGAATAATGGATAGATGCTGGAGGAGTTGAAGCAAAATATAGAGACGTTAATCCAAGGAGGAGCACGAAATGAGAACTCAGCTAACACTGATTCATCTAGAAAATATATAATAAGGGTAAAAATAAATGAGAAGAGAACTAGAAAAGAGTATTGTATAAATGATCAAGTTGTGGGATTAAAAATAAGGGGCACAATGTTAGATCTTGGATCAGATGTCAAAATTCTACCCTGAAAGACATGTGAAGCACTGGGAAAGCCAAAGTTGTCATATTCACCCATACAACTAAGAATGGAAAACCAATATTGCATTGTACCAATAGGGAGGTTGGAAGAAGTTAAGGTTGATGTCGCGGGAGTAAAAACTTATATGGACTTTGAAGTAATAGATATCATGGGTGATAAGGATCCCTATCTTGTCTTGCTGGGAATAGATTGGGCCTTTGAAAATTATGCAGTCATCGAATTGAAGAAGGAGATGATGATTTTTGAAGATGGTGAGGTCAGAGTGGTCCAACCATTGGATCCATATCAGGGACCCCGGTACCCAAAAATTGTCAAAAACAGAGAAGACGCAGAACTTTTAGACCAACTCTACTAAATGACAACAGGAAAAAGAGAAGATTACATTAGTCCTACAACAGGAGGCACAATAAGCTGGAGGATTGTTCAATGTTCTAACGTTGGATCAGAAGTGGCCTGGGATGACTGGCAGCAATGAGGATACAAAATCAACACCAGAATATGCACCATTGTTCGAGGAGTGAACTGGGTTGGCACAGAGGTAAGAGAATACCCAACTCTTAAAAATATGAAAAATGTGAATACATTCATTAATAAAGTTTAATACAAGGTGCCAATAGAAAATAGAGTTCCTCTCATGGATGTAGCGTTACAATCCACTTCAACAAGATGGTGGGAAAACCATTGCAACTCTCTCAGTAGGTGGGAGGATGTAGCCAAGGCATTAAGAACAAGATTTCAGGCAGCTTCAGGACTGCAACCAGAGGAAAAGTATCAAATAGACTAAGATCCCTTAGTACATCTAAAAATATGTGAATATAAGTGGAGAAAAGAGGAATATCAAAAATCTTTATGGGTACACAATTTCATTCATTCACAGGACACCATTCCGCAAGATTGGTACCTGACAGAGGAAAAGAAGAGAGAAATAGACACCTAGGAAATAGTTGCGGAAAGTTTTACTCAAAGTTTTTTTTTCAAAGGAGATACAGACCAAGTTATGGAGAACCTACAAGAAATTAAAAGAGTATTGTTTTTTCCAGAGCTTGAGGAAACTAAGGAGATATCCACGATAGATTAGAAATCCAAAGAATCAGTAGCATGCAAAAGGATAGACCGGGAGATAGATGATGATGATTTATAAAACCTTTGACATCTATCTTTTGAAGAAAAGGAAGGGGAATGAGAAATACAGAAGGAATTGAGTACTGAAGGATTACACCTATTACCCCTGAAGAGAAAGCAACAAAACATTGGGAGTGAAGAAAATCCCAAGATCGTATCCATAGGAGATTATTGGGATACAAAAACCACCAAATAAATTTTTGATCTGCTACAAGAATATGAATATCTATTCCCATCTTCAGTGGCAGAACTCAAATGAATTAAAGGATATTTGGGGGAGATGTGCATCGTACTGAAACTTGATGCCATACCAGTAAAACATATACCTTACTGCCTAAATCCAAGAGTGAAAGAAAAGGTTAAAGTAGAAATAGATAAAATGTTGAATGCGGGCTTGATCCTTCTAGTTGAGGAAGCATAATGGGTAGCCCAATAGTAATATAGAGTAAAAGGAAAAATCAGAAATTAGAGTATGTGTAGATTACAAAAGTATAAATAATTCATGTATTCACGACCCCTTCCCAACACCATTTAGTAACGAAGTTCTAGACAATGTAGCGGGAAATTAAGCATACTCATTCACAGATGGCTTCTCGAGATATCATCAAGTGCGAATAACAGAAGAAGATAAAATAAAAACCACTTTCACAACAAAATGGGGATCATATGCCTATCATGTCATGCCTTTTGGGTTAAAGAATGCACCAGCTGTATTTTCAAGGATATTAATAGCAGCCTTAAGAGATTATATTCATCATGATTGGACGGTGTATAGTCTACTGAAAAGCCATGCAAGTCTACTAAGGATAATGTTTGACAATTCAGACAACTTCAAATTTCACTGAATCTGAAAAAGTGCATTTTTGCAGTACCATTTGGAACACTACTGGGACATGTTGTTTGTAAGAAAGGCGTATGTGTGGACCCCGCAAAGGTGGTGGTAATTTTGAATATGGATGCTCCAGGAAATGTTAAGCAATTGAGATCACTACTTGGACACACAAGATACTACAGGAGGTTTACCCGCAACTATGCTAAGATCACAACATCACTGGAAAAGTTGTTACAGAAAACAAAACAGTTCATATGGAATGATGAATGCAGCAAACCATTGGACACATTGAAGGATAAAATAGCAAGTGAACCTATTTTCGCCCATACGAATTGGGATAAAAAATTCCATGTACTCATTGACGCTTCAATTATTTCTTTGGGATCAGTGGTAGCTCGGCCAGGAGAAACCTCCATAGACCACCCAGTGTATTTCGCAAGAAGAAATTTATCCACAGCGGAAAGGAACTACACAACAACAGAGAGGGAAGTTCTTGCGATGGTATAACCTTAAGAGAAATTTCACCACTATTTATTGGGAGGGACTTTCAAATTATTCACAGATCACTCGACGCTAAAATATTTAGGAAACAAACTTGTTTTGGAGGGCATAATCTATAGTTGGCTTCTCCTATTCCAATAATTCACTTTCAAAGTCATATTAAATCCGAGAAGGCTAAATGTTGGTCCCGGCCATTTGTTAAGATTGGAAAATGGAGAAAATGGGGGACCACTTGAGGATCAGCTGTCGGATGCTGATATTTTCCAAATAGAGGCCATTCCAGACTATCTGGAACAAATAGCAACATACTTAGCTACAGGACAGTGTCCAACGGAATAAACAAAAACTCAGAGAAGACACTTAGTAGTCAAAGTAGTTGAATACCAACTCATAGTCAGGCAGTTGTACAAAATGGGTCTAGATCATATACTATGAAGATGTGTATTAAATCACAAAAGAGAAAAATTCTTGTGGGAGTGTCAAAATGGAGTTGCGGGAGGCCATGTTAGTGCAAAACCTACTGCAAGGAAAATACTGCAAGCAGGATTATGGTGGCCGACCATGCACAAAGACAAAAAGGAATGTGTGTATAAGTGTGATATCTGTCAAAGAACGGGGCGACCATCACATCGTGATGAGCTGCCCCTACAACCTCTAAGGGCTATGCAAGAATTTGAAAAGTGGGCAATCGATTTCATATGACCTATTGCGCCGATTGCGTGACACTCACAAGAAAGATATTTCATCACCGCAACTGACTATCTCACAAGATGGGCAAAGGCAACACCAGTAAAGGGTTGTACAAGAGATACAACGGCCAAATTAATATTTCAAAACATCATTACCAGGTTCGGTTGTCCAAGGAGCCTAACGAGTGATCAAGGCACACATTTCATTAATGCTACAATCAAATCACTGCTGGAGAATTTAATGATACAACACCACAAGAGCAGTCTGTACCACCCACAAGTGAACCAAATTGTTGAAGCCTTCAACAAAATCCTGGAGAAAGGACTAACTAAGATATGCAATGCTAACCACGACGACTGGGACGAAAGGATACCAACCACGTTGTGGGCATACATGACTACCATAAAGAGGTTACATAATCAAATTCCATTTCAATTGGTGTACAGGAAGGAAGCAGTGGTACCAGTCGAGTTCATCATACCAAGTCTCTTAGTTTCCAAAACAACACAAATGACAGAGGAAGAATCCATCTCTGCACGCCTTCATGAATTGCAGGAACTGGAAGAAGATAGGTTTCTCACATATTTCCATCAATCGGTACAGAAACAGAGACAAAATTTTTGGCATGACCGCGACATCAAGCGTAAAACATTTACAATTGGCGGCAAAGTACTGTTCTATGAAAAAAAAATCCAGAAATTCCCAGGAAAGCTCAAGATGCACTAGATGGGCCCATACTACATCATAGAGATTAGGGACTCAAGAGAGGTCAAGCTATCACAACTAGATGGAGAGATAATTCAAGGCGCACGCCTGAAGCCCTATCACGAGTAAGAAAAAAACCTTTTATTCTAATAACTCTCGCACCTGAGAGGAGTCAGTAGATTAGAGTCAATAACTCTCTCACAACCAAGATGAGTCTTAGAATATTTTATGTCTTGTTCCTAGAATAATCATTTCAACCCAATAGAGTAGGAATCTTTTATATCATCAGCCACATGTTGCGCAAACACAACCATCACCCTGTTGCGATATGGAGACCATATCACAACCAATTGTGGTCGGGGGGGAGTTCCATAGTGTTACAGTGCCCAAGAGCCTCAACCATCATTCACTCATAATGAGCCATCATAGCAGTGTCAGTCTGTAGGATGACCCAAAATTTGAGAAATAATTGCCATAATTAGTAACCCCCATATCATAATAAAGTTTCCACATTAAGCTATAATTATTGGCCATCACTTCTACCCGACTTTCGAAGCCACCGTTAGCACCGTCAGAGTCCACATCACCCAAGTAACTAATCACACGATTATAGCCGCAGCAAAAGACAGTAAAAAATTAATTGGTTATGGCTTCACATCAGCACCCTTCGTGCCAACAGTCCTACTTAATCTGCATGGACGAGGGAAACAAAAAAGTGTCGAAGAATTTCGAATTACTAGAGCAAGAAACTGCTATAACGGTTAGCTCGACTTCAACAACAAAAGCTCAGAATAGTAGACCAACAAAAATTCGGGTATACTGTAGGAGGAATAAAATGATGAAGGTGACTTCTTTGGTGGTCAAGCCAAAACTCGAAGAAAGAATCCAAAGGTTAGAGTCATTGGTCGGAAAATACGATAACGCCACCTTCATAGATACCGATTTCATTGATTCGTTCCAGTTACCAGCACTAAAGAGGAAATTTTATATCGATAATCAAGTGAAGGAAGGGGGAGGAAAAGTAGCGAGGGTGCATTGAGACTTTAAAGGCATCCAGAGATCAAAAATTATGCATCTTAGAAGCCTACCAGTGTTTGGGACAACAGGAGCAACAATGCAATGTACCAAATTTCTCATCAGAAAGATCCAGAATGGGTCAATATGGCTTGGGGGGGAGATCCCTATTCACGTAGAAGATACACACAGACTTACAGGCTTATTAGTAGCAAGAAGGGATGTGTCATCAACTTTTCAAAACACATCCAAAATAGCAAAGAAGGTGGGGACTACAATTATTACAGGAAATACGAGACAAGGAGAGGAGGAAAGGGAGCCAATATTGATCTCATCAACTCCCCAATGGTGAAATTTGCATGTTATTTGATCACAGGAAAGACTTATATGAGGCACTATACCAAGGTGGAATGTACCCTTGATACAATATCAGTTGCGAAGCATTGCATACAGGGGGCACAATTGAATTGGTGTGTGTTATTGCTACAAGATCTCTTCGAGGCATGTGAATATGAATTCAAGAGGGCTACATAATTCATATATGGATATTTAATTATGGCTCTAGAGATGTGGAAGTGGAGTACACTAGGAAGGAGGCAGCTTGTGAAGATCACAATACACCAACCGATGGCCCTGAGGTTCACCTCATGGAAGGTATCTGGTGACCCGAGTAGCAAGGAAATAAATGAAGAAGCCTTCGTAGAGTGGTATCGACAGATGGTAGATGTGGTTAAAAGTCAGCATAGGGTCCCCAGAAGCCTGTTGGACATATACTTCCCTCAGGCATGGTTTGGGGTTTCTCACAACTGAACCTAGATTCATCCAGACTGTGTTGACGGTGATACCTTTCACAAAAAGCCACTAAATTTTTAGATAACAGAGGAGGAATTTCATGCATATGTCTCTTCATGGCCAGGAACAAAAATGGAAATCAGAAACGAGAACCCAATTTATTCATTTGATGCTATGCTTCCTGCCCCACTTCCAGGAGAGACACCATTCGAGACAACTCAGAGGATTTCACAATCGTAACTGCATTCACTGCTAGACCAGCTAGACACCTGAGTGGAGGCTTTTAACAAGGTAATGGGAACTATTGGAGCAAAAGCTACTGTATTTCCATCATTTTCGGAGTTTTAAATGCTTAATTTTGCATCTCCATCAACAACAACCCCTATCCTCACTGCATTACCATCCACCGGATTCCACTCTCACCCACAACCAACCATAACTCCATTCCATAAGAACAAACCAAAAAAATCCCCCATCCCAACACCAAAGGGGAAAAGAGCCCCAACCATGAAATCTGATCAAGTGGTCAACCTCACAGAAGAGGATCAAGCACAACCAGTAGTAACTGGAATTCCAATTCAAGAGGAGTCAGAGGTAGGAAATCAAACCACCTCTGTATTACCATAATTTAATCCATCTTCATTTCTCAATGTACAAGTTTCATCATTGCCCAACACACAAAATTCATCAACGCATACATCATTCACTTCCAAGGACCACTCAACCCATACTTTATCCACTTCCGCGACCATCTCCGACCCGATACCGGTAGGCACTTTAATGGCCATTGACGCTGAGGCAGAAATTAACTCAGGTAAAACTGGAGCAACTGAGGTTAACCCAAATGTAGTAGGGAAAAGTACCTTTTTAGAACTATTAATCCATGAAGGGTCACCCATTTCAGATAAATCACTTACTGAAACCTCACTGAACCCATTCCAATAGTCCACATTATTACTATAGTCGTTCATACCCAAAACACCATCCACCAGCTATCACATTCCAGAATCTCAAATAGCCCTGCAAAGTCGACCCACATCTCCCCAAGGACACTCAGAATGATCGATTCCAGTGGGAAACCCATCAGGGAGCGGAATCCAAGCCCAAAAATGATGAGAAATGGAAAAATGCAGAATTGGGGACCTAGGAAACTCTTCAGTTTCATACAGACATAAGCACGACAAGAAGAGAATCTGCACAATGACCTCCTACAGAGATATGAACAACAACAACAACAATATATTGTGCTTACTGATGAGCACAATCAACTCCAGAATGATAGGGATGGCCTTCAACAGCAACTTGACCAAGTCACGAAGAAATTTAAAGACCTATGGCCAACAATCACTAGTATAGAAAACATCTCGGCAGCAGACATTTCATCATGCTCAGTGGTTGAGCGATCACTTCGTGTAAATATGGTATGTGCCACCCTTGGCTAGAAAATTAGGAACTGAAAGAAGCACTCACAAAGAAACCAATGCTACCAGACCCTTCTACGGTGTATGAAAAAAAGGTAGCATAAGGCAGAAACAGATGTAGGATATGAAGGAGATGTTGGGAACAATAGTCATACATGCATACAACCTGCTGGAGCAAATCCATGAGTGCTCCAACTCACTTACAATGAAATATTAGCCCGTATTTGATAGAATACATAATATCGTTCTCGAACTAAAGGGAATAGCAGACCCTGTCATCTGCACTCAACTCTATGACCAAGCCGATGAACTTGAGACACAAATTCAGACAATCGAAGAGAGCTCAATGACGACCAAACAACTCCTCAGGGACCTATGGCACCCCGTGAAGCAGAAGACAGAAACAATTCAGAAACTGGTGTCTGAGGCTCAACCCAAGCTCAAAGAGATGTTCAACAACCTACCACAAGTGATGGAAGAAACTCATGCTGACAAAGTAGTCACTAAGACAGATCCTGTAATAAAAGCCTCACAGCAATCAATCACTGAGTTCACACATCTTAGGACAGAGGTGATGGAAAAGGTTCCAGAGTTGGAGCCTTTGTTAAAAGAGGGCCAACTAGAATAGGATAAGACAGAAATGGAGACAGTAGAAGGAACTCTCCCAGCACCAGAAGCCGATGGACAACTAGGGACCATTACAGAAGGAAAATATTGACTCTGGACGAGTCAATAGCATGTGGTCGGGGCCTATTGGGGCCTTTGTTTTGGAAAATATAGTTTTGAGTTGCGGAAGGATAGGAGTGAAAGGAACAGGTGGCAGAGCACAATCAAGATAGGCAAGGAGCTGTTGGGGTTACAGAAAACCTGAAGACGGGTGGCAGAGCATAGGCAGGTGCCGACACAAATGGTAGGAACGAGAGACACCGAATAGGCAGCATAACTCCCAAAAATAGAGCTGATGTCAAAAAAGAGACGGAGCGCAAGGGAAAAAATGAGCAGAAAAGGGGCAAAGACTGATAGTGTCAGTTGGGAGGAGCAGATAAGCAAGGAAGGAGCGACTCCGAGAAGAGTAGAGGTGGATAGAGGGTCAGAGTCTAGGAAGAGATTTGCAGAGTTTTTATGTACTGGATTGAGATGTAATGAACTCTGCAGAGTATGTTTTGTAATGTTTTGAGCTAAGTTAATAGAACCAAACTGATGTTGTGTTGTGTGCTATGGAATAGTTCATATTTGTTGATTAATTAATGTTTGGCTATTTTAAAATTTTAATTTGATGCTCAGGTTATGTATGGTTGAATGATAGCTTGTATCTTAGTTGATATATGATAAATGTCCTCTGTATGAAGTGATGGATGACTTGTTGTTAGTCATTAGGGGAATTTTGAGGTCTAAAATGGGCCTCCTAAGGAAATTATAAAATAATAGGGAACTAATAAAATAAGATTTGATGACATCATCAAATTTTAGAGGGAAAAAAAAGAAAAAACTATTTTTCAACTCGTATTTTCAACTTTTCTCCCAAATTTTTTACTCAAATTTCGAGCGGGAGTACTCGTTGGATGCAAAATTTAATTCCTCATCCAAGGAGTACCCATGTTGCATACTCGCGATGGACCCTGTTACGCGAAAAATGAGAAATACATGAAAAATGTGATTGTAATCACGTTTTTTCATGTATTTCTCATTTTTGGCGTAGCACGGTCCATCGAAAGTATGCAACATGGGTACTCCTTGGATGAGGAATTAAATTTTGCATCAAACGAGTACTCTCGCTCAAAATTTGAGTAAAATTTTTGAGAGATAGGTTGAAAATACAAGTTGAAAAAATAAATTTATTATTTTATTATCTTTTAATATTTTTACCCTTTTACTTAAAAAATGATGAATCATCCCCCATGGTTGAAATCATCATCTTGAATCCTATTGGTTCTTATAAAGTTTATTTTGGTTTTACATTTTTCTTAGGAAGCCCATTTTATACCTCAAAATTCCCCTAATGAATATTTCTTCAGTGCTAATGGTCTAGTTTCTAATCCCAGTAAGGACACGACACGCCTCAGGTGAGACTCCTTGCTCTTCTAAGTAGGGTGAAAATGTCTACGTTTTCCTAGACTACAACGAAATCTTTTTGGCTCTGAGCGTGAATATGGGTCTTTTCCATAGACCTCCTTTTTTGCCTACAACGATAGAAGATACATGTGAAATTTGTGCTCAAGCTTGAGAAAGCATATTGTATTCATCCAGATTCTTCACTACAAGAAAAAATGACATTGGTGAGGAGCGAAAAATGTCACCATAAGCGCATTGTTGATGATCAAAAGAGCCTTCATCACCAAAAACTAAACGTCACCAACGGTGGCGTTATCGAAAGTATGCGTGTTGTGGTGACATTCAAGGTTCGTCACCAATAATGATTTATAATGATGGATAATGATTGTCACCATTTCATATGAGCAATGGTGACGGAAAATATGTAGAAATTATACAAATAATATGTATACCAATGGATTCAATCCGATCATGTAATATACTAAAACAAGATACTGAATCCTTCTAACAATATATGCGGAAAATAAACATGATTGCACAATCACACCAAGTAAGAGAAAGAAGAAAATCAATCGCACAACATAGATATTTGTTCCTGGGGAAATCTAGCTGCTTAAAACCCTCGATCTCTATTGTATAATGAAACAAGGAATCATGAAACAATACAATGCACTCTTCTCAAAAGAGTTTGTTGCACTATCTTGACTGTCTCACATTGATCCATACAAAATTGGTCCAACACTTAGCCAATTCTCAGCCTGTCTTCAGCCTGCCTTGCTCACGCAATTCATGTGGAATGCAATCACTATTCTTTAGGAATTTCAACCTTCCTTTACTGTACAAACATCATGGTCAATCCTATGGTTTTTTAACTGCATCTGTGTAGTTTGCTAAAAATACAATTGATAGTTAACATCCCTTTAACCTCCCTTTAACCTTTGTCTCAACTAGATATTCATCAGAACTGACATGCACGCAGCTATTAATAGTAAATCATCAGTCACTTAATAGATAACTGCATGTGAATTAAATTTGATTTAATTCACATGACCTCTCACTAGTGCAACAATAAGTTACAACTAGTTAGACTGACTTTAACTCACTTAATTGAGTTAACTGATTTCTCATGCATTAAACTAATACACTAACTACAACTTGGACTCTAAAAAAAATAGAATCACTCTACATGCCTCACCAACCACCCTCAACTCGAAATTCATTAGCTAACTGAGTCTATCACACTCAGTTAACTATTACAAGTGATTATGAGATAAGATTACAATTTATTGTCCAATTTAATTAATGTAAAATTAAATTATACACATTTCCAATTTACTTAATAAATTGGCTTGCACACTAATGTATCACTAGGACCCATCATTGTGTGACGTGTGATCCCACACTAGTGTGTGTGTTGTCCTGTTGTTTCTGGATGGAAATTTCACTGTTTCTTGTTGCAAATTTCAACACTCCCTCTCAACAATAAATGAATCAATCTGTCCCGATCTGGTACCTTTGGAATGTTCTCCATGCAGCACTTCCTAGTGTTGTTCGCACATTCAAATCACCTGAAACTGAATAGCCTCCAACAACTGAATCAATATAATGCATCTGTCATCAAAGTCTTCTGACTTTTGGATCCTACTGCACATGTCTACAGGACTCTCTACGTTTCTCACATCTGCATCCATGCATTTTGCACTTCTACCAACTCTGATTTGCGCTCTAGTATCTGATACCTGTCACCCTAAATCCTGTCTTCCTTACATCTAACTGCATCAATATAAAAAATCATTCGTGATACTACTGTACTGTGGCCTCCTAGTAGCCAGTTTCGATCCATGAGGCACACCATCTCAATGAATCCTGCCCAAATTTCTTCTTGGGATTAATTCTACAGATCGCCCCACCTCTCACGTGGAGGTATAGTTGCATGTACTCCCTCTACCCTTCTCGCTCAAAATTCCCCCCTCCTTGAGGTTTCTACTTGAGTGGAATCTTCTATTCGATCTCCTCTCTACTTCTCCAATTGTGGCTACTTCACAACCTTCTGAGATTGCTGCTAAGGCTACATGTTGAGAGATAATTGCTCCCTCTCAACCACCAAGTCACTAACCATTGATTTGCTCCTCAAAGCCTTGCATGCATCCTCTAGCCTCGAGAGCATACAGGTTCTTGAGAATTACATCAATTTTCTTCACTTGTCCCATGGCTATGTGTTTAAGGAACACCTTTCCTTTTCTAAACATCACTTCATAACCACGTTCTTCCAATACCACTATGGTGACAAGATTCTTCTTTAGGCATGGAACATACAAAAAATATACTAGTCTGATATGGAACCATTCTCCCTCTGAAAGGTAAATGTACCTATGTCGGTAGCACTATACCTCCCTTCATCTCCAAACTCTATCTTC
Source organism: Pinus albicaulis (assembly GCA_034641835.2). NCBI lineage: Eukaryota > Viridiplantae > Streptophyta > Pinopsida > Pinales > Pinaceae > Pinus > Pinus albicaulis. Next base: position 594,606,258 of record CM076574.1, read on the forward strand.
TTCTAGAGGTCCTTCTCCTCCAAGTCACTGAAGAGATCTATGCTCCCTGTTATATGGAACGAGGCACCGCTATCTAGATACCACATGCATCCCATTACAATGTTGGTCATGCATGCAATGAGAGTAAAATCAAGATCAAACTGTGAATCCAATGCTTCACCTGCTGCAACTATAGGCTCCTTCTTTCTTTCCTTCTTCTATGGACAATTTGTAGCATAGTGCCTAGGCTCGTGACAGTGAAAACATCTGATCTTGGACAAGTCTTTCTTTCCCTTTTTGCCTTGGGATTTATTTCCCTTCACCTTCTTTGCCTTACTGGCCAAGGCACAATCTTCCTCGTCATTAGTCTTGGATGAGGATCCATCCTTGATATTCCGCCTGAATTCTTCTTATACCAAATCTGACCAAAGTCGCTCCCAATATGGTAACTTTTCCCTCACATTCACCGAGTCCTGGTAACTGTTCCAGCTCTTAGGAATGCCTAGAAGTGCTAGGCTCACCAATTCATCATCTGCTACAGTCACACCAGCACTTCCAAGCTCCTCTGGACTTTGAGTGAACTTTTCCAAGTATGTTCGTATTGTTTTGCCCTCCTCCTTCTTGATTTTCCTGAGCTTGTCCTTCAGTGCCAACTTCCTTTGGACGTTGTTGTTTTGAAACAGATCTGTCAAGGCCTTCCACATTTCATGTGGACTCACCTTGCCATGGAGACTCGATAAAATGTGATCTCGAACTCCCTCTAATAAGATCCTCCTTGCGCTTGCTACCTTCTTTTTCCAAGCATCAAGAAGAGCGACATCTAATGCTATGGGCTTGGGAATATCATTTTCAATCAATTATTTCAACCCATTGTCCTCCAAAAATGCCTCCATTCTGTCTTTCCATGTGATATAATTATAACTTCCCTCGAGTGCATATTCAAATATTAATCCACTGAAATCCATCTTGATCCTCTTGTCGCACCAACGAAAGTATCTGCAATTTTGAATACTGTTCAACACAAACTCAATTTCTTCTCCACTATAGTGATTTATGGCACTTTGATACCATGTAGAAATTATAAAAATAATATGTATACCAATGGATTCAATCTGATCATGCAATGTACTAAAACAATATACTGAATTGTTCTAACAATATTTGCGGAAAATAAACACAATCGCACTATCACATCAAGTAAGAGAAATAAGAAAATCAAACGCACAACACAGATATTTTTTCTTGGAGAAAGATTTATAATCAAAACCCCTCTATCTCTATTGTATAATTAACCAAGGAATCATGAAACAATACAATGCACTCTTCTCACAAGAGTCTGTTGCACTATCCTGACTGTCTCACACTAATCGAGACAAAATTGATCCAACACTTAGCCAATTCTCAGCCTGTCTTTAGCCTACCTTTCTCATGCAATTCATGTGGAATGAAATCCATATTCTTTAGGAATTTCATCCTTCATTGACTGCGCAAACATCATGGGAAATCCTATGGTGTTTTAACTACATCTAGGCAGTTTGCTAAAAATACAAATGATAGTTAACATCCCTTTAACCTTTGCCTCAACTGGGTATTCATCATATCTGACATGCACGTAGCTATTAATAGTAAATCATCAGTCACTTGACAGATCACTGCATGTGAATTAAATATGATTTAATTCACTTGACCTCTCACTAGTGCAACAACCAGTTACAACTAGTTAGACTAACTTTAACTCACTTAATTGAGCTAACTGATTTTGCATGCATTAAACTAATACACTAACTGCAACATGGACTCTAAAACAAATAGAATCACTCTACATGCTTCACCAAACACCCTCAACTCAGAATTCATGAGCTAACTGAGTCTATCACACTTAGTTAACTATTACAAGTGATTATGAGATAAGATTACAATTTCTTTTCCAATTTAATTAAGGGAAAATTAAATTAGACACATTTCCAATTTATTTAATAAATTGGCTTGCACACTAATGTATCACTAGGACCCATCACTGTGTGACCTATGATCCCACACTAGTGTGTGTGCTGTCATGTTATTTCTAGATGCTAATTTCACTGTTTCTTCTTGCAAATTTCAACGCAATAGCCTCAGTCACAAAAAAATTGAACGTCACCAAAGGTGGCATCACCGAAAGTATGTGTTGTGGTGACATTCAAGGTCTATCATGAATATTGATTATAATGACGGATAGTGACCATCACCATTTCATATGAACAACAACGATTTATTGTGATGGACCTTTTATGGCCATCACTATTGGTGCATATATATGGCAACATTCGTTGACTGTAACCATTTCATATTTGATGAGGGTCAAAAAATGCCATGATAAGCTCATTGGTGACTTCAAGATCCATCACAAATAATGACTATAATGACAAACAGTGACCCTCATCATTTCATATCAACAACAATGATTTATGGTGACAAACCTTTCGTGGTCATCACTATGATGCGTATATATGGCAGCATTTTTTTACTGTCACCATTTCATAATTTTTTGAGGGTCGAAAAATGTCACCATAAGCTCACTGGTGATGGTCAAAGGAGCCTTCATCACCAAAAACTAATCGCCACCTATTATCAAAAAATTGTGCTTGATTGGCTCATGATCAGATAACTCTACGTAACTGTTTGAAACCAGATTTTGATTGAATCTTAGCCTCTTCAATCTGAGAGGGCTCTCTCAAAGGGGTATATGATATTTGATTATGATAGTAATAGATGGCTAACTCTATTTGAAAAGTAACTTGTTATTTATGTATTTAGGTTGAAAAGAATGCAAGATTGCTACCATTGGGCTTATGGAGTCAACAATCAGTATTTTCAGTGGCAAAGTTTCTTGACATGGAATTTGAGGCAGATAAGGGTCTTTAACTGAGGAAAATCACTAATAAAACATAGAGCAACATAGTCATTTCATCACTAAAGGAATTCAGAGCATAAACATATGAATTTTGACTAATAGGGATGAAATATACTGCAATTTGTAAACATAAAGATATAGATTAGAAAAAAATTAAAAACCCCATGGGAATCTCAGGTCTGTCAAGAAGAAAGTCCTCTATATTACTGATATAACTCAAAATACACAAAGCAACAGTTTGGTGCAAAAAATCTCCAACCTCTTACTACTTCGATGATTTCCTTTAAATATACATTCTTACAGCATGGATGATCTGTCTGATGGCTAGATTCATCGAATTCTTCCTACGAAACATCACATAACTAAAAAACATGTCTTCTAACAAGAAACTAACAACTATACCTTAAAGAAAGCATCTCCTAATAGGAGTCTAACTCCTATTTATTACATATTCTTCCTTATATTTGTGAAACAATTACATGTCAGTTAAAAATAAGCATCACATGCTCGAAAAGGATATGACATAGTTCATCACCACTTTTCATATTAAAAACCCTCCTAGACATGTGGAACCAGATTTTGATTGAATCTTAGCCTCTTCAATCTGAGAGGGCTCTCTCAAAGGGGTTTATGATATTTGATTATGATAGTAATAGATGGCTAACTCTATTTGAAAATTAACTTGTTCTTTATGTATTTAGGTTGAAAAGAATGCAATATTGCTACCATTGGGCTTATGGAGTCAACAATCAGTATTTTCAGTGGCAAAGTTTCTTGACATGGAAGTTGAGGCAGATAAGGGTCTTTAACAGAGGCAAATCACTAATAAAACATAGAGCAACATATTCATTTCATCACTAAAGGAATTCAGAGCATAAACATATGAATTTTGAGTAATAGGAATGAAATATACTGCAAGTTGTAAACATAAAGATATAGATTAGAAAAAAATTAAAAACCCCATGAGAATCTCAGGTCTGTCAAGAAGAAAGTCCTCTATATTACTGATATAAGTCAAAATACACAAAGCAGCAGTTTGGTGCAAAAAATCTCCAACCTCTTACTACTTCGATGATTTTCCTTTAAATATACATTCTTACAGCATGGATGATCTGTCTGATGGCTAGATTCATCAAATTCTTCCTATGACACATCACATAACTAAAAAACATGTCTTCTAACAAGAAACTAACAACTATACCTTAAAGAAAGCATCTCCTAATAGGAGTCTAACTCCTATTTATTACATATTCTTCCTTATATTTGTGAAACAGTTACATATCAGTTAAAAATAAGCATCACATGCTCGAAAAGGATATGACATAGTTCATCACCACTTTTCATAATAAAAACCCTCCTAGACATGTGGAACAAAACCCTATTTTTCAAGAATGCATTACCCTTATCTTCAACGAGAGATTTAGCTGATGACCTGTCTCCACAACACTTCCTGAAAGTCATAAATATTTGATATTAAGGTCCCTTGATATGTTTGAGGATTCCAACTATCCAAAACTATCATTAAGCTGCTCCAAAACCTTCAAAAATAGCTCGCTGCAAAAACAGGACAATTTCGTAGCCATCTTTCATAGCGTTGAAAAAGAAGCTTATGAACCCAAAAACTCTGCTCTTTTGTTGTTCCATGATGTCAACCTAGTCATGAGACATCATCACCACCATTATCCCTTATTGAAAACGTCAAAAATTATATTTAGAAGCAAAAAGGCTGCTACAAAAATTTTCGTAGCTTTTTGCTGGCTTTAAGACTAGAAAACGCTACGAAACTGTGAAAAAGTGCAGAATTTCTAGATTTCAAGACTAACTGCAAAAAATGAGCTCCAGCTATAAAAAAAAATATCTTCAGCATGCCATGAACCTTATAAAACACATTCAAGCTCAACTTGGGACCCCCGTTGTGTTTCTTCTTCATTAATGATTAGTTGAGAAATGGGCTCCTCAACCACAGTCATCTTCAAACCTTTTTTCTCCAGCTCTTCATGAATTAATTCCAGTTATTCTTGTAGGTCTTTGAATTGGTATTTTAGTGTCTTGTTCTTAGACTATAAGTGTAGGTTCATTTTTATAATATGTTTCACCTCTCCTCTCAATGGCTTAGTCCATTTGATTAGTTTTTCTGTGTTGTCCAAGGTCTTAGAGACATTTGTGACTTGATCCTCCCAAATCTCTTTCATTTTTTCAAACTGTACCTTCTAAACCTTGTGATTCCTTGCCTCTTTCTTTAAGACTGATATTTCATCATTTGCCAGCTTCAACTGTTCCTTAAGGACTTAAATCTCTGTTTTTTCAATGATTTTCCCTTTTCCCTTCTTTTGCTTGATGAACATATCTTCTTTTGTAGGTGATGAGAGGTCTATTATGCTTGGTGGTGGATGGACAGTTTCAGTGATCTTCTGAGCTTCTTTATTTCTTTCCAAGACCTTTATGGCATGTCTTGTCATTGGTTTCCTAGCTTGAAACATGAATCCTACATCTTCACCTGCAAACTCTAACTTCTTAGCTGTTTTGGCTTTCTTGACCTTATTTCCTCCCTCATCTATATCTTCAGCTTGGACTATGGGAGTTTCTTCAATATCAATAGCATGTAGAATGTCTTCTAAGTTACCCTTAGCCACTGTTTTGCTTCTTGTAACCCTCTTGCTGCCATGTTTGCTCATTGTTGGCTTTTGTTTTCCAGGTGTAACTTTGGGTGTGTCAGCTTTCTGCAATGGCTCTGTCGCCATGATCACTAGCTCAAATTTCTCTGCCACTGAAGGTGAGGGGATATATCTAGGTTTTGGAGTTCTTTTAGGAGTGATGGCATATATTTCAAAGCCATTTATGAACAGAAAATATGACCAGTCTCTGCCTAATCTCTTTAACTCTTCTAATACCAACAACTTGATTAAACCATGATGAAAGAGTGAGGTTTCATTTCCTTTAGATTTAGCTTGAATTTTTTCTGACATTTTAGCTAAGCTTCTGTATAAGTAAAAAGGTATATCAAGAGACCTCTTACCCACAAAATGTAGCAGAAACCTAAGGTGGTGGGAATATACCATGTGGTATCTCCCTTCACAAGTGAAGAACTTCTGAATAACTTGCAGCAGCTTTGAGAAGTTGTCTTTCATATAGCTCCTTGGGATGGCATTTGTGAGATCAATCTCACTATGCTCTGGCTTGATAAATTCTTTATAGTCCTGTATAGTGAACTTCAAACCTTTGAAAGATTGTTCTTCTCCTCTAGGAATTCCTGTTGCTGCTGCAATGGTCTATGGTGTTATAGTGAGGTTCAACATTCCCACCTTTGAAGCTGTCCCATTGAAACTGATAGAAAAATCCTTAGAAACCTGCACGTGGCACCCCTGCAATCTTTGACAGAACTATGAACACCCTATTCTTCTGAAAAATTCTAAGGAAGTTAGGTCTTTGTTCAACAAATTCATGTCTGATGGCTCATATCTGAGACAGTGGCCACCTTTTTTGGTCTTCCTCTTTGTAGCCATGGCGATTTATACCTTCTCTGCCTCGCTTGATTAGTGACACCTGCAACTTTTGAAAATGCTAGCAACTAGCTTGGATTGGAGAAAAATCTCTGCAGACCTCAATAGCATGTAAAGATGAAGCAGAGAATGACAAAAGACTCAATTGGGTAATTTTAAAAATTTTTGATGAAATCTCATGGCTTAATCATGACTCATCCATGCTAAAACAGTAATAATGACTTCATCCATGACCTTTGTACTTTGATTTAACCCTAACTGACTCTAATGACATCCACCTTAACACTTACAAACATTGACTAACACCTTGCACCGTATTTGAAAAGATAAACAGGAAAACCCCTTTTGTAGCATAGTTAGGTCATTTCCTGGCAGTTTCACTACGAAAGTATTAACAATTTCATAGGAAAACTACCTTTTTACTGTGACATTCGCTACGAAAACAAGAAAAACTGGCTAAAGTGGCCTTTTCGAATTCAAAAGATTGGGAAATGAAATATGTCAGCAAATGATGACCGATGGGACATGATATGACTTGAATGAGGGTGGGTTTGGACCTTATGATAGGCTAATATGAAAAAATTTAAATTTTCCTAATGAACTCTATGACCATACCTTTGACAAATGAACTTCTAAGACTATGTCAAATGATGTTTCACTTTTTCTGAATGATAACAGTGGCTCCACTTGGGATGGTGTGCCCCTGTGGTACACCAAAGAACCTGTAGTTCCAGTGCTATCCATCTTCTTGAAAAGAAAAACTCTGAAATTTGCCAAGATTTCCTTCAAACTATAATGGACTTCACCTCGGGCTCAAGCTTGATGATCAGCTTGTCTTTATTAGCAGAAAAACATATAAAAATGGAATCTATACAATGGAATGAAATATCAGTAGAACTTAAGAGGAATAATGCTTCAAAAACCTTCCATTGACAGGCCCTCCAGCACAAGGTTGTCCATCCATCTCTTGCAGTATGTAAGTGTTGTTTCCATGAAATGCAGCCACTATGAATGGACCTTTCTAGATATTATCAAACTTACCATGCTTCCCCTTTTCTTCAATCCTAGCCTCCTACTTCAATACCACATCTTGAATCTGAAATTTTTCCTCTTTGACCTTCCTGTCAAATGTCTTCTTAATTCTGTTTTGAGATTGTTGATTGATGTTGTTGATTTCCTCCCTTTTTTCCTACAAGGCTATCAACTGATTTATCCTCCTCTGAATTTCATTTGGTTCCTCCTCTAATCCTTGCAGCAGCTTCGTGGTAGGCACTCCCAAGTATGTAGGAAAAATGGCTTCAGCCCCATATACCAACTCATAAGGTGAAGCTCCAATTTACCTTTTTGTGCACACTCTATCAGCCCACAGAGCATACTTTAGCTTCAAATGCCAGGACTTCTTATTTTCCTGTAACACCTTCTTAATAATCCTCACAATGATTTTGTTAGAAGTTTCAGCAAGACCATTACCTTGTGGATAATATGTAGTATAATTCCCAATTTTAATGTGATATTGATGACATAAACTAATCATCCTCCTGGATTTGAATGCCTTTGTAATATTCCAAAATTGGAACAGCTCAGCAAGCATGCACTAAAAATGCATTCCCATAAACATATGCTACAAAATAGTGAAATGGATTCTTGGATCTTGTAGATCAGTAAATATACAACTTAAATCCAAGAATAGAGTTGAAAGAAATCAAACTAGGTGGGTTAGACAGATCTCCCACACCTAGGATTGCAAAAAAAAGAGCTAGAACCCCAAACACTACAACACAAGGAATTCTGCATAAAAGTGACTGCGCAGTATAAAATAGGGTTTTAACTAAGAAAATAGGAGAACAAGTAGATATACTCATATATTGATCAATAATTCTTAAGAACTGAGATCTATTCTCCTTATTACAATTACAAGAAAACCTCGGAAGGGTTTTTTATCAAACACTCTACATACAAATGTGATCTTTAGAAAATTACTGAATAATCACTGCAACACTGAAGCATAAGAGTGTATAAGCTTGAAATATGTATGATCGGATGTAGATCCCTCAAGGGCTTCCTCCCATGAAAGGTTGGACCTCTCAATCATAAGAAAACACTGCAGCGGAGCCACTAGACCAACTAATGAAGTTGCCTCCAAGAATAATGCATTCCCTAGCCGAAATAGTGCTAGGAATGTTGGGGAAATGTGTGGTATGCTACCATAGATCTGAAATGAGCACTAGAATTCTCAAAATAGGTCCCTCAAGTGAATGAAGCCTTCCTCCAATGAGAAACTAGCTCAGAGACCGGGATTCCAATCCCTTCCACTGCTGCACCCAGTAACACTGCACAATCACCTGCAGAAACTGTACTGATGAAGTTGGATGAAGCTTGGCCTGAAAACCTGATGTGGAATTATGAATTAAAACTCTCCCCAAGAGGCTACTCAATGAAAAAGGTGGGATTTCCGCTCGGGAACACTCGGTGCTAAGCAACACTGCAACCCTGCTAAGCAGCAAAGGAAGCAAAAAGTCTGAGCAGAAAAAATAACAATCTAAAACATGAAGAATAATGTTTCCATCCTATTCCTTAAATAAAACGTGATTTTTCTTAACCCTGGCCCCATTCAATTAGGTCATCTCCATCCAAAGATTCATCTCCCTCCAAAACTGTATTATTCCTTCTTTGATTCCTCCTCCTCCACAACTGCGCTGTTGACTTAGTCAAAGTGGACTGAATCAACTTGATAATATCCATGTTCACACATGGAGGTGTTTTATTAAGCTGCAATGGGTGTCTCCTTTCACACTTGAGGTGTTTTTATTCCTCACTAGGAGACTTAAGGGCTTTTCTACCCATTTATTCACTGGCTAAAGGTACTGCTAACTCTAATGTTCCATTTAGCTTTGAGGCTAAAATTTGGGAACATTACAATCCTCCCCTCCAAAATCTTTGCTTGTCCTCAAGAAAATGCATAGGGAGAGCAAAATTTTCCCCTCCTCCTCATGTGGCCTCCCATCATTGGCCTCCATCACTGCATAAAGATAATCTGCAAATAAACTGTCATCCAATGTTTCCTCCTAAGTGTGCAAAACCAAATGGCCCACATCAATCAAAGGTGGAAAGTGTGAATGGAAACCTGTTTGCTATCTCATGGCCTCAACAAAGTAGGAGTGATGACAAACACGGTGAATGAGTGACTCCCTCACCCATGCTATCATCCAAATGAAATGAGCCATCCTAGGTAGCTCATCGAGAAAATCATCAACCCTAGTTTTGTACAATGTGTTGGGGCTACATGGAGAGATTGGATTCTGCCATCCAAATGGATTCTCTCTCCATTTATGGAAAACATGGGGCTGCCTTTTTCCTTGGGCTGAAATGACATGGCCTCCAAGAATGGCCCAAGTTCCCCCATCAAAAAATTCAGCCATGAAGTGCCTCCTCAAGTTCTCCAAGTGGTTCCTCACACAAGAAGGGAAAAAGTGTGATGTGGAAATCATGGTTTGCCCATGGTTCCTCCTGAAATGTACAACATGTAAAGTGGGGAGAATCATGCTCCCAATGGGCATCTTCAATCTCAATCCCACTCTCCAACCAAAGCTTCCCATGAACATAGGCATATCAACAATATATGGAAGAAAAGTACAATGAGAACAAGTTGCCAAGTGACAACCGAAGAGTGAATCATAGTTCCACTCATGGAACCATCACAGTGCACCCTTTTCCTGCATCAAAATATGAAATAACAAGTGCTTTACCAGCCACTTGTTTGCTGCCACAGTCATATCATAAAATTAAAACATGAAGTTACAATATGGTGTAAATGGTGCACAACAAGAATCATGTGGCTCTTCCCCCACAGACCACCAAAAAGATAGCCAAAATCAATGCTACAAGTAGCTGAAAGTAAATCATCATACAATATGCAAGAAGAGATAATCCTTCTTGATACATCATGCTGCTCAAACAAGAAAAATAAGTACAATACAAAATGTGAAATTATATCTCCTCCATCATGTACTTGAGATCTTGAGTTGAGATGGCTCAACTGGAATCTCTCCCTCATCTCCAATGAGTAGGGAAGTGGCTATGACCCCCTATCCATCACCATCTGGGCTATGCATCTCTCCATATGTTGAATTATGTCATGTTGGATTCCCTCCCAAATGAACTCCTCTGCCAAAGAAATGTATGCATCATAATGCATGGAAAGGAAGTCCTCATGTGCTCCCAGTAGCAACTTCTCCTTGAGACTAGAAGCTCTAGTCAAGAAGACTCGACCATGTGAATAGATGACCATATCATCTACCATATACTCATCATCTCTATCATGGTCATCAAGGATCATGCATGCACCAAGATCCTTGGAGTACTCTACTAAGAGCTGAGATCTCCAATAAGGATCAATCCTCTCAAGAGACAACGCTGGTGATCTGGCATGTGAAGCTCTCCTCATGCTGCTGCCTGCTACTTTGACATCCCCCATACCAAATTTATTCTCCAAAATATTCACCTCTCTAAAGTCCAAGAGGGGTAAATCCAAAGACAAGATGTCTTCCATCAACTCTAGATCAGGTGGCCTCCCAGGTGGAATGCCTCCATGTAGTGAGACATTAATGTAAAGAGTAGACTACGCATATGGTTGGGAAACCTTTCCCCTACCCTTACAGCGAAAATTAGTCTTTCTCTTCCTTGCATTGGCTCTCTGAAATAGAGAAGGGTGTGTGCCTCTCATCAAGTGATGCTGCTCTTCCTCCCTACCACCTCCTTCTAGCTGCAATGCTGCACAATCATGCTGCTCGCTGATTGTGCTTGGACCTCCATGTATGAGATCCTGGGGAACTTCTTGTAAGGGTACAAGAATCCCTCCTGTTGGAGCATGTGCTCCTCCTCCCTCTGCATGAGGTATTGGATGTGCTCTAGATGTGATAGCGATGTTGCCCTCATCTCCATCAATGTGTATGGGCAACATCTCGATAGTTGGATCCTCCTATGAAAAAGAGATCCCCATGCCCTCTTATTTAGGAATATGAATTGGAGGTCTTGCTTCCGCCAATGTGTAATGCAAGATGTCAGCTTCTCCCATGGTTTCCTGAAATGGAGTTTCCTCCATCACAAGAAAAGGTTTTGTTCTCTCAAGTTTCCCTTGCTCATGTGTCTTAGGAAGTTTTTCACCAAACCTCCCCACCAATGTTTCAATGAATCTAGCATAAGAGGAAGTGCTTTCATTCTTTAAAGAAAAAGATTCAAAAATCCACCATGCATGGGCCTTACCTCTGAAATGCAGTGCTACAACTCTGATGGCTTCATCTTCAGAAATATGGTGCTGCTGAAAATAGGAGTCTAGCTCCTTCACCCAAGCTCCAACTGAACATGTAGGTGATCCGGAAAAATTAGATAGAGGAAATATACCCACATCCTGCTACTGGCCCTTCTCCACTTGGATCTTGCAAAACTCTTGGAAGTTAGTATGATCTCTGAATCTCCCAGTTTGAGATTCATACTCCTGTAACAAATCACTAAGAGTCGTCCTCTTAGGCATTCTTCCTCCTTTCATCCATCTCAAGATAGACCTAGGCACTTGACTGCACTGTGCATCATGGTGTGTAGCTGCATGCTCACACTAACCATGTGAAAATCTAGATTCAACTCTAGATTCAAACTCCTTTGGAGATCCCATCTCCATTCTCATTTTCTTCAGATCTCCTTGAAAGCTTTGCATAGATTTTGGAAGAAGCTTTTTAAACTTGTCTTCCTTCCTCCCTTCATATACTGAAGCCTTCTCTTTTCTATCCATCTTTCCTGAAAGTACAATGGTTTGAGATCCACAGGCTGAGCCAAGATTGAAGCTCTGATACCACTGTAATATTCCAAAATTGGAACAGCTCAGCAAGCATGCACTGAAAAACTCATTCCCAGTAACATATGCTATAAAATAGTGAAATGGACTCTTGGATCTTGTATATCAGTCAATATACAACTTAAATCCAATAATATAGCTGAAACAAATCAAACTAGGTGGGTTAGACAGATCTCCCACACCTAGGATTGCAAAAAAAAGAGCTAGAACCCCAAACATTGCAGCACAAGGAATTCTGCATAAAAGTGACTGCTCAGTCTAAAAGAGGGTTTTAAATCATAAAATAGAGAACAAGTAGATATACTCATATATTGATCAATGATGCTTAAGAACTAAGATCTAGTCTCCTTATTACAATTACAAGAAAACCCGGGAAGGGTTTCTTGTCAAACACTCTACATACAAATGTGATCTTCAAAAAATTACTGAATAATCACTGCAACACTGAAGCATAAGAGTGTAGAAGGCTGAAATATTTCTGAAGCCACTATGAATGGACCTTTCTAGATATTATCAAACTTACCATGCTTCCCCTTTTCTTCAATCCTAGCCTCCTACTTCAATACCACATCTTGAATCTGAAATTTTTCCTCTTTGACCTTCCTGTCAAATGTCTTCTTAATTCTGTTTTGAGATTGTTGATTGATGTTGTTGACTTCCTCCCTTTTTTCCTACAAGGCTATCAACTGATTTATCCTCCTCTGAATTTCATTTGGTTCCTCCTCTAATCCTTGCGCAGCTTCGTGGTAGGCACTCCCAAGTATGTAGGAAAAACGGCTTCAGCCCCATATACCAACTCATAAGGTGAAGCTCCAATTTACCTTTTTGTGCACACTCTATCAGCCCACAGAGCATACTTTAGCTTCAAATGCCAGGACTTCTTATTTTCCTGTAACACCTTCTTAATAATCCTCATAATGATTTTGTTAGAAGTTTCAGCAAGACCATTACCTTGTGGATAATATGTAGTATAATTCCCAATTTTAATGTGATATTGATGACATAAACTAATCATCCTCCTGGATTTGAATGCCTTTGTAATATTCCAAAATTGGAACAGCTCAGCAAGCATGCACTAAAAATGCATTCCCATAAACATATGCTACAAAATAGTGAAATGGATTCTTGGATCTTGTAGATCAGTAAATATACAACTTAAATCCAAGAATAGAGTTGAAAAAAATCAAACTAGGTGGGTTAGACAAATCTCCCACACCTAGGATTGCAAAAAAAAGAGCTAGAACCCCAAACACTACAACACAAGGAATTCTGCATAAAAGTGACTGCGCAGTATAAAATAGGGTTTTAACTAAGAAAATAGGAGAACAAGTAGATATACTCATATATTGATCAATAATTCTTAAGAACTGAGATCTATTCTCCTTATTACAATTACAAGAAAACCTCGGAAGGGTTTTTTATCAAACACTCTACATAAAAATGTGATCTTTAGAAAATTACTGAATAATCACTGCAACACTGAAGCATAAGAGTGTATAAGCTTGAAATATGTATGATCGGATGTAGATCCCTCAAGGGCTTCCTCCCATGAAAGGTTGGACCTCTCAATCACAAGAAAACACTGCAGTGGAGCCACTAGACCAACTAATGAAGTTGCCTCCAAGAATAATGCATTACCTAGCTAGAACAACACTGGGAATGTTGGGGAAATGCGTGGTCTACTACCAAAGATCTGAAATGAGCACTCGACCTCTCAAAACAGGTCCCTGAAGTGAAGGAAACCTTCCACAAATGAGAAACTAGCTCAGAGACCGGGATTCCAATCCCTTCCACTGCTGCACCCAGCAACATTGCAAAATCACCTGCAAAAACTGCACTGATGAAGTTGGCTGAAGCTTGACTTGAAAACCTAATGTGGAATGATGAATTAAAACTCTTCCCAAGAGTCTCCTCAAGGAAAGAGGTGGGATTCCCTCTCGGGAACACCCAGTGCTAAGCAGCACTGCAACCCTGCTAAGCAGCAAAGAAAGAAAAAAGTCTGAGCAGACAAAATAACAATCTAAAACATGAAGAATAATGTTTCCATCCTCTTCTTTAAATAAAACATGATTTTTATTGCCCTTGGTGCCACTCAATTAGGTCATCTCCATCCAAAGATTCATCTCCCTCTAAAACTGCGTTATTCCTTCTTTGATTCCTCCTCCTCCACAACTGCGTTGTTGAATTAGTCAAAGTGGACTGAATCAACTTGATAATATCCCTGTTCACACATGGAGGTGTTTTATTAAGTTGCAAATAGTTTCTCCTTTCACACTTGAGGTGTTTTTATTCCTCCTTAGGAGATTTAAGTGCTTTTCTACCCATTTATTCACCGGCTAAAGGTACTGCTAACTCTAATGTTCCATTTAGCTTTGAGGCTAAAATTTGGGAACATTACAGCCTCTGCATTTTCAGTGATGATCTTCATAGGGCAGCCAAACCTAGACAATATATTATTTTCCAAAAATGAAATGATAACTAAATCATTTTCTTGCCTAGTTGAGATTGCTTCAATCCACTTGGTGAAATAATCAGTTATTGTCAGGATCTAGTGATGCTGACTTGAAGATGATGGATGAATATCACTAATAAAATATAGCCCCCACTGCTGGAATGGTGCCTCAACGTAGATAGGCATAAAGGGTAAAGGAACAAGCTTTTTATTACCATAAAAATTATGGCATTCATGGCAGGCATCAATATTCTTGTAGACATCTTTAAACATAGTAGGCCAGTAGTACCCTGCTCTGAGAATATTATTTGTTGTCGCCTTCCAATAATGATGACCTCCACATTATCCATTGTGAAACTCCTCAATCAATTTTTCAGCCTCCTCTTCCAGCAAACAATTCAAAAGAATACCATCAGTATCTTTCCAATACATATTGTTATCTATGATGCAGTACCTCAGGGATTTTAGCTTCACAAACCTTGCCTTAGACTTTGTCAACTCAGCAGGAGCTCTATGATGATGTAAGACAAAAATAATGTCTTTGTACCAGTCAGAAAGGATGTACTTCTCTTCAATGGGAATCAACTCTTCATCTTCATATGATAATTTTGAAATTTCTGCAATTAAATTCATATCAAGACAGTCAAAATTGGATTGTTCCATCAGCTTTGTTAGCCCCTGACCTTTCATCAATTTTGTAATTTTAATATCTATATCATATTCCAGCAAGTTAGTTATCCATTTCCCTCTCTTACCATCAGGATCAGCTTGAGTCAAGATGTCTTTCACAACAGCATTAGGAACAAATGCTATGACATGAGAATGTAGAATTTAAATTCTGAAATCTTTGATGGCTTTGACCAAAGCATAAGCCTGCTTCTCTAAGATGTTATAATTTAGCTATAAATTAGCTAAGGTCCTACTGAAAAATGAAATGGGTTGCTCAGTACCTTGTTGTCCTTTCTGCAACAAAACTCCAGCAATTGTGTTTTCTGATGCAAATGTAAAAACCAGAAATTCTTTTGAAAAATTCAGGTTGATCAACACTGCTACTTGAGTAAGTTCCTTCTTGATCTCCTTAAATGAGCACTTTTCTTCCACTTTCCATTTGATATCAGCTCCTTTCTTCATCACCTTATTTATGTCTTTAACAATCTCAGCAAAATTGGGGATAAACCTCCCCACAAAATTCACCGTTCCAAGGAAAGACTGAATTTCCTTCCTGTTTCTAGGCAGATCCACTTTTTGAATGGTAATGACCCTTCTTGGATCAATATTAATCCCATATTTAGAAACAATATTCCCTAGTAACTTCCCTGAAGTCAGATAAAAAATGATTTTAGTGGGATTGAGAGAAATTACAAACCTTCTACCCTTCAGCATAATCTTTTCTAGATGCTTTAAATGGTCTTATTATCTCCTTGAGAAAACTATTATATCATCCAGATAGACAACCACCAACTTATCCTTCTCCTCAGAAAAGGTAATGTCCATTTTTCTTTGAAAGGTCGCTCCTGCATTCATCAAACCAAAGGGAATTTTGGCATACATGAATGTGCCGCATGGTGTGGTAAAGGAAGTTTTCTCCTGATCTTCTGGATGCACTAGTATCTGATTGTATCCTAAAAGACCATCCAGCATAGACATCCTTTGGGAACCAACAATGTTCTGTAGAATTTGGTTCATGTTTGGGAGAGGGTAGTTGTCCTTGAGAGAGTCTTTGTTCAAGTTTCTGAAGTCAATGCAGATTTTGATTTCTCCACTCTTTTTTCTGACTGGAACCAAGTTTTCAAGCCACTTTGAGAATCTGTTTGGAACAATCATTTTTGCATCAAAGAGCTTCTTGATTTCCTTCTCAATCAGAGGCATGAGAAGTGGATTAATACTCCTCGACTTCTGTTTGAAAGGCTTTTCATTTTATTTAATAGGAATGGTATACTGAATAATAGTAGCATCATATTTCTTCAAATTAGTATAACTCCATGCAAAAACATCTATGAACCTTTTCATCATCTCAATATATTTATGTTTCATGTCAATTGAAAGAAACTTTGAAAGCTTGATTATTTTTGGCATTGCTACTGTACCAAGGTTACAACTCTCTACCTCTTCATCATTAGCTTGTATCCTAGGATATTTGAACACATCATTCTATTCAAAAAGATTTTCAAGTGGTATGAGACCTTTGGGTATAGAATTATTTTTCAGTTGTAACACTTCAGAATTCCCCTTTGTTTCAGAAAGAATGTTTTGCTAATCTATTTGTGTGCTTTCAAACTCTTCTTTCAATTCTATAAAGTTTTTTACTTGTTGGTCATCCTTAAAAACTTTCCAATGAATTATGTTTTCAGGGATAGAAGGCCTATGATGAACTTCAACCTCATATATTTCAGTGGAATGTGCAGGAATAATAAACAGACTTGCAGAAACAGTTGGGGAGTCAGCTACTGAGTTTTGGTCCCTAGTCTTCATAATAAAGGAATATTTATCAAAATTCTCTAACATATCCATGATCAAATTTCTGTATGCCCTCATTCTCACATCCTTGGTTTGAAATACACCCTCAACTTGTTTAATAACTAATTCAGAATCTCCACAAACATAAATATTTTGGGCACCCATTCTTTTCAAAATTTCTAAACCCAAAAATAGAGATTCATACTCATCCATGTTATTTGTGCAATCAAAGTTTAGTTTGAAAGAAAAGAACTTACTTTCATCTTCTGGAGTTGTGATCCAAATTCCTACTCCATCTCCCTCTCTTCCTGCTGATCCATCAAAGTGTAACAACCACCAACATTCTTCCTTCTCTTCATTGATTTGTTGATTTTTTGCCTGCTGATTTTCTGCTTTCTTATCATCTTCTGCTTCATTAGTCAATTCATTAAAAAGTATAGCAGATCCTAATTCAGTATCAACAACATAGATTGGGAAATTCTGAGGTTTGTCCTTACTACATACCTTATAAGCCATCCTTGTTTCTCTGTATAGTCTTCCTTGCTCACTAAAAACAAGAATGGTGGCACAATTTAGGTCCATCTACATGGTGCCTTTGATCTTTGTTGCCCAAAACCTTGATAACAACATGCCAAACTTAGGTGGAATGTCTACTACCATAATGAATTACCACTGTATTGGCAGGGAATTGTGTAAGACCAACAAAAAAATCTTTTATTAAACCAATGCACTGAACTCTTTTTGAATCAAAAGAAAACAAGTCCTTATATGGCCTAGTAATTTCCAATCCCATCCTTTCAATGATTACTTTAGGCATGAGGTTATGAGAGGCCCCTGAATCTAACATGGCATTATGTAATGTCATGTCATGTATGCTAAGGCTGACATAGAAAGGAGGCACCTCTTCATTTTGCTCATCCTCTAATCTTAGTCCCAAGTATATGGTTGGATGATCTTCTTGAACATTAAGGATGTCAGCAACTCCTGGTTGGGAATTCAACATTTTTACAATTTTACTTATGTATTCATTCACCTTAAGATTTTCTCCAAAAGGAACTGGTATTTTGATCTTGGAGATCTCATTCTCCAAACTGAAAACAAAAGCAGATTTTTCAGTCTCTTTGACAAGAAGAGGAGGTGGTGGATCTTTTCTAACCTCAGCAGCTTTAGGGGAATATTTCTCGGGTTGTGTTTTGTTTGCAGTAATTGGAACATTTATGTTTCTGAGGTTGTATTGTTTCTGCATTTCAAAATTGCATGTTGATATCCTTTAAGATAATCAGATGGTTCCTCACCCTTGTTTACATCATGATCTAACTCATCATGTTCCTCCTTATTCAAAAACATTCCAGACATGTTTTCATCCAAGAAATGAATAGAGTCTTCTGGTATTTCAGGCTGATCTTCTTCATCAACTAAGTTTTGCTGAAAAGGAGGCCTTACTTGAGGGTTGTTGGTTTCTGTTTTCCCTTGGTCTCTGCTGGTTTTTAGGTCTTCTGAACTGAGGATTTCTAAAATAAGGTTCATGTTGTGTAGGAGGAGCAGAGGAATTCCCAAGGGCAAGCCTATCCTTCATTTTTTACATTGTCTTCATCATGGAATCAAATTTATCATCAGAGGTGGAAGGCTTATCTTCTTCTTTCAATTCTGTCTTTCCCATCTTGGACTTTTTAGTAGCTACCATATTGACCTCCACCTTTACAACATAATTTTGCATTTTAGCTAGTGATGGGGATTCTCTTTCTCTTAGTAGGATAGAAAAGTCATAATCAAAGGCCTCAACAAATCTCAGTTGAGCTGCTCCTGGAGGAGGCTTAAGATGGGCAGGGATGGAGTCATAAAATTTGTTAAATCTCTTGGAGAAATTTTGGACAGTTTCATCAACAGCTCTTTTCAAACTATTGTACTCAGTGAGGGCTTGTATAGGTTTGGTTCTATTTCCCCACTTTCTCAAGAAGCTAAATTCAAATTAATTCCAATTATGCAGGCTTCCTGGTGTAAGGGCTTTGAACCACTTCCTGACCTCACCAGTAAAGCTCTGAGAAAATAATCTCATCTTGACATCCTCATGATCAACCTCCTCCATGTCTATGAAGTCATTAAACTAGTCTACATGCTCTTCAGCTGTAATTTCTTCATCACTTCCCCAAGTTTTGATTCTAGCAGAATATTTGCTAGGAAGGGCATTAAGGAGAACTGAAATAACAAGAGGGGCATACCTAGCAGGTGCAACAACAGGTGTAGGTGGCACATTTCTTCCCATGATGACTGGAACTATGGTAGTTTTAGGGACAACAGTAGTAGAGGAGGAGGGATTGTTAGTAGGGGGGCTGGTTGGTCTTTGTTGTCCAGTTACAATTGAACTCCAATCGGGTAAAGGAAAACCAGATTTACTTCTTAGTAATATTTCAAATGGGTCTAGTTCCTTCAACCTATCTAAATATTCCCTCTCTAACAATAAATATGATGTGTCTACTTCCCAAAACTCTTCTTTATCCTCTTTGGTCACTAAGGTTGAGGTATCAATACCTCTTCTTTGTAGGTCTAAAAAAATTTCAGTTAATTCTTTTTCATTTTCAGACCTAAACAAGACTTCCTGAATTTTATCATCAAACCTTTTATCTTTAGTACATCTTAAAAATTTAGAGGAAAAGACTTTTTTATGTAATGGAGTACCTGATTGTGTAGAACTTCCTTGAATCCCTCTGAAAATTGTGTTTGGATTATCCACAATTGTAGGTGGATCTAGGTCAGGATTACTCCTCGTATATCTCATTTTTGAAGCCACCTTTGAAAATGAGAGTTTTGAATGGATTAACCAAGGTAGTTGCAGCCTCAAAAAACTTTTGAGCTCCTGCTACCTTCAAGAGTTCAGCTTCAAAATTTCGGGAAAAGTATATCTTCAGGCTCCCGGTAGACACAACAAAATGTTATCACAAAATTGTACTTGATTGGCTGTTGATTAGACAACTCTATGTAACTGTTTCAAACCAGATTTTGACTGAAGCTTATCCTCTTCAGTCTGAGAGGGCTCTCTCAAAGGGGTTTATGATATTTGATTATGATAGTACTAGATGGCTAACTCTATTTGAAAAGTAACTTGTTTTTTATGTATTTAATTTGAAAAGAATGCAGGATTTCTACCATTGGGCTTATGGAGTCAACAATCAATATTTTCAGTGGCAAGGTTTCTTGACATGGAAGCTGAGTGAGATAAGGGTCTTTAACAGAGGAAAATCACACATAAAACATAGAGAAACACAATCATTTCATCAATAAAGGAAGTCAGAGCATAAACATATGAATTCTGAGTAATAGAGATGAAATCTACTGTAAGTGGTAAACATAAAGATATAGATCAGAAAAAAATTAAAAACCCCAGGAGAAACTTAGGTTTGTCAAGAAGAAAGTCCTTTGTATTTCTGATATAAGTCAAAATACACAAAGCAGCAGTTTGGTGCAAAAATTATCCAACCCCTTACTACTTCGATGATTTGCCTTTAAAAAAACATCCTTACTGTAGGGATGATCTTCCTAATGGATAGATTCATCGAATTATTCCTATGACACATCACATAACTGAAAAATATGTCTTCTAACAAGAAACTGATAGTTATACCTTAAAGAAAACATCTCCTAATAGGAGTCTAACTCTTATTTATTATATATTCCACCTTATCTTTGTGAAACAGTTACATGTTAGTTACAAATAAGAATCACATGCTTGAAAAGGATATGACATATTTCATCACCAATTTTCATATTAAAACCCCTCCTAGACATGTGGAAAAAAACCCTATTTTTCAGGAATGCATGACCCTTATCGTCAACGAGAGCTTTAGCTGATGACCTGTCTCCACAACACTTCCTTCAAGTCATAAATATTTGATATTAAGGTTCCTTGACATGTTGGAGTCCATCTATCCAAAACTGTCATTAAGCTGCTCCAAAACCTTCAAAAACAACTTGCTACGAAAATAGGACAGTTTCGTAGCGAGCTTTCATGGCGTTGAAAAAGAAGCTTCTAAACCCAAAAAATCTTCTCTTTTATTGTTCCATGATGTCAACCTATTCATGACACATCATCACCACCATTCTCCCTTCTTGAAAACTGCAAAAAGTATATTTAGAAGCAAAAAGGCTGCTACAGAAATTTTCATAGCGTTTTCCTGGCTTTAATCCTAGGAAATGCTATGAAACTGTGAAAAAGTGCAGAATTTCCAGATTTTAAGACTAACTGAAAAAAGTGACCTCCAGCTATAAAAACTTGATCTTCAACATGCCATGAACCTTCTAAAACACATTCAAATTCAACTTAGGACCCCTATGGTGTTTCTTCTTCATTAATGATCAGTTGAGCAATGGGCTCCTCAACCACAGTCATCTTCAAAACTTTTTTCTCTAGCTCTTCATGAATTAATTTTAGTTGTTCTTCTAGGTATTTGACTTGGTATTTTAGTGTCATGTTCTTATACTATAAGTGCAAGTTCCTTTTTCTGATAAGTTTCACCTCTCCTCTCAATGGCTTAGTCCATTTGATCAGTTTTTTGTGTTTTCCAAGGTCTTAGAGACACATGTGACTTGATCCTTCCAAATCTCTTTCATTTTTTCAAATTGTACCTTCTGAACCTTGTGATTCCTCGCCTCTTTCTTTAAGATTTATATTTCATCATTTTCCAGCTTCAACTATTCCTTAAGGACTTCAATCTCTATTTTTTCAATGATTTTCTCTTTGCCCTTCTTTTTCTTGATGACCATATCTTCTTTTGCAGGTGATGAGAGGTCTATTATGCTTGGTGGTGGCTAGACAGTTTCAGTGACCTTCTGAGCATCTTTACTGCTTTCCAAGAACTTTCTGGCATGTCTTGTCATTGGTTTCGTAGCTTGAAACATGAATCTTGCATCTTCACCTGCAAACTCTAACTTCTTAGTTGGTTTGGCTTTCTTGACCTTCTTTCCTCCCTCATCTATATCTTCGGCTTGGAATATGTGAGTTTATTCAATATCAATAGCATGCAGAATTTCTTCTAAGTTACCCGTAGCCATTGTTTGGCTTCTTGTAACCCTCTTGCTGCCATGTTTTCTCATTGTTGGATTTTGTTTTGTAGGTGTAACTTTGGGTGTGTCAGCTTTTTGCAATGGCTTTGTCTCCATGATCACTGGCTCAACTTGCTCTGCCACTGAAGGTGATGGGATATCTCTAGGTTTAGGAGTTCTTTTAGGAGTGATGGCATCTATTTCAAAACCACTGATGAACATAAAAGATGACCAATTTTTGCCTAATCGCTTAAACTCTTCTAATACCAAAAACTTGATTAAACCATGATGAAAGAGTGAGGTTTCATTTCCTTCATATTTAGATTGAACTTTGTTTGACATTTTATCTAAGGTTATGTATAAGTAAAAAGGTAGATCAAGAGAACTCTTACCCATAAAATGCAGTAGAGAACTAAGGTGGTAGGAATAGACCATGTGGTATCTCCCTTCACAAGTGAAGTACTTCTGAATAATTAGCAACAACTTTGAGAAGTTGTCTTTCATATAGCTCCTTGGGATGGCATTTGTGAGATCAATCTCATTATGCTCTGGCTAGATAAATTCTTTACAATCCTGCATAGTGAACTTGAAGCCTTTGAACCATTGTTCTCCTCCTTTAGGAATTTCTGTTGCTGCTGCAATGGTCTCTGGTGTTTTAGTGAGGTTCAACATTCCCACCTTTGAAGCTGTCCCATTGAAACTGATAGCAAACTTCTTAGAAACCTGCACATGACACCCCTCCAATCTTTGACAGAACTGCAATTTACACCATGTTCTTCTGAAAACATCTAAGGCAGTTGGGTCTTCATTCAAAAAATTCATGTCTGATGGCTCATATCTAAGACAGTGGCCACCTTTTTTGGTCTTCCTCTTTACAGCCATGGTGAATTTATACCTTATCTACCTCACTTGATTAGTGACACCTGTAAATTTTGAAAATGTCAGCAACTAGCTTGGCTTGGTGAAACAACTCTCTAGACCCCAATAACATGCAAAGATGAAGTGAAGAATGACAAAAGACTCAATTAGGTAATGTTTTAAAGTTTCTATGACAGCTCATGGCTTAATCATGACGCATACATTCTAAAAATAGTAATAATGACTTCAGCCATGACCTTTGTACCTTGATTTAATGCTACCTGACTCGAATGACATCCACCTTAACACTTCTAATGATTTACTGACACCTTGCACCGAATTTGAAAAGACAAACAGGAAAAACCCTTTTCGTAGTGTAGTTAGTTCATTTCCTGGCAGTTTCTCTATGAAAGTATTAGCAGTTTCGTAGCGAAAACTGCCTTTTCACAGTGTAATTCACTACGAAAACAAGAAAAATTGGCTAAAGTGACCTTTTCAAATTCAAAAGCTTGGGAAATGAAATATGTCAGCAAATGATGACTGATGGGACGTGATATGACTTGAATGAGGGTGGGTTTGGACCTTAGGATAGGCTAATATGAAAAAATGTAAATTTTCCTAATGAACTCTATGACCATACCTTTGAAAAATGAACTTCTAAGACTATGTCAAATGATGTTTCATTTTTTCTGAATGATAACACCACCATTACATATGAATATTAGGGCACGATGGAATCGAACCACCAACCTCTTGCTTGAAAAGCAAGTGCTCTTCCATTAAGCTAGCACCCTTTAAAGAATTAGACTTTTAAAAATTATATCTTGAAACTTTATAGATTGTAAATTCTACAAATTTAAATAAATTAAAAAGTCGATAATCTTTTACTAAACAAGAAAAACATCATTGAAGCTATAGGTCCCTACCTTATGGTTATGGAAGTTATCAAAAGTGGGTGGAGAGAAAAATATTTACATATAAGAGACTCAATATGTTCAGTTGAATACTCAATTAGAATTGAAACTTTGAAGACATTTATAGCCTACAAATGACCTATAATTCATAGATGCACCAAATATTACAAAGGAAAAATTAATAGATATATATATATCCCTTTCAAATAAAGAAACATGCATTTTGAAATTTCACAAGTCTGCACTCAAAACATGACAACAACCAACAAACAAAAATAAATTGAAACTTATCACAAGCATTATTACACTCGATGTTATTTTAGTTATATGCACCCCTAATTTCTATATACATGAAAAAACTTTGCATATGTGTATAATGGTTTGAATTCACAAGGATATCATTGAATATATTATTTTTAATCAAAATTTGAACATTATTGTCTTTTTTGGCCATCCAAGTTTTTTCCCAATTTTTTTATAAATCCTGTCCAGTTTCAACCAATTTCTAGTTTTAAGGGTCCACCCATTGAGTGACCAATCTGGTTTTGATAACATTTGTAAGGATCTAGTCACATAGCATACATACACTTTGTAATTGATTATATGAAATAGAATTTTTTTGAACATATTACAAGGATCAGATAATATAGCATATTATATATATTGTTAATATAGAAAAAATAAGATAAGAACAAATTTTAATTAAAAAAATTACAAAAATGGCTATGGCCTCACAAGCCACAGGTACACGCATATAGTTTTAGGGTTACATATAGAAAGAGACACACAAACATGTAATGCTATCCAATGAACATCACATAAGATATTATTTTTAGGCATCCACTCATCACTCTCTGACCACCAATGGAATTTGTTCCCTATAAGCTCCCACTAACCCAACAAATCCTTTGACAAGATATCACCATTGGAATGTTTGGAGGTAATGTTAAGAATTCCATGAATCACCGTGCCCTTGATGAACCCCAATGAACCCCTGGGAACCATGCTATAAGATGGTTATTTAGAAGGCATAAGAGATGCCTTTGAGCCACAAGTCTCAAATAACAAAAGCTTAGATGTTAAATATCAATTTGATGTATGTAAGGGATACTCAATGTAAGATTGTTTCTTTTGAGGGTAATTTATGTTCAATTTATATCAACTATGTCTCTTCTTTATTTCGTAGGGTTCAACATTTTTGAAGTGCATTGACCAATTAATTAGTAGCTTTGTTACAAAATATTCCACCTTTGTGTGCAGTTCCACAAATTCAATCTAGATCTCGATATGTTGGATTTTTCCCAAGATCTGTCATGAAAGCGTACCCCTGCAGATGGAAACAGATCAGAGGCCATGATACAGTTACTGTGGAGGATGAAATGGATCCTCAGTTTGAAACAGATCTTGAAAATATTCCAAAATTCTAGACACAACCACATGTAATGACATCCAATGAATATTAGATAAGATATGATTTTTAAGCATTCACTCATCAATCTCTCACCACCAATGGAATTTTTTCCCTATAAGCACCCAATGACCCAACAAATCCTTCGAAAATATATCACCATTGGAATTTTTGGAGGCAATGTTAAGAATTCCCTAAATCATTGGGACCTTGATGAACCCTAATGAACCCCCTAGGAACCATGCTAGAAGTTGGTTATTTAGAAGACATGTGGGATGCATTTGAGCCCAAAATCTCAAATAACAAAAGCTTAGATGTCAAATATCAATTTTATGTATTTAGGAGATACTCAACGCATGATTTTTTCTTGAGGTTACTTTAATTTTCATTTTATACCAACTATGTCTCTTTTTTATTTTGTGGGGTTCAACAATTTCGAAGTGCATTGACGAGTTACTTAGTAACTCTGTTACAAGATCTGCCACCTATGTGTGCATTTCCACAAATTAAAACTAGATATGTATTTTTTAGAGTCTTCCCAGGATCTATCATGCAAGCATACCCCTGTAGAAGGAAATATATCAGAGGCCATGAGACGAATCCTAAGGATAATGAAATGGATCCTAAATTTGAAACAAATCCTGAAACTTGGAGTGATTTTTTGAACCACCGATCCCTAAAAAATGAATTCTTAATGAAAATATTCAAAACTATGGGCTCCTAAATCATTAATTCTATAAACTTCCTTCCTAGTCAAGCTCTGATCTACCCTTAAGTCAAGACCAGCTCCCGAGTTTTGCTATCAAGGTTTTCTCTATCAAAGTTTTCTCTCAAGGTTTTGTTTTATCATCATGGTCAAGTTATGTTTTCAATGTCTTGTTCATCCTTATCTACTATGTTGTTTCTCACTTCATTGACACTGTTATTTAGTCTCATCATAGCCTTCAAGAAAATTCTTTATTCACTGCTAATATGGACATGTGGATATGGCTCACAAGAGCACTCTTTTGATTTTCTACATGGTCGCGTTGAAATGGTCTTCAAAATTATCAATAATTAATAATAAACAAATTATCAGTTACGGCACATAGATGTATAATATTAATATGCATGAGAACTCTCTTTTTTATTTTGTTAACCGATCATGTAATTCCTGAATGGTTTTGATTATTGACTATTTTTTTATTTATTATAATACTATTTTATATTTTTGTTATTGTTTCCTCGTCATAAATTGATTCAACGTCTTCAAAAATATGGTGGATCCATATTCATATTTTGGTAACTTAGATTGGTAGATGGGCTAAATTGAGAAAATATATTTTAAACCATATGAGGTGGACAAACCCTCAATGCTCACACCCTAAAAATATTTGTAAAAGAATATTCAGTGGATAATTTTGTATACATTATGTTGTACATATGATTTTGTATATTTCATGTTCGACATAGAAAAGTTTCAACTAAAACAATATAACACTTATACTTTTGTGAAATTCCAAGGAAAATAGCAAGTGTTCCTCTAGAGTCTATTTCCTCCAACACCTAGTCAGAAAATATATCCTCAATATCACATGGGTAAATCCATCCACATATACTTCAGGTTTACTTTGGAATGGATGTGAAATTTTTTTCTCCTAAAATTGAGGACACTATACACAATTTTTCATTCCAAAAGGCATATGAATAGTAATCATTATAATATTTCCATAGAATTTGTTTATTTTGGAAAGCAGACTGTTTTTTTTGTTCTTGCACATGAGGACCTTATAAATAATTTTCATTCCAAAAGACCTATGCATGGTAAGTATCAATATCTTTCCAAAGAAATATGCATACAACTTGTTTAGATTTATGTCAACAAATATAATTATATAAACAAAATATCTAAGCACACATATCCAAAGTTCAAGAAGTTCTCTTATTTGTGCTTCTGTGAAGTAATACGGTAAGCCACCAAAAAATATTCAATCAAGATCCTTAGCTCCTCCAAAAGCAATGCCATAAATATATAAGTTAGCCATGTTATATTAGGATTTATCATAGTAAAATATCTATATGTCACATATGCGAGTATCATTTTTATATAGGGCTAGAAACAAAAGAAGCACACAAAAAAAATAAAGCATTTCACTTCTTAGCCACTAATATACAAATGTTGCATTACATAACTTACCCTGGTGTAAGACCAAAAACACCTAAATTAAGGTGGGGATTGGGTTGGCTGGGGCCAAGGGCTGCTGCAAATGAGGAAATGTAATCACTTGGTCTCCCCAGTCTCACATAAATGCCCTATGAAAGTCAATGATAATAATAAGAAAATTAACAAAATCAACTGCTCAGTTCATTAAAATGGTGGAAACGAATTGTCTACTATTATATAACTGAGTAAGACTCTTTTTAAAACTTACATAAAATGGAAATTGGAGCATAAGTAAGAATAATGTACCTCAAACATGATACCATCAAGAGCCATTTAAATGTTTGCCTTTTCAACTGTGCGCATCTACGCAAACACAAACTACTTTTCATGATTGATATAGACATTAATAGCAACATCACCTACTCATAAATATAATTTTTTGTTCCATGCTCTAGAGTTTAGGATAATGATGTAAAAAATACAAACTTGAAATACTTCCTTATAATCCATACTTGGCCCAAGAGTGTTTCCTCCTATAATGACTGTAACATGACTAAAATATGTAGAAATTGTCTAGAAATCGAACATATGAGGAAAATAAATATTCGGTTGACCATAAAAATATGCATGGGAGTAACTACCTTCTACACCACTTCAACATCACTTTTAAAGTTCTAATCATATTTACAAAATTAACATTATCTATACTTTTATATTACTCTTCCAAGCAATACCCTTTCTAAACATGAAAACATCCATCAATCTCTTGATTCAGGTGGAGATTTAATAGATGGACCATCGGTGCAATTAAAAACACACATATATAATTTTCATATTATTAAACATCATGACTTTGTGAGACTTGTCTAAATTGTTGTGAAAGGAGTGTGTTGAACAAATTTGAAGTTCAGAAAATGTTTAAATGTTTTGAATAATGAGTTGCACTGAATACTCGTTATTGAGTATATACAATTCAATAAAGCAATAGATAACAAATGCAAAATTGCAAGAAAAATTCTACAACTTCTTGAAAGTATAACTTTAAAATTTCTATGGTTGTAAATTAGCTTATTAGAAACATATCAAGAATTGTTCCAAAAAAACACAAATTTTCCCTGATCATTGGCATTGGAGGAAGACCACCAACATATACACGTTTGTATGACCAGTTGACTATATTAAGACTAAGAAATTAATGGCTTATTCCTAAGAACTCATCCAGATATCATGCAAAATCAAAAGAATCCAACCCAATGAAACCAAATCCATCATACGCTGCATCTTCTAGAGTGGTAGAATATATTAAAGACAAATTCCATGCTTCTAATAATAAAACAACTTTGCAATCTCCGCCAATATATAAACCAGGTTGCAAAAATATTACATTGAAAAGGCTTACTAATGTGTTGTCTTATTATGAAGGGAAGTATGCATGTTTGAAAATTCTTTTCCTTCACACGTGCTCAATTTCACAAATGGAAATATATTATGGAGCTCACAAACTGGAAGTATAGTAAGTTGAAAAACCCCAAATCCATTCACTGCTCCATATATATCATCCTAAAACTCCTGTTATCTGATGAAAACCACAATTTTACCACTCATATAATACTAGGAATGGAAAATGGGAAGGGCCAAGACTATTTAATGAAGCAACCCCTTAAAATAATTTAATTCTTTAATCCCTAAAGTGGGTAAAACTTATCGCCTTTCCATTGGAATTTTGATACACATCAGAATTTTGACAAGTTGGAATAGCTTGGGCTCCTCTCTTATGGCCTCAAGATACATACTAGAGCTAATGAATTTAAAGAAAAAAATAATATTCATAGATGTAGATCAGAACATTTACCAACTTTGATCAAACTCCAGATTAGCAGATTCTAAACTATTCTTGAGAAAATTCTTTCAACTACAAGAATATTTCCTTTAAGTGTGGAAACAGTTTCAAATATGGACACCTTTCTCATTCTTTTCTGAACAAAAGCTAGTCATCACAGTTTAGAAATCTGTGGAGAAGCAACATCCTAAAGACCCTACTTCTCCACGCAAAAAAGACAAAATTGAATTTTTTACCCGTAGTCATATTCTCTTAACCATAAGACCGAACTCTGGTGCCTCAGAAAGGTACACACATCCATTAGTTTTTAATTCCAATGACAACAACATTTTATAGCATATGAGCATTAGAACCTAAGTGTGGAAAAAAGCATCGAAAATATTCTTGGTGTCTTCAAAAAAAACATATAGTCCATAGGTATATGTAGATGACTTCAATCCTTAGTCACCCACATTTGGTGATTTATTTCAAAAAGATGAATTTCACTGAATATGAAGCAATAATTAAGGAATTTAATCAAGATAGTTAAATTTTCTAATAAATTTTAAAAATAAATCTTTAAGGTTCATTTTTCTTGTTACTTGAAACATTAAAAGAAAAACCAAATCATCGAGTTGGGATTTTGCAATAATATTTGTAAAATCTTTAGCCTCCCCTTTTTGTAGAACTTATAAAAATATGAAAAAAAAATCCATGTAGATAGATAGATAGAAAGATAAGCCCAATGAATTGGGTCGATCAATTTGAAAGGGTTGTTTCAAGGTAGATTTTGTCTGAGGTCTCCAATTATCGTCCAGCCGAGGTTTGAGTCCCAATGAAAATGCCAAGCTACCAGCTCTTGTCTTAAGGGAAAATCTGTCATGTTTTTCTTAGAGGAAAAAAGGTAGATAATTAAAGATATAGATATGAAGTTATAATGAAACTAAAAAATGGCTTAATTCTTTTGTCCAATGTAATGGTGAATTGTATCATATACTTTTGCACTAGCACATATTTTCAAATTCAGTTGTTCCCAAGTTTGAATATCAACTAGGTGACTTACCCTAGAGCAACATATAACCCACATATAAAAAAACAAACGTCAACTCTCTTCAGCAACCTCTAACAAACCATACATTTGAGAAAGTAAAAGTATAAAAGATTGCAATGTAAGACCTCTCTACAATATTAGGCTACAATACCAGTCCCACAGGTCACCTTGATCTAAGTACAAATTCCTAAAATTTATATAATTTCAATGGGTATTTGTTCACAAGTGAGATTAGGGAAGCGTTAGAATGTAAATAGGTGTTTCAGGCCACCTTAATCTAAATAAAAATTCCTAAAATTAATATAATGTGATAGAATAGCTACCACTCCTACCTTGAGTAGAAGAGGAAAGAAGTATCTTAAGATCAAGCCCTTAAGCAATTTCATAAGTAAACCCCTAAAAAAGTTTCAGGAGCAATTTATTCAATGAGCTCAGAAGTGTGTTCAACATCTCATACACAATAAAGAAGGCTGGGCAGTTTTTTTTGAAGTTTATAAGAAGAAAAATCTTCCATCAAATTGTTAAAGCTCGGTTCTCGTTTTCTGGTACACATATTAAACCAAAAAAACAAAACAACGCCAACATCCATAGCACTTAAAGTTCAAATTAAATTTTCTGTTATAAAAACAAAAGAGAAAATTCTACTTCATTTGAAAGAAAAGCATACAAAATCTGACAAAGTATAGCAGAAAAATATGTTACTTACATCCTAATACATCCACTATTTATATCACGCAACATCATCAGAACAGCTGTGGCACACCTGGCTTTGTTTAACGCTTTGATTACAGCCTTTGGCGAAAACGTTTGATTGTTAGGCACAACAATTTTCATGATGGCTTGGTCAGAGCAACCAGCAGCATCATACTCTCTTTCCTCTTTGCCCTTTCACGTTTACCATCTATGGGAGCCGAATACCAGAGTTAGATAGAAAAGCAATCTGTTTTATAAGTTATTTTTAGCGTCATGAAAATTATTCATTCATTCTTTCTCTCTGCACCGCTATTCTATTCTAGTTTCCACGTAGTTCACTATCTCATAGTATGTAGATTATCTCATCAGCCTCGACTCTCGCTATATACAGGTTGCATTCTTTCCCAAATTTTTCTCTGATCTTTTAACTCTTGATTCAGATTGTAACACTAGGAGGCCGCTTCTGAGGGTGTCGTATGGTGGTTTCTGGAAATGGAGAGGCACCTGAGGGAATTAATATGGACCATTGATTTGATAATCAATGGGTTGGAAATTTTTTCATTTCTGGGTTCTCCATTATTGATCTGCTGTGCGTTTCACGTTGTCGAAATCTGTTGGATCTGGAAATGAGCGCTATGGCTTGTCGATTTCTTTGGAACTTGTGGGGATTCTATGTCTACTCTATAATTCCAATCTTATAAATTGTCTTTTGGTCAAGAAATAACGAGAAGGCGGTGAGGAGCTTGTCATTACTGTGAAATATTTTTCATACTGACACAACCTCTACTCCAGGGAATATTTTCCAGCAGTAGTCCAGAAGATACATTGATCAGGGGCGTTCTCTCACCGTTTTGTCAATCTTCCCAGCTACAAAGCAAACACAATCCCAATCTTCGGGATGTCACTCAGATTTTCTGTTGGATATATTCCAGATAAACTTCCAGCACAATATCTGAGAACATGTTGTAGCTGTTTCGGATCTGGTGTGTACTGCTTCAGCTTTGCAGGAGCATCCTCTCGCACTGTTCTGTCGATTTTGCGAGGTACCGAACAGATGGAAACCGAACCCCACATGATATTCCTCCCTATTTCTGCAAGGTAGATCTAGTTTCCTTGTAGGGAAGGATGGGAAATTTTCTCTCTGGCTCTACATCTTTAGTAGGAAGGCAACCATAAAAACAAGATGTGTGAATTCTGATTCAATACGTTCGACTCTTCCTATTAAATAATAAAAAACATGAATCCATAGTAAACTGGGACAAACAAAACTCGATCCAGAAAACACAAAACCCATATATTAAACCCACAGTAAACTCTAATAACTTGTAAGGAAACAAGAGAGTTTGACATTTCTCAGGGAAAAAAATGAAGAACAATAGCCTAACAAGCCTCTCACCTAAGTATTTTTTCAACAGACAGCTAGGGTTTAAGAGTGAAAAGGAATTTGCATCAGGAGACTGAACCTTGAAAATAATTAGACAATGGCGTCTTAGCCTCCTCGGCCTCTTCGTTACCGGTGCCCTCCTTGAATTTCTTGTTGGGAGACCCTCTATCAAATCTTTGGCCTCTGGTGAGCGAGCGGATGACCTTGATTACGACAATTTGAGTGTTTGTCTAAAAGTATTATGAAGTTGCGAAGAGAGATGGAGGCTTTAGGGATGTGCCATCGCCCCGGAGGGTGGGGAGGCTTGGCAGGGTGGTGAATATTGTTCAGATTTGTTCTGTGGAAAGAAATCACCACTACTTAGGCAACCCTCTTCTTTCTCTGGACAAACCCTGCAACACGAGGGAAATGAAAAAAATTGATATTTGAAATTTTTTGATATTTTGACGAGGGAAATGAAAAAAATGATATTTGATTTTTTTATTATATTTTGATATGAAATGCTTGTGTTTTTCAAGACTACTTAAATATTGGTCACAAAGAGGACATATATGAAGCATAGAATCGGACTTAGGGGCGAGTGGGAAGGACAAAAGATTGAAAAAATTGAAAAAATATGAATTTATAGAAGTAAATATGTAACACGTTGAATATGTTGATTCATGGAAGGTTGAATATATAAGGTTAAAAAGTCATTTCATATGTTTTTTGCACCTAGTTTTCTAGATAATTTGTGTATCTTTCTAAAAAATAGACTTTTTTGTAATTTATTTGTGTGTTGGGTGGCTTATAGCTGGTAAATTCTCTATTATAATTTCTAGTTTTTTCAGGTCACTCTAGTTTCCTATATATGCAAGGTCTATAATGTACTTAAATAGATTCAATATTAGGGAGAAGTTGGAAAGGGGATTGCATTTGTTATTAGTTTTTGGTGTTTACTCTACATTTGAGTTATGTGATACTATGCATGTTATTAGTATAATGGATTACTATTCTACCTATGTGTTTGCGTACTATATTTGGGTGATCTATCTTAATTTTTATTCATAGTGATGTTAGTTATAGTGGTTTAAATGGGTGGTAATAATATCATAACGAATGTGATCCCCACTAAAATATTTAACATTTTTCACTTTAATTATTGTGGAATATTATATGTGTCTCAAGTGAGACCTTCTTGCCCCTATAAGATGGAATATATTAGGATATTAGACAACAATAAGCCATATTTAGAAAAATTCCATTAACCTTGAGTCTATCATAAAGCCAACACTCAATAATGGGAAATAATTGTCTAAAATCTTTGAAATATGGTAGATGAGTAAAATTAGGGTTTAATGAAAGAGGGGGTTGGGTTTAGCCTAAAAAATGTCTTCAAGCGACTTGAATGTTTTTAACCATGACCCTAAATTTCCCCTAAGCTTATTTAGGATGCAAAAATGGGTTGGGAAAGGTAGAATGTGACATTAGGAAGAGGTGCTTCAGGAAAAAAATTCATTTTATTGGCTCTTGGGAAAATGAAAAAGGAATATTACTTTTAGGGCTTTGTTTGGCTATGTTAATGTATTATCTGTACCTTATGAGAGATTATTTTGTCACTGAGCCATTATGGTAATTGGAGTAGTTAAATACTACTCAAGTATTCTGCAGGCTAACATGGCTTTTTCTCCTTCTAGGCTTATTAAAATACAGCCAACGCCTGCACCATCTTAAGATTTAGAATTGTCAAAATAAAGAGTCCAAAATAAAGAATTAACTACTGCATTATCTACAAAATGTATACATTTCGAACTATCTGACTGGGAAAAATTCTCGATCTGAGAAACAACTGCATTATCAAAGAAAGGTGACGGTTAAGCATTGAAATTTCCCAAAAACTATTCTACTGAGTAGTTTCCAATAATGTTATTATTGAATGCTACTCGTTCATTTACTCCTTCAAGATCGATGAGTGTATGTTTCATGAATTTTTCACTGTCTACCTGTATTTGATTTGGCTTTCCATTATATGGTAGCCACAGATGCAACCAGTCTGTTGCAAAATATCCATGAAGTTTTTTAGAACAGTCTCAGCTTAAAACTAAGCCGTAAAACTTAGGAATATCAGTGACCAGTATAACAATTATTTGAGCAACCTTGGGGTTTAATGACAAATATCTGATGGAAACATAATTTATTTCTCCTACAACCTGTACTTTCATTCTATCAAGTTGTACTATATGAATAGGGGAACTCTGAGGAGTTATGTTCAACTTAGCACAAACTAATTTTGGAATTATATTAGAGGAAGCCCCTAAGTCTATTAAACAATTATGAACCTTTTTATTATAGATCTCATAGGTTAAGAGAAATGGAGGAGTATGAGAGATGGATTGATCACCTATCATAAGCAAGTTTGTAGCATCTATTTTAGTTGAAGGAGAAGGTGGCTTAACCATTTCATAAGCATCTTGTACTATTACTGGAGCAGGTAAGGCTGAAGCAGGAACCACATTTAAGTCTCTAAGTAAGATTTTTTGTTGCTACTTTAATTTAGTAAGCTCATGAATTAAAATGTTGGCCTTGATTTTATTCATATCTTCAACTACATTATACTCAATAGTGTTTGAGACTACCATTGTCTTAGATGCAGGTGGAGTATCTGAAGTAACGAGACTTTTTTGTGTAGCCTTTGAAGTTGAGTTTTTTCTTATTGTTTTATCCTTAGTAGGCATTGAAATATTTTGTTGTTGATTTGTTTCATTGCTTCAGTAGTATTTTTTCTCCTTTTACTCACAGGTAAAGCTTCATGCCGTTCTTCATTTGGTAGGATGAAATCCCACATTTTGTTTAGTTCAAATTATTCTTCTTCATCATCTTCTTCTTCCTCTTTTTTCTCTTCCTCTATGTCTTGATTAGATTCAACATTAGATATAATATTTGGAGGTTGAGCATTAGAGGACTGTCCTTTCTTGAATTTTCTAAAATCTTTTCTGAGCTAGAATTTTCAGTGACTTGTTTCTTGATATCTGCCATGTCGTTTTTCATAGTCTTCAAAACTTTTTGAAGACCTTCCACATCAAAAGGGTCTTTTGGTAGCTTATTTTTAGAATCATCTTTGAAAGATACCTTATTTGATTTGCTATCTTCTTGAGAATTCTTCTTCTCAAGAGTGGTTATGTGTTTCTCTACAGATAGAGATTCCTTCATGTTTTCTACAAGTGTCAGTAGTTTTTCTCTATCAACAAAAATAACTATATTGGATGGAAGAGATGAAATATACTACTCAATTTGAACTTCTGCACCAAGAACTGATGTAGTAGGAATTTTATTGAGTAATTTATTAAATCTTGAATTAAAATATTTTATCTTCTCACATGATTTAGCTTTTAGATTTGATAAATCATTGATGAGTGTAGCAGTGGTGCTGTCATCCCTAAACTTCGCTAGAAATTGTTCTTCGAACATATTCCAGCTAGTTAAAGAGTGAGCAGGTAGTGAAAAATACCAGGATCCTGTAGATCCCGTGAGAGTGTATGGAAATAATCTTACAACACAATCCTCTTCAACTACTTCTTTTAGATTGATGGCTAACATATAATTATGAATGTGTTCTTCTGCCAGAAGACCATCATCAGGATTAAGTTTAGGTAACCACCTTTCAGGTGCTTTTGGTAGAGCATGAAGAGGAGTAGGCATATTTACAACCCCTAGATTGTGTTAGGATATTTCGACACATAGGAAATAGTTAAGAATAACTTAGTCTAGTGTAGAGTTAGGTAAAGTGTGTTTCTTTACCATGTACATTTGTAACTTATAATCCGACGGTCACGATTTGTAGTGATCCGACGATTATCTCTTCTCGGTGTTAACGACACTTGATCCGTGGCTTAACACCCGATTGGTCCATGAACTCTATTTAAAGAGCATGGAGGGTCATTTGTAGGTTAACTGTTTACGAGAGAAACATATGTAACCTTTAGTTTTATATTAATAAATTTCCTGAAGTGGCCACGTTGGCTCAAGCCGTGGACTGTTTCCCTCTTCGAGGGTTTTAACCACATGATAATATTGGTGTATTGATTTGTGATCTAGTTGTGAGCGGTGAAATTTGGTTCTTGATCTACGGAACTTACCCTATAAATTCCTACATGCTATTAGAGCTATTTTGTGGGCTGCATCTGTTTTTGATCCAAATCCGAAGTCGGTTTGACTGCATGCGACTGCTGTTTTGTAGATCTACTATTTTTGAACTTTTTCAGGCCTGGATAATTGCTTTGTTATGTCCAAAGCATCTATTATAGTGTGGAACACCTTTCGTTTCATGCGAAAAGGGTTCTGATTGCCCAATTTATTTCAGTTTAGATCTGGAGGCATAAAGTATCTGTTTTGCAGTTATATTTGTTCATTGTTCTGCTTATTTCGGTTCCCTCTATTTATTTCAATTTTTAGGTTTTATTTATTTGCCGGATCTATACCATCTTCTCTGCGTATGCTCTTTTCTCTGCACTTTGTGCGATCTCGGCAAATCAAAAACAGGAAGAAGTTTTTTTTACTACGTATGCTCTTTCCCTGCATCTTTGAGCGATCTCGAGAAATCAGAAATAGCAAAAAATAGATAGTTGCCAGAAAGGCTAACTGGAAAATTAACATTCTGCCGTAAGGCTTGAATTTCTTTGTTTGCTCGGTTTTGTGTGCAGTTGACAGCCAAACAACTTAAAGAGAGTTTATT
The DNA here is from genome assembly GCA_034641835.2 of Pinus albicaulis. Lineage (NCBI taxonomy): Eukaryota > Viridiplantae > Streptophyta > Pinopsida > Pinales > Pinaceae > Pinus > Pinus albicaulis. The sequence continues at coordinate 594,643,405 of CM076574.1, forward strand.
TTTTCTTCCAAATTTGTTTAGAAATCACAGTAACGCTCTTGCTTCAGCTGCAGACTGCGTTAGTTCGAAATGGGTGTAAGTACTGGTCCACTAACGCGACTCTCTTCTCTTCACTAGTGCGTTATAATGCTAACGCGCTCTCTGCATTGATCCAGTGCGTTATATTTCTTTCTCTGCTCTTGACCAAAGCGTTAGTAATGCTAAGGATCCTCCAAAACAGAGCGTTAGTACAACAAACTAATGCTCCTCTTGACTCATGTTTTCAAAAGGGCATAACTTCTTCATCCGGAAGCCGTTTCTCAAGCCGTTTTTTTTTAAACGGCCTAATTTTTCAAGATATTTCCATTGGAGCAGTTATTTTTACCTTTTCTTCGCTTCAGTTTTAAAAAATGGAAAGTGCATGTCTGATTATTCTAAATAGCACCAATTATTTCCAATGGCTACCTCACATGGTAGATATACTTAGAATTAAAGGGCTTTATAGAATAGCCATAGGTCAAGAAACTAAACCTTGATGATGGTAAGCTCAATCATGGGAAAATAAATAGGTCAAGCATGAGGTTGATAGGAATGTAGGCTTAGTCTTAGTTCTGCATCATTTGCATTGCGTGAGGAAGTGAAGCACGGAAAAGCTAAAAACTGTTTTTGGCGTTCAAAATCAAATCCGAGCCCACCAGCTTGAAAATGAGTTGCTTACTTTGGACCCCAATAATTTCTCCTCCATTGAAGATTTTTTGTCCAAATTTAAGACCCTCATAATTCTTTTAGAAGGTTGTAATATCAAAAAGGATGATGGTAGCCTCATCTATTGCATTCTTGCTAAGATTGGCCTTGCATACTCTGTATTTGTTTCTGCCTTCCATTCCACCAGAGAAGCCATCATTTCTTCAGGAACCACATACAAGAATCCCTCTTTTGATGCCTTTTGTGATTCTTTGATAAGAGAACAAGAAAAACTTTTACACCTTGGTCTTATCACTGCTGGAAACGCTTCTAAGAAAGCCTTAGCAGCCCAACAACAACCATATCAAAAGAATCCCAAGAAGTAGTATCCTAAAAAATATGGTCCTAAACCAAACAAGGGCCCTAAGCAATTTCAGCCGCAAACTGAAAAATCAAATCACCAAAATAATAAGGCAAATCAAAACAAAGGGAAGAAGACGGATAGACATTGCAACTTTTGCAATCGGGATGGCCATATAGAGTCCAAATGATTTAAGAAGATTGAAGCCTTGGAAGCAGCAATGAAGAAGCACAACATCAATTTGGAGCACTCTTCACCTTCATCTTCAGGCATGGCACTTTCTGCTTGTGGTTGTCAAGCATCAAGATCTGGTTATGCATTAAATGTATCTTATTCTTCTCCTTCTCATGAATGGCTCATTGATTCTGGAGCTTCTTACCACATGGCTAAAAATAAATCCATGTTTTCTTCTTTAAATGATTGTAACACCAAACATATTTATGTTGGTGATGATAGATCTCTTCGTGTTGTAGGATCTGGAACTATTCATCTAGATAATGGTCAGTTTAATGATGTACTATGTGTTCCTACCTTGTCGTGCAACCTTCTATCTGTTTATCAGATAGCTCATTCAGGTGAAGGGAAAATAGTATAATTCTCACCTCATGATGTTGTAATCAAGGACCTCAAAGATCCTAAACATATTTTAGCTACTGGCATTGCTGATGATTCCACAAGGTTGTATATGTTTGACAACATTGGGTCATCCTCTCTTCCCTCCATTTTTTTTTGCTCATAATGATGATGTGAGCAAACTTTGGCATGAGCAATTTGGTCACTTAAACTATCGCTCTCTTCAAACTCTATGTAAGGAAAATATGGTGACGGGCCTTCCTATGGTATCTTTCCGAGATGGTGTTTGCTCCAGATGTGTACTCGGAAAATATCATTAGGATAGTTTTGACAAATGTGCCTCTTGGCATGCTTCAGCCCCTTTGCAGCTTGTGCATAGTGATTTATGTGGTCCACTTCCTGTTGTTTCTTTCTTTGGTTGCAAGTACTTCTTAACTTTCATTGATGATTTTTCTAGACACACTTGGGTATATTTCTTAAAACTCAAGAGTGAATTTTTTAACATGTTCTTGGCCTTTAAGGCCTTTGTTGAGAAACAATCTGGACATCAAATTCTTAAATTAAGATCAGACAATGGTGGAGAATATGTTAACAACAAATTTATCAACTTCTGCACTGAGCATGGCATTCAATTTCAACATACTATTCTATATACTCCACAAAAAAATGGTGTAGCTGAAAGGAAGAATCGTAACTTAAAATAAATGGCTAATTGTATGATTCAATCTAAAGGACTTGGTCCCAATTTTTGGGCAAAAGCCATTAACTGTGCAAATTGCATAGTAAATCGCACTCCTACTAAGGTTTTAAAGAATATAACTCCAGAAGAAGCTTGGAGCTCAATCAAACCTGATGTAAGTCACTTTCATGTTTTGGAAGTGATGCTTGGGCCCATATTCCAGATGCGAAACATAAAGCCTTAGAACCTAAGAGTGAAAAATGTATTTTTGTTGGATATTATGAAGATGTCAAAGGACATAGACTTCTTCAACCAAAATCCAAAAATATAATCATTAGAAGAGATGTAAAGTTTGATGAAAATATATCGGCCTGTGAGCCTAGTTCGGCGAGTGTTCCACCTTTGGCCTGCGAGCCTGATGTAATATCCCATTTCGGGGATATCTCTAAAACACGGCAAACTCCAACCAGAGATGGACTAGGAGGGCGTTTACTAGATATGCCGCCTCTGAAAAGAGGACGAAATCTGGAGGCTACCTGGCCCTTTCCAGACTCTGTCTAAGAGTATGAGATAAACACATCAAGTGGTATAGAACTAGAATGCCCGAAAATATATAAATATAACAGTGCAGCAGACATACAATATCATAGAAAGAATGTACGACAAATCATCCATAAATATAGAGAGAGAATGCTAGGCCATTTTATTAAACTGAGAAACATAATGAAGTACAATAGGTGATCAGAGTGATGGCACCTAAACTTTCTCAAGGAAAGTGAAGAAATACTCTTAGAATACACAGGAAATGGCTGCTCTCTGAACTGCGTCCCAGCTGCTGGAAAACTGCCGTGTAGCTGCTACTGCTGAAATGAACTGATGATTAGGGGCTGTTCCCCTTGCTGGAATGAGCTAAAAATTTGGAATCCTCCTCTACTCACTAATCTCGAAAAAACCTAGAAACCATATCAGAAATGGCTGACCCCTGAAAAACACCCCCTTGGAGAATTACGCTGGCCTCCAAGGCTCTGCGCATAGGCTGAATAGGAATGAATAAAATACAGCCTCAAACTCCACCAAAATCCTCCCAAGGCAAAGGCTGATCCTCTACTCAATCTCCTGGCTCGAAACCCCTGCAAAAATCCCAATTCGGAGCTCCTCCTAGATGGACTACGTCCTCCCTCTCAATGACTGTGCAGTCTCTCTGAATGCTCAGCTCCGCAACAAAAGAAAACGCAAAACCTCCTGAAAAATGCTGAAGAAACTACCTTTCCCGAGTAGGAACTCAAAGTCCCTTGGGGCTAAGGGCAAGATCTTCGATCAGAGACACTCAACGCACTAAACAGTGCTACAGATAGGCTAAACATCCAGCATGCTCAAGAAGTCAAAATGATCAGCTCAATATCATAAACAATGAATGAATGAAATGAGGAGGCTCCTCCCTCTTTTATAATGTTGGCCTTCCTCCAAACCCTAAGGCCTATCTCTTCAACGTAGCCTCCCTCTTGCCACGTGCTCATCCTCATCTGCGCAGTCTCTCCTAGTGCATACGTGGGCCCCCTCTCTACGTGGTGCTTGGCACCCCTTTGCTCCCTTTAAGTCACAATGTTGTGCTACTAGGGAGTGTGTTTTATTCCACTAAGTGAGTTAGACCCTCTCTACTCACCTTTTTATTTATTAATAAACTATAGATGGCAAAATTGAGAAAAATCAAATATTCCAATTAGCCACTGCTAATTAGGAATATTACAATGTATGTGGAGTTCAATGTGTTTCATACGCTAATGCTGAACTGGATCTTTACATAGTTGAATGGAACTCTGATTATCACACCAAAGTGTAGTTGGATGTTGTTGATGAAGACCAAATTCAGACAGAATCTGACGAAGCCACATGGCTTCATTGCTGGCTTCAACTGCACCACGATACTCTGCTTCTGCTAAAGAAAGAGAGAAGGAACTTTGTTTCTTACAAGACCAAGTAATAGGTCCTAAACCAAGAGTGAATACATATCCTGCAGTAGACTTTCGATCATCAGGGTCACCAGCCCAATCAGAATCAGTGAAACTAATCAACAATGGAGATGCTCTTGCACTGTAATGAATCCCAAACTGAACTGTACCTCGAATATATCGAAGTATTCTCTTAGCTGCTTTCCAGTGACTTTCATGAGGTTGGTGAATAAACCGAGCGACAAAACCAACGGCAAAAGAAAGGTCAGGGTGGGTATGGGTTAGATATAGAAGTCTACCAACAAGTTGACAATGTAAGGTAGCATCAACTTCAGGGGTAGTATAGTTGACTGAAAGCTTGACTCCAAACTGAAAGGGAGAGGGGGATGGCTTACAGTCTTCCATGTGAAAGTGGTGTAGAAGATCACAGGCATACTTGGACTAAGAGAGAGTAATGCCTTCCTTGGATTGCAAGACTTGAAGACTAAGGAAATAATGCATGTGTCCTAAGTCTGTCATTTCAAACTTCTTTTTGAGGCTAGACTTCACATGGTTTATAGGGTTTGGATCACTACCAGTAAGTATAAGATCATCAACATAAAGAACAAGGATGGTGAAGGAATCACCCACTTTCTTGGTGTAGACAGTGTTGTCAGAATGACACCTAGAAAAGCCATTATCTAATAGAAATTTATCCATTTCGGCATACCAAGCCCGAGAAGCTTGTTTGAGACCATAGAGATACTTCCTAAGGCAACAAACAAGGCTGGAGACTTTTTGGATAAAGCCATGGGGTTGTTCCATGTAGATTTCTTCATGTAAATCTCCATGTAAGAAGGTCGATTTAACATCCATCTGATGGACTTCCCATTTAAAGGAGGCAACAAGGGAAAGAACAAGGCGGATAGAATTCATTTTGGCAATAGGGGAGAAGGTTTCAGTATAGTCAATGCCTTCAACTTGTGAAAAACCTTTAGCAACAAGACGAGCTTTATGTCTATCCACTTTTCCATCTGGTCCAAACTTGGTTTTGTAAACCCATCTGCATCTGACAAGTTTTCTTCCTTTTGGAAGAGGAACAAGATCCCAAGTATCATTTTCCAATAAGGAACGATACTCTTCATTCATAGATTCATCCCAATCTAGATGACCAGAGGCTTTTTCAAAGGTTTCTGGATCAATTTTTTCTGGAACTTGAGCCAATAAGGAAGAAGCTCTTTCAAACTGAGAACGTGTATGTCATCGATCGGCAGGATCACCTGCAAGAGAACCTGCTACATCCCTAGTAGAGCAGACCCATCTTGGAAGCGGTGGAGTATAAGGAACAATTTCACGAGGTGGAGGAGGATTTTCATCCTCATTTTCATCATCTGAACTAGAAGGAATGCTATTAAAAATAGAAGAGAGAGAGAGAGGTGGCACATATGTTGAATCAGGTGTAATATTCCTAATTAGTAGTGGCTAATTGGAATATTCGATTTTGCTCAATTTTTCCGTCTATAGTTTATTAATAAATAAAAAGGTGAGTAGAGAGGGTCTAACTCACTTAGTGTAATAAAACACACTCCCTAGTAGCACAACTTTGTGACTTAAAGGGAGCCAAGGGGGGCCAAGCATCACGTAGAGAGGGGACCCACGTATGCACTAGGAGAGACTGCGCAGATGAGGATGAGCACGTGGCAAGAGGGAGGATATGTTGAGGAGATAGGCCTTAGCATTTGGAGGAAGGCCAAATTTATAAAAGAGGGAGGAGCCTCCTCATTTCATTCATTCGTTGTTGATGATATTGAGCTGGTCGTTTTGACTTCTTGAGCACGCTGGTTGTTTAGCCTGTCTGCAACATTGTTTAGTGCGTTGAGTGTCTCCGATCGGAGATCTCGCCCTTAGCCCCAGGGGACTTCGAGTGCCTGCTCGGGCAAGGTAGTTTCTTCAGCATTTTGCGGGAGGTTTGGTGTTTGGTTTTTGTTGCGGAGCCGAGCATTCAGAGAGACTGCGCAGTCATTGAGAGGGAGGACGCAATCCATCTAGGGGGAGCTCCGGATTGGGATTTTTGCAGGGGTTTTGAGCTGGGAGATTGAGCAGAGGATCAAAATTTTCCTTGGGAGTATTTTGGTGGAGTTTGAGGCCGTATTTTATTCATTCCTATTCAGCCTCTGCACAGAGCCTTGGAGGCCAACGTAATTCTCCAAGGGGGTGTTTTTCGGGGGTCACCCATTTCTGATATGGTTTCTGGGTTTTTCCGAGATTGGTGAGTAGAGGAGGATTCCAGATTTTCAGCTCATTCCGGCAAGGGGAACAACCCCTAGTCATCAGTTCATTTCAGCAGTAGCAGCTACACGGCATTTTTCCAGCAGCTGGGATGCAGTTCAGAGAGCAGCCATTTCCTATGTATTCTGAGAGTATTTCTTCACTTGACTTGAGAAAGTTTAGGTGCCATCACTCTGATCACCTATTGTACTTCATTATATTTCTCAGTTTAATAAAATGGCTTAGAATTCTCTCTCTATATTTCTGGATGATTTGTCGTACATTATTTCTATGCTATTGTATGTCTGCTGCACTGTTATCTTTATATATTTTCGGGCATTCTAGTTCTATACCACTTGATGTGTTTATCTCATACTATTAGACAAAGTCTAGAAAGGGCCAGGTAGCCTCCAGATTTCATCCTCTTTTCAGAGGCGGCATATCTGGTAAACGCCCTCCCAGTCCATCTCTGGTTGGAGTTTGCCGTGTTTTAGAGATATCCCCGAAACGGGATATTACATACACTTCATCAGAAAGCTCATTCATGATCACGTTCTTGAAGTGCAGTACTGTCCAACCAATGATCAAGTAGCCGATATATTTACAAAGGTTCTCATAGAAGTGAAGTTTACCAAACTTTGATCCATGATTGGAGTTTAGGAAAGTTGTCATTAAGGGGGGGATAGGCTCCAATGCCTCCTTCCTTCTCCTATTGTGTCACTTTTGTAAATCCTTCAATCCTATCCCAATTTGTTCTTAAGGGGGGATGTTAGGATATTTCGACACATAGGAAATAGGCTCCTTTTGTGTCACCTTTGTAAATCCTTCAATCCTATCCCATGTTGTTCTTAAGGGGGATGTTAGGATATTTCGATACATAGGAAATAGTTAAGAATAACTTAGTCTAGTGTATAGTTGGGTAAAGTGTGTTTCTTTACCATGTACATTTGTAACTTACAATCCAACGGTCATGATTTGTAGTGATCCGACAGTTATCTCTCTTCTCAGTATTAACGACACTTGATACGTGGCTTAACACCTGATTGGTCCATGAACTCTATTTAAAGAGCATGGAGGGTCATTTGTAGGTTAATCGTTTACGAGAGAAACATATGTAACCTTTTTTTTTATATTAATAAATTTCCTGAAGTGGCCACGTTGGCTCAGGCCATGGACTGTTTCCCTCTTCGAAGGTTTTAACCACGTGATTATACTGGTGTATTGATTTGTGATCTGGTTATGAGCGGTGACCTTTGGTTCTTGATCTACGGAACTTACCCTATAAATTCTTACAGATTGTTCCATGGATGGTCTGCCATTGGAGCTTATGTGGATGTGATGGATTGAGTTTGAGTTAAAGAAGAGGTAGGCTGAGTGCTAGGACTAGTTGAAGGGATAGTAGTTTGAGTACTGGAACTAGTTAAAGTAACACTGATTGTTGGAATGGAAATTGTGGAAGTGAGCAGGGGTAATGATGGTGAATGGGATAAAATCTCATTTACGTTTGACTCTGATTGATTCCTCTTTAGTCTCTTTCAAGTACTATCGATGGGAAATTCAAAAGGAAGAATTATTATATTTTGACTTTCTGATCGAGTTAATATTCTTCGAGGTTGTAAAGGAGACGAAATACTGATATCCGATATTTGAGAAGATTCAGGATTTTCAGCAGAAATGAATACTCTCTCTGACTTTTGTATCAAAGGTTGAAATTTTGGGGAAGTTTAATGAGAATCAAGAGATATTATGGGTTAAGTATCACTAGGAGACTTGGGAGAAGGATGATCAACTTCAGATTTTAAAGATGAGGATCTTGATAATTTTCTCGAAGTTGATGGGGATCTAGAGGGAGAGAGACTCTTAGATTGACCTTTAAATTGATCAGACCTTTTTCCCATTCACAAGGCCCTCCTTCTAGCACCAGAATGTTGAGGCCTCAGAATTCTGCTTCCAAAACATGGGGAAAACCACTTGGTCTGGAACTTAAAGCAGCTCCTTTTCCGTTTGGTGTAGTGGCTCCGATTGGGGATAATGGGACCAATTTCCCAATAAGGATGATTTTGGGGGTGTTTTGATTATAAAACATGCAATGGAAAATGATTCTAATCTATCATATGCATCTATCTAAACTATTTATTCTACTATATACCAGGGGTGTTTCTTCCTTTATGCGATCTAAAGAGATATCCTTCAACTATTAGTAATATAGATTATTTAACAGTTGAAAGAGATGAAAATTATGTAAGATGATTCTTCTAACAAAATAGTTTGATTAGAAAAACTATGAAAAATACATCGCATTCATATGTGTGATTATATATTCAATAAGAAATCAAAGACCAATATTAGAATATAATTGCATGTAACATTCATCTATAATAACGTTTCAAATATATAATGCAATAAAAAAATGACGGTCAATCTATAAATCAAGACTTAATGCAAGTGAATAGAAGTACCATATATACGAAGTTATACTCATGTAACTGAAATTAATTGATCTACTCCTCTTCAATTTCAAGAAATTTAAAGAGTACAGTAGTGCAACATCAGTTAAACAGCTTTAATTGTCAAAAGATATCAAACTGTGTTCCATTAATTCATCAAAGCATTCACAAACTTATAATAGTGCATTCTCTGCAAATGTTTTTGAAAAAATTCTGGACCCTTCTCTAAATGCATGAGAGGGGTTTAAATTCTAAAGTAACTATGTTCTAAAATAAATTATTACAAAAATATAGGGGAGGTTTCAAACAACCATCCTCGTAAGACTAACTTAAACTACAATATAGGAAAATAAATTAACAATATGATTCATGAATTCCGCCCTTTCTTTTGGATTTGGTCATGAAGTTGAAAAATATCTATCATGGGCTTGAGCTGAGCTGGCTACGAAATTTGTGATTTGACTTGTCCCTTGAATATTGCATTTGAGAGTGTTGGCTATGATCTTCTTATCGAATTTGTCAAAGACTGCAGGGTCTAGTACTGATGATAAGGTTTGATCAGAAAATTCCAATAATTTTCTTGATCGAGCTTATTTAATTTTTTATTGTTTCATTATGCGTTTCTGATTTTTGTTTCCACTGTGTTTCCAGATGTTTTACTTCTGAGAACACTTCAGACGTGCACTCTTTAATAAGTTTTACTTTCAAAAACTGTTCACATATAGATTCAGTAATTTCCTTTGATAATATTGATGTTTTCGCTGCTGCTTTCTCTGCCTGCTTTATCTGTGCCTCCCAATATTTGATTAAGATTTTGTTATGGAACTTATCTACCTAGGGTAGATTATATTCCTTGCCCGAGTCTGATGCTTTCCATTGAATGTGTTCATTGATTTTCTTCTCGAGCTTCTAACATTCAAGTTTTTGGATAGCTACTTGCTGTATCAATATTTCATTTGAGTCACAATAAGAGCCAGTAATAGAAGCTTGTTGGCAAAATAATTTTTTTTGTCGCTTTAATTTAACATTTACATCCAACGCTTCATTTATGAATTTCTCTAATTATGGCTGGATTTGTATTCAGGTCATTGTTGCTTCCAATTGTGCTTGCTTCTCAGTGATTTGTAACTGATTTTGTAAATTAATATTTTCAAAATCCTTTTGAAATTGGGACATCTTCAATTTCATTTGCTCGCTGGAGTTATACTTTTCCTGCTGTAAAAACCTCTCTAATTCTTATATTTTATCTTCTTTCTGCTTCAGTAACATTTTAACCTCAGTAGCTTTATAAAAAGTAGTAGTAGCATATGCCCCTGCAAACTGTGATAGTTTGGTTAGATGTTCAATAGGATCAACTAGGGGATCCTTCCACAAAATGTCTACTAATTCATTTGTAAGATCTAAGACTGTCTCATCAATTCTTCTCTTTTTTCTTCTCTTGACTGTTGCCTTATGACTAGGACTATAGAAGATATCTAGTGAAGGAATTTCTCAACTTGTAACACTATCTGTTCTGTAGGGTAAGATGGAATTCTCTCTTGATCATGAGTTTCTGGAACTTGTTTTAGTGATGTAGCAGTTTTCACTAACTTCTGGGAATGTTCAGGTGTCTGAAAACTAGTAGCTTGATGAGTATTGGGATTTGTTTTAGGACTATTTATTGCTTTAGAAAACTCATCCCATTCACTACTTAAATTATTTATTTGGGACTTTCCTGACTGATCAAGTGTATCTTGAATATGCTAAACTTCTTGAGAAGTTGACTCTGTTCCATTGCTTCCTTTTTTCTCCTGCATCTCAATCTCTTGGATTACTTGATTAATTATATTTTCTGGGTTTTCCTTTCTATTTTCAGATTCACTTTTAGAATTATCCAAATTGTGAGATTGATGCTCTAATTGCCCCGACTCATCCTCAGACATGTCTTTTACTTCATTATCCAAGCTAATACTTGGAGTAAGTCTGTTGACATCTTCAATAGTTAATAAGTCAAGAGGAATTCTCTCCAGTCTCTTATTTATGTATGTTTGGAAGGCTTCCAAATCGTCTTGATTGAATTGAATGGATGCAAACTTAAGTACATTTGAAAAATTTTCCATGCATTGAAATAAATCATCAAATATGTCTATTTCTTTCACATAAGGCTTCATTTTGAGTTTTGTGATGTAATTTTTCATTACATCATTTAGATCATATGGTCGTTTTTGCATTACTTCCAAATTCAACAGATTAATCTTTGAAACTTCCTTGTAAGCATGAACAATATCAAAAAGTGAAAAATTACTGCACTATAAAGGAAAATTAGGCCAAACGACATTCTTAGCATCTTTAAGCTGTTTTGAGATACCATTTGTCACAAGCTGATAGGCAATCTCTCTAGCAAGTAGCTTGTTAGGAACATACTAGGGCAAGACGCAGGGAGAAGCATAACTCCCAAAAACTCTGATATATGTGAAAATTTCTGCTTCAAAACATCTAGCAACAAAAAGAATATCTGTACTAGCCTCCTTGGAAACCCTAGGGGCTTTCTCATTGAATATCATTTGGTGCATAGGCAACATGACTCTATGGAAAATTTTATAAAAATGTAGATGGAAGTCTGAATCCCAAAGGGATCTGTGGTAAATGTGGATTGGGGTAGGGTCTTGGGTCATCCATTTCCATCCCATGGTCGGAAAACTAGAAGAAAATCAAATTGCGTCCATGACATAGATACTCATGTAAAAGGGGGTATTTATCTATATGAAACACTCCTTTTAATCCTATACTCCATGATTTGTTTATCTAAATTATCAGATAGGATATTTTCCCAATTCAGAATTAAAGAAATGATGATTGCGTCAATTAGTGGGACCCAATCTACAGAAAACCAAGTGGTATCAGGTTTTGCATGTAATCTAGACAACATACTGGAAACATAACAATAAGGGGAAGGAATTTTGGAAATTGGGTATGTACCGAGTTTATCTCATTTAATATTTTCCTGGTCCTCCTTCCATTCCTTTATGACTTTCATGAGGTCTGGATGTTCTTTTCTAAAGCTTTGTAGAAAAATTTTGTCATATTTATGCTGCAGTGAGGGTAGATGGTACATTACTTGTAAGTCTTCTGCCCTAAATGACCCAATATTCTCGTCTTTTGAATCTTTGAATTTTATATCTTCTATGCTTAAGTGGTCAATTTCCCACTTAACCATGTCTGTATAAGGGAGAATCTTCAGCCTTGTTGCTATCTTTTGGATGAATGAGCATGCAATGTCGAAGTAGGTCGGGTCTGAAGAAACAGACTCGCCTGATGAAGAAACTTTGTCTACTACCCTTGGATTTTCATCCTTGAAAATATTATACATTGCCTCCCATGAAGAACTTCCACAATATTTGTTGCAGGTGGTGTCTGAAAACAGGGGAGACATATATGTGCCTTCGGTAGATGATGCTTTGTCAATTTCTTTTCTTTTCTTGTTCATTTCAATTTTCCTCCTTCCATTGAGTGGTCTCCTGATTTCAAGTGAACAGGGAAAACATTAAAAATATAGAGAATAGAGAGGAAAACATAATTGAAACAAATGCAACATTCAATCACTTCTACACATGCTCGAAGTAGATATGAATTTATCAAAACCTTACTTTTATTAAATGTTATTAATCACCAATAATCTTCTTAAAATCAAATCTTTTAATCCTTCACACGAAATATATATCAAAAAATTTTAACACGTTAGATCTTGTTAAGACGTTAGATTTTAAGATGTTAGATCTTGAAATAATTCATTTCGCACGTTCAAGCAATTAACTACCAGTCGATCGCATATCGCAACTTATAACTATTACCGTTTATGATGTTACCTGTAAATCCTGTGAAATGCGATCTGCACAAATCGCACGTCGCAACTTTTATGCGGTAAATGAATTTTATTTTGGTTACGTTATGCGAAATGAAAAGTGCTCATTCAAGAATTAAAGCAACATCGATTTATGGGACTTTGGAGCTTTATGTTTATTACTTTATTGGCTCATCGGGTCCGTATAATCTCAACTTTTACCGAATTACACATAATTTTGATCGGTTAAATGAGGCACGATGTGATTTTAGTTTATACTGGAGATTAAAGCATTTGTGATAATATTGTAAGGTAACATCGGAAAGAGCTTAGTGCATTTCGTAGCCTACAAGTTTTAATATGTTTTAATTTTATGAACTTGTATGCTATGCAAATTGCAAAGTGCACTAAGGAATACAAGCGAAAAGAAAAAAGAAAATTTATTTCCCAAAGTTTTTTTTTTTAGAATTTAAAAATAAAAATAAATTTCCTATTTAATTATAAAGGGTCCCCATTTAGTCTTACTAAATGTGGAGGTGTTGTATAGCACAACAGATACATAAGAGAAATTGAGAGAAAAGACAAGGAACTTGGAAAATTGAAAGCAGTTGTTAAAGAATTGATGGAATGAAAAACTACCATGGTGGTGGGGAAATAAAATGGTGGAGTAAATCCAAAACCATCCAAGAATGTGAGAATTACATTTGTAGACTATTTAATTTTTTATATATGTTTGAGAATTAGGTTGAGTTTGACTTATGTTTTCTCCTCTTAATGTATCTTAGAACCCCACATATGTTGAGAGTATTAGTATAATTCTATTTAGAAGAAATATATTCCTGAAGAACAAGGTGATATTATCACCAGATGAAAAGGGAGATCCAATTGTAAGATGATCTTGGTCAGATTTTTATTGAAGGCACAAAAAAGGGGGTCAAAATGGGATGAACCTAGATATGGATAGCTTGAATATTACACCATTCTTGTAGTTGAGGACTACCTGTGTTAGTTTCAAATATACTTGGAGAAAACTAAGGGAATTTGAATGTTGTTTAGAGCATGCTATGGAAAAAACCTTTGAGAAACATTATAGACTTATATGGGACCATTACCCATACATTTGGTAAGAGAATGGACCAATGTTAAAGGATGATGACAACTAAATAACATCCTTATATCCTCTTTTTTATTTTGAGTGGAGATGAATTACATTTGGGTTGTGCATGGAGATGAACCTTACTTTATTCCTGTGAACTTAGAAGCATTTGTGGACAATATAATACCATACTACAGCTCCAATATGAGAAGCCTAGGGATATGGAGGTTTCCCTTCTTCTCACTAAATGAATCCTTTGCAATACAATGAACTAAGCCTAGTTGGTTGGGCCAATTGAATGCTACTTTATTCCTTCAAATTTTGGACATACTTAGGCCATATACACCTACCCTTCTACCAATCTTGTTTTCCTTCACAAGTACAAGACTCATGGCTCTTCTTTGATAATCACCTAACAAGCCTCCAACTGTACTTGGATTACCATCAATATACCCAACCACAATCAATTATTTTACTGATCTAGGGCCCACAATATTTCCTTTGTCTATATATCTTCAAATATGCCACCTAACAATGGTTTGAGTCCTCTCAAAATCACTATTCTTGTGTATCAATTTCTTTGTTGTCCAGTCTATGAAATAATTTGAAATACTCCTCTTATCATCCTTCTAACAATCTCTAGATGACTAAAATAGGGTAAAAAATGAACCACTAATAGTACATTGAATAATTTTTTATAGGTTTCTTCATATCTCTGTATAAAACTCTATGGATAGTCCACCAAAATAAACTTCTCTTCATGTCAATCCATTATTCATATGGCACATTTCTTCTGCATGATTAATCTTTTACTGAGGCCCCACTCGCCTTTGGATCTACTATCTCGACACATAATTATGTAAAACATCTTCCATATATGTGGTCTATATTTCAGAGATAAAATTTTCTCTAAAGGTCACAACCCCTCTTCTTCTTCGCAAATTTGTCGCAATCTTACTGACATACCTTATGGACTAAACATGCTAGGAAACCATCCTAACTAGGGCATTATAATTATGTTCTAATTTCTTTAGAACAAACCTTATCCACCCATATCAAAACAACAAATATTGCCTCCATAAGAGACTTGACCTAGCTCATATGGATCCATAGATTCTGTTCATTTCTTTGATTGAATCTTGACATGAACTTCAGATATCTATGTCAAACCTCAAACTAGGGTTATCTTAGTCAATATTATGCATGCGTCTACTTCTGTTCTGGACCTAAATTCCAATTCATGCCCTCCTCCATTTACGTTGGTATTTATCACATACCTTGCAGCTTAATAACCACCACAAAACAAGATGGTATCGACCCTCTCTGCTATTTCAGAATTTTTATTTCATAATTTGATGCAGCCTTCACACAAAGACACCACTCAAATCACATGCCCAAATTCTCATGGGAAACCTTTTTTAAGCCCAGTCTTCCAGAAGAGAACCAACAGTATTCCATCCTACTTCCTAGCTCGAACCCATTAAGGTATGAAACATTCTTGTAAACCCTTACTCATCCCTATAACTTGAATTTCTTTAGGACTACATCTCTCCTGGCC
The DNA here is from genome assembly GCA_034641835.2 of Pinus albicaulis. Lineage (NCBI taxonomy): Eukaryota > Viridiplantae > Streptophyta > Pinopsida > Pinales > Pinaceae > Pinus > Pinus albicaulis. The sequence goes on from CM076574.1 coordinate 594,658,798, forward strand.
TCCTTAATCAAATTATCTCCTTCTAACTTGATGGTATTGCCTTCATACTCAGGCCTTCTTAAATATATTTTCCTAGCTAGGCATCTTAAGAACCCTTTGGAACTTATGGGCTTTATCCACTTAGACCTTAGGAAATATTATTTTTCCTTTTTAATTTTCTTTTAGATTTTAAACCCCATCTTGGGGCCAAAAACCTTTTGCTTGGGTTCTTTGTCGACAAATCATTTTGTGACCAAATTCACACAAATCCATATCATTATGCTTGTGGAGTACCTCCCAAGTTACACAATTAAAAAACAAAGTATAATTGTAGTAATGGTAACTTGGTCAAGCTCTTCTAGTCAAGCAAGGACTTGGTTGGGTACCCAAGTTGCAAATTAAGTAAGGGTAGTTGTGAGGGAATGATATCTAGGGAGGGTTAGGGAATTCCAAGCAATGAAAAGGTGTGCTAACACATGTTGTACAATGTAAATGCATGCTAAGGAGTGTTAAGGAGTTTCGAGGCATGACAAGGGAGAACTAGGTCAAAATGCAGGGAAATGAACAAATAAGAGTGTGTTCTAGAGAGTGTCAATGAATTCAAGTGTGCCAAGGATGAATTGTGTTAGAATAAGTTCATAATAGGATTTTCAAGAGGCAAGCCTAAGATTGCGATAAGGGGCTTGAAAAAATACTTTAGACAAAGGGGTACTTTATGTTGGGCACAACATTATTTTTCCTTTATCTATTATTTTTATATGACATGTGGCACACTTTGGCCGAATGCTCATGTTTTAAACTATTTTAGACAATTGCATATTTTACATTGTTGTGTATAAGTTTTGGGGCACTCGGCTTGTGCTAACTTATATCTTTTGTGTCTTGTGTATGTTGTGGTTCTTGCAAACTCGCAGTTAATTCTCTACTGTTTATGAACTTGACATACATGTGAAATATTTCCTTACATGTAATATATGTTTCTTAGTTTTTTATGGACATGGCTAGATGTGATCCTTGTCTTGGTAAGTTATTTTTTTTCCCAAGGAAAAATCATAATTTTCATTAATATGTGAAAATTACATGTTGTAGATGCACTGCATATGCATTTTTGTGACTGTGGTGACATCATGTAGTTCTACAAAAGACCCAGAGGAGTGTGCAACATAGACTATAAAAAATAAATAAAGTAAATACAGTAATTTAATTTCGATTATATCATGATAAAAAACTGTCCAAAAGCTAAGTTGTCGATCCTCAAAATTTCGACTGGTCGATGAAGGGTCGATGATAATAGCTAGAGTAGTGAGCATCCATCTGCTCATCTATATGCCAGAGCCCCCTATGCTAGATCACTGCCGCCTTGGAAAGATCATTGGAAATACAGTTGTATTCCCTGTAAATATGAGAACATGAGATGGATAAGAATTGAGCTTTCATATGCCATAGATCTTCCAATATAGTCTGAAGTGTGTGCATGTGACAAGTAGCAGATTTATTGAACCAATTTACGATGATGTTAGAGTCTCCAAAGACTTGTAGATGGTGGAAATCATGATCTACTGCAAACTAAAGGAGATGGAGGAGTGTAATGAGCTGAGCGAAGTTGTTCATTCCAGGGCCTAGACCCATATTAATTTTATAAAAGTGTTGGGGGGAAATGTGAAGGAGGGCACCACCCCTGCATCCCATGGGTTGGGCTGAGCCATCGAAGTAAGCCCAGGGTATGTCGAAATTAATAACTTCGGGAATGATTGTTCGAGGTGGATGCGGAGGGTCATCGTCATGGATGTTGTTGTATATGGATAAAATGCATGAATTGATCGAGTGCCAATTGGGGAGGTGATCTTGAAATATGGAGCCATTCCTAGCTAGCCATATTCCCCAGCAGATGAGAAGGGGAAGATTCCTATCCTTATGTGGGGAGGTAGTGCTCCACCAGAGTTGCCAAGCCTCCCCTTACTCCATCACGGGGTTCCACTCCTTTCTTCCAGGTTCCGGTCCAACACTTCAATGCTTCGCTTTCGCTTTCGCTTCAGTCGAGAATAGTTCCATTAGCAGGCTCCCCCACATGACCGCAAAATCGCTCTTCCTCGCTATCGAGCCCTTCTCGCTGCAATTACTTCGATAACCGAGACTAAAATTCCCACACAGAGGTTATCGTGCATTCTTAAGTACACTCTGTTACAGGGCCTCGCCCATACATAATTCTTGCTACAAAACTTGTATATCCTCCACATAGATCACATACAATCCAACGATTTCAAAGGGACTGAAACTCTCATGCATATAGCAAACACGGGAATTATTATATCTCAGAATCGATCCTTACAGTGATCGATTCACCTCACCTCACAAGCCAGTTCCTTCAATAACTCACAGTCTTCGTTAGCCAGAGTAAAATCAACAAAATTAATATAATGCTAAAGCGATTTATAGTCTATACACCACTAAATTTACTTATTGAGTCTCCAAGTAATCCAATCAAGAAGACACAAAGTCACACATGGAACTTATAAACAATTCTCCAAAATAGATATATATACATATATATACAGGTGATCAATCTCAAAAGCAAATTCTTACAATTTCATGGTAGGCCAGATATTCAGTTTAGTGGCCATTACCTTCCTACTCTATTGCTGAAGAAGTTCTCTCACTCTAACTCTACCTCTTCCTATCTAAACTCTTCAGGATTACATTTATACCACAAGGATGACCTGAATCGATTTAGTTCTCCAAACAGTTCAGCAACTCTTAGCATTCCCAATTCCTAAAATTAGACTCAATAACTGAACTAATCCTAAACTGACTCTTCGTATTCCTATCTTAACCAATTTCTCATGTTCTCAAAATGACTTGAGAATAATTACAATCCCCTACCAAATTTATTTAATATTTACAAGAAATTTAAAGAACATGGGACCCCCTATGTCTACTTATGTACAAAGTAACTTTTGAGCCTAATGCCCCTGCATCAAACCTAATGGGGCAGAATCTAGATATATACAGTAAGTTATGAGCAAGTGATCCTCCTTAACCACAATATAGACATAGATTTCTCCCTCAAAACTATGGGATAACTAAGATGAAATACTTCGTCTAAAAGCAAACAAAAATAAATTTAAGAGGGGATAAAAGGAACTTATATTTAATGCATTTTTTTTATCTTTTTAACTTCCATTTTTCCACTTGTGGGGCGGTAGTCTACTACCACTTTGTATAAATTTTTTTTTTATAATATTGGATCTTTTCTAACAAATTTTAAAAAATACAAAATGAAATTTTAATAATCCGGCAAGAATAAAATATGAAATTATCTTTGAAAATGGCATAGGACCCATCAATAAATACCATCAAGAACAAAAAACAATGTGTTAGATATAAAATCCGCTAACGAAAGAATTGAAAAAGCTAAAATTCAATAGAGATAAAAAAGAAACCTAGTGGAAGGAAGATCATTTACAGACAAAACTTATGCAATCCTGAAGTTTTTCTACAATTTCTAAGGATATGCCTTAAATAACCAATCAGAATTCAAAACAATTCATGAGTAGATAAAAACTAAGCCTCAGTAATGTATTCAAAGATATAGAGAATGAAGGAAGATGATTCAAAATGTCCAATTGATTTCCTAAATATAAATGTAATGAATTAATATTATCATGTTTCCATGTTGAAAGAGCATCAAACTGATTTTCTCACTGGTTTTCTAGCAACAAGATACTGAAACTTTATCTAGGATCTAACAAATTCAATCTATGAACAAGAAAATCAGTAATCCCTTAGGGATCATATGGTCAATATTTCAATCTTAAATCCCAAGAGGAACACCTTACACATAATACCCCCTTCTTAAATACTAGTAAATGCGGCCCTTCCATGGAATAAGATGTAATCATGGTAACATTTATGAAAGAAAATAACGCCTCTTGGAATCTGGTGCAATCTGTATTCCACAATTCATTCTCTCCTGATCATTTTCCTTCTTCACCCCCCCCGGCTCAAGTATTCTTACGAAACTCTAGTTCACCTATTACCATTTAAGCATTGCCTAAGCCAAGTGATTAGAGATATGTCTACACTTTGATCACATCTCTCAAAGATCTTAGCCCCAATATGGCTTACTATTTTGAGTACGACATGCAGCTTCAAGATGTTAAAATTTCCATACTTTCATATATTCATAAACACTAAATGCATGGTCTCAAGATCCTCCTTGGACACTTTTAGGTAGGATTTCATCAACTTTCGATTGAGACTGATCACCAAATACCACATCGAACATCTCATATTCATATGTCCTATCTATTATGAGATATAAGGGGGTTTTTATTGCCTTTACCAAGACTTAGGTGGCTCTCTCTTGACATTATTTCATCATCCAAAAAGATGCCTCACTCTTTTAATGAATACTACTTTTAATCTTTTAATGAATAATACTTTTAATCATTACAAGAATCACCCTATTTCATGTTGCTTGTCCACTCAAGGAAGAAAATGTCGTACTGAGACCCATACCACTCCATAATTTCACATTGTTGTGATGTGGGGTTTCCACCTGACTCCCTCTCATTATAGATCAACTGCCTTACACAAAACTTCTGGGATCTCACATTTCAAATCAGCAAGACAAATCACTAGACCAATAGAAAAAATTAGCACTAAAAGATCCCACAGCCAGACTATCTCCATGGAAAGTAAAACTCTCCAAGTTTGGTCTAGATCCAAATTTTCCATCCAGAATTTATTTATAACACACCCCACATACCTAGTGGGAGGGTTATTGTTAAACCAATTTCTACGGTATTGTTAGAAAAATCAGATAACAATTTTTTTCTTATGTTCATTTTCACTTATCTGTTCTCTTTGAAGGTTTGGATTATTTAATTAAGTTTGCCACCATTCTTCCACACCAGAGTATTATAACTTGGACAAGTATTTATATAACCAGGGTATTCATAGCATCGATATATTAGAGAGAGAGAGAGAGAGAGAGTCGAACCTTCCAATATATAAATAAATTTGTTTATTAAATTTCATATACCATCACTGAACATTACCCACATATATTATCACTACACATTTTTAGTGTGCATGCCATCGATTTTTAGTGATGATTCACCACTATTGAATCGACATAGTGGCTCCCACAGATTGGTTTCATGTGTGTGTGTGTGAAATAAATATATAAATTACATCAATGGATCATGATGTTCATGCTCCAGATCAACAAATTCTGATAAGCCAACATGCGCAGATGTTAACAAGGGTAGGGCCAGCACACAAAGCGGTTTGCAAAAACCTCCCATCTCCAGATATATGGTTGGGATCAATTATGACACCCTCCATCACCTTTTCTGAAAAAATCATGGGGGGTTTTAGAAAAGGCAGTATCAGGTTTCCATAAGCACTTACGGGTTCACAAACATGTTCATAATGAAAATTCATGGCTCGTACCACTACCCATTATCCAGGTTAGCTCCAACACGACATGTGACGATGACCTAGTGTTGGACTTATGGTGTGCATGGTTCCAGCTTGTTGATGTTGGAATTAGTTCATGATGGAAGCTAGCTCATGTTGGAATTGATGTTAACCCTATGTAGCCTAGTTCATATGTGGATGCCTTCCTTGTAGCATGGTCGCAGCTACTTGAGTTGGAATTGAGTTAGTTATGTTGGCATTGATTTCAACCCTTGATTTCAATCTTTGATGATGTAGCTTGATGGTAGTATGGTGTTCATGGAGATGTTTCCTTGTGTTTCCTTGTATCCCCTTGTGTTGGCTTGATGATGATGTTGCAGGAGTATTAACACAGTACAAGTAATTTTGGTATTATAATTACCATGGTATTGGTATGTGTGTGTTTGGTCAATTTAGTGTGTCCTAAATTGCTAACATAAATTATCAACCAGGGATTCGTAAGCTGACGAAGTGTGGCGCACTATATGTGCAAGATAACCTATCTCTTACTTTTTGTCGTTTTTGGATTTTTATTGATCTTGGTTGGTTTCCTAATGTGAGATGGAAATTCTAAAAGACAAGTATGGTTATGAATATTCAAGGCAATGATGTCATTTATAATGATTTACCAAACTTCAAACTTAAAAAGGAATTTGAAACATACAATGACAAAACTTGAAAGGAAATGAAAATGTGCTGCTAGCCTAATAAATCAAACAATGAACTATTGAGCATGAAAACCAAACTATCCTTGCTGCTGTCTAAACACAAAAGAAACTATGCTTAAAGAAATCCAAGAATTGCAACAAAGTAAATCTAAATCAAATTACATCAACTTATATTCTGATCCCTCGCCATTAGTCCAGATATGGCTTTCGGAGGTAACCATAAACAACTTGAGCAATCTGATATCTAATTTGCAGAAAAAGAAACTAATATCAAACTACACACTCATACTTCAATCCCTCACCATCGGTCCAGCTGTGGCTTTCGGAGGTAACTGAAAATGACATGAGCAATTTAATATATCTAACTTGCAGAAAGTAAACTAATATCAAACTACACACTCATACTTCAATCCCTCACCATCAGTCCAGCTGTGGCTTTCGGAGGTAACTGAAAATGACATGAGCAATTTAATATGTCTAACTTGCAGAAAGTAAACTAATATCAAACTACACACTCATACTTCAATCCCTCACCATCAGTCCAGCTGTGGCTTTCGGAGGTAACTGAAAATGACATGAGCAGCTTAATATCTAAATCTAACTACTAAAGCAAATGTGCAAGACTAAAATAAACAAATAGTGTTGGAATTAAACAAAAACTAAGAAGAAGAAATCAGCAGAAGGACAATATTGATTCCATGTCATTAGTCATAAAAAGATGTGCAAATGCCCGGGCTGCCATGAAAAATTATGCTAAAAGCTATGATTTCAAAAAGCAATCTAAGTAAGGAAATATGACAAAACAAAATTGAAAGCAACTTATCTAGAAAACATGTAAAAGCCTCCTTGGATAGCAGGGGCCCTCTGCTACCAATTTGGTGAAGTCCTTCAGCTCCTTAAAGTTGTAATCAAAACAGCATTAAAGAACTGAATTTCTCTATTAAAAAGAACTCACAAATCTACATCCCATTCCATCTTGAACTTTGTTACAAAGGACTTCTCTACTACTTTTTCATTACTTCCTCATTACCTATGATAGGAGAAAGCTTCTCCTATTTATACAAAATATGAGGAGTCATCTCATTAATGGGAGTCCATGAATCTCTCCCTCCATCTCTAGAGTTACAATCAAAATAGAAAATGATAAGACACATGTCTTTCTAGAGTTTCAACACAACTAAGAGATGAGACACATATCCTCTTAGAGTTTCAATACAACAAGGAAGTGAGACACATATCCTCTTGATCCCATAATCTTCTCCAACCAAATTCGAATTTGGCCTTAGAGTGCCACATAAGGGTCTTCTAGAAGCCTCCTTTTGACCTACACATGTCACAAAACTCATAACACATATATAGATATATGAAACTATGTTAATTTTCTAGTTTCTAATCATAAATTCACTTAAAATACATAAAATAAATAACTTTGGAAAACAAGGATCCTAACCCATATATTTATGAAAATTGTTACTTGATGTAGGGTTTTAGGTCAAATGGCTATGAAATAAGAGCTAAATGGTTATGACATAATGGAAATATGTATGAATATGGAGAACACTTTTGAGACTCAACAGTGTGTGAAGTACGTTGGCACATGATATTACCTTGGTGTAGATAGTCTTTGTTATCACCAAGAATTTGTCATCTAACCATTTACAATTAGATGGATCGAAGTACACCATGTAAGACCAATTTTAACATACTAAAATTTCTTTCACTATAACATATAATTTAATAAACCATGTTTTATTAAGTTATTTCTGGTTTAAAAAAGAAACCCCACGAGGAATAATTAAACAAATCCTTATTTATTTGATTTTTCTCTAGGAATAATTAATTAAACCATTGTTTAAATAATGCTCTTGGTCATATTTAACCAAATTATGAGAAATAACTAGATGAATCATTATTTTTCTTATTTTTCTCTAGGAATAATTAATTAAATAATTATTTAGTTATTATTCCTTGTTAAATTTGACTAAATCACCTATGAATAATTAAACAAATCATTATTTGTTTATTATTTCTAAGTAAATGTATTTAACCAATTTAAATACCTTTTCCCTCCAACAATATATAATAAAATATTCCAAGCGGTTATATCTAAATCTTGGTTAATAATATTTTATTATTCGCCATTATCGAGGATAACTCAATATTTTGTTATAAATGGGAGGGTTTTCCCATTCATTCTTCACTTTGATCACTTTCATTGTCTCACTTTGATCATTCTCATTGTTACTACTATTTTATTTTTCTTCTTGAGATCCCATAGAGTTCAACATGTTTTGGGTTTTTTGCACCATTGAGAGAGATAAACTTTTGGAACTGAAGCGTTGAGGACAACTAAGAACCCATCCCACTGAGGGGACTGGTAACATTTTTTTTTTTTCCCTTCGCTAAGTTTAATAATATATGAAACCATTCTTTAAATCTTCTCTTGTATGTTGGATGCATGGAGTAATTACTATTTCTTTTCATTGTTTAACAACTTTTACTACATAGATCTGGTTTTTTGCAGCATTTTTTCTAACTATCGATTGCAGATCTAAAGAGTTAAGAAGTCATTTATGTTGTTAGGGTTATTTTTCACACACAGCTAAAGTGAGCTCTTTTTGTACAATTGTGTTAAGAATTTATGCTAATAGTCTTGGTATTGACATAACCAATGTATTTTTATGTGGTATTGGTTTGGATATTACCATGGTATAGGTGTCCTAGTTATTGGCATAACCATGGTATTTTCCTGTGGTATTCACTTGGAGAATTTTTGAGGATATTTTGGCTTTTACTTATGTGAAAAAAAAATAGTGTTTTTGGTTGGTTGGTTGAGTGCGAGAACGAATGAGTGAAGGTTGGATGGAGAAAAATTTCTTTAGAGCTAGTTGAGAGAAGAGTTACATTGTGTAGGTATACAAATGGTAGTGTTGTAGCAGAATTCTGAAGGAGATCATCAGTTTTCAGATTAGATTTTTGGTTGTTGTAACAAAGTTTATTTGGATTATATGGAATAGAGTTTATGGTGCTAGATTATTGTATTGTTTATGGTTTCATTTGTGCCACTATTTTCTAGAGTTGAGTTCATGTTATTTGTGGTTTTTTTATTGAGTTTTTATGGTGTCTTGCTTCTAGATATTGTATTCTAGATTTGAGTTTAGGTTAGAATAGAATCTTAGATCCAGTATGAAAATAGATGAGACGTGGTCCACATAGTGTTGAAGAGGAGTTACTTCATGAGTGTGGAGTCGTGATTGTCAAGCTTCAGTGAAAGGAATAGTTTCTCCATCCAATTGGAGTTGGGTGAGGATCATTTATCATGGTGGCCTTCAACAAATGGTAGCCTATATAATTGTGTGAGAATAGAGTCTTCTGAGTTAATCAGTAGAATCGCTTCTCCTGACTGATTGGTGTTGGCCTATTTTATATGAGTTCAAGTCTCCAGGCTGATGGGATTTAGATAATTATGTAAAATACAAATTTATTGACATAAAAGAGACTCAAAGCAATGTAACAACAACAACGATGGTTTTTCTCTAGGAAGAGTTTCCACCAGAAATATTATATCTCATGTGTGATGATGTGATTTTGTGCATTGTTTATTGTTTATGTTGTTCCTTATGGTTTTTATTTTCTGCTCATATGGTGCACATGTTATGATTTGTTAATATTTTTTGGTTAATATACGTGTGATTCAATAGAAGAAGTTTAATTGGTATAAATTGTTCATAAGTCACACTATTGATTCACCCCCACCCCCCCTTAGTAGTTCTAAAAAGTTTCCAACACCTGGGGCCCAAATATAAGTTTCCTTTGTACACTTCGGCCCACCATGTCATCTCGGTACCATCATCCTGACACTCTCCTCAATTTCTCTTCTTTGCACCTCTCAGATGGGACCTCTGGGACACATCATCCTGGTCTCGTCATCCCATCACTTCACCTCACCTACCCCTTCCCCTGCTTAAACCTTCAGGAGGAAACCTCCAAGAAGAGGCCTTCAGGGAATTTCATCCTTGTCCCTTCCTTTATGATGCCCTTTACCTGGGACCCATCTCTGAGGCCTCGTCCATGGTACCGTCCATTAGGAACTCTCTTTGCTTCTATGTTGTGAGCCTTGCTATCTCGGTGTCTCGTAAACCTTGTTGTTATTTTGTGTTGTTAATTAAATCTTATGGGATTTTTCCTCCAGGCCATGTCATCCCACCATTCACCCAATTACAACAAGGAAAAATATAGGTAACCAATTACAGGTCTCCACGGCGAGGATTTCATCAGACTATTTGGATAAGGCTTAAGCTAGAGCCACTCTTTCCAAGTCCACATGATTTATGAGGTGCCATGAAGTTCATGAAGTGATCAACTCTCCTCAAAGGAATAGGGAATTACTCTTTTGGTTCTAAATACATGCATGATCCTTATGGCTAGGTGTGCCATGGATAAGTTCCCAACATTCAAGTATTCTTCATTTAGGGACAGGGAATTCCAAGTATGACTACACTGGTGACCTTTCGACCACCCCCTACTAAGAACTTGCAGACTCTTAAAGAGCCTCTGATTCTCCTACTACATGCAAGGGTACTTCCTAAGATGTAAAGAAACCCTGCAAGTAACACTACATTTTAATTTAGGGATCTCATGGGAAATTGACTATTAGCAGTGACGTGTGACCCATCCATCAAGGACGAGATTCCCTTTCCTCGACATCATGGCTATTACCGATCATTCAAGCAGGAAGCTATCACTTCATCTCAATTTCGAGATAATACACCAGACATGTCTTCCAATCTAGGATGGTTCAACATTGATGCAAACAAATCATAATGCACCCTACATTGAGTACATGAATGGAAATCCTTCCAACCCCTCTTATGAGGTCGTGCTCTAGTCAAGAAGGCACATAGTTCCTTTGAACCAAATATTGGTTTAAGTGAATATATAGAGTCCCTATAATAAGGCACTTATCACAACAAGCTAGAGAAGCCTCTCATGTAAACTCATAGGTTATTAAAGAAAAGAGAGGAGGTAATCCTCAGCATCAACACAATGCCACATAAACTATAACATAGGCTTGTAGCCAACATATGCACAGAGACCCTATCAAAACAGGTTGTCTCCCATTTAATCATTAAATTTTAAAAAAATAAGTTCCTATGTTTATTATTGTATGGTTTAATCCAAATTCTTACAAACCATTCCAATTCCTTTAACATTGCATCTTTTGTTATTCATGTGAATCATATCAAAAACATAGTAATGTATTTCTCACAATATACCATTTCAAACTAGCAATGCAACACACTTTTTGTTAGGGTCGTATGTCTAGGAATCTTGGTCATGTTAGTCTTTCTATGTATCTAAGGTTAAATTTGTAAATATTAGTCATGATGACCTGACTAATATTGTTTAAATAGGTCTAGGTTTAGATTAAGTGTCATGTAAAGTTTCCTATTTTGCTAAGATTCCAAATGTCTAAAGTCGCGTGTTTTCATTATTTAAGGGTAATCATATGAATTTTCCGGTCACCTTGGAAATAGTACAAAGATCATGTCATAATTTTTTTTTTGTTTATTATGAATTAGTCAGCATCTTTAGTCATTATAAGTGGATCACCTAAGTCTAGAGGCTATGTCTACATCAAAGCAATCATGAGATGATTTAGGCACAAATTTGGAGGCTCTATGGAGTCATTTTGAATGTCATTTCAAGGACAACCCATGCTCTCGGTGGGAAATAGTGGTCAAAAGGACAATCCTTTCCTTTTCCCAAAGCCCTGCATTTTCATAAAGTGTTTCAAATTCATAATTTCCTTTTCTAATCATGATTTATCTCTCTCATTTCTACTCCAGGTCATTACGCATGTCTATTTGAACTTTCATTTCCATTCCACAATGCTCATCTCTTCACCATTTTCATCAGAGGCTATGGTATCCTCGTTTTGTTTAATGCGAAAGGGAGGTAAGGGCATTGCGAATTCACACAGTGCTTCCATTCTCACATACTAGTGCTTAATCGTATTTTACAGGTGGAAATACAAGTCTATTTTTGTGCCTCATCCTCAAGGAAAATTTTAAGGATGGAAATTTCTATTAAAGTTTATAAACCTTGGTGAATATTAATAGCTTCTAATATGAAAATAATAAAACGTTTGGCGATATTTCTATAAAAATATTTATGTTTCTAATGATTTATATTGCTCTATATAAAATTTTGGCAATTTTCAAAGTAAAATAGTTTTATACTATAAAATTTGGGAAAATAATTTTTGGAAAAAATGGAAATTGGCGAATCTATTTTTTGGTACATACATGGAAAATTAGCCCACTTGCAAATATTAGCCCCTAAAATTTTCCATGCTCATCCTTAGATGAATCCTCAAATTGCATGCAGAAGCTAGGAAAAAACATTAAAATTCTACAAGAAAGATAAATTCACTGTCGATACTCTTCTAAAATCATTGTGTTTATTCCTTTGCACTGTGTTTTATCCTAATACGTTGTGATTCCACATAGTGTGGTATATTCCCTTAATTTATTACACTTTAAAGTGGTTAAAAAGTAAAATATATTGAGTTTTGTGTTTCTGCCTTTTGTGTTGCGACAATCCATTTTAAATTCTCTGCCAACAATTTTAAAATTGCAAGTTCTGTAGGGTTTTTCCTGAGGATGTCTACATTCTTTAAGTCTTTTGTGTAATTTATTGTTGTCTCTTAAGTCGTTATCATAGATTTTAAATATCATCACACCTCCATTATTACACAAAACCAATTTATCATAACCCTAAATTATTCACTGATGCAAAATAAAAATCATGTCAAATCTAGACGACAAGAAACAAAAAGGACATGCCATTGTTCGATTTGAGCCACAAGATGTTACAACCATCAATGAAGATCCAACCATCAAAATGAATTTTAAACAGGTGGGGTGTATGAGGTTTTGTAAAAAGATACAGGGGTATCATCTACATTTGACAAAGGACCTTGCTAGGTGAACACTAACTGAGATCCCTTTAAATGGAGAGGAATGGTTCAAAGGTATGGAGTTTGACTTGGTTGATTTAAAATACTTTCTCAAACCAAAACACTAGAAATGATATGGTTATGTTGTTCCAAGAAGCTATCTACAAGACCACCATAGTAAATTCTTGTACGTGATTAAAATTTATTTCACATGCGAATGGAGGTTCGATAAAGTGTATCGCTATCACATTAGGCTCTTAATGATTTTTACTAACAAGAAAACTCTTAATATTCCTTATTATTTGTTTAGGAGTCTATGTATGATCGATGACAAAGTTAAAACAAAAGGAAATCAGATTGAAGTTAGTTTGTTTCATTTTTCATTAACCAAATTGTTGGTGATAAAGGAACTTGAAAAGGAGGAGTATTCATGGTAGGAATATTTCGTATCTTCGGGGTGTATAGAACAATATTCAAACAGACAGAGGACCAAGAAAGACACCCCATCAGTTGTAATAAAAGAATATTCACTTGCTACACTAAGCTCAGTCATAAATTCTTTGACTAAAATAAAATCTGTTGATAAGAGAAGTGATAAGAAGATGCATTTCTCACCTGAATTAGAAAAGGTGGAAAGGGTACTAAGAACAAGAGCCTCATCCAAGAGATTTCATGTAGCTCATCCATCTACACCTATTCAAGTTGTAGAATCAGAAAGTACACAAAAGGAAGTGGAAATTGATGAAAGGGACCAGAAAATTAGTGTTGAGATTCAACAAGAAGATTCAGCACCCACGCTTAGTGAATTAAGCACCTGGTTGCATTAACCACCCAAACTAGGATGGGGCCCATGGTGCTATTTTTGGGTGCATGACTATTTTTATTATCCCTTAATTTAGATGGAAATTAAACTATAATATATTCTCAATGTTGACTTGAATGAGTTAACTGAAAGTGGAAAACTCAGTTAGATAGTGTATTTCGAGTTAGAGGTTCTTGGTGAGGCATGTAAAGTAATTCTAGTTGTAACAGAGTTCGAAGTGCAGTGGTGCATTAGTTAATGCAAGTTGTAAATAGTTTAACTCAGTTAAGTGACTTAAAATCAGTTTTTCTAGTTGTAACTGAAGATACAATTAGTGAGAGATCAATTGAATTAAATATTAATTAATTCACAACCAGTGATCTCACATGCAACTAAAGATTTACTAGTATTAGTTGCATGCATGTCAAATCCAGTGGAGACCCAGTTGAGATCTAGGTGAAAGGGAAGTTGACTATCAGTTGTGACATTATTGGCTTGCACACATGCAGCCAACCACCCATCAAAGTGCCCATGATACTTTCTCATTCAAGGTAGGCAATAATTCCTATCTTTTAGGGATCTTTACCATCAGGGATTGCGCAAGCAAGGCAGACTGTCAGGAGGCTGAAAATTGACTAAGTATTGGTCATATTTATGTGAGGACAGTGTGAGATAGATAGCTGAATGTTGGAGGCTCTTGTGAGAAGAGAAAGACATTGTATTTTTTTCATGATCCATGCTTAATATAAAATAGAATATAGTGGGGCTTTTACTGTAATTTTTCCCCGAGAAATTATATGTGTTGTGTGTGATTTTATTCTTCTTCATGTTCATGTGATTAGCGATTGTGTTTTTAATTTCAAAAAAGATTTGTAGAATTGATTCAATATTTAAATTTAGTACATTGTTATATCGGGTGAATCCAATATGTACATTCTTGTTGTATAATTTATACATGGTATCAGAGGATAGGAAATTGCAGAAGTGAAGCAGGATTTCAGTTTGTGACTAGATAGAATTCGAATTTGCAGGAAGACTTTCTTCGTGATACAATCAATTCAAGATCGAAATGGCTTTCCATGGCTTGAGGTTAGAGTATGCACTCAAGGGCAGCTCGAAATATATTTCTTGGAAGGATAGGATGGAGGCAGTACTTGAATAGAATGGTTTAAAGGAATTCATTAACAATGACATTCCTAAACCCGTTGTGACAGATGTTTCAAATATTGATGCATGGCAAAATAAAGTGGAAAAGTTGAGGAGGATCCTGTTGGAGGGAGTACGAGACCGCATTTTCTCAACCCTCCATGGGAAAGCCACACCATATGCAATGTGGAAGGCTTTGATGGATCTATTCCAAAGCAAAAATGACCATAGGAAATTGGTGCTCAAAGATAAACTCAGGAAGATCAAGAGGAAAAGGGCGACACCATTCCATAGTATCTCATAAAGTTTTTCCAATGTCGGGATGAACAGGGGAGTGTGGGAATAACAGTCGCTGATGATGATTTTGTGAGTTTTTCCCTCCTAGTACTTCCTAATATTTGACACAGTTATGAAGACTCTGTCAATGAATAGGAAAAATTTCCAGATTGGGAACGACTATGGTCAGATTTGGTGGAGGAGGAGTTCAGACGGAACACCAGATATGGCTCTTCATCTAAGCATGAAGGTGAAGAGGATTATTCCTTGGCTGCCAAGGCAAAGAAGGGGAATGGAGAGAAATTCCATTCTAAGTCCGATCCCAAAGGAAAGAAGCAGTACATGTCCAAGGTGAAGTGTTTTAACTATCATTAACACAGGCATTTTGATACTAATTGTTCACAAAAGAAGAAGAACAAGAAGGTTGTTGGATCGGCAACTGGTGAGGCCCTTGCCTCAAAATTTGAGGTTGAATTCTCATTGTTTACATGCATGGTTTCAAGTTCATCAGGATTGGTGTGGTATTTGGATAGTGGTGCTTCCTTTCACATGACAGGAGACAAGGAACGTTTCAGTGACTTGGAGGAGAAATATCTCTAGATGCATATCGAAATGGGGGATGATGGACGGTACAATGCTACCAGGATTGGTACCATTACCTTTCAGAGACATTCAGGTAAACCATTTCAATTAAAATATGTAATGCATGTACCAAGTCTGAAGAAAAATTTAGTCTCGGTCGCAATGTTGGAAGAAAAAGGCTATGATGTTGTTTTTGGTGAATGAAAAGCTTTCTTGCAACATAAAACAACAGGACAATCCAAGAGGATAGGGATTCGAGTTAAGAATCTCTACAAGCTTGAGGTAGATGGATACGCAGCAATGATGGGCAAGGCGAACAAAGTGGTGAGCCGAGATGACGACGAATTGTAGCACATGCGATTGGGCCATCTTCACCATGGAGCCTTGAAAGTCATGCAACATATCTCTACTCGACTTCCAATGGGAACACTTTCTCACTTAGATCCTTGCAAGGGTTTCACCATTGGGAAGTATGTAAATTCCACCTTTCATGAGAAGGAGAACCGAGCCTCAGGGATCCTTGAGAGAGTTCACACAAATGTGTGTGGACCATTCTATGTTGCTTCAGCAAAAAAAATAAGTACTTTGTAATCTTTATTGATGAATTTTCTCGTAAGTGCTGGATATTATTCATGCAAAATAAAGATCAAACATTCTCTAAGTTTTGTGACTTTAAGGCATTGGAGGAGAAAGAGTCGAGGAAGCAAGTGAAGGCTCTTAAGAGCGATAATTGTGGAGAATTCATATCTAACAAATTCAAGAATTTTTGTAGCAAAGAAGCAATTCGAAGAGAACTCATAGTGCCTCATAACCCACAGGAAAATGGGGTCGAGGAGAGGAATAACAGAATGATCGTGGGTACAGCACGAGTGATGTTGCATGATTAGGGCCTACCAATGCATTTATGGGTAGAAGCATGCAACACTGCGGTTTATGTGAAAAATTGTTGCCCTAATAGAGTAATTGGCATGAGTACACCTGAAGAGGCTTTCACTGGTAAGAAACATGATGTTTCACACTTTAATATTTTTGCCTCATCTATTTATGTGCATGTGACCAAGGATGTCGGGAAGAAGTTGGAACCAACAATTGAGATCGGGATTTTGGTGGGGTACACAGAAACACCCCATAATTATCTTGTGTATTTTCCAAACAAAAAAATGACTGTTGTGCGACGGGATATAAAATTTGGTGAGGGGAAATCCATGCGGTTGTCCCTTAAGAGGGATTTGGACTTGCATGTAGAGGAGGAACTGTTGGTTCCCAAGGATGAGACTCAAGATGTGGATCAGCCACATGCAGAGGATCATGGAGTGGAGGAAGCCATTAATGCATAACCATCCATAAGAAATGGGAGAAGGTGCACCACGAAAGCTGATAGGCTAAGACTTCATGCTGCGGAGAATGTAGGAGCCCCTACTTCACATCGCAGACAAAGATAGTCTCCTGACAGATTTACTGGATAGATGCCTCTCATGAGAAATTTTTTTGTGACTGAACCATCTTCCTTTCAGAAATCAGTGCAACAACCAACTTGGGTTGATGCAATGGTGGAGGAGTATGATTCCATTGTCAAGAACAGTGCATGGGAGATAGTCCCAAGACTGGTCGAAAAATCAATGGTTGGATTGAGATGGATCTACAAGTTAAAGAAAGTTGTTGATGGGAGTGTGGAGAAATAAAAGGCTATATTTGTGGCCAGGGGATTCTCACAGATCGAGGGGATAGATTATGGCGAGACCTTTGCACCTCTCACAAGGTACTCTTCCATAAGATCCATCCTTGCACTCTCAGTGTAGATGGGACGGCGCATTCATCAGATGAATGTGAAAAATGCATTTCTTAATGGGATCATTGAGGAAGAGGTGTACATTGAGAAGCCTGAAGGTTTCAAAATATTCAACAGTGATTCGCATGTGTGCCGACTCAAAAGAGCATTGAATCAGCTGAAGCAAGCACCCCGTGCTTGGTACACTCAGATAGACAGTTATTTCACCGGGCTGGGCTTCACCAAAAGTGAAGCAGATGAAAACCTATACCAGATTGTGGTTGAGGGTAAGCTATTGATCATTTTTCTTTATGTTGATGATTTAATTTTGACTGGTGATGAGCAGTTGATACACTCATGCAAGGAGGATCTTGCAAGGGAGTTCGAAATGAAGGACATGGGACTCCTTCATTATTTCCTTGGATTGGAAATATGGCAGTAAGATGGTGAAATTTTTGTGTATCAAGGAAAGTATGCAAAGGAGATACTAGGGAAGTTTAACATGGAGAGCTGCAAACCCATGGATACTGCTCTTCCAGGAAATTGGAGGAAAGAGGATGCTACTTCTGGAGAAGTAGTGGATGCTACTGTCCACCGACAATTAGTGGGTTTGCTAATGTATCTAGTGAACATGAGACAAAACATTTTCTACGCAATTAACTAGCTGAGTCAAGCTATGGTTAAGGCTACCAAGCTCTTTTAGAAGGCAGGGAAGCATGTCCTGAGATACCTGTGGGGCACATTAGAGTACGGACTTTGGTACAAATGGACAGAGGGAGTGAAGTTGTGTGGCTTCACAAATGCGGATTGGGTAGGTAGTGCATTGGACAAAAAGAGCACATAAGGAGGGATCTTTAGCATTGGGTCGACAATATTTTCCTGGTACAGCAGGAAGAAATGATATATGGCACTCAGTTCAGTGGAAGCGGAATACATGGCAGCAAGTCAAGCTACATGTGAGGCTATCTGGATGAGAAAGATCTTGGTTGGTTTGTTTGGTTCTCAGATGGATCTGACAGTGATTCATTGTGATAATCAGAGTTGAATTAAACTCTTGATTAATCTTGTGTTTCATGATAGGTCCAAAAATATATATATCTGTTACCATCATCTCACAGATTATGTGTAGAGAAGAATCATGTTGCTTCAGTACATTCCTACGGAAGATTAGGATGCATATATTATGATGAAGGCGCTCACTAGGAGAAAATTAGAATACCATAGGGACAGGATCGGGTGAAGGATAATCCCTTTCTTATTTAGAGGGAGTGTTGAGATTCAACAAGAATATTCAGCACCCACACCTAGTGCATTAAGCACCCAAACTAAGGTGGGGCCCATTGTGCTATTTTTGGGTGCATGTATGTTTTTATTATCCCTTAATTTAGATAGACATTAAACTGTAATATATTCTCAATGTGGACTTGAATGAGTTAATTGAAAGTGGAAAACTTAGTTAGGTATTGGATTTCAAGCTAGAGGTTGTTGGTGAGGGATGTAGAGTAATTTTAGTTGTAACAGAGTTTGAAGTGCAGTGATGAATTAGTTAATGCAAGTTGTAAATACTTTAACTCAGTTAAGTGAGTTAAACTCAGTTGTGCTAGTTGTAACTGAAGATACAAGTAGTGAGAGATCAAGTGAATTAAATATTAATTAATTCACAATCATTGATATCACATGCAACTGAAGATTTAATATTATTAGCTACATGCATGTCAGATCCAGTGGAGACCCAATTGAGATCTATGTGAAAGGGAAGTTGACTATTAGTTGTGACATTATTGGCTTGCACGGATGCATCCAAATACCCATTTGAGTGACCATGATACTTGCATAGTCAAGGCAACCAATAATTCCTATATTTTAGGGATCTTTACCATCAGGGATTGTGCAAGAAAGGTAGGCTATCAGGAGGTTGAAAATTGACTAAGTATAAGTTATATTTTTGTGAGGACAGTGTGAGACAGATGGATGAATGTTGGAGGCTCTTGTGAGAAGAGAAAGACATTGTATTTGTTTCATGATCCATGCTTAATATACAATAGAAGATAGTGGGGTTTTTAGCTGTAAGCTTTCGTCGGGAAATTATTTGTGTTGTGTGTGATTTGATTCTTCTTCATGTTCATGTGATTAGCGATTGTGTTTTTTATTCCGCAAAATATTTTTAGAAGTGGTTCAGTGTTTAAATTTAATACATTATTAGATCGAGTGAATCCAATATATACATGCTTGTTGTATAATTTATACAATTATAGATTTACAATATCGGTTGGATAAGGCTCATATGAAAATATAATATTTGCATAAAGAGAATAGGGAACATAGGCATAAAGTATCACAAGAAACTGTTCATCCCAGTGAAGGAGAACCATCAAAGAGAACATTGGTACATGCTTCTAAATGAAAAGGAAAACTCATCATTTATGTTGAAGAGTTAAAAGAGGTAGCTGAGCAGTTAAGGAGACCTATAACTAGTTCTGTTGCCAAGGTGCAAATTCAAGTAGAGGACATTGTTCATCTAGAATAGAGGGTAGTTTTTGAAGAGGGAAAGGAGTTTGAAAAACTATTAGAAAAGCTTGGAGGAGTTCAACAACAGGTAAATCAACTTACACAGAAGGATCATATGGAAAAAATGAGTTTTTTAACCAAATACAAGCTGTTGAGCATTTCCTTGATAAGGCCAAATATAAGATAAAATGGACTTTGCCTCTGCATAGGCAGGTGAGAAATTTATATACATAGAATTTGGCCCTAAAAAGAAGACTCAGATTAGTAAAGCAGAAGCTCACTAATGCCAAAGACTCTAGAAGGAAGAGGAAGAGGGGTAGGTTAAATATATTTTTAGAGGCCATTAAAATGGTAAATGGTCACTAGGAGGATGCCACTCAACTCGAAAGTTTTTTTTTAGCTCAAAAGATCAGAAATAGGTCAGTTTTGATGAAACTTGAAAAAACGTAGCAAGGGGCTTACTCCACTTTTTATATAGTATTTTGTACTAGTGGTATACTAAATTTTTGAAGTTTTGATTGTAATGAGGTGAGTTATATAAAGGTTACAACATTTACATTGATTCTTCCAACACTTTATATCAGAAGAAAGTAATCATATGTTCAAATTTTTGAAGGTGCTGTGAAAGGTAACAATATTGCAGTGAGAGTGGGGGATAGTCCACAAGGAGGTTTTCAAGAACTTTGAATCTTACCTAAGAGGTTTAGTACCATCAAAGAGATATTTTAAAAATACCCATTTTCTCCATTTTGATAAAGGAGGGTTGCAACCATACAGAACATGGACGACTACTTCAATTTGTTGTGAAACTTGATGATGTGCTGCAAAATATACCAGTCAGCACCATTTCATTTCAAATTTCAAATTATTGGCTTCTAGAAGTAGTTTGGATCATGTAGATAGGTGGAATATTGTCTTAGGAGATGTATTTAATGATTATTTGAAAATATTCCAAGTTGGTGATGTTTTAGGCATAAATTCGTTGTAAGGAAAACTACTCCTATTTTTCAGTATATACACTAAAACGTTGATGTATCTAGTTAGAAATTTGTTTTGATAAATAATTTCGACCACATAGATTGGGATATAGAACCTCATTATGTATATAGAGATGAAAAGCATAGTAATGGGGTTTTTAGGTTATATTAGATAAGAACAGACTTTTGTGCATTGTATTTTTTGAAATCTTCGCTAGTGAATGAATGAAATATAGAAGGTGATTTGTAGGGATTATTATGTCAGAATATTGGTGGTTTTGTGCTCCTTTGATATTTTAATTTATTTCATGTGTTTACATCTCTTATATGTATGTATTCTTTCTTGGAAAAACCATATGTTTATTTCAGAATTCATCTTAATGGTGCTCTGATTTATTTTTTTCCAAGTGATCAATGTTTTCATATTAAAGCAACATTTTAGAATTCATATATGGTTTTGATGATCTATATGTTGTCTTCCACCTTTCTACACTCACCCTCCTACAATTATTTAACCTAAATTCCACTACCAAGACTTCCTACCTTGCCCTTGTTGAGACACCCTTTCTTTCTTCATCATATCATTGGAAAAAAACTAATTTGACATGACTCCATGCCCAATGGATTTATCTCCTTTCTCATCAACATACATTCGAAAATAAAACCTTATTGACCATCATACCTATCCTAATATCATATAATTTTTAGAAATTGAAGTGAGAGAGCCCTCTCCAAGGCTAGAAGGGCTAGACTTTGGCCTAAAAATGGTTTGTGGTTACCTCTGGAATTTCTCTTCTCAGCCTCGGGAAAATCACAAAGTGTTAAAACTTTCATTACCTTGTAAAGACATTTCACATTACACATTCAGTGTTATAAGGGGAGCAAGCAAACATGTATTTTTCTTAATAATACCATTTCATTTCATAAATGCAACCTACCATTACTAACATGCAAGAAAGTACATAAGAACACTTGAAAAGTTTAGGGAAAATTAGTCAAGGACTATGACTCTCCACCCAACCATAGAAAAATGCATCATGTCCTCACTTGTAGTTATCACCCCCAAGCAAGATTACAGAGACTGAGGGGATTTTCTTAAAGGATTAAAAACTCCAACTGTCGGCTGAAAACAAGGACTCCAGAGTTCCTCCTGCCTCTGCCCACTAGCCACTCAACATTTAAACAAAGTACATGGAATATATAAGCTAGCCACCTCCACCCTCCATTTTTTCAATGGTAGCCAGCCAATACACATAGGGAATCTAGAGGCTTATTTCCTCCACCCAAGAAGGTCAAGGGAGTCTGTAGAACAAGTCTCTACCCTTCAAACAACAATACAGTAGTTCCACCCACCTTGGGGATTCCATAATCCACCATAGACAAACACAAAAAGGAAGGCTCTAGAGATCCTCCTTTCAGGAGTCCAAGGAACAACCCTCCACCCCAACCATCAAGGGACGCTATCGAAATACCATCTCTACCATCTCTCTATACAGGGAATCGAGATGCCATTGTTAGTAACCTAGGAGTGATATTATTCCTACCAACCTTTCCGACCAAAAAATTATATCATTGTATTTCCTTCTTTCCCTGCTAGGCTCCTTCATTACTTTGTTGTTGAAGAATCCCCCCCTCGCAATTTTTTTTTTTTTTTCCTTCTCTTTTCTGTCATGCACAATGATTTTATTCCAATGTCCTTGCTACCAGCATAGTAAAATCTTCATAATTTTTTTCCTCAATTCCTTGTATATTTCCCCCATCGAAACACGGCCTTCGTCCGTATTTTCAATTCAATTTAATTCAATAACCAGACCATTTCACTCTTAGCAACCAACCTTTATGTTGGCTTGATGGGGACTAGACCCCGGTTCAAATGTGGCTATGCGAAGAAACAAAAACCACTATTACCGTCCCTTTCAAAAACAATATGCTTATGCAGACCAAAGTCTCACCCGAGGAAATATAGGGGGATGTTAGAACCAGGTTTTTCATCTAGAGGGATAATGGACTGTGGCTTTAGGGATTTTTTCCTTGACAGAGCTCCACAGAACAGATCTATTAATTATACAAGTGTTTTTCAACACACATATTGAACTTAGTACCAGAAAATGTGATCTTGTTTAATCATGCATAAAATAGCATAAATAATCATAAACCATACTTCACTATGCAATTGAAAATCAAAACCCTTACTTAGCATAGATAAGCATAAAAAAAAAAAAAATTAAAACACATCAACAGAACTCAGATCTATCTTCAAATGTCTTTCATTAATTCAGATCTTTCTCATACATTCACTTTAATCATGCGCACTCAGCTGCAGGGGTCTTTACACACAACAGAAAAATTCCTAAGGTCTTTGCACACTCAGCTATAGGAGCCTTTCCTCCATCCTAAAACATAGAATTTGACTCAAAACATTCTTCCATACAAATGCATTTCTTCTTATGTATCATTTCTTGTCCTGTCTATGACTTCTATCTATAATCCTTATATAGATTTTGCATTTACAATACGATGGTCCAAAACTATGGGAGGAGTTCAATGTTCACAAAATATTCCCATTACATTATAGAATAAGGGGTTTTGACCCACCCTAAAGTCCCTAAGACTCAAAATGGACTCTGTCATGCGTGCTCCGCTCTTTGATCTGTAGAGCCTTTATTTACTTCTTTCTTCGAGGGGATCCCATGTCCAACAGGCCTCCAACACAAAAATATGATTGATACTGAGTCACAAAGGTGGTGCAACATCGATCTTCACTTTTATGCGGCTCATGGAATCAACGCACTTCTTTCATTCCAAATTCTTGGTCCTCGCTCGCTTGAGCCACTCTCTCATAAAGCCTTCTCGCTTGTAACTCATTAATAGTATTATTCCCTTCATCAACTGCGAGGAATATTTGGACTCTACGTGGTTCATATAGTCATTTCAAACTTTCGTGGACAACATCGTATTTATACACTTCAGCTGGCTTCCATTAATACAACCAAGGAAAAATTCTCCATTCAACTTCACGAGTAGAACTGCTCCTCCCTCCTATACATTCTAGATAATGTAAGGACCTTACTAGTTCATTTTCAGATTTCCTAGGAACTTTTAAAACTTGCCAATAAAAAGGTAAATATTCATTAGGAGGATTCCACTCAACTCAAAAAAAAAAAAAATAGTTCAAAAGATCAGAAATAGGTCAGTTTTGATGAAACTTGCAAAAACACAACAAGAGGTTTGTTGCACTTTTTATATAGTATTTTGTAATAGTGATATAGCGAGTTTTTAAAGTTTTTATTGTCATAAGGTGAGTTATATGAAAGTTACATCATTTACATTGATTCCTCCAACACTTGATATCAGAAGAAAGTAATCATATGTTCAAATTTTTGAAGGCGTTGCGAAAGGTAACATTATTGCTACAAGAGTGGGGGATAGTCCATAAGGAGGTATGCAAGCACTTTGAATCTTACCTAAGAGGTTCATTACCATCACAGATATATTTTAAGCATACCCATTTTCTCCATTTTGATAGAGGAGGGTTGCAACCATGCAAAACATGGAGGCATACTTCAATTTGTTGTGAAATTGGCTAATGCCCTACAAAATAGTACATTTAGCACCATTTTATTTCAAAATTAAAAATTTTGGCTTCTATAAGTAGTTTGGATCATGTGGATGGGTGGCATATTGTCTTAGCAGGTGTAGTTAATTTTTATTTGCAACTATTCCAAGTTGGTGAGGTTTTAGGCATAGATTGCTTGTAAGTAAAACCACTCCTATTTTTCAGTATATGCGCTAAAACTTTGATGTATCTAGTTATATGTTTGTTTTGATAAATAATTTCGACTACACAGAGTTGGATATAGAACCTCATGATGTATATAGAGATGAAAAACATAGTAATGGGTTTTATTGGTTAGATTAAAGAAGAACATACTTTTGTGCATTGTATTTTCTGAAAACTTTTCAAGTGAATGAATAAAATATAGAAGGTGATATGCAGGGATTCCTGTGTTAGAATAATGGTGGTTTTGTGCTCCTTTGATCTTGTAAGTTGTCTCATGTGGTTTCATCCCTTAAATGTATTTCTTATTTCTTGGAAAAACAATATGTTTATTTCAGAATTCATCTTAATGGTGCTTTAATTTAGTTTTTTCCAAGTGATCAATGTTTTGATCTTAAAGCAATATTTTAGAATTCATATATGGTTTTGATGCTCTATGTGTTGTCTTCCACCTTTCTACACTCACCCTCCTACAATGATTTAATCTAAATTCCACCACCAAGGCTTCCTACCTTGCCCATGTAGAGAGACCCTTTCTTTCTTCATCATATCATTGGAAAAAAAACTAATTTGACATGACTCCATGCCCAATGGATTTGTCTCTTTTCTCATCAAGAGACCTTTGAAAATCAAACCTTATTGACCATCATACCTAGCCTAATATCATATCATTTTGAGAAATCTAAGTGAGAGAGCCCTCTCCAAGGCTAGAAGGGCTATATTCTGGCCTAAAAATTGTTTGTGGTTACCTCTAGAATTTCTCTCCTCAACCTAGGGAAAAATACAGAGTGCTAACACTTTCATTACCTTGTAAAGACCTTACACATTACATCATTAATTGTTATAAGGGCAGCAAGAAATCATGTATTTTTCTCAATAATACCATTTCATTTCATAAATGAAACCTACCATTACTAACATGCAAGCAAGTAAATAAGAACACTTATCTTGAAAATTTTAGGGCAACTTAGTCAAGGACTATGCCTCTCCACCTAACCATAGAAAAATGCATCCAGTACTCACTTGTAGTTAACACCCCCAAGAAAGATTACAAAGGCTGAGGGGCTTTTCTTAAAGGGTTAAAAACACCAAATTTCGACTGAAACAAGGACTCCATAGTTCCTCCTCCCTCCATCCACCAGCCACTCAACAATTAAACAAAGTACAATGAATCTATAAGCTATCTACCTCCACCCTCCAGTTGTTCAATGGTAGCCAACCAATACACACAGGGAATCTAGACGTTTTTTTACTCAACCCAAGAAGGTCAAGGGAGTCCGGAGAATGAGTCTCTACCCTTAAAGCAACAATATTGTGGTTCCACCCACCTTGGGGATTCCATAATCCACCATAGACAAACAAAACAAGGAAGGCTTCAGATATCCTCCCTTTAGGAATCCAAGGAACAACCCTCCACCCCAACCATCGAGGGACTCCAGAGAAATACCATCTCCACCATCTCGCTATACAGGGAATTGAGAGGCCATTTTTCCTCACCTAGGAGTGATATTCTTCCTGCCAACCTTTCCAACCGAAAATTGATATCACAGTATTTCCTTCTTTCCTTGCTAGGCTCTTTCATTTATTTTTTGTTGAATGAAGAATCCCCCCCTCACCCCCCCCTCACCCCCCCCCCCCCCTTTTCCTTTTTTTTCCTCCTCTTTTCTCTCATGCGGAGTTATTTTCTTCCAATGGCCTTGCTACCAGCATAGTCAAATATTCATTATTTTGTCCTCACTTCCTTGTATATTTCCCCCAAGGAAGCATGGCCTTCTTCCTTCTTTTTAATTCAATTTAATTCAATAACAAGACCATTTAAGTCTCAGCAACCAACATTTATGTTGGCTTGACGGGGATTAGACCCAAGTTCAAATGTGGCTAGGCAAACTAATAAAACCCACTATAAATATCCCTTTCGACAAATATCTACTTGTGCAGACCAAAGTCTCATCTTAGGAAATATAGGGGGATGCTAGAACCAGGTTTCTGCATCCAAATGGATAATGGATTGTGGCTTTAGCAATTTTCTTCCTTGACAGAGATTTGTAGAATAGATCTATTAATTATACAAGCATTTTTCAACACATCTATTGAACTTACTACCAGACTATGTGATCTTTCTTAATCATGCATAAAATAACATAAATAATCACAAACCAGACTCCATTATGCAATTTCATATCAAAACCCTTACTTAGCATAGATAAGCATAAACAATAGTAAATTAAAACACATCAACAGAACTTCGATCTATCTTCAAAGGTCTTTCATTAATTCAAATATTTCTCATACATTCACTTTCACACTATGCACTCGGCTACAGGGGTCTGCGCACACAACTATAGACTTCTTAAGGTCTCTCTGCACTCACTGCGGGATCCTTTCCTCTATCCCAAAACATAGACTTTGACTCAAAACATTATTCCATCCAAATACTAGAGTGGGAGTCCTATGACTTCTATCTAGACTCCTTATATAGATTTTTCATTTACAATTCCATGGTCCAAAACTATGGGCGGAGTTCAACGTTCAAAATATATTCCCATTACATTACAGAATAATGGGATTTGATCCACCCAAAAGTACCTAAGACTAAAAATAGACTCCGCGTTGCATGCTTCGCTCTTTGATATACGGAGTCTTTCTCTACTACTTTCTTCAAGGGGATCCCATGTCAAACAAGACCCCAACACAAAAATATGACTCATCCTGAGTCACAAAGGTGGTGCGCCATCGATCTTCACTTTGATGTTGCTCAAGAAATTGGTGCACTACTTTCATTTTGAATTCTTGTTCCTCACTCGCTTGATCCACGCTCTGCTAAAGCCCACTCACCTACAACTCATTTACATTCTTATGCCCTTCATCAAACACGAGGGACATTAAGACTCTACGTCGGCCATATAGTCATTGCAAACTTGCATGAATGAAATCATATTTATATAACTTCATTCAATTTCCATTAATACGACCAGGGAACAATTCTCCATTCAGCTTCGTGACCTGAACTACGCCTCCATCCAATACATTCTATACAATTTAAGGACCTAACCAGCTCATTTGTAGCTTTCCAAGGAACTTTACAAACTTTTTGTCATATAAAAGAAGTAGGGTTCCATTATTGAATGTCTTTTGCTTAATATGGCAGTCATGGAAAGCCTTATCCCTCTCCTTCTGAACCTATTGATGAAATCCAATGATGAACCGATCCTCTTCTAACTCGAGTATTTGCCCCAATATTTTCTCCATAATTTCAGTAGGCCCATAAAATCACATAAATGTGCAGATCCCAGTAATTTATATTAATGTTTCACACCTTTGTCAACTCATTATCCAATATTTTTTTGAAGGCTTCCACCATGCCATTTTCCTGGGGGTGACATGGAGTGCTCTTTTGGTGACCCACATGGAATTCTTCAGCCAATGATTCAATAGTGTTATTCAGAAAATGGTTACCCTAGTCAATCATCAGGATTTTCAAACATTCGAATCGTGACACAGTATGCTCGAAGATGAACTTTTCCTCTGTCTCTACAGTGCAATTATTCACTAGTTGTGCCTCAGCCCACAGAGTGAGGTAATCGGTTACAGTAATAATGTACCGTGCACCTTTTTTATTTCTAGGAGGATCGATTGGTCCCACAAAGTTAATCACCCATTTATCGAAAGCTTTCAATGTGACTTGGGGGTGCAGCACCATTTCATCTCTTCGTGATGGTCTTCCAGTCCTTTGAAAAACATTTCCTATGCTACAATACTCCTTTGAATCTCTATGTACCATAGACCACCATAATATAGTGTGCATAATATTCTGTGCAGTAGATTTTCCTACGTAGTGACCTCTAGCTACTCAACCATGTGCTTCAACCAATATGTTGTGTCATTCATGCTCGAGAACATATCTTTGCGGAATCTCATCAGCCCCCATTTTGTACATATGTCCTACAATCAGAGTAAAATTTTCCACCCTTATGACCAACTCCTTCCTCTGTTACGTATTGCATTCCACACGTGTGATTCCTGTTGACAGAAACTGAATGATATCTAGGAAATTCTCATCCGCAACCTTGATAGTGAACAACTACAAATTAGGTAATCCATCGTAAATATTTTTCAGTTCCTCCCTTTTCTTGATCCTGGAAAGATGATCTGGTCTGGAATTTAAATGTCCTGGCTTGGAAATTACTTTGAACTCATACTCTTGGAACAACAATTACCATAGGAAAATATTCCCCCCAACACAGGCTTGTTGACTGGATCTTTCCAAGCGGACTGGCTATAACTTCCTTTTATAGAAATTATACAAACATATGTATATCAATAGATTCAATCCAATTAAGCAATGTACTGAATCTAGATACTAAATCCTTCTACAAATCAATTGCAGAAAATAAACACAATCGCCAATCACGACAAGTAAAGAAAGAATCAAATCAAACCACAACACAGATAATTTCTTGGGGAAATATTGCTGCTCAAAACCCCAATATATTCTATTGTATATTAATCATGGAATCATGAAACAATTAAAATGCAGTCTTCTCACAAGATTCTCCTGCACTCTCACAATTGTCTCACATTGTCCTGAATGAAATCGACCAACACTTAGCCAATTCTTAGCCTCTAAACAGCCCGCCTTGCTTCTGCAATGCTTGATGAATGCAATCCCTATTCTTTAGGAATTTTGGCCTTCCAAAACTATGCAAGCATCATGGGAAATCCAATGTATGTTTGGTTGCATGTGTGCAACCCAATAATGCTACAACTGATAGTTAACATCCCTTTAACCTTTGTCTCAACTGGGTCTCTACTGGAAATGACATGAATGAAGCTATTAATAGTAAATCATCAGTTGCATGTTAGGTCACTGATGGTGAGTTAAATAATATTTAATTCACTTGTTTCCTCACTAGTGCAACAATCAGTTACAACTAGCTCAACTAACTTTAACTCACCTATATTGAGTTAACTAATTTTCCATGCATTAACTAATGCACTAACTGCAATTTGAACTCCATAACTAACAGAATTACTCTACATTCCAAAACTACCCTCAACTCGAAATTCATGAGCTAAATGATTTTATCACACTCAGTTAACTTTTACAAGTGATTTTGAGATAATATTACAATTTATTATCCAATTTAATTAAGGGAAAATTAAATTAGACATTGCACCAATTTAATTAATTAAATTAGCCTTAACACTAATGTATCACTAGGACCTGTTGGTCCCACACTAGTGTGTGTGCTTCAATTTCTTGTTGGACTTCAACGCTCCCTCTCAACAAGAAAAGGATTATCTTCCACCCTGATCGTACCTCTATGGTGTTCAAGTATTCTCTTGGTGAGCGCCTTCGTTAGAATATATGCATCCTGATCCTCCGTGGGAATGTACTGAAGTAACATAATGCGTCTCTGGACACAATCTCTAAGATGGTGGTACCAGATGTCAATGTGCTTGTACGTATCATGTAATGCAACTCTGGTTATCACTATGCATCACCGTTGGATCCATATGAGAACCAAACAAACCAACCAATATATTTCTCATCCATATGGTCTCACATGCAGCTTGAATTGCCGCCATGTATTCTGCCTCGGCTGAACTGAGTGCCACAGATCGCTGCTTCCCGTTGTACCAAGAAATTGTTGTCGATCCTATGCTGAAGATCCCTCCTGATGTGCTCTTTCTGTCTCACGGACTACCTACCTAATCTGTATTGGTGAAGCCTTCAAGCTTCACTCCCTCTATATGCCTGTACCACCATCCATACTCTGTAGTTCCCCTGAGATATCTCAATACATGCTTCCGCGGCTTCCAAAAGAGCTTGGTCAGCTTAAATATAGCTTGACTCAGCTGGTTAACTGTGTAGAAAATGTCTGGTCTAGTGTCCACTACTCCTGAAGTAGCATCCTCTTTCCTCCAATTTCCTAGAAGAGGAGTATTCATGGTTTATATCTCTCCATGTGAAATTTACCCAGAATATATTTGGAAGACTTGCCTTGAGAAACAAATAACTCACCATCCCACTGCCATATTTCCAAAACAAGGAAATAGTGAAGGAGTCCCATGTCCTTCATTGCGAACTCACTTGCAAGATCGTCTTTGCAATAATGTATCAACTTCTCATCACCTGTCAAAATTAGATCATCTACATAAAGTAAGATAATCAAGAGCTTACAATCAACCACAATCTGGTATAGGTTTGCATCCACTTCACTTTTGGTGAAGCCCAACCCAATGAAATATCTATCAGTCCGAGTGTACTAAGCACAAGTTGCTTTCTTCAGCCCATACAATGCTCTCTTGAGTCGGCACACATATGACTCACTCTCAAAGATCTTGAAACCTTCTAGATGCTCTATGTACACTTCTTCCTCAATAAATCCATTTAGAAACACAGTTTTCACATCCATCTGATGAATGTGCCACCCCATATATGATGAGAGTGCAAGGATAGATCTAATGGAAGAGTACCTCGCGACTGGTGTGAAAGTCTCCTCATATTCAATCCCCTCAACTTGTGAGAATCCTCGAGGGCCAAAAATCTGGCCTTGTACTTCTCCAAAATCCCATCCACTACTTGCTTCACCTTATAGATCCATCTAGCTCCAACACTTATTTTACAACCAGTCTTGGGACAACTTCCCATGCACTCTTCTTGACGATGGAGTCATACTCCTCTACCATAGCGTCAACCCAAATTAGTTGCTGCACTGCTTCCTCAAAGGAAGATGGTTATGTCACAATACAATTTCTCATAAGAGACAGGTATCTAGTAAACCTATTTTTAGACTGTCTCTGTCTACGTAGTGAAGTAGGTGCTCCTACATTCTCTGCCGCATCAAGTCTCAATTTATAAACTTCCGTGGTGCACCTTCTACCATTTCTGGTAGATGGCTCTGCATGAGTTTTTTCTGCCACTCCATGATCCACGACATGTGGCTGCTCCACATATTGAGGGTAATCCTTTGGAACCAATAGTTCCTCCTCTGCATGCAAATCCAGCTCCCTCTTAAGAGACAATTGCATGGATTTCTCCTCATCAAATTTTACATCCCTTCTCAAAAAAATCATCCCGTTGTTTGGAAAATATACCCGATGTTGTGAGGAGTATTAGTGTACCCCAAAAATATCCTAATCTTAGTTGTTGGTTCGAGTTTCTTCCTAGTGTCTTTGGTCACATGCACATAAAAAGATGAGCCAAAAATCTTAAAATGTGAAACATCATGTTTCTTACCAGTAAAAGCCTCTTCTGGTGCACTCATGCCAAGTATCTAATGAGGAAAATGGTTTTTCACAAATACCATTGTGTTACATGTGTCCGCCCACAGATGCAATGGTAGGCCTTGATCATGTAACATCACTCATGCTGCACCCACAATTGTTGTATTCTTTCTTTTTGCGACCTGATTCTGTTGTGGGTTATGAGGCACAGCGAGCTCTCTGCGAATTCCTTATTTCTTGCAGAAATTATTGAATTCATTGGAGATGTACTCATGACCACTGTTGCTCCTAAGATCCTTCACATGCTTCCCTGTGTCTTTCTCCATTGGTGCTTTGAACTCAATAAATTTTGAGAAGGTTTGATCTTTCTTCTGCATGAAGTAGATCCAGCACTTTCTAGAAAAATCATCAACAAATATCACATAATACTTATGCTTTGTTTTCGAAGCAGTAGAGAATGGCCCACACATGTCTGTACCATAATCCATACTCAGTAGTGCCCCTGAGATATCTTAAGACATGCTTCTCCGCATTCCAAAAGAGCTTGGTTGGCTTAACCATAGCTTGAAACAGCTGGTTAACTACGTAGCAAATATCTAGTCTAGTGTTCACCAAGTACATCAGTGAACCCACTAGCTACCTGTCGACAGTAGCGTCCACTACTTCTCCTGAAGTAGCATCCTCTTTTCTCTAATATCTTGGAAGAGGAGTATCCATGGGTTTACAGCTCTCCATGTAAAATTTACCCAGAATCTCTTTGGCATACTTTCCTTGAGAAACAAAGAGCTCACCATCCCGCTACAATATTTCCAAACCAACGAAATAGTGAAGGAGTCCCATGTCCTTTATTTTGAACTCTCTTGAAAGATCCTCTTTGCAAGAATGTATCAGCTGCTCATCACCTGTCAAAATTAGATCATCTATATAAAGTATGATAATCAAGTTCTTACCATTGACCACAATCTCATACAGGTCTGCATCCACTTCACTTTTGGTGAAGCCTAACCCAGTGAAATAGCTGTCAATCCGAGTGTACCAAGCACAAGGTGCCTGCTTCAACCCATACAGTGCTCTCTTGAGTCGGCACACATGCGACTCATTATCAAAGATCTTGAAACCTTCTGGTTTCTCTATGTAGAATTCTTCCTCAATAACTCCATTGATAAACATAGTTTTCACATCAATTTGATGAATGCGCCACCCCATCCGTGCTGAGAGTGCAAGGATATATCTAATGGAAAAGTACCTCTCGAATAGTGTGAAAGTCTCCTCATATTGAATCCCCTAAACTTGTGAGAATCCTCAGGCCACAAATTTGGCCTTGTAATTCTCCACACTCCCATCCTCTACTTGCTTCACCTTATAGATCCATCTAGATCCAACCACTGATTTTCTGACCAGTTTTGGGACAAATTCCCATGCATTTTTCTTGACAATGGAGTCATACTCCTTTACCATGGAATCAACCCAAATTGGTTGTTACACTTCTTCCTCAAAGGAAGATGGTTCTATCATAATACACTTGCTCATAAGAGCCATGTATCCAGTAAACCTGTCTGGAGATTGTCTCTATTTGCACAGTGAAGTATGTGCTCCTACATTCTCTGCCGCATCAAGTCTCAATCTATCAGCTTCCATGGTGCACCTTCTACCATTTCTAGTAGATGGATCTGCATGAGTGTTTTCTATCACTCCATGATCCTCCGCATGTAGCTGCTCCACATATTGAGGCTCATCCTTTGGAACAAAGAGTTCCTCCTCTTCATGCAAATCTAGCTCCCTTTCAAGGGACAATTGCATGGCTTTCTCCTCATCAAATTTTATATCTCATCTCACAACAATCATCCTACTATTTGGAAAATACACCCGATAGTTGTGGGGAGTATCAGTGTACTCCAAAAATATCCAATCTCAGCTATTGGTTCGAGTTTCTTCCTGCGTCTTTGGTCACATTCACATAAAGAGATGAGCCAAAAATATTAAAATGTTAAACATCAGGTTTCTTACCAGTAAAATCCCCTTTTGGTGTACTCATGCCAAGTATCCGACGAGGACAACGATTTTTCACAAATAACATTGTGTTGCATGCCTCCACCCATAGATGCAATGGTAGGCCCTAATCATGCAACATCGCTCGTGTTGCACCCACAATTATTCTATTCTTTCTTTCTGCGACCCCATTCTATTGTGGGTTATGAGGCGCAATCAACTCTCTCTGAATTCCTTATTTGTTGTAGATGTTATTGAATTCATTGCAGATGTACTTACCACCAGTTTCACTCCTAAGAGCCTTCACATGCTTCCCCATGTATTTCTCCACTAGCACTTTAAACTCAAGAAATTTTGAGAACATATGATCTTTCTTATCCATGAAGTACACCCAACAATTTCTAGAAAAATCATCAACAAATGTCACATAGTACTTATGGTTTGTTGTCAAAGTAGTAGAGAATGTTCCACACACGTCTGAGTGAACTCTCTCAAGGCAATCTGAAGCTTGGTTCTCCTTCTCGTGAAAAGTGGCCTTTGCATACTTCCCCATAGTACATCCCTTTCATGTCTCTAACTACGCAAGAGTGCCCTTGGGAAGACCCATAGAAATATGTTGCATGAAATTCAAGGCTCCATGGTGTACATGGCCCAATATCATGTGCCATAACTCACCCTCATCCTGGCTCACTACTTTTTCTGCCTTGCCATCAATGTTGTGCAACCATCTACATTAAGTTTATAGAGATTCTTCACACGAATCCCAATATTCTTGGCTTGTCCTATTACTTTGTGTCGAAGGAAATATTTTATGTCACTGAAAACAACATCATAGCCTCTATCCTCCAACGTTACAACTGAGACCAAATGTTTCTTCAAGCCTGGTACATGTATTACATATTTTAATAGAAAGGGTTTACCTAACTATCTCTGGAAGGTAACTATACCAATCCTGGTAGCATTGTACCACCCGTCATCACCCATTTAGATATGCATATAGAGGTCCTTCTCCTCCAAGCTACTGCAAAGTTATTTTTCTCTCATCATGTGAAAGGAAGCACCACTATCCAAGTACCACACCGATCCCATTTCACTTGACACCAAGCATGAAATGAGCGAGAAGTCAAGCTCAAATTGAGATTTGGAATGAAATTTATTTCCTTTTCCCTTCTTCGCCTTGGTAGCCAAAGCAAAATATTCTTCATCATCATTCTAAGATGAAGATCCATCCCTGGTATTCTGCCTGAATTATTCTTGCACCAAATATGACCAAAGTCGTTTCCAATTTGGTAGCTTTTCCCTTCCATTGCAAAGTCCTGATAACTATGCAAAATATTGGGTATTCCTAGAAGATCTAGGCTCACCAAGTCATCATCTATGACAATAATTCTGATTCTCCCAATATCATCTTGACATTGGACAAACTTTGTTAAATATTTTGGAATGGTGTCACCTTTTTCCATTTTGATTTTCCTGAGCTTTTCCTTCAGTGCCAATTTTCTATGATCACTGCTACTCTAAAAAAAATCTATCAAAGCTTTCCACATTGCATATGGTGTCTCTTTTCCATGGATACTTGAGACAATGTGGTCTCGTACTCCCTCCAGTAAGATCCTCCTCGCCTTTGCAACCTTCTTTTTCCAAGCATCAATATTTGTGGCATCTGCTGCAGCGGGTTTTGGAATGTCATTATCGATGAATTCTTTCAACCCATTGTCCTCCAGTACTACCTCCATTCTATATTTCCATGCAATATAGTTAGATTTTCCCTTGAGTGCATACTCCAATCTCAAGCCATTGAAATCCATTTCAATTCTGATATTCTTGTTGCACCAAGACTACTTTTGAAAATTCGAATTATAACTCAAATTCTCCTCCACTATAGTGATTTCCTGTGCTCTAATACCATGTATAAATTATACAAACATATGTATATCAATATATTCAATATGATCAAGAAATGTACTAAATCTAGGTACTGAATCCTTCTACAAATCAATTGTGGAAAATAAACACAATCGCTAATCACAACAAGTAAAGAAATAATAAAATCAAACCACAACACAAATAATTTCCCGTAGAAATCTTGCTGGTCAAAACCCCACTATATTCTATTGTATATTAATCATGTAATAATGAAACAATTACAATGCACTCTTCTCACAAGATTCTCCTGCACTCTCACAACTGTCTCACACTATCCTGGACAAAATCGACCAACAATTAGCCAATTATTATCCTCTAAACAACCTTCCTTGCTTGCACAATTCCTGATGAATGCAATAGCTATTCTTTAGGAATTTTGGCCTTCCAAAAATGTGCAAGCATTATGGTAAATCCAATGTATGTTTGGTTGCGTGTGTGCAACCCAATAATGCTACCACTGATAGTTAACAACCCTTTAACCTTTGTCTCGACTGGGTCTCCACTGGAACTAACATGCATGCAACTATTAATAATAAATCATCAGTTTCATGTTAGATTACTAATTGTGAATAAAATAATATTTAATTCACTTGATCTCTCACTAGTGCAACAATCAGTTACAACTAGCTCAACTAACTTTAACTCACCTAGATTGATTAACTGATTTCTCATGCATTAACTAATGCACTAACTGCCATTCAAACTCCATAACTAGTAGAATTACTCTGAATGCCTCACCAGCTACCCTCAACTCGAAATTCATTAGCTAACTGAGTTTATCACACTCAGTTAAATTTTACAAGTGATTTTGAGATAATATTACAATTTATTGTCCAATTTAATTAAGGGAAAATTAAATTAGACACTGCACCAATTTAATTAATTAAATTGGCCTTCACACTAATGTATCACTAGGACCTGTTGGCCCCACACTAATGTGTGTGCTAAAATTTCTTATTGGACTCAACACCTTGGGCCTGTTCCAACTGTGCATCCCAATCAGATTGTACCAATGGCCTTGGCTCCTTTGTAATCTAGAATATTCCCACTTTGACTTCTTGAAGAGCTTCATTAATGCACTCCAATCCATTAGTGAAGCTATAAGTTAACAAGAATCCTTCTATCATCTCATCCCAATATGTAGTACCACGACGTAGCTTTGTTTCAAGATACCACTATTGGGGTATCGTATCTAAGGAATGAAATAACATGTGCACCCACCATAGTTGAGGGTATGGACCCCAAGCTGCTGTCCGGAAAGATAAATTCTCACGAGGATATTTCTGACCATCATATTTATCCACGATCTTCGTGTCTACATGACCAAACCTCAGCCTCATCAATTTGAAAAATTCCTTCCATCCTCCTAAGCTTACTTTGTGTGTGCCCCACCATTGAGTTTGAGTACACCTTAATTTGAAGTCCAAACCTTCGTATCACTGATCCTCAGGCACATTTTTCTCAAATTCTTCCAAAAACAGGACAAAATTCCCTGTTCCATCATAAAAAGGCAATTCGCACACTTATGATTGGACACTGCACAGAGATTTGGTAATTCTTCTACATCGCTTAGAAGTTACTTCATGCAAGCAATTATGCCAATGCTTCAACTCTTCATCGGAATCTGAAATGCACGAACTTTGTGCTCCCAACATATTCTTCCATTCGCGGTGGGATTAATTAGTCTTCATCCTTCATAGTAAGCTTATAGATCTTGTCAATCTTAGCATCACCATACTCATGCTGGACAGGATCTTTATAGCACACACCTTCAGAAGGGTCTAATGTCACAACAACTCATGTACCATTCTTTTCAAAGATCATCAACCTCTTCTTCAGGTTGATTATAACATCCATGTCGTAAGCCAAATTAAATCCCAATAGCACAGGATAAGGATTTTTATCATCCACCAATATGCCTACACTTCAAAGTTTACTAATACGCCTACACCATCAATATCTACGTTGATCCCCTAAAATTGGTGACCAGTTGAATTGGTGACAATTGCAGCTTAGTCCTTCCCATTCGCTCCCATGTATTTTTTGGTAGAACGTTGGCATCTGATCCTAGATCCAGAATGACTTGATCCATCTCATAGTCTCTTATCTACATAGTCAACTATATCTCCTGACTAGTTATTTTCTTTTTCTTGTACAATTTATTTACTATGAGTTTTTCTGGTTGTAGTTTTTCCTTGCTAGCGCAGTTATCTATCAACTCCTATAACCCTTCTACAACCTTTTGGTCCCTTGGTAATTTTATACATGTCTGCAAGAAGGATGCCAATATAGACCGATATGTTCCCTTTTCTCTGCATGGTTTATGTCAAAGTTTTAGGCGTCATAAATGTTTTCTTTGCTTCCTTGAATGTCTCTTTCTCGCGCTTCACATTAAACCCAGCATTATTATCTTCAGATTTCCTTACTCATGTCTCCATCACATTCCTCTTTTCTTCCACATAGATTCCTACGATATTCACACCACTGCGTGTTCCTATGTTAACATTTGGATCTTCCTAGCATGGTTCAACCCTCATCATTTGTATATTCTGAGCAAGTTGCTGGTTGTGCTTCTCCTGCAATTTGGCTAACAAAATGGGACAATATTCAATTTCATGACCAAATTATTGACAATACTTACAGGAAGCTACAGTAGGATTATTACAATCCCTGGAAAAATGTCTTGGTTGTCCACAATTGTAACATATGATCTACCCTCGTCCATGCCCAACTCCTTCTCCTCGGCCACACCCTCAGCCTAGGAAACCTCCTCGCATAGTCAGCGAACCCAAATCTTTGCAATATTCTACCTTCATTTTGCATGCACCAGGATTGTTCTGCATCATTAGATCATAGATATTACAATGTTGTTCACCGTGTCACACTGAACTGCAAAAATTGTAGAATAATTTCTTTGGCGATGTAACAAAATTTTGCAGCAGGTGACAATATTTCGTGTAATGTTGGCCTACAACTTCGCATATGCTACACCATACATGGGGCCCTACACTTAGCCCAGTACTCAATGTAGGCTTCAATGGAATCAACATCCTAGTGCCTAAGTAGTCACTATAAACATGGCCCTACTATTTATAGTGACCCTATGATTTGCACTTGATACACCAAAATTCTGACCTTATATCAAATCTAACCTCCTTTCCCTTCTTTAGATCCTGGAGCTCCATGTGCAAGATCGCCAACTCAATCTGGATTTGTTGCACTCCTATGCTTGTATCAGTTATTGGTGAATATTCAAGCTTCATCGCAATCTTCAACGCTTCAGCCTAAGTTGCAATCTTCTGTTGTGACAATGGAAATCTGAGATGATGCAACAACGCAGTGATGAACCATTCTCTATGTTGTTCATCCAGGATCTTGAAGCTAATTTTTCTCAACATCGTCTTAAATCTCTATTCTACCACCCACATGGTCTTAGTAGCTAGCTGCATAATCTATTTTATTTATGTGATACACTGGGACTACGAATTTGGTTTCTTGAATTCAGCGTTCATCACATTCTTCGTCTCATCCAATGTAGCATTTGGATTCTTCATAACATATTTCATGTACCGGGAAAATACTCTATCTTGCAGTGTTGTAACCAACTGTGCTTTCATCATATTTTCATATGTAATATTCTGTGAATTCCATATCACTTTTGCAACAAACCAAAACTGTTATGGATCATCTGATCCCTTGAACACATGCATATTTAGGGGTTGGGCCATGGTAAATGGGGGAGGTGGAGGTGAAGGTGGAGGAAAAAAATGGGATAGGGTGATGATGGAGGTGGAAGGTTGGAGAATCTCCATAGTCCTTTTTTGACTTTCAGATCTCATTGACAGACTTCTCGGGGTAGTAGTGTTGCTTTCTATTTCTTCAAAACTAAACAACAGATGATATTCAGTTTCACCCAATTTGTTATGAATATTTTACCAATCCGCATAACACCAGGCTCTCTTTCTTGGAAAATCAATCTGAGTGCATCTATAATATACCCTTTTCACACAATAGCATTCTAATTGATAACTTCATTGAATTCAAGTACTTACCTCTAGGGCCTTTGAAGAACTTGTGCTCTACTTCGCTATAAGACACATAAGTTTCGATCGCGGGCTGAATAATAAAACCTCCTAGGATACTATCGATCCAATAATCAACATCGCTTGTGATCTCGTTATCGATATTTTTCAGCTTCTTAATCAGATCTAGGGTCCACGTAATTAGCTTATTATTGAAATGACCTGTCTACATAGCTAGTATTGATATCCACTTGTACAAGTCGCTAGCAAATGATGCGAAAAAAAATCTTGTACTGATCTGTATAAATATAATTCTGTAACCAATGTTCAATAGAGATGCACATAATTCTGTTTTCTTGCACATCAAACTTGTGTTATTTTAAATTTACCCAATCTTCAATCTCTTGCTTAGATGAATTCCACATCCAACTATCCCTTAGCTAGATCTTAGGCCCAAACACAGAACCATTTGTTGGCTTGATGGAGCCTAGACCCAGGTTCGAATGTGGTTGCGTGAACCAACAAAACCCACTATTATCGGACCCTTCGGCAACGATCTACTTACGTAGACCAAAGTCTTACCCGAGGTAATATAGGGGGATTCTAGAATTAGGTTTTGCATCCAAAGCGAAAATGGATTGGGAATTTAGGGCTTTTGTTCCTTGACAGAGCTCCGCAAAACAGATCTATTAATTATACAAGAATTTTTCAACACATATGTTGAACTTACTACCAGACAATGTGATCTTGCTTAATCATGCATAAAATAGCATAAATAATCATAAACCAAACTTCTCTATGAAATTGCAGATCAAAACCCTTAATTAACATAGATAAGCATAAACAACAGTAAAATAAAACACATCAACAAAACTCAGATCTATATTCAAAGGTCTTTCATTAATTTAGATCTTTCTCATACATTCACTTTCACCTTCCACACTTAGCTGTAGGGGTCTCACACACAGCTGCAAGAGCCTTTCCTCTATCCAAAAACACAGAATCTGACTCAAAACAATCATACATCCAAATTCATTTGATCATATCTATCAT
This sequence comes from Pinus albicaulis, assembly GCA_034641835.2. Lineage (NCBI taxonomy): Eukaryota > Viridiplantae > Streptophyta > Pinopsida > Pinales > Pinaceae > Pinus > Pinus albicaulis. The sequence goes on from CM076574.1 coordinate 594,699,926, forward strand.
CTCTCGACCTGTCTATGACTTTTATCTAGACTCCTTATATATATTTTGCATTTACTATACCATGGTCCAAAACTATGGGAAAAATTTAACATTCACAACATATTCTCATTACATTACATAATAAGGGGATTTGACCCACCTGTTGAAGCCCCTGAAATCCTAGCTTCAAACATTGGGGAAACCACCCGGTCCGGACCTTAGTACAACTCATTTTCCATTTATAATAGTGGCTCCGACTGGATAATATGGGACCAGTTTCCCAATAATAAATGGAATGAGTTTGTGGTGAGGTGTTTGGATAATGAATGATGAAATTTTGATATTTAATATACTGCTTGATAAATACAAATAATTCTAAAATAACTCGGGTATTTAAAGGTGAACACGATTTAAGAATAATTTCAATTAAACAAATAACCATAAAGATGACTTATTTATTTAAAAGAAAGATGAGATTTCATATGATGATAACTCTTTTTAAGAAGTTAAACAAAGTTATAATAATGTATCGTATTCACAGATTTATATTTCTATATTGTCTATACATACTATGAAAGATAACATTTCTATATTTTCATAAATGATATAATAAAGAAATGTTTTAGAAACATATATATATATATATATACAATAGAAATTTTAATAGGAATATTTCATCACATAGGAAAACTGAAACAAAAATTATAGAAATACCAGATACATTTAAGATTCTCTACCGCAATTGATTCTTTCACTTAGAAATATCTCCAAGACGCAAAAGTGCAGACTCTTAAAAATGATTCCTCAGAAAATCACAGAATGTGATCCATCATAAAAATAATATATCTAGATGTACAAAAGTGTATCTTCCAAGTCAAAAATTATTACAAATTCAGGACCCTTTCTAAATACATGAAAGGGGTTTAAATAGCACTAAAAATCCTAACAAACAATCCTAAACATCGCTTAGATGTTGTTGTGAATACCAAATCATGAAAGATGGAGATGAGATTTTATAGAAATATATTGGCAGTTCCCATCAGAATAGATCTTAGATACTTCCTACGTATATGATGTGTGCAGTTGGCATATCGATAACATATCTTTGAATTCTGGTGGATGATTCAAACGAGAATGTAGTTGACCAATGTAGGTGGCATCAGAAAATTCTGGAAGCATATTAGCAATAGCATGGGAGAGGCATTTCATAGTTAATTGCTAGCTATGTAGTTTAACTATATATGACCAGAATGTATCCCATGTTAGCTCTTTTATTGCATCAATTTGTTGGTACCTGCTTTTCAATTTTTTCTCCCATTTTTTTTCGAATTCTTTGACCTTCGGAAGTTGTCCTGGAATGTGATCGGAGATTAAGTTAGTAGTATGTAGGTTATCATTGATTAACTCTACCACATTGTTCATTAAAACTCTTGCCCTGGAAATGGCTCTCTCTGTTTTAATTAACTGTGCCTCCCACTCTGCAAACATAATTTCTTTATGTGCTTCTTGAATTTTAGGCAAATTAGTTGCAATTCCTTGATCTATTTCTTGCCATGTGAGAAATCCTGAGATTTTCTCATCGGCATCTTCAAATTCAAGTCTTGAGTTTGTTGTTTTCTATGCATGTGACATGGTTATTTCACATAAAGGATGAACCATTGTTATCTTCTGAGATAAAATATCAAGCTATAATGACAACACTTTATTTGATTCAAGGACTTCCTTCTTGAATTGATCTACCTCAGGATAATTTTTAAATGTTTGCAATTTTGCTTGCAATGTTGCATTTTGTTCCTCCTTGGCCACTTTTTCTCTTTGAAGCAATGTCTATAATTCATTTACCTCTTGGGTCAGTTGTTGTTGTTTTTGTATAGCTTTATGGTCAAGCTTTTGTCTTTCAGAATTTAACTGTTGTCTAAGTTCTTCATTCCGCTGTCTTTCTTCAACTAATTGCTACTCCAGCTGCACTATTCTTTGGCCTTTTTCCTTTATTAACAAAATTACCTCGAAAGCTTTATCTATGGTTGTTGTTGTATAGGCTCCTGCATACTGAGATAGTTTTGTTAAGTCCTCTGAAGGATCAATTTTGGAGTTTTTCCAAACAACATCCATCAATTCATCCTGGGAAGATGATAATATATTGTGGTCCAATTTTCTTTTCTTTCTTTGCCTCTTAACCACAACTCTATGCTTTGGACTGCAGAAAATGTCCAAAGGTGGTATATCTTCAACTTTTAACACAATCTCCTCAAATGGATTCTCAGGAATAATTTCAACATATGGAGTGTTGATATTACCGATTGTCTCTTTAACTATGATGATAGATGTTTGTGTGGTATTCAGCTTCTGAAAATCATTCTGTACTTGGATTTGTTGATCAAATTGTTCACTTTCTTTTGAATTAACGTGTACATCAATATCCGAGGAGCTGTCAGCCTTCTTTCCTGTGTTTATTTGTTCAGTTTGAGTATCACTCTTTTTTCCCTTTTCTTCTTTTTGTTCTTCTTGGGATAACAGAGGAGTCATTTGTAGCTGGTCAAGAGGTATTGTTAGTAACCTCTTGTTCCTGTAAAGCGTGAATTTCTCCATATCACTTGTTTCCAATTTTGAACTTGCTTTTTGCTTAACCTGTGCAAAACCTTCAGCTGAGATAAATAGGTCATTGAAACTATCATCTTCATGTTCAAACTTGGAAATTTGTACCATAGATGTAACATTAAGGGCGCTTTTCTTTAGGTCATATTGCCTTGGGGTGATGAATGCTAATTTGAGTTGTTTAATTTTCAAGGCCTCTTTCTCTGCATGCTTGAAATCATTGAGAGTGTAGGATCCACTTTTGAGAGTGTAGGCCACATTTGTTTCTTGGAGGTCTTAAGATTCCTGGACAAACCATTCTCTGTAATCTAATAGGAAATTTCCTGAGCTAGTAATTTATCAGGAATGTATAGAGGCAAAACATGAGGGTTGGTTACACTTCTGAATATTCGGATGTAAGTGAAATTATCCTCTCCAAACCAGTTTCCAATTAGGGTTAAGTCAAGGTTGGCCTTATCTGATAGCTGCGGAGAGGGTTTGTTAAAAATGGCTTGATGAATGGGCAACATAAATCCATGGCAAATACTATACATATGATTTCTGTAATGGGATTTCCACAAATATTTATGATAGATATGTATAGGAGTGGGGTCCTGAGGAGTCCACTTCCATCCAAAAATGGGAAATTCAGAATTGAAGCATATGACATCTATAATGTAAGCACACAGATGAAATGGGGGTGTCGTTTCGGTAGACATATGCCTATTCCTTCTATAATAAAGAATTTTATTTGCTATATTATCAGATAGGATGATTGACCAATCCATAATATAATAATTCACGGTGATATCAATCAGAGGTACCATTTCAATAGAAAACCTTGCAGAATTGGCAAATCCAAATAGTCTGCATATCATGGCAGCAGCGTAGCAATAGGGAGGTGCTAGAGATTCTACATAGTACATACCTGAGGATTCATGCTTGTGTTTCTCTAGAGCTTTCCTCCATTCTCTAATAGGGTTTGACTCTATTTCATTTTTTGAAGCGAAATCCTCTAGAAATTCTTTGTTGTAGATCTTCTAAGGCTCTGGTAGATGATACATTGCCCTGATATCCTCTGATTTAAATGATCTGAACATCTTTCCACCAATTGTGAAAAATGATCTATCTATGATGTTTATGCCCTCTACTACCCATCGTACTAAATCATAGTATGGAAATACATTTTCTCAAGTCGCTACTCTATGAAGATAAGAGTCTGCCAGTTCTTTGAGGGGATTATCATCTGATTCTGAGTCCTCATCTGGCACTGTCACTTTTTTTTCTGTCACAGTGGGATTTTCAGCTTCGAGCATATTATAAAATTCTTCCCAAGACATCTTTCTGAGACCAAGGCATTTAGTATCAGTTATTAACTTGAATTTGGCCGAATTTTCCTTTGGGATTGTGGTAACCTTTGCTTTCTTGAGATTCTTCGACATTTTCTTTGACTAGAAGTGTTTTAACAGGTCTGCAAATAGGCAGAATAGTTGTTCTACAGATTTGTAAATAAGTGGGAAATGATGGAAAATTATCTTAGAATCGTAAGGAAGACAACGAAGAATGAACAGTGTCATATAAAAAGGAAATCATTTAAAGAAAAACAATCTGCGAAGGACTTCATTTATGAACTTGACTTAATTATTTTCATCTTAATAATTAAATGCCATTATGGAAAGTCACATCATGCATTCTCATTTGAATTAAATGTCATAACTTATATAATTTCTGATCAATGATGATCGTACATCGGGGATCAGCAATTTCAAAGTCTCGGTTTAAAGATTACCATTTGAAGCTTCCGATTGCAATTTCCGATGAGTGATATGTTTTGGAGTGATGAGCGTTTGTTTTTATTCTATCACGTCGGAAATTTTGGAATGAACGCATAAGGATGTATTAATTTTTCCGTTGATTTGCGATTGCGATTGGATTTATTGCATCGGAGCTTTGCAAAAGGGACCGCTTGTGATATGACTTTGCTAATTTGCGATTGCGATAAGACTTCATCGCATCGAAACTTTTGAAATGAGACCACTTGTGGTATGACTTCCGATTTGCAATTGCGATAAGACTTCATCGCATCGGAACTTTTTGAAGGGAAGAATTAGCCTTATGTTTAGTGAAAAATGCGCTTTTGCGATGCGATCTATGGCATCAGAATAATGGAGAAGGCTTTTGAATTTTTTCCTATGTGATATGCGATTTAGCGATTCACTTTATCACATCGGAACTTTTTGAGCAATGACATATTGAGATTTTCCTTTCACATTTTTTGAAATGCGATAAAGACTTATGCTTTAGGCTTTGCTTTGTTTTATGATTCATTTGATTTCCTTTTAATATTTACATATATAAAAAGGTCTTTCTTTAATCTTTGCAATAAGCGAAGCTAGGAAAAATTATTGAATCTAAAAGAAAAAGAAAAGGGGACCCATTTCTTCTAAAAATTAATATAAAATTTAGAAATGGGGAGGGTTTTTGTACAGTACAACACCACCCCAAAGCCCCTAAGACTCAAAATGGACTCTGCGCTTCGCTCCTTTATTTTTAGAGTATTTCTCTATTGATTTATTCGATGGGATCCCATGTACAACACTTTAATGAGTTTCAAAATAGTTCATATTTCCAACAAGGAAACCCTTAACATCCTAAGTAAGCAACCTCCTCAACTCTAAAATTAGTGTCCCTTGACTCAACCCATTTTAAATTTTTAAATTGAATTACATGGTGTAATAATATAGGTTTATATTAGAGAACACCCAATAGGCTATTCCACATAGACCTCTAGTTAGTTTCATCGGTTTCCTTGTGTATAGCAACATTTACTATTTTTAGCATTTTTTCGAGTCCTGAACTTCTGGAGCAATTTTGAGCCACTAAAGGACATTTTTTTGAGGTCCTAGGTTGAGTCCTATGACAAATCCTATTGTACTTAGAGATATATTTCCAACGAGGTAGTGTATACACCAAACTCAGATAATATGACCAAGTTACAACCCCAGGAAGTTGGTTTCCCAACTAACCCCAACAGATCTCACAAACTCTTGGTGTTCCATCTCTTGGGGTTAGCGTTTTTGTTGTTTAGGGTTTTCCCTTATTATTAAATAATAAAAATTCCCTTGAGCCTCATTGCAACATAGTTCAGAGGCAAGTAGCCGCCACATCTCTTCTCAAAGATAAGCTACCATTGGTCAAGGTAGTTTATTTCCATTATGTATGTAAGCATATTTTTGTTCTTTAATATTAATGAAATGAAGTTTTATTTATGTTGTACCTTTTTTTTTATGTTTGTATTTGTAATATATTTCATTCTTTCATAATTCCTAGATCATTGGTATCTGAGCGATCTTTTATTTCTCAATTTTTCATTGCATGTCCCAAACAAGGTCAGGCTATAAGGAGTTAGGGCTTGATATGGTTAAACCTTTGCAAGATCAGCCTCACAAACCCTGATGGTCTCCCATGGTGGAAGAAAATAAAGAAGAGGAAGCTTGAGATCCTTTCAAAATATTGCTCGAGGAGGCCCTTAGAAAAATAGGAACATGATGATGGATAAATTTTCCCAGATCCTTCGATGACTACCCATAGGTGACACATCTTTATCCAACAGCCACTTTGGAGGCACCACTCCTTTTAAGGTACAAGTTAATTTTGGCATTCCCATATTTGAAGGCCAAATAGATGTTTACACCCTAGATAGTGGTTAAATCTGTTGGAAGGATATTTTTCAGTTCATGACTTTTCCAATCGGGAAAATATTACTTTTTAACTCCTCAAAGTTTCCCCCCATGTCAAGGATTGATGGGAAACCTACTGTGAGGAAAGGGATGAGGGGGAATCCTCACTATTTTCAGCCACACCCACTTGGAATTAGTTTTGAGATGCCATCAAGGAAAAATATTACCCTGTTGGTAGCTATGAATATAAATACATAAAGTGGACCATGCCACGACATGAAAAGGACCAATATGTGCCAGAGTTCACCAATGGTTTTAATGTCCTTCGCACGAAATTGGGTATCAAGGATTTTGAGAGGCATTCGGTACTCAAATACCACGATTTTTTGCATAAGTAAATATAGGATGAAATGGAGCTCCTGGACATCTCCTCGCTCAATGTCACCTATCGATATGATGTCAATATCGAGAAAAAATTTAAATAGAAGAAGAGAGACTTTGGATCTGCACATCTAAAGCAAGGGAAATTTTCTCCCAAATCATTTAATAAAGGACAAATCCAAGGTGGGAAAACTTAATACAAATCGTCAAATCTGCAATGAAAGAAAAACATCACGAAGACAAAAAAGAACATGGGAAAGTGGTGTGAGTTGCGTAAGAGATCCACTTGAGCAAGTTTTGAACCAAGTAGTCGTTGGTGGATGAGCTGAAGTATTCTGAATTAGATGTATGTTCCAACTCTGAGTCAAAACCCAACAAGGGGAATGAAAAATGGAAGTAGATTATTGATGTGAAACTCAGTGCCACCATTTCCACCATTAAGGTCTAGAAGGATAAGCCCTAAGATCCATAGGAGGGGGAGTTCCTCTTCCACTCATAGATGTGGATGAAGGGTTCTTTGTTGTAGTTCATTGTCGACAGCAGGAGCCAAAAGAACCTCATTTTGGTAGAGGTCGTAAAGCGGCTAGGCGTATTGACCACAACACACCCACAACCATACACCATAGGGTGGCTTCACCAAGGACGAGATCTATGAGTCAGCCAACGATGTCGCCTTCCCCATAGAATCAAGCCCTTCAAAGATGAGGTATTGTGTGATGTTTCTCCTCTTGAAGTTTGTGATGTATTTTTTATCCATGATATTAATTTGGTTGGTCTTAAGTTAATTAGGTTGAGTCACTTAGGGTTGAATAAGATATTTTGAATTTTTTATTTTTAAAAATGTACATATGTGGGGGTCTTAAGTTCATTGTTAAGGTGATAGGTGTCAATGTCAAATAAAAATCCCAAAATTATCTCGTGCATGAGTGAAATTGGTCATTTCATGTAAATGTGGCACTTCTACACCATTCCGTAGCGAAATCAATGTAAACTAGTCAAAATTCACTACGAACTTGCCTAAATAATTTGTTTTTCCAACAAGCTAAAGTTTTGGTCTATTTGAAGCATTTAATGTATTTCATGGATTAGATAATTCATCAAAAGAGATTATGGAATGTCATTGTGACATATGTTGATGAAGACAACTCAGAAATACACTTCATAAGGTTGACATGGCTAACAACTCATCATTTTTTCCAACTCACCAATAGACAACTCAGTGACTCACCATATAAACTAAGGTTTAAAATGTATTAACTCCAGTGTATCATTTGGATAACACCTCATCATGTTAGTTTGGTTCACTGGAGATGGTGCAAGTAGAATTGAAGTAAAAGGGTTTAAAGATGATTGTAATGGATGACCCTCCTTCCCCTTGCAAGATGGTAAGACACACCTTTCTTGGAAATTTGTTGTCTTAGGGAAACATGTTAAGTTAGTTACAGAGCTGTAAGAAATTTTATGGAGCTAAATAGAAAAAAATTCAAAATCTGGTTAAGTTAGGCAAGTTCGTAGCGAGCTCTAGGTTGAAGCAGAGTTTTTTCTACGAACTCACTGTAGAAATTTTTGAGGCAAAGCTCCCTAAAAAATATCATATTAGGGGTAAATAAAGGCATTTATTTACCTTATTAAACCCAAGGAAGACCCTCCAATAGTGAGAAAGTTCAAAGGTTATGCAAAATTTTGATTTTGGAGTTTTCTACAAAATGGGCGCTACAAAATTTCTTGTACATCACTGTTTTAGCAGTCAACTTCAAGTTCAATTTCTGAAAAAAAGAAAATTAATTTTGGAAATATGAAGGAGGTTTTTCTTCAGAAAAATTCCATATACAAAATGCCCTCTCAGGTTTTTCAAATCCATCAGGTTTTGGAAATTATACACTCATCTTTGAGGCCTATTTTTCATAATTTTCACTAGCCAAATTTGTGTAAAAATTTTAAAATTCGACTTGGAAGAGGTTTAGCTCAACATACACATGGCATAATGACACATCAATAGTACAATACACTCATAAAATTATTATTTTTCATTTGATAAGGGTTATTAAAGAGATTTTTTGAGTTATTTAATGAAAGAATATTCCTTTTTGTATTCAAACTCTGCCAAACAGAAAATATCCCTAGGAAGTCTCCAAGTGATGTAATCCTATTTGAAATAGGTCTCTTAGGTAGGAATTCGAAGCTAGCTCATGAGGAAAACATTTTTTATGAGTCCTCACTCTATAAATGAGAGGTTTGGATAATTAGAGAGGGGTTGATGGATGTAATGACCAAAGTTACTATTGTAGAAGTCTTTGTTCATACCTGAGATTCTGATTGAGTTCGTATATGTTTGTCTCCTTTATCTTATGAATGTTATATTAGCTTGCTCATACATAATTACTTGGAATTCATAAATTATTATGATCCAAATTCCTTTATGTATCTTGTTTGTTGTCAGAGTTATTTTTGTAAGAGATCATGTGCCTCAACTTCCATGAATGATGCTTGTTTTTAATTGAGTTTTCATGTTGACTACATGCCCAATAGTAGCCTTCACTCATCTTTCACTTGAAAAAAATCATCTAAAAGACATTTAACAGTTAGCCATATTCATTATAAGCATGTTTACTAAATATCTTACCTTTTCTTGAGAGAGCCCTCTCTGGTTGTAAGGGATAACTTCCAAGCCCAAGTGGTTTGAAATAATTACATCAGATTGACTATTGAACAACCCAATTAGTCCCAGTTTGGTGATAACAACATTATTAATCCAACCATATTTGTGTGTTGGCTCAAGGGTTCGAGACCCAAGTTCAGAGTGTATTTTCGCAACCAACCAAACCCTCCAACTACTGGCCATTTCAGTAGTGATCCACTTGTGTAGATAAAAGTCTCACCTGAAATAGCATGGGGGAGTGTTGGAACTAGGTTTCCACACCCAGAGGGGAATTATGGTGTGGATCTAATCCTTTTTGGTCTTATCTGATTACTACTATGTTGTGCTATTTACTTTTAACCCAATTTAGATCTAAACTTAACATAAAACCCTTATCCCAGATATAGTTATTGCACAAACACAGAGATCTACGATTATGTGATTAACCCAAAAAAATGCACATAAAATAATAGAAATCACATAACAGATCTATAAGAAAATTATTAACTCATAACGCATTAGAACATATGAACAAAAATCATGCAAGTAAACCAGAGAATTTGCCAAAACTTATTTTTATTAATTAGATCTTCAATGAATACATTTTCTTCCTCTTGTGCACACAACCACAGAGTCCTCGCACACAACCAAGGACTTGGGTCTCCGTGCACACAGTAGGAGGAGCCTGTCTCTTACTAATCACGACTTACTTGCCCAAATCACATCCACATTACATAATCATCAGATATATAGGTGATCTGAATGTGATCGATTATGTGCTGAGGTAGTTTTGATTAGTTTTCCATTAAGTGAATTGATTATTAATTGATGAATGCTTAATGTGGAATAATGAAGCAAATAATTTATGATTTAAACCAATAGAATATTAAGAATGAAAACACAGCAAAGATCAAAGACAAGAAATATAATATCTCAAAATGGGAACTGTCAGCAAGGCATGACTAGAAAATGCATTTTCTAGGAATGGCTGCTACAGGATTTGAAACCGGAACCTGGATCCCTTATATATAAGTATCTAAGTCCTAAAACCAAGAGGATATAAAAAAAAAATCCTTCTAGGTGGGTTAAACAGATCTCCCAGACCTAGTTTTCTTGAAAAATGCCCCAAAGGGACTGCAACAACAATAAACAATTCTGCTCAGAAAATAATGCAGATCCACTGAAGAAAAGTAGTAAGCTGATATGGAGGTTCAAATATCAGATTTATGACAACAAATCAGATGTATATTACAGCCCATACATTGTACAAGAGAAATTAAGACTATATAGGAAAAATCCTCAGAAATGAGGTGCTACAACCACAAGAAAACTCTGCATAAACCTGACAGTGTTATTTTGATGGGGTGAAACAGCAGTTTATTAGTACTTAGATCTAGAGCAGATTTGTACATAAAAAGATAGATCTAGTTCAGATTTTTGTACAAGAAAAGCTCATCTATACATTCCCCTTGGGGTTTTGTGCAAAACATGAAGCACAGAGAGTAGATCTGAGATCTAGAGTTGCAGATCTGCAGAAATATTCAGAACTTTCTGAATCATAATATAGAATAGAAGTTTAGATCTGAAACAAACATGGATTGGATGGCTAATCCATGGATCACCATAGTGAGAGGAAGAATCATAACACCAGAGATCTCTCCTCCAAAATGCAGACAAAACACCCTACAACTGCAAACTTGCAAATAACGCAGTTCCGGGATATAAACTACACTGTAGGATCTAAGAATGATTTGGCTTGATTCTAGAGCCTGGATCTAAAGCTAAACAACTAATGCACTCTTCCAGGAGGTTAAAAGACACACTCACTAAGAAGAGGCACTAGAATAATCTAGATTTGAACAGATCTAGTATTTCCACTTGTTGCAACTCACAAGGACAACCCAACCCTCAACAGGATCAACATTGTAGGTGTAAGGTGAAGCTTGGCCCAAGCCTGATAGTGGACAAGACAAACAAGGCTCCTCCAAGAGCTGATCAAGGAAGGAGGTGGGATTCCTAAATAGGAAAACCCCCAATGAGGAATGTCTCAACAGACAATACCTTCAGAAAATAATAATTTTCAACAGCCCCTTCATGTTGCTCTCCTCTTCCTTTTATAAGATTGGAGTCTTGTCAAACCCTAAACCACTTCATTGGTTTAGCCCCTTTCACATGTAGAACCTCAATCTAGAACTGTGTTGTGCCTCAAGGAGGTTCAATGCATCTAGACTGCGCTGTAGATATTTTCATGGTTGAATTGGTCAAGTGATCAACCTCTTTCACACTCAAGTGTGTTTTATAAAATGGCCCAGATTTAACCATGTTCACATTGGGCATTGATTTATTTTGTTATTTTCAGGAGTTTTACATGTCCTCCTTTACATTTTATTCATCAAAATGAAATGAAAAACAAAACAAGGCAAAATAGAATATTCCCATTAGCTTGGGCTAATTGGGAATATTACAAGAAACAACAAAAATTGATTATGAATTTCATCCCTCGTGGAATACGTCTTTGGCTCTATTTTCAATATGGGTGTCCACTTTATTAGGATTGATCTGAGGAAGTATTTACACAAAATACACCATACTAATCATGCTCGCAGACACTTCTGGTCACTGAAAATAGGAATCTCTCACTCTGATATTTCCAATGCCTATCTCTGTGCTCAATTCCACCTCCCGACGGTCAAGCAATGTTGAAAACAAAATTTCCTCTAACCCTCTGAATCTGAACTCCAAAACACTTAATGTCCATGGAAGAAAAATGTCATGGTTTTATACATTGAATTTGAACGCCTTTATGCCAAATTAAGCTAGTGGTTGACCATTAAAGGTTTGATAGGGCTCGATCTAGCATATGGATAAGGCGTTAATTAAGACGTTAGCGCATTTTTTATTAAAAAAAACCCAAAAATGACTTTATGATCAAACTTAGCCCCGACGGTCAGGCTAACGGCATGTAGGAGGAGCTACGGCATGTAAAATAGGCGGCTTTTTGGGCGGTCTCTTATGGTGGTTACGGTCAGCTCCGGCAGTTCCACATGGCTTATCCTCCACAGAGTTCACATGAGAGTTCTGATAATTACGACTTGAGTTGGCGACTTAATCCTTTCCACAACAAACTTAACATTTTCGCCACGGTCAATGCTAGACCTGGTCACATGTTTATATTTCCCGATGAGGTTTAATCTTAGCGGTCAGGTTTGATTCATATTACATTTTATTTTTAAATCAAAGTCAAAAAGTGGGTTTTAGCTTAGGTTTAGTGCTAGGTTTATGTTTTAGTCCTTAGGTCTATTGCGTTGTAGGTCTTAGCCTTTAGGACTTAGGCTTAGATTTAGCTTTTTCATTACATTTTTTAAGGAATTTCACCATAGGGCTGACCTTAAATTTTTATAACTAGGAGCGTTACATCACCATGAACCCTTATACACCAAATTACACCATTATGACAGTAAATTCAAACCATGTGACAACTTGAGGACTTCTTCTTCGGATGACACTAGAGAAACTGACGATACTAAAGACTGAACCAGACATCGGACAAGCTGAAGCTTTGTCAATATATACTGAACAAGATCCTCCTAGATCAATCCTCTCCACTTGAAATCTAATTGACCACAAAAATTTTATTTTAAGCAGACATCAGGTGATGGTACAACTCCCTCACTTTTTCGATCTCTATCGATCTTGCCTTGCTCGGATTCATGCCCTTGAGTCCACTCGAAGATATTCAACATCTCCTCTCCTGGAAGTACGAACTCTCCTGTCCAAGATGGTATCTTCCTGAAAATCATTCATATAATTAGGTGTTAAATCATCAATAGTAGGAATCTATGTATCTTCCTCAGGGTCAATGATCATCGAAGGTTCATACAACTTCAAATTTTCTACATTCACTGCTGAATAAATACGCATGTAAGGTGGTAAATCTATTCAGAATGCATTATTTCCAACCTTCTCAACAATATTGAAAGGACCATACCTGATATATTTCAATTTCTTACCTTCTCCTTTCAACCTGTCTTTGCTGATATACAACCATACCTGATCGTCGACCTGAAAAATGATGACCGACTTGATGCTTGTCATGGCACAATTTTTACTTGGCCTGAATCGTTGTTGTGGCACAGTTATACAAGAATGTAAGGCTCGATTGTAAGCATGCTCCACATAAGGTAAATAATTATCCCATGACTTAAGATTTTTACTGCAATAACCTCGAAGAATATGTATCACGACCTTGTTCAACATTTTTGTCTGTCCTTCAACAAAATCCATGGAAATGTTGTCCCATGGTCACAAAGGAACTGGAAGTGGAATGTACAAACCAATATTTTTTGGCTTGCTTGTCTAACACATCACACATCCTTTAATGTACTTCACAATATTTTCATACACATGAGGCCAGTAACAATACCTTTGAAATTGCGCCATAGTCTTTCTTACGCCAAAATGCCCTACAATATGAGAAGAATGAGCTTCCTGAATAATCTGCGCCCTTTTTTGTTTGTGGTATGCACAAATTACCCAGATGATATAACAACCTGTCATGAATACGATAATTGAATTCTTCTATCTGAGTATCATGAGTTAGTGATTCATAAATATCTTTGAAAACATCATCAGTAATATACTATTGTTCATAAATTTCACGTTTCAATGAAGTATTTTGTAGTACTACTGAAGCATTCAAAGATGGTCTAGAAATAATATCAATTACTTTATTTGTTACACCTTTCATGTCCTTAATTACTAAGTGAATTTGCCAAAGAAATCCCATCCATCTGTAGTGGCGAGACTATTGCAACTTAGTCTGTGACTAAAGGTATTGAAGTGATTGATGATATGTGTGAATCATTTTTTCCTTACCCATTACATAACCACTAGTATATGTTTTAACTTCAAATGGTTGTTGATGCTCTAAGATTGGTGTTGTGAAAATTTTCTACTTAAATGAATCAAAAACTTTAAAGTCAACACACATTCCCCATGTCTCATTTTTCTTAGGAACCAAATTTATGGGTGAACCACATGGATATGATACATTCCAATATTAGGAAGAGGGGCAACAGACATCAACTGTTTCTCATTTTGTATTTCTCGTTTATGAAGTAGATGTTTTGGCTCTTTAACTAGACTTTGAAATGAATCTACCACTTTAACCAAACTATCTTTAAACTGAGATTCACAACCTAGAAAAGCATCATTAATATCCTTATTTTTTTCTTTTACAAACATGATTATATATCTCTTACTTGAACTTATTAAGCGCTTCATCTGATTATCATTCACTAAATCCAAGTGAGTTTTGATTTTATATGCCCGAATGATGTATTCAATTCCATATTTCTTAAGATGATACTTATGCTCTTTCCTATGAAATGTTGCATCACGATCATAGAGATAAGGACTTCCTAGCACTATTACACATGTGTCTAATGGTATCACATCAAAATCCAATTCATCAATGTAATTAGCTGTGATGGAAAATTTTAAACAACACTGCTTTGTGACATTAATCTGAGTCTGTTCCTTTAGCCAACCTAATGGATATGGTTTTGGATGATTATGTGTTTTCAAACCCAATTTATTAACCAATGATTCATATATCAAATTTTCCTGTGACCCAATGTCAAACAATGTATATATTTTCGTGTGCTTAGAAGTTACCCTTATGTGAAATAAATCAACTCTTTTATCTTCATCTAGGCGATTAATGTTTGAAGAAGAAGCAAAAGTACTTGAACTTGAACTAGCATCAGAACTTTTACCTGTCATAAAAATTGCAATTATTTTCCCTTCATCACCTCAATCGGAGCCCAAGTCTTGTTGGATTGTTGTATCAGCCTTATTTTCACCTTTCTTCTTTTAGAACATCTTCGGCTTGAAATTCGGGGGAAGTTTCCAACATATAGATTCATCATGCCCGATCCTCTAGCAATGAGTGCAGGTAGGTATTTCACCTTCCTTTTGAGTTGTAGTTGTCTTATTTCCCTTCAAACTTTCCTTCTTCTTGTTGTCTTTGGACTCCAATTGTTTGGATGTCTTTGGTGAAAACTTGAATGGTCTGCCACGTAATTCGACATGTATGGCTTGAACATCAATAATGTATGTTGTAAATATGAATGTAAAATACCAATGTACTTTAAAAAAGTTTCTCGTGTATCCAAAGGAATACCAAGCGCCAACGCTTTCTTCCTGAACTCTAGAGTGAACTCTTAAACATTTTGTTCCTTACCTTGTGGAAAAATATTTCAATCAATAACAGTTTTCTATGTGTATCCCAACAGCTAGAATTTTTTTTTTTAGAGATTTCAAAAACTTAGACCATGAGGAGATAACTCTCCCTTTACACTTTAAATCTATCTGTTTTTTACTCTCCCACCAGATTAAAGAAGTTCCTCCCATCCTAAGAGTAGCTAACTATATTTTTTTGTTATCATCATAAATGTTTTGAATCCTAAAATACACTTCTATCTGCTTTATCCAATTATCTATTTCATTTGGGTTCATTTCGCCATCATAAACAGGTAACTCAAACTTTACATCAAGTTTCAAAAGAGATTTCTGAGGTTTCTTATCTATCAGATTCTGAACTAGAAGAAGAAGAAGAAGAATATGATGATGCAGATGATGGAGGAGAAGGATTTTTATCTACTTTTCCATTACCCTTGTCCTTATTTTATGCCTTCGATGAAGAAGGGTAATGTTCCCAAACTGGAATTTCTACAACAATGAGAATACCCTAAGGTATTACAGAGTTAGAGATGTCGAAATAGGCCTTAGAAAAGATTTAAAATTATTTATCCTTCAATAAAATATACAACAACAACTTTATACAGTGTTTTATAAGGAAAAAGGTGGGGAAAAGAGGTGATTTAGGCACTAAAACTAATGTATTTGGAGATTTGCGTAACAATAAGATGGTAAAGTGGTTGGATATGATAGATATGGTTATGAGGGACTCCCATGTCTAATTTCAGAAAACACAAAGGTGTTTTTCTATATTAAACAGTTCCTCCTTTCCTAACTAGGCTAGAAAACCCTGATTTCCCATGGCTTAAATTATGCAGAAAGTGTTGAAGCTTATAAAACGTGATTTTCTGAAGGGTTTAACTTAAATAATGATGTAATATCAGTATGGAAAGTTTATAATATGATTCAATGGCTTTATATTAGAAAATACAGATTTATACATGAAGAAAGGCCACAAAATGAAGGGCTGCAACCATGGAATGAGACAGAAAAGTTGGACAGCGTAATTTACAAGGGGCTGAAGTATTATTTCATTATATTATATATATAAAATATATATTAATATAAAATCACATATCAGAATGGGATCTATATGCAAAAATAGATTTTTAGTACATTCCCCTTGGGAATCTCAGCAGAAGATGAATAACAATGAATAGATCTGAGATCTAAACCATAGATATGTAGTAATATTCAGAAATTTCTGAAGAATATTATACACAACAGATCAGATCTGAAATAGAACATGGATTGGTTGGCCAATCCACGGATCACCACAGTGAAGGAAAGGAGTCCTTCCACCGGAGATCTCTCCTCCAAACTGCTATCAAATGTACACTGCAACTTTTCCTGCAAAGAGGACATAGTTTCCTCAAGTGAATACGCTGAATAAGTGGAGCACACTTTGGACTAATGCAAAGATAAGAATCTGAAGCTCAAATTGAAGAGGCACTCTTCCAGGAGGTTAAAAGACACATTCCATGAGAAGAGACACCCAAAAAAAACTAGATCTCTGCAGATCTAGAAATACACTTGCTGCAGCCTACATAGAAAACTCACTCCAAACAGGACTGCGTTGTAGATATAATATGAGGCTTGGAAAAAATGCCAAATAGTGGATCAATGCAGCACAACCTCCTCCAAAAAATCCTCAAGGGAGGAGGGAGGATTACTAAACAGGAAACCCTCACTATTCTCTTGCTAAACAGCACAGAGAAACAGAATTAGTCTAAGGAGACTAATTTCTGAATATCTTCAACAACCCTTCTCTTGAGCCTTCTTCTTCCTTTTATAAGATGAGGATGTGCAAAACCCTAACCCACCTTGAATCACTTAACCGCTTTCACATGAGGTCCTCCTTCTAGAACTGTGTTGTCCCTTTAGGAGATACATTGAACCTAAACAGTGTTGTAGATTTGGTCCTGTTGACCTAGTCAAATAGCTCAAACCTGTTTCGCACACAAGTGGATTTTATTAAGAAAGCCCCGATTTGTCTCTATTCACATTGGGCATTGATTTATTTTTAAGTTTTAGGAGTTTTTCATGTCCTCCTTTACATTTTATTCATCAATAAATAAAATTAAAGACATAATGAAATATTCCTATTAGCTTGGGCTAATTAGGAATATTACAAGAAGCTACATCTATCACCTTCTTATCTTTGTAGAGTTCTCCCAACATCCGCTGCATGTTCAAAAACATTTTTTGAACTTGATTCTCTTTCATGGGCTTTACTTCAGGAGTTTCAGTTTCAACATTTTCAGTCCTTGTCATCGTCGATTGATGAACTACTTTATGCTTTCCAATTTTTGGATCGAACTCCTCAAGATTTCCTTCTACACGTTGCAATCCCAACCTCATTAACACCCACTAGAAAAAATACTACAAAGCACAACCTGCTCCGATACCAAAATATATGATTTGAATGTGATCGATTATGTGTTGAGGTAGTTCTTATTAGTTTTCCATTAAATGAATAAATCGTTAACTGATGAATGCTTAATGTGGAATAATGAAGGAAATCATTTACGACTTAAACCAGAAGTAAATCAAGAATTAAAACACATCAAGGATCATAGATAAGAAACAACAAACATTGATTATAAAGTTTGTCCCTTGAGGACTACATCTCTAGGTCTTCTTTCAAGATGGGCGTCCACTTTATTAGGATTGATTCGAGGAAGTATTTACATAGAAACAACACTAGAATTATCATGCTGACAGGCACTTATGGTCACTGAAAACAGGAAGCTCTTGCTCTTATATTTCCAACGCATATCTCTGTGCTCCATTCCGCCTTCGGACGGTCGAGCAATGCTGAAAACAAAACTGCCTCTAACCCTCTAAATCTGAACTCCAAAACACTCAATGTCCATGGAAGAAAAATATCATGGTTTTATAGATTGAATTCGAACTCTTTTATGCCAAATTGAGCTGGTGATTGAACATTAAAGGTTTGATAGGGCTATGTCTATCCATTTGATGACACCTAGCATAGGGATAAGGTGCTAATTAAGACCTTAGTGCAATTTTTATTCAAAAAACCCAAAAATTACTTTATGATAAAACTTAGGCCTGATGGTCAGGCTAACGACGCGTAGGAGGAGCTGCAGCATGTGAGTAGGTGGCTTTTTGGGCGGTCTTCTATTGGTTAGGTTAACTCTGGTGGTTCCACACGAATTATCCTCTGTAGTGTTCACATGAGATTTTTGGGGGTTGCGGCTTGAGCTAGCAGCTTAATCCTTTCTGCCACAAACTTAAGATTTTCACCGTGGTAAATGCTAGACTTTTTCAAATGTTTATATTTCCCAACGCGGTTTACTCTTAGTGGTCAGGTCTGATTCATATTACATTTTATTTTTAAATAAAAGTATTAAAGTGGGTTTTATCTTAGGTTTAGTGCTAGGTTTATGTTTTAGTCCTTAGGTCTATTATGTTGTAGGTCTTAGCCTTTAGGACTTATGCTTAGATTTAGGTTTTTCATTACATTTTGTAAGGAATTTCACCATAGGTTTAACCTTAAATTTTTAGAACTAGGACCATTACATCACCATGAACCCTTATACACCAAATTACACCATTATGACACTAAATTCTAACCACATGACAACTTGAGGACTTCTTCTTCGCAAAACACTGGTGAAACTGACGATACTGAAGACTGAACCAGACATCAGACAAAATAAAGCTCTTTTGATCTGTATTGAACAATATCCTCCTGGATCAATATTATATGATATATATTTTACTTGACTCATACATGCCTATTTATTACTTAGGAAAACACCATGGCCCCAAACCGTGGTTTGAGCCCCATGTTTCACCCTTTTAACCATTACAAAATGAAGGAGCTTTGACCCACCCCAAAGACCCTTCATCTTTTGTGTGTTGCACTTCTATATCAAAGTAAAAAAGAAGTACTATGACTTGACCTAGGGGACCCTAGCCGAAAAGGCCCCCAACACAAAATCATGACTCGTCCTCGAGTCACTCTACACCAGATTCCGGCATTTTGGCTTTTAGCACTTGGATGCTTTGGATGGCCTTGGCACTCTACGATGTATCATTTTGAGCTTCTATGACTAAATTATTTGTGGTAGGCCTCTCTGCTTTCAAGTTGATGTTGCATTGAGTTTGGCAGAGTACTTTGAGCGCACCCTCAATGGTCTGTGATAGATGAAGTGTTTCATTGTCCCAAGGTTGGGTCCTTCCTACTAGGAGCTATTCCTTGCGGTGCAGCTGATTAATTTCACTCTGAACGATTTGAATTTCTTATGACTAGACCAATCATTTTGCAGGAACCAAGGTTCACGCAGTGACCCGAATCTCATCAAACCTTTGCTGCTAAACCCACATGTCTATCTGTAATTCCTGAACTAATAGATTCTCTTGGATGGAGTTCCATATCTGCATGGTGTATTTGAACATAGTGCTACACTCATCCACAATGATGGTAATGTTATTCATTTCCTTTTGAAAAACGACAACTCGTTTTTCCCATACCTCTAGGGGTGTTTCTGACTGTAGCTTGGTCTAAAGGTCGAAAATATTCTACTCTAGGTCAACGCGCACTATATAAATTTTTTTCTTGGATGCCTTAAGTGCAGCTATGAGGGTCTCAATATTTGTAGTAGGTGTAGCGTCGAATGGAGTCAAAAATCCTGTAATCTTGGCATAGAGCGAGGTGATAAGTGATTCGAGCTACTCTTGTTGACTTTCTGCGTCTTGTCGTGCTTGCTCGGCCTGATGCTGCTCCTGACATAACTGTTCGACCTATGTTTTTGCTTCTAATCTGGTGCATGAAGGATGGTACTCTCGATACTACAACTCATCTTATTGGAAATGTTGTCATTGATGGCAAAGGAAATGACAAAGGAGGAGCACTTGAAATAGAAACAAGGCAAAGAGAGCATGGAACATGAAGCTGAGGCAGTTTTAGAAGGGTTAGTTGATTGGAGATCTAGAAAGGCAGCAGAGATATCAGAGGAAATAGAGGCAAAGGAGATGGAAAAGGAGAGAGCTGCAAGCTGAGGCAGTTTTAGAAGGGTTAGTTGATTGGAGATCTGGAAAGGCAGCAGAGACATCAGAGGAAACAGAGGAAAAGGAGATGGAAAAGGAGAGAGCTGCTAGGGACAGTCAAGGTAATTAATTGAAGGGCCAATTGAATAGCTGGCCAAGACCAGGAGGGTTTTGTAGTTGATTTCATTTGTATATGTTGATGAAGAAATATGGAATTGTGTGTATTGGAACCAATGGATTAATGGCAATACTGTAGTAGGGTTAGTGTGAAACTCTGGATCATTGGATGAATTAGTGACTCAGTGTGACTTATAATCAGGAAGAATTAATCACTATGTATATTCCTATTTGTTTAATTGCCTGACTCAATGTATAGAGGACAAGTTGTATGGATTCTGGAATGAACCATAAAAGCACGAGATAGCATATCAGTAAAGGATGTAATTCTGTATGGTGGATTCGATAGGGTTGACCCGCTTGCTGAATAATGTAATTGAATGGACACCTGATCGCAGAGCATGTTTGCTGGAATACATATATATATGACCTGTGTTAGTTTAGATGCCCTTAATGTATATTTGCATCCACAAATAGGGAAGAAGCTTATCCATTCCAATCTCCATTGAGAGTATGGACCAGCTCGAATCATATATAACCTGAGTTACATTAACACAATCGCGCAGAGGAAGAACAATTAAAACAGAGTTATGCTTTCATGGAGAAACGAAAGTGAATGAGACTATGATTGAGTATTGGGAATCTGGCCTGTGTGGCCAATTTCATGATAGGCAGAGGCACAGAGCTGTGCTTGACGGAGCCTTGAGCAGAAGCTAAGCAGAACTCGGACGACGGAACCTGGAGTAGAGGGGCGGAACCACGAAGGAGGAACAGTGGATGCGGTTTAGAGTGAACCAGTGGTTTTCATCACACCACCTTCGACGGGCAAGCGGTTTTCAAGAAATCGGAGCAATTCCATAGAGCGGTTGACACGTGGCATACAGAGGGACCCAAAAACCACTTTCATTGCGCGCCATCGCGCGTTATTGTCCATGCAGCTTCGTCAAGCGAAATCCATTGGATCGTGTCGAGTGAGGCGACGTGTTCTTTGTCGTAGGATGAGAAGGGAAGTTAAGAATTGGGCCCCACTCCATCACGTGAACTCAGAGAATTAACTCTCGTGTTTTTTAGTTGCGCGATAATTCCTTCTACTCGTTGGATCACCGAAAATGAAGCGACATCATCACAACCGTTGGATGGACGTGATGGTTTACAAGGTATGTATTAAGGGTGTGGGAACCGATTTCCTTTCGCATTATTGGTTCAATATACGTTGTTGTGTTATGCTGAGATCTTAACCCCCAAGTCAAAGATTAAATATTGTTGAAGGGCCCGAAAGGTTATATGGATATATATTACTGCTTGGTTTTAATGTAAGTCAGCGGCGCATTAATATATTTTATGAGGAAATCATTAGCATGTAAGAGTATATCTATGTTCATATATATATAATGTTGATGCGTCTTGGTTTAAGCCAAAGTCAAGGGTACTATGCAGCATTTCGAAACACTGGTAGAAAAATGTATAATATATTGGTATATTACATTTATAATATGGTTTCATAACCATAGATGAATGAGAAACTATCAAAGCTTCCGCATAGTTCTAGAGTATCTAGATATGTTTATTGAAATTTCCAGTTCAGCAGTAAAATGATAAATTTCACAACAGTTATATTAAAAGACAGTTATATGTACAACAGTTATAGAACTGCAATGAAAAAGAAAGCCTGCAAGAATGAAAGAGAGAGAGACAGTGGAAAAAAAAATGGTACAGGGAAAAAGATGAATAGACACATAGGTGAACCAATGTATACAGAACAGACACTCAACAATAGCAGAAAAAGACAAATCCAGTAAAGCCAAAATCCAGAAAAGGAGCTGAGTGAAATTGAAGTGTGTAACTGAAAATGTGAATGTAAATGTTGTAATTAATTTTTTATTGTTTGTGATGCATTGGAAAGTCTCCAAAAGGAAAACAAAACTCCCAATGTAATATTGAAATTAATGTATATTGTTATATTTTTTTTGAATGAGCGAGTAAAAGAAATGAGAAGGCAGAAGGAAAAAAGTCAGGACTATTCACTTCAAATTCCCTGAGGAATGTAAAGAGTCATGTGATGAACTCTATATATAATATCACATTGATATGCACAAGAGGGTTAGAGAGAATGAGTGAAGAGAATGAAGAAATGAAACAGTGAGGCAGAGAAGAAAGAGGAGTTGAGCAGAGAAGAAGGAGGAGCTGAGCAGAGAAGAAGGAGAAGCTGATAGAGAATTTGAGAAGATGCAAAGATGATACAGGGTAGATATGAGAATATATGAATAGCAGAGCAGATGGAACATAACAGAGCTGATATCCAAGGTAAATCAGCAAGTGTTTCTCTTTTAAAGAGTAAGGAATTTGGAGCTTCCTTATCAAGTTGTAGCTTGATAGATGTTAGTTGTAGCTGACTGAGGTAGGAGCCTCCTGTAGGTTGGTGCCTGCAAAAAATTGATGGGAGTTGGAGCTTCCTTGCAAGTTGTAGCTTGCAGAATTGAGGTTGGAGCCTCCTATAGGTTGGTGCCTACAGAAAATCAGTGGTGAGAGGGAGTTGGATCTTGCCTTTGCATCACAACAATAATAAGATGTGGTTTTCTCCCTTTATGGGTTTCCACTTATATCTGGTGTCTCTGTGCATGATGTTTATGTGTTGATCTGGTTTATATCATCTGCTTAATACTTTCTGATCTCATATTAAGTCTACTATTACATTATATTAATGCTTGCTACTCACATTCTAAGATTACTCACAAGTTAAGTTAAACATGAAATGAGTGTTAATGAAAAAGTTTTAAAAGTCGATGAATGTGTTAAATTGATTCACCCCCCCACCTCTCAGTTTAACTAAGGGTTCAACAATTGGTATTGGAGATGTTTCCTTTGGTGTAAGCTTAATAGCTTGAAGGAGATCTGGTTGAGTCATGGACTATCAAAATGCACCTATGTTAAATACAATAAACTTTCCTGAATGGAGAGATAAGGTTAAAACAGGTTTAATGGCCTATGAACCTGAGGTATGGAAGCTTGTATGTGATGGTTACTGCAAAGACTCACCCACGGTGAAAGAACAACAGAGGAATGCCAAGGCAAAATGTGTGATATATAACAATCTTCATAACAAGGATCTTGAGTTAATAATGGATTTAACTTCAGCAAAAGAAATCTGGGACAGACTTCATTTCATGCATAGAGTAGACACTGAGGATTGAATTGTCAAGAAGGAGAAGAAAATTAAGAAGAAGAAAAATTCATATCAAAAGTAAAATGTTCAAACACATGAGGTACCTACTAGTGTGAATGGTAGTAAGAACCATGAAGAAATTTCAGCTGAAGAAAAGGCCAAACTAGACACTGCCTTGAATGAAATAGAAAGACTAAAGAATGAAAACAAAGACCTTAAGACAGTGGTGCAAATATGTGATGAGAAAGCATATGAATATAAGAAGGAAATTATAGGCCTGAAGACACACCTTGAAGAAGCAAAGAAAATAGAAGACACTCTGTTGCAACAAATGGAAGAGAAAATTATGGAATGTGAGAGACTGGAAGAAGAAGTAGTGAGCCTAAGAAAGAATTTAGAAAAATCCCAAAGAGAACTATTAATGAGTACACCTACAATGAAAAGCTCTGGACAGTTGGAATAGATTCTAAAGGCTCAAAGTTCACCTCTCATAAAGGCTGGGATAGGATACGAAGGTGAAACCAGTAAGTCCAAGGTTAAAAATAACAAGAAAATCATCTTTGTTAAAGCTGTAAAGGATAGTGAAGCAGCTCAACAGATTACTACAAAAATAGAATCCAGCAAGAACAGGATTTGTGAAGAAACAAATAGAATCAAGCAACAACATGGTAGTACAAAGAATGAGAAGATGAAACAATTAGCTGCTAAAGACTCATATGCTCCTGAAGATGAATTGAATAAATTTGGAAGATGTCAAAGGAGGTTCTTTCCTCCTATGAAAAATATCACATGTTTTACCTACCACAAACAAGGACATACTGCAAAATGTTGTAAGACAAAGCAAACCCAGTCCAACCTGCAAAAGATGCAGCAAAAGAGAAGAACCTCTCAAGCAAGAAAATTGAAAAGACAATCTTTCACCAGGTACACAAATCATATCCATGGCTACTGTTATGCATGCAATAATTTTGGACATAAAATTTTTTATTGTAAAATGTATTCAAGAAGGGGAAAAAATTATTATACATCAGCTCAAATGTACTTTGACAAAATAAGATGTTATGTATGCCTAAAACTTGGTCACAAAGCAAAGGACTATAATCTTCCATATACATTAAAGAACTCTAGACAGATGATGGGATCAAAATAGATCAATCAAAACTATGAATCTAAAAGAAGAGCAGACATTATGATGAACCCCAATAAGGTATGGAAGGAAAAGAGAAAGAGGGAGCCTATTATCTCAATAACATAACGAATCCTCCATAGTCTCAGGGGGAGCTGCTCTAGGAAGCAAAGCAATAATCCATCCAGTGACAAATATGAAGAAACATCCCAGGGGGAGAGTAGTTCATAAATAGACCCCATGAAAGCAGTCTGAGAAGAGCTCCATGTAATAAGAACAACTATGAGATCAAGAATATTATTTGAAGTACTCAATAGTTGACAGATTGATAGAAGGAGAAAAAGCAGCAAGAAATCATGATGATAGAGGAAACATCAGTAATGAACTTGTAAGCTAAGAAGATATCGGCACATTAAAGGATGATCACAGAATGCATCATACTGCTAGAATTAACAATGAACCCCATTAAGAATGTCGAGTAAGAAAGGTGCCTGTCATCAGTTCATTACATCTCTCATCTACAAAAGTTCACTTGGAGGAATGCAGTTAAGTGAGTAATAAATATTTGAGTAATCATCCCATGAAGATACATAGAAAATAAATTGAAGATGTCTTCCTGAATATTTGAATGTTAGAACAGTTGAAAGTGTATATAAAGCAGCAATGATTCTGGAGTAGTCCAAGAAAAGAAAATGCGGTGACATTCTTTTAAACCAGAATGACAGAATAAGCAAAAGGTTAATGATGCCAAGATTAGATTCAATATATTGATGATTGTTGGTGTGAACAGTGAAAAGATCAATAGTAGAAACTATGGGTTCATGTGCTAGCTAAAGTGAAATCTCTGCATGATTTATCAAAGTGGAATTTAGGTACAAGCAGCATGCCTATCAACTAAATATCAACTGTTATCAATGGAGCAGCAATATGGTACAGGTCCTCAGGATCAAAGGATTATAGAAAAAGAACCTCAAGGTAATATTCCCAGTATTATCTGCATCTAGCATGAAAAGGTCAGTAGCAGAGAAAAAATAACATTATCTTGCTTACACTTGAAGTAGTATATTGAGCACTGAAGCAATATCTTTTTATATATATAATTTCATCCCTTCCTGAAGTTGGTACATGTATATCTTCAAGGCCTCTTTCTTAAAATCAGTTACAAAACTGTGTGAAGTCTGTTTATTGAGTTTTCAATTAAACATCTTGAATATGCTTTTGTGGAAGTTCATTATGATAGAATAGTCAAAGTATTTGGAGAATATAGGACTAGTTGTGATTGCCATCTGAAGATCAAAAGTTTTTAAAAATCATCTAAATCCTACTTCAACACAAAGGATTTACTAGTATTCCACCTTTAAAGAGAGATTTATCATTGACATACATACCTCCTCATGTCATAAATAAAACTGCATGATTGATAAGTGAGACTGACCAATACATTGAAGGATTTGTTTTGAAAGTATAATGTGCAAGCAGTGAAAGTCATTTAGTCTCTTATATTGAAAGATATTGCCTATTCTCACAATAAGCTGTAAGCTCTGGTGTGATTCATTTGTTCACATCAACAACAAGAACCTCTCAATCTTTAAAAGTAATATCCTTGTCAGCATCCTAGTTCATATCATCACCAACAGGCAGGAAAGGTGTACCACAGCAATAAAATATATATTGGCATCATTATCATAATTGAACAGGTTTGGTACTGAAGATGAGTATTGCAGGAGATGACATATTCCATCTACAATCTTCCTCAACAGAAATATATTAGCTCACTACATCAGACAGAGACAGAAGTATATTTGAAGCCTTTCAGTATTTTATTTTTTGATCCAATCATACAACTCTGATTAGATAAATCTAGTACAATGTGTTCTATGAAGTGTCATTATCTTCACTTTTAGCTCTATACAAGTGAAAGAAGTCTATGTGTTTGAATTGTATCAATTTACAGTGTATATTCAAAGTTCTATAATCCTCAAAAGTGTTCTCTCATCGTACACCAATTTGGAGCAGCAGGGTACAAAGTCAGAAGAAGAAGGCCTAAATACATCTCAGAGAGAGGAAAAGAAGAGATAGGAAGCACTCTAGGAAATGTGCAACCCTTTGCCATTTATGTCAAAGGGGGAGGAAAAGAAAGTAACAGAAGATAGGGTCTTCTAAAAGAAGCCAGACAGAGGAAGACTTGGAGGAAGCATTGAATTATTGTTGGATGGGTTGCCATCAATGCCAAAGGGGGAGACTGTTGGAAATGTTGTCATTGATGGCAAAGGAAATGAAAAAGGAGGAGCACTTGAAACATCAACAAGGCAAAGAGAGCATGGAACATGAAGCTGAGGCAGTTTTAGAAGGGTTAGTTGATTGGAGATATGGAAAGGTAGCAGAGATATCAGAGGAAACAGAGGCAAAGGAGATGGAAAAGGAGAGAGCTGCAAGCTGAGGCAGTTTTAGAAGGGTTAGTTGATTGGAGATCTGGAAAGGCAGCAGATACATCAGAGGAAACAGAGGCAAAGGAGATGGAAAAGGAGAGAGCTACTAGGGAGAGACAAGGTAATTAATTGAAGGGCCAATTGAATATCTGGCCACGACCGGGGGGGTTTTGTAGTTGATTTCATTTGTATATGTTGATGAAGAACTGTGGAATTGTGTGTATTGGAACCAATGGATTAATGGCAATACTGTAGTAGGGTTAGTGTGAAACTCTGTATCATGACTCAGTGTGACTTATAATCAGGAATAATTAATCACTATTTATATTCCTATTTGTTTAATTTCCTGACTCAATGTATAGAGGACAAGTTGTATGCATTCTGGAATGAACCGTAAAAGAACGAGATAGCATATCAGTAAAGGATGTAATTTTGTATGGTGGATTCTATAGGGTTGACCTGCTTGCTGAAGAATTCAATTGAATGGACACCTGATCATAGAGCATCTTTGATGGAATACATATATATATGACCTGTGTTAGTTTAGATGCCCTTAATGTATATTTGCATCCACAAATAGGGAAGAAGCCTATCCATTCCAATCTCCGTTGAGAGTATGGACCATATTGAATCATATATAACCTGAGTTACATTAACACAATCGCACGGAGGAAGAACAATTAAAATAGAGTTATGCTTTCATGGAGAAATGAAAGTGAATGAGACTGTGATTGAGTATTGGGAATCTGGCCTATGTGGCCAATTTCATGATAGGCAGAGGCACGAAGCTGTGCTTGACGGAGCCTTGAGCGGAAACTAAGCGGAACTTGGATGATGGAACCTGGAGTAGAGGGGCGGAACCACGAAGGAGGAACAATGGACGCAGTTTAGAGAGAACCAGTGGTTTTCATCGCACCACCTTCGACGGGCAAGCATTTTTCAATAAATCGGAGCGATTCCATAGAGCGGCTGACACGTGGCATACGGAGGGACCCCAAAACCACTTTCATTGTGCGCCATCATGCGTTATCGTCCGTGCAGCTTCATCAAGCGATATCCGTTGGATCGTGTGGAGTGAGGTGACATGTTCTCCACCGTTGGATGAGAAGGGAAGTTAAGCGTTGGGCCCCACTCCATCACGTGAACTCGGAGAATTAACTTTCGTGCTGTTTGGTTGCGCGATAATTCGTTATACTCATTGCATCACCGAAAACGAAGCGACATCATCACAACCGTTGGATGGACGTGATGGTTTACGAGGTATGTATTAAGTGTGTGGGACCCAATTTCCCTTCGCATTATTGGTTCAATATACGTTGTTGTGTTATGTCAAGATCTTAACCCCCAAGTCAAAGATTAAATATTGTTGAAGGGCCCAAAAGGTTATATGGATATATATTACTGCTTGGTTTTAATGTAAGTCAGCGGCGCGTTAATATATTTTATGACGAAATCATGAGCATGTAAGAGTATATCTATGTTCATATATATATAATGTTGATGCGTCGGGGTTTAAGCCAAATTCAAGGATACTATGCAGCATTTCGAAACACTGGTAGACAAATGTATAATATATTGGTATATTACATTTATAATATGGTTGCATAACCATAGATGAATGAGAAACTATCAAAGCTTCTGCATAGTTCTAGAGTATCCAGATATGTTTATTGAAATTTCCAGTTCAGCAGTAGAATGATAAATTGCACAACAGTTATATTAAAAGACAGTTATATGTACAATAGTTATACAACTGCAATGAAGAAGAAAGCCTGCAAGAATGAAAGAGAGAGAGACAGCGGCAGAAAAATGGTACAGGGAAAAAGATGAATAGACACAGAGGTGAACCAAAGTATACAGAACAGTCACTCAACAACAGCAGAAAAGACAAATCCAGTAAAGCCAAAATCCAGAAAAGGAGTTGAGTGAAATTGAAGTGTGTAACTGAAAATGTGAATGTAAATGTTGTAATTAATTTTTTATTGTTTGTGATGCATTGGCAATTCTCCAAAAGGAAAACAAAACTCCCACTGTAATATTGAAATTAATGTATATTGTTATATTTTTTCTGAATGAGCGGGTAAAATAAATGAAAAGGTAGAAGGCAAAAAGTCAGGACTATTCACTTCAAATTCCCTGAGGAATGTAAAGAGTCATGTGATGAACTCTATATATAATATCACATTGATATGCACAAGAAGGTTAGAGAGTGAGTGAAGAGAATGCAGAAATGAAGCAGTGAGGTAGAGAAGAAAGAGGAGCTGAGCAGAGAAGAAGGAGGAGCTGAGCAGAGAAGAAGGAGGAGCTGAGCAGAGAAGAAGGAGAAGCTGATAGAGAATTTGAGAAGATGTAGAGATGATACAGGGCAGATATGAGAATAGATGAACAGCAGAGCAGATGGAACAGAACAGAGCTAATATCCAAGGTAAATCAGCAAGTCTTTCTCTTTTAAAGAGTAAGGAAGTTGGAGCTTCCCTATCAAGTTGTAGCTTGATAGATGTTAGTTGTAACTGAATGAGGTAGGAGCCTCCTGTAGGTTGGTGCCTACAGAAAATTGATGGGAGTTGGAGCTTCCTTGCAAGTTGTATCTTGCAGAATTGAGGTTGGAACCTCCTATAGGTTGGTGCCTACAGAAAATCAGTGGTGAGAGGGATTTGGAGCTCGCCTTTGCATCACAACAATAATTAGATGTGGTTTTCTCCCTTTATGGGTTTCCACTTATATCTGGTGTCTCTGTGCATGAATTTTATGTGTTAATATGGTTTATATCATCTGCTTAATACTTGCTGCTCTCATATTAAGTCTACTGTTACATTATATTAATGCTTGCTACTCACATTCTAAGATTACTCACAAGTTAAGTTAAACATGAAATGAGTGTTAATGAAAAGTTTTAAAAGTCCATGAATGTGTTAAACTGATTCACCCCCCCCGCCCCTCTCAGTTTAGCTAAGGGTTCAACACATCTGTGATTATTGAATGAATCTAGTGCAAGTAGGTACTAGGGAGTGTGGCCAAGTTGACCCCAATTTCTCACCAGGATCTAGCAGTTGCACACTACAATGGATGAGATGAATGCAATGCCTCGACAATTATCTCTATCAACCTACTCCTGATGTTCAATTCTACAGCAGGGGTGCTGACTGGAAGCATGCTTGCTTCAAAAACACTCACTTGAATCTCACTCCCTTGAAATTGTAGCTACTATATGACTTGATGAACTTCTCTCAGGACAGCCATGTATTGGTGCTTGATATTGCTCCATGCTTCTTCAGTGATTGTCTTCATAGGGTTTCCAATTTCATCATAATATCCATATGTCAACACAATGGTCTCAATACATGCCTTCTTTGATGTTTTTCACTTCTTGTGATGATCTTCCGAGGACTTGGACCCTCTCTTGGTGCCCCTACGAGTGTTTGGATGCATGGAAATGAATTTCTGCACCACCTGCATCAAGTTCCTCCAGCTCCTCATCACTATGAATGTCTACAATTTCATTTAGTTGTTCTTCTGTCTCTATCGGTGCCACAGGCTACTCAGTGTCTTTCTTGGTGCGCAAATTTACCATGGATGGATTAGGTTGGGTGACTGAATTGGCACC
The DNA here is from genome assembly GCA_034641835.2 of Pinus albicaulis. Lineage (NCBI taxonomy): Eukaryota > Viridiplantae > Streptophyta > Pinopsida > Pinales > Pinaceae > Pinus > Pinus albicaulis. Next base: position 594,730,897 of record CM076574.1, read on the forward strand.
AGTATCTGCTGTTACATCTAACCAGGAGGGATGATAGTTAGTGATTACTGTGATGAGATCATCTTTGGTGACAAGGTAAGGCAGGTCATACCATACCCAAGACATATCTTTCTTTGTGTGAATGTGCACATTGTAGAATGAGGCTTTGAAGTCTGTTATGCACTTGTGTTTGTCATATAGTGTTGGAAAGAGGTGCGGCTTTAGTTGCACAACCTGGTGAAGCTCCATCTAAAATAAGACCCAAAAAATATTTCTTTCCGTGACTCATGCAGGATACTTTATCGCCCATAGCGATGCATAATGTGCAGCTTCACACATCTTGTTGTGGTTCCTAGAGACAACCTTGAGTTGTGAAAAACCAGTGCCTAGGACATCTTATATAGCAAGGAGCATATGGTATAACAGGGGAAGTTATCAATAAAAGGCTCTCATGCTATCTCTTGAAAACAAGAAATATTAATTTGGATGGGACCAAAATCTTCAGAAACTAGATACAGGGAGAGTAACACTGCAGAGGCAAGGTGCAAAACTCCAATATAAAAGTATCAGACAATTCAGAGGTAGCTTACTGTAAAGAGGGCCAATTCAGAAATACCTCATAGAAATAAATTATTAGAAGGTGTTGGCTGTGTATGAAATATTAAGAGAATACTAGCTGTCATTGAGACGATATCCAGATACACAATATTACCATGTAATGGGCTTACCAATTTAAGAATCCATACATGAAAATAACATTTTAAAAATAACCTCCCAAAGAAACTAATATAGCAGAAATATGGTTTGAGTGAATAGTGAAACACTATATCATGCCTGAGCCATATTTAAAGCACTTAACTAATTCGAGCATGGGTATCAACTAGGATAAATCCATACCAAAAACCAGTGAGCCACTCGCATTCCAGAAACATGATACAAGAAAGGTGGATGAACGAAATGATCAATTAAAATAGCACATATGAGAGAAGGTTACACACTGTGAGACATCAAAGACCATAATCCTCTTTAAATATGGAACTCCTCCTCACTGAAACCCAACGGGCTCTGTACATTCATATGAAAGTTTTTACAAAATGCATACAAAAATCCTCTTACTACATGATTTTCTGATAAAATCTGGAACCCTCAAAAATATGTTCTTCGGGAGTTTTATAGAAGAAAAAGAAAACCTAGTAAAGAAAGTTGATGATGAACATTTAATTTTCCTCATTAAGACAAGATGGCGGAAACGTGCACGCCCATACTGCTTGATGACTCTGTAATGTTGTATGTACTCTGTGGCCTGCTTTCTGAAATAAATGCACTGGGTGGAAGTCTCTTCAGGAACACGGTATAGAAATAAAAACCACATGGGAAGTTCATCCTTTCCTGGAAAGAAAATTCTGTTGAAATGCAACCTTGAGGGTATTGTTTTTTATGCATAGACCTTCTGAGTGTTCTACAGGGTCCTCGATCTAGTACTTTGCCTTCAAATGGTTAGGTTAAGGCTCCAAAATATTCAATTACACGCCTTTAACTCTCTACCTTCCACTGATACTCTTTGTCTGCAATATTAATGTCTCCGATCACGAAATCTGTGCTTTGAATGACTTTGGAGGGTTTGACAGAGTTTAATTCTACTTCTTTAATGGAGGTCATGTCGTAACAGCTTCCCATGCCTTTTTCCATAATTCTAGCCTCTGAAAAATGGTCCTTTACGGTGTTCTCTGATACTGTAATTGAGACTGTGAATCATGGCGGATTACCGCCACTCGTACCCTGCAAAATACACAAAATCGTCAGGAAAACAAATGCACGGGAAGGTGGATGTAGCGGGGGTAATGAGGATGATAGCGCAGCATGGTGAAATGGTGGAAAATGCAGTGTGATGGAGGAAAAATGCTCTGGTGAAGGTTGGTGGAATGCAGAAATTTGAATGCAAAACCTTTGAATTTTGACCCTTTGAATATATAAAGAGAGACAGGCGAAATACGATAAAGTACATGGAAAGGGTGACGTGGTGGAGGACACATGTTAATGGCGGGTAGGCAAGAAATCTGGACCATCCGATCTCAGGAGGAGATCAACGGCTGAGGATGCGTCGGAGGGCAACGAATTGGTGGGCCAGGGGTACGGATACCTTAGGTTAAATTCCGCGCAACTTCGGAGTGCGATGACCATTGGATGGAGAGCCCCAGATCAGATGCTTATTGTGCATATCGCGTCGGATCAAATGCCGAACAATAACGTGCAATAGGGGGGCGGTTTTGAAATAGTGATGGAGCCACGTGTCATACGCTGAGTGGAATCGCTCCGAAATGGAAAATATCGCCCGCCCTATAAAGGTGGTGCGATGGATACCACCGGTTTATGAACAATGTTTTTGGGCGCGGGGACCACAAAGGCGGGTGAGATGCGGACCGTTGATTTATGGTTTGATCGGACGGTGGACAGGCAGTTGGAGTGGTAAATGGGTTGGGCCACGGGCGCGACGCTGATCAATGAAGGCTGTCCGATCTGTATAGATCAACGGATAATACTGCGCCCGATATCCCCTTGCGGTAAGCGCTCTATGGGCTACGGCTTGGTTTAACACCCAGGTTACATGGAGAAAAAGACTGAGGGGCTAGGGCCGAAAGGTGCCAAACCTTATATATTTTCAAATGTGGGTTTTTGGCCCTTTTTAATGCAATTTTGAAATTATAGGAGGGGAACGATAGGCAAAAATGATTTTTTTAGGCCAAACAGAGGGGGTTTAAAGGGGATAGCTTGTCAGAATTTAACAAAATTTGATAGAATGATGACATGATCAACATTGGCTCCACCTGGGGATGACACGTTCATCCCTGGGCATGTCGAGAACTTCACAGACCACCAGTTAATCTTTTATGCGGACACTGTTCTTCAGCACTTCTACTTTTCTTTTCATAATTCACCACGACACCCACATTATTCAAACAAAGATGAAAATGGAAAACTAATGTATAGTATAATACATCAGGCTATCTCTGCCTGAATCAGAACTGGAAGTAGGGTTTAAGGAACTGACCATTTACAGGGGCGTCAAGAAAGTCTCCCTGTAAATTTTCCAGCCTGAAAGTATTGTTACCCCCTTGTTCCACGATTTTAAAAGGGACAAACCAGAGTGGGTCAAATTTACCATGTTTCCCCTTTTTAGCTCTCTGGATATCCCATATGAGCACTAAATCACCAATCTGCAACTTCCTATCTTTGGCATCCTGATCAAAAAGTTACTTCATCTTCTCTTGATATTCAGCCAGCCTTTGACTTACATGGTTTCGTGTTTCTTCTAACTCCACCAGCTGATTTATTCTCCTGGTCACATCATCGGGCTCTTCCTGACTTTCTTGCATGAATCGGGCTACTGGTAGGGCTAACTGTATAGGGAATACTGCTACCCTCCCATATACTAATTCATATGGGGATTTTCCAGTTGCTCTCTTTCTGGTAATTCTATTGGCCCACAGAGCGAATTTCAATTGGGAATCCCAGTTTTTCTGATTTTCACTGATAGCCTTCTTCAATGCCCTCACCAGGGTTTTATTTGAAGACTCTGCTAAGCCATTTCCTTGTGGGTAATAGGTTGTAGAGTGACTAAGTGTAATGTTATACTGCTGGCAGAAACTTACAAACTTTGTAGACTTGAAGGCCTGGGCATTATCAGTTACTATTCTGGCAGGGCAGCCAAACCTGGATATGATGTTTTCTTCCATGAAATTTATTATCACAGCATCTGTTGTGTTCCTCGTAGGTATGGCTTCCACCCATTTTGTGAAATAATCCATGGCAGTTAATATCCACTTATGCTAACCACTCGATGGAGGATGTATTTCACCTATAAAGTCAATACCCCATTGCCTGAATGGTTCGTCCACGTGAATGGGAATCATGGGCAGAAGTGCCAACTTCTGTCTTTTAGAAAATTTCTGACATTTCTCACAAGTTCTAACCTGGGCAAAAACATCTCCAAAGAGCTTGGGCCAATAGAAACTAGCCTTCAGGATTTTGTGAGAAGTGGCCCTCTAGCTGTAATGAACCCCACAGGTTCCTTCATGAAATTCAGCTATAATACTCTCTACCTCATCCTCTGTGAGACACAGGAGTAGGATACCCAAGGGATCTCGTCAGTATAGCCAGCCATTGGCAACTATGTAATTCTGTGATTTCAATCTTAGCGTTCTGTATTTAGCTTTATCACAGCTTGGAGGGTAGCTGAGTGTGAGGATATATTCTACTATCTCTTTGTACCACTGACTAGTGAGGTACTTTATATCTGTTTCCGGAGTAGTTATCTCTACTCCCTGTCGCTCTTCTTTCTCCTCAGATTCCTCACTCGCTATTATGGACAAATTTATACCCAAAGCCTGATAGTTTGATTCAGATAATATTTTGGCAAGCCCTTGTCCTTTGATTAGCTTGGTAGGGTAGATGTCTAGCTCATACTCATGTATTTTGGAAATCCACTTCCCCCTTTTTCCTTCACTATCCCCTTGGATAAGAATATCTTTTACAGCTGCTGTAGGCACAAATGCAGTGATATGGGACTGCAAGATATACATGCGGAATGCTTTAAGGGATTTCACTAGGACGTATGCTTGCTTTTATAATATGTTATATTTTATTTCTGCATCACGGAGCACCTGACTGAAGAAGGCGATGGGCTGCTCGTATCCTTCTTCATTTTTCTGCAATAGAACTCCTGCTATTATATGAGGTGATGCAAAAGAAAAGATCATGAATGGTTTAGCATAATCCGGTCCAGCTAGCACAGGGGCTTCTGCAAAAGCATTTTTTATTCTGGTAAAGGCCTCTTGTGATTCCTGGGACCACTTAACTTCATTATTTTTCTTCAGCATGTCAGTTATATATCTAACTATTTCAGCATAGTTAGGAATAAACCTTCTCAGAAAATTAATGCGCCCTAGGAACGCCTGCACCTCCTTCTTGTTTCTAGGAAGAGAAATACCATTTATAACCTCTACCCTCTTAGGATCTATCTTTACCCCATATTTGGTTACAATATGTCCCAAAATCTTGCCTTCTTTTAATGCAAATAAAGACTTTTGTGGATTGAGAGAAAGACCATACCTCCTGCATTTCTCAAAAGTTCTACGCAAATGCTCAACGTGCTCAGTATCATCGTTTGAAAATACAGTGATATCATCGAGGTAGACTACCAAAAACTTATCTTTCTCCCCAACAAAAGCAATGTCCATGGCCCTTTGAAAAGTGGCCCCTGCATTAATCAAATCGAAAGGCATCCTGGCATACATAAATGTGCCCCATGGTGTGGTGAAAGCAGTTTTATTTTGATCTTCTGGAAGTACAGCTACCTGATTATAACCAGATAATCCATCCATCATTGACATCCTAGAAGCTCCAACCACATTCTGCAGGATATGATCCATCTTAAGCAGTGGGTAATTATCCTAAAAGGATGCTCTATTTAAATTTCAGAAATCAACACACAGCCTTATTTCTCCATTCTTCTTTCGGATAGGGACTAGGTTTGCCAACCATTCAGAGTATCTCAATTGCACAATTATTTTTGCCTTTAGCAGCTTCTTAATTTTCTTCTCAATGGAGGGAAGCAGCATGGGATTTATCTGTCTGAGCTTCTGCTTATGAGTTTTTGCATCTCGCTTTAGTGGAATTTTGTGCTGCATTATACTGATGTCAAAATTTTTTAGGTCCTGATAATACCATGCAAACACATCTTTGTAAGACTGAAATAACTTCTGGTATAGCTTTTTATATTCTTCTGGGACCTTCTTGGATAATTTTACAATTTTTGGGTCAGCATCAGTACCAAGATTCAGGTCTTCTACCACTTTGCTTGGCTGCAGTGGGACATCATTCTTGTCAAATAATATTTCTAGAGGCACCAGTCCTCTAGGTATAATGTTTCCCTTAAATTGAAAAACTTTATTACCTACCATTTTCTCCTCCCAATTGCTTTCTGAAGTGTCTTCAGCCTCTTCTTCTTCACATGCATCAATCTCCATATTGGAGAATTCCCCTACTGTTTCCAGGAATCTCTTCACCTGCTCTTCATCCTCAAATACCTGCCAGTGCTTGATGTTATCTAGGATTGATGGTTGATAGCGTACCTCAATTTCATACCTTAAGAGAGGGTTCTGAGGTGGACGAAATGTACTAGCAGCCACAGCAAGGGAATCAACCATCCTATTCTGTTCCCGGGCCATGAACTAGATATTAAATGCCAAGAAAAATTTCTCTACCATGTCCCAAACTTCATTCCTATAAGCCCTCAGCCGAGGATGTTTGGTTTGACATTGATTCCTGACTTGTCTAACCACCATCTCTGAATCTCCCAGAATTTTTAAACTTTGTATATTCATGCTCCTGGCTGTTTGCAATCCTAACATAAGTGCTTCATATTCAGCCACATTATTAGTGGCTTCATATTCTAGCTTGAATGACAATGGAACCCATTTTCCTATAGGAGAAATCAATAGTATTCCAGCTCCATTACCTTCTCTTGAATTTTCTCCATCAAAATGAAGTGTCCAGATTTATGCTTCATGGCTTTCTGAGGGCTCCTCAGTATTGATCAGGCAGAAATATGGTTCATGAGCATAATCTTGATCTTCTTCCAAAATCAAGTATGAGAAATCTCCTTCTTTACTGTAGACTGGTGAATTAACAGAGTTGTCAACCTTAGTAACCATCTTGACAAATCTAGTTTCCCTGTACAACCTCCTCTCTTGGCCACCAGAAACTGGGATAGTGGCATATGTTAAGTACAACTTGATTGAACCACCAATTTTTGTTCCCCAGGACCTTGACAGCAACATGCCAAAGCGAGCTGGGATGTCAGCCACCACGATGTCCATTACCATACTTTTCGCTGGGATTTGGGCCAAATTGACCACCAAATCTTTGATCATCCCCAGGCATTTAACTCTTTTGGAATCAAATGAATAGAGGTCCTTGTATGGACGGGTGATTTGTAATCCTAGTTGCTCCATGACTGACAGAGGCAGAAGATTATAGGAAGCTCCAGAATCTAACATACAGTTATGTAATAATAGGTCATGAATCACTAGAGACACATAGAAGGGAGGGGTAGAAGCATCTAATTCCTCAACATGTGGGCCAAATACAAACATGGGTGTTTCTTCTTGAAGGTTGAGACTATCTGGGATGAGTGCTGCTTCTGGAGGGAGCATGAAAGAGGTGACTTGGGATTGATATGCAGGTTGTTTCAACAGTTCAATCAAGGGAACTGGGATTTTGACCTTCTCAAGTTCTTTTTTCAGACTGAAAGCAGGAGAGGACTTCTCTATTACAACCTCTTTTGATTCTTTATTTTCAGTTGAGGGTTTGAATTCTTTTGACACAGACTTGGTATTAGGGGGGAAGAATACTTTTGAAGAGGAAGGAATTTGATCATTGGACTATAAAGGTTTGTTTAGAGGCCCCTTACCTTTGTCTGTGACCTTCTGCATTGTTGACTCCTTCTAAGCAGGTGCTTCCTTTTGGGGTGGCTCTTCTTCTTGATCCTGAGTATGAGTCCTCTTCCTAGAAGATCTAAGATCATATCTTCTATTGAACTGTGCTTGTATGAAATCAACAAATTTCTGACAATAGTGATCAATTTCTGAGTCCTCTATGTCTCTAGCTTTTTCTTCTTCTTGCAATGAGCACTCAGTTCCATTACTTCCTTGCAAGGGGCATTCTTCTCCATCACTATTCGAGAAAGCAAGATTTGTATCCTCCAGTCCATAGGCAGTGTCTTTAGTAGCATAATCTACTATACCTTCCAAGTACAATGGGTGTGGTACCTGATCTTGTTGTTCCCTTTGCAATATTTGCAGAGGTGGTTTCCTATACTAAGGATTGTAACCTCTGTTTGGAGCATTGTGGAAATTCTTGGAGGCTGAATTCTTGGCCTCCAATTCAAGCTTGACCAGCTTACCAGAAAGGTTCTTAATCATTTTTTTCATTTCTTCAATTCTGTCATTAGCTGAGTCTCTATCTTGGTTAGAGGTAGATACCTCCTCTTTTCCCCTTCTTCTAGTATCTTGTTCAGATTTTCCCTTTGATTTACCAGTGGAGGCGAAATTTGCCTCCAACTCTAGTGCATCTGTCTGAGCATCATCCAGAGTGGCAAGCTTTCTTTCTCTTAGAGAGAAACCAAATTCTGAATCAAAGGCTGCCACAAAAACAACTTTAGTAGGAGTTTGATGAGGCTTCATATCAGCAAGAAGACTCAAATACAATTTATTAAATCTCTTGATAAATTCTGACACCCCTTCATTATGTCTTTTCTTGAGTGTGTTAAACTCAGTAAGACAATGTCCATGATCTTTCTTCTCTCCCCATTTCCTAAGAAAATTATCTTCCATTATTTCCCAAGTGATAACAGAACGGTCTGCCAATGTCTTAAACCATTTTCAAGCTTCACCATCAAGAGATTGGACAAACAGCTTAAAGACTACATCTAAATGTTCCACATTAAAGTTATATGCAAAAGAGTAGAAGACCTGAAGATGTTTTTGAGCATCAATCTCATTTTCCCAATTTAATTGGGGTAAAATCTTCAGATAATCCTGTGGCATATCGTTCAACACTTGAGGTAACACCAGGGGGGCATATTTATTTAAAAAGAAGCCTGGAACATTTTTTATTGGAGGGGGTGGAGGTAGTGCAATAGTTTGATGCGTAAAAGGAGGAGGCAGAGGTGGAAGTGGAGTATGAATGACAGTAGGAATATAATGGACTGGACCTTGAGGTGTCGACAGGAAAAACGGTCTATTAATAGCAGATACTTCAGTGACTTCCTTTACCTCTTCAACCTTAGGAGTAGGGTGAAAATTATCTTTAAATCAGACACCTCCTCGGGGTGAACTATCTGAAGAGTAATCAATATCTCCCACAGTGAGGTCAGGACCTAGCACTTGGGCTACTTGAGAAGAAGAGGATGGAAAGTTTTCTACAGACAATTCAGGGATTTCAGTGTGGAATGATTTTCTTTCCCTCCAATTTCTCCTATGTATGATCTTCTTTGGGTTAGACACTGAAGTTGTCTTTGGTTGTGAAGTATCTGACCTCAGGTGTGGCTTAAGAGGAGCCAGGACTGCAAGTGAACTTATCTGATAAACAAATGTAGAGTCGCCAAGGTGAGGGATCTACAACTCTCAACTCTCCATACTCACCTACTTGAAGAGTGATTTAGGTTTTGTCGAGGCCCAGGGATTTAAATTTTCTCAACTTCGTTCCCCGGCAACGGTGCCAAAAAGATGTTGTGGTTCCTAGAGACAACCTTGAGTTGTGAAAGACCAGTGCCTAGGACATCTTATATAGCAAGGAGCATATGGTATAACAGGGGAAGTTATCAATAAAAGGATCTCATGCTATCTCCTGAAAACAAGAAATATTAATTTGGATGGGACCAAAATCTTCAGAAACTAGATACAGGGAGAGTAACACTGCAGAGGCAAGGTGCAAAACTCCAATATAAAAGTATCAGACAATTCAGAGGCAGCTTACTATAAAGAGGGCCAATTCAGAAATACCTCACAGAAATAAATTATCAGAAGGTGTTGGCTGTGTATGAAAGATTAAGAGAATACTAGTTGTCATTGAGACGATATCCAGATAAACAATATTACCATGTAATGGGCTTACCAATTTAAGAATCCATACATGACAATAGCATTTTAAAAATGACCTCCCAAAGAAACTAATATAGCAGAAATATGGTTTGAGTGAATAGTGAAATAGTATATCATGCCTGAGCCATATTTAAAGCGCTTGACTAATTCGAGCATGGGTATCAACTAGGATAAATCCATACCAAAAACCAGTGAGCCACTTACATTCCAGAAACATGATACAAGAAAGGCAGATGAACGAAATGATCAATTAAAATAGCACATATGAGAGAAGGTTACACACTGTGAGACATCAAAGACCAGAATCCTCTTTAAAGATGGAACTCCTCCTCACTGAAACCCAACGGGCTATGTACATTCATATGAGAGTTTTTACAAAATGCATACAAAAATCCTCTTACTGCATGATTTTGTGATAAAATCTGGAACCCTCAAAAATATGTTCTTCGGGAGTTTTATAGAAGAAAAAGAAAACCTAGTAAAGAAAGTTGATGATGAACATTTAATTTTCCTCATTAAGACAAGATGGAGGAAACGTGCACACCCATACTGCTTGATGAATCTATAATGCTATATGTACTCTGTGGCCTGCTTTTTGAAATAAATGCACTGGGTGGAAGTCTTTTCAGGAACACAGTATAGAAATAAAAACCACATGGGCAGTCTGTCCTTTCCTGGAAAGAAAATTCTGCTGAAATGCAACCTTGAGGATATTGTTTTCTGTGCATATACCTTCTGAGTGATCTACGGGGTCTTCGATCTGGTACTCTACCTTCAAATGGTTAGGTTAAGGCTCCAAAATCTTCAATTACACACCTTTAACTCTCTACCTTCCACTGATACTCTTTGTCTACAATATTAATGTCTCTGATCACGAAATCTGTGCTTTGAATGACTCTGGAGAGTTTGACAGAGTTTAATTCTACTTCTTTAATGGAGGTCATGTCGTAAAAGCTTCCCAGGCCTTTTTCCATAATTCTAGCCTCTGAAAAATGGTCCTTTACGGTGTTCTCTGTTAATGTAATTGAGACTATGAATCATGGCGGATCACCGCCACTCGTACCCTGCAAAATACACAAAATCGTCAGGAAAACAAATGCACGGGAAAGTGGATGCAGCGGGGGTAATGAGGATGACAGCGCAGCATGGTGAAATGGTGGAAAATGCAGTGTGATGGAGGAAAAATTCTCTGGTGAAGGTTGGCGGTATGCAGAAATTTGAATGCAAAAACTTTGAATTTTGACCCTTTGAATATATAAAGAGAGATGGGCGAAATACGATAAACTACGTGGAAAGGGTGACGTGGCGGAGGACACGTGTCGATGGCGGGTAGGCAAGCAATCTGGACCGTCCGATCTCAGGAGGAGATCACAGCTGAGGACGTGTTGGAGGGTGACGGATTGGCGGGCCAAGGGTATGGATACCTTGGGTTAAATTCCGCGCATCTTCGGAGTGCGATGACCATTGGATGGAGAGCCCCAGATCAGACGGTTATTATGCATATTGTGCCGGATCAAATGCCGAAAAATAACGTGCGATGGGGGGGCGGTTTTGAAATAGTGACAGAGCCACGTGTCATATGCTGAGTGGAATCGCTCCGAAATGGAAAATATCGCCTGCCCTCCAAAGGCGGTGCGATGGATACCACTGGTTTATGAACAGTGTTTTTGGGCGCGGGGACCACAAAGGCGGGTGAGCTACGGACCGTTGATTTATGGTTTGATCGGATGGTGGACAGGCAGTCAGAGTGGTAAACGGGTTGGGCCACGGGCGCGACGCTGATCAATGAAGGCCGTCCGATCTGTACAGATCGACGGATAATACTGCACCCGATATCCCCCTGCGGTAAGCGCTCTTCGGGCTATGGCTTGGTTTAACGCCCAGGTTACGTGGAGAAAAAGACTGGGGGCTAGGGCCGAAAGGTGCCAAACCTTATATATTTTCAAATGTGGGTTTTTGGCCCTTTTTAATGCAATTTTGAATTTATAGAAGGGAACGATAGGTGGAAAAACGATTTTTTAAGCCAAACAAATTGCATTTAAAGGGGATCAGCTCGTAGTAATTTAACAAAAATTTAATGTATCGCTAACATGATATCCAGATTCGTTGAGATTATTTTGACAAGGATCATCCAAACTAGCCGTTGGTTAGTTTAGAGGAGGGGAACGATAGGCGGAAAAACGATTTTTTAGGCAAAACAGAGGGGGTTTAAAGGGGATTGCTTGTCAAAATTTAACAGAATTTAACAGAATGCTGACATGATCAACCAGGACGGTTGAGATTATTTTGACAAGGATCATCCAAACTAGCCGTTGGAGATTTTGTCTTATAAATTTAGAGGTCTTTGTCAATATTGAATCATCCGATCTCAGGATCGTGCACTTGTTCTTAGAAGTTCTTGTAAATTTTTGAGTAATAAAGCATAAAGACTTTGGAGTTACAAATTTTGATGTTCCTTCTCGGATCTATGTGGTGAATTGTCTCTAAACTCTGCTACTTTGTTTCTGCATTTTATGGTTGATGGCCTTCATGGATTAATCTGCATACAGGTATCTTGTGCAGTTTTCTAGATTCATAAAATGAAATTTTGATTTTTCTAAAGGATCTCATGTTATTTTCTTAAATCTCTATCGATCTAAGGTTCAGATCTAAGTGTGCCGGGAAATGTTTTTTTTAAGATTGAGCGTCTGGGGAATTATTTGGTTGGACCAGCCAACTCTCAATAAACATAAATATGAAAAGCTCATTATTTGTTAAATTCCAAGTCTATCTTACGAAATTGGTGGTTTTGCAGGATTTTCTAGGGTTTGTGCCTCTCCCAAAAATTTTAAATCTCTGAAAATTGTGCTAAAAGGGTTCAAATCTAGCCATGAGGGCCTCAGATCTATAAATTAGTTTGTAAATTTGTAATTTTAAATATTGTGAGGGTTTAATCATTTTCTCGGTGTGTATATCTTCAAGATCTGACTTTTTTCTTGCAGGTGGTGGGTTTAAATCAAAGTTTGATGGAAAATTTTTAAATTCTAAGTTTGCTGGGGGAAGTTTATGCATACTAGGTTCATCAAAATCATTATGTCCTCACAAAAAAACAAAATGTTGTCTCTGTCCAGTGTCCAACCCAGCTCTTTTCCATTCGATTTTCTCTCATTGTCTAGCAAAATACGCTCTCCTATCGACCCCTTGCTATTTGACGTCAATCCCATCGTACCCTGTCTGCAGCTCCATCTTTCTCACGCTTCGTCCTCCATTGTGCCTTCTCGAACCTGCCATCACTCTTCTCCGTTTGTCAACTTTCTGTCCCTCATCAAATCCGTCATCCCTCTTCTCTCCTTAGCCGTTATTCTCTGCCCATCGAACTCTGTCTCTTATCTGAATCCTGTCGCCTGCATTTCTTTTTCTCCGTCCCTTTCCTCAAATCGAGTTTCTTTCATCCAGCCTTCTGCAAATTGTTTCTTCTCTCATGCCCGCGTCCAAGTCTGCCTTCAAACTGCATCGCCGTCCGTTTCACCTTGCCTTCAATCCTTCGTCCAACATTTGTTTGTACACTGCTCTAGTTGCAATCATGCCCTACCTCCTCGCCGTCACTGCCTCTGACTAGTCGAATACACCAAAAAAACACAACACACATTATCATAAACAAAACAAATCTTTTTATGCGGATGCGTTTCAGATTTTAGTGTTTAGATTTTTTTATTTGTTTTAGTTTAGATTTTATGTTGGATCGTAGTTTTAATCAAGTTGTAATTTTGATTTTGAGTTTTAGTTTAGTCGGTTTTCTTCTTTTTTCTTAATAGATTTCGATTTTAGTTAATCATAGTTTTAGAGTTCATTTTAGTTTAGATTTAATTTTATTCAATTTTAGACTTAGATTGTAATTCAATTTTGCTAAGTTATATTTTAATTGTTATATTTAAATTTTAGACGTCAATTAGTTTAGCTCTTAGAGTTTGATTTTTAGTCTAACTTTTTAATTTAGTTAGATTTTGATTTTGTTAATTAGATTAGCTTTTAGTTCTAATTTAGTTAGATTTTAGATTTAAACTTAGATTTTAGATTAGATTTAGACTTTTAATTTTCTTTAAATTTAAAAAAGGAAATTAATAAAAATAAATAAAAAATTTCAAAAATTATAAAAATCTAGAAAATACAAAACATAAAAAAAAATTGAATTTTCTATAGTCAAATGCGCTAATTTTATTTTTATCTGAAATTTGACTGTGGACCATTTTGATTTTTGAACTGGGTTATAATTGAAGCATCATAATTTCGAAAATATTTCAAGCACTTGGCATTGTTTCATGATAAGCTTTGTTGATTGACTTCAGTGTCTTAATGAATGATCGTGGCATTTTCCATTGAATATAATTGTGGTCATTTAGCAGCAGTTATACATCCAATACATATTTTTAATTGCATAACGGGATATTTTTTGACTCCATAAGGCACTGGTTCTAACATAATCAATCTGTGAAATCTCATTAAATTTATCAAGTATTTAGTGTTTTAGCTGTGTCTCCTAGATTCTTCCTCTTCATTTCTAATAGGGTCTACCTCCCTTAGCTTGCAAGGAGAAAGCTTAAATAGAGAGATTGGGGGTCAGGGTGATAGCCCCCGATCTGAGCCGTTGTCGCGGTGCCTAGACAATATGTGCGACAACAGTGGGAAAATATGGTTTCCATGTAAGGTGGGAGGAATCCCTAAGAGAAGTAACATGAGTCAATATATAAGTGTGAAGCCTTCCCTCTAAGCACACAATGGTGGAATTAATGGTGTTAGTACGATTCAATATCTGAGTTTCTTCCAATCCGAAGCAGGCATCACACAGGTGAATGCCCCCTCATCAATGATGCACTGGGAAAGGTTGGCGTTACGGGCCTTAACTGGGATTTGGAAGGTGACGGAAGCAGGGAGAGGAGGATGTTCTGACCGGTCAACATCGAAGACGATCAATCAATCATCGGAAGGATCTACAATTCCCATGGTAGATAGTAGAGCTTTTCATTGTGAAGGGCATGACTGGAGGAGTTCCAAAGTTGAAATGGTAGCAGGAGATTGTGCGAAATCATCTACTATACTATACGAATGGGCAGCTTTACCAGAAGCATCATTTCGGCTCAATTATCCCGTAGGGATCTTGGTATGAACCTCCACCTTAGGCTGAGAGATCTGCAAGGGACCATTAGGTGTCGTAAGAGGCTCTGTAGAGACCAAAGGAGGTGGCTCGGGGACAGACGTAGCATGAGGCTTGTTGTACTGATGGGATCGAGTCTAAATATTGACATCTATGGTTATAGGTTGGTCAGAATTCATCATGAGAATCTGGTAATCGGAGGTACCAGATGGAATAGGTTGAGTGGCCACCTAACCTTCAGGTGGTTGGGTAGCCACAAATCCTTGTTGAGGGAAAGGATTAGTAAACACAGCCGGCTGACTAGGCGTAGCACTGGGAGGAATGGAAGGGGAGGCTTGCTATCCTCGAAATGTTGCTTGAGACTCCCACATCTACTTCATCTATGGTAAAAGAGGAAAATCATGTGTGTAATGACCATAAACACCACAATAAGAACAAGGTTTGTTCATGCGAACTAGCCTGTCCTGCTTGGGCTAAGTGCCATGTTGCTGGTTAGCGGTGCTAGGTACATTATTTTGAGGATTAAGTCTAGGATTACCAAGAGCATATTGATTTTGAGTGCCTTTCCTCTTATTTTTGAAAGGAGGAGGATTAGTCGCGCCCTGCTATGCATACACCTACCCCTGAGGGGGCGGTGGCTGCTGTTACGGGGGTTGAGAAGGCAAGGGAGGTGGAGGTGCTAATGTTGGAGGAGATGGAGCACCAGGCTGCGGATATGGATAATAAGGAGGTTGGATAACATTATGGTAAACAAGAGGTTGGGAAAAATGAGGAGGCATGCCATATCCTGGATACATGCTACCAAGAGGGGGATAAGTGTAGGAGGTGCTGGCCCCCCCTGAGAAAAACCATAGCCCAGGGGAGGCTGAGCGTATGGATGAGAGAGAGCTCCAATGATATCGTCGGTGGTATGAGATGACCCGGGTGCGTTGGCACCACCAGGTCTGGGAAGATCAGTTAGAACAGTATAAACATAACCCGACTGAGCGTAGATCAGGTCATATTTTAACGCAATTTGGAGAGCGGCTTCTTCGATTTTATGGAAATGCGATGTGACATATTTACCGATAGCAGGCAAGAGAGATCTAAGGAACTAGTCCATGTAGACACGGTCTTCGAAGGTAGGGGCTTGACATAGGCTCTTTCTTCTCCACCTTTCCTAGACATGATTGGATAGGCGGTTCACAGATGATTGACGGAAAGAAGTCAAGAGTTTGGTACCAGTGTCATAACGAAGGGGAAGTTGGAAGTAATACAAAAAAGCTCGAGAAAGAGTCGCGATTTGGTATGAGAGGATGAGGCCTGATCAACATACCACTAAGAAGCTTCACCTGTAAGTGTATGTTGGAACAACAGAAGATGGACAAAGTCATCAGTAATGGAGTTAGACGAACACCACATGTGCAAAGATCGAACATGATTATAAGATCTTCTCCAGCAAGGCCTTCAAAATTGGGGATGTCTAAAGGGATCTTGGTTGGCATAGCAGGCCAGCTAGCGTCATGGTGTATAGGGTCATTGATCAACTGGTTAAAATCAGGAAGACTGAGGCCTGCTATATAGGGGAGCAAATGAGCATTCGGAGTAGTTCCAGTTGCGGTCCAACTAGTAGTATTCCTAGCATTAGGACTAGGGTTACCACTAGCGTTAGGTCCTGAACCAGACATGGTGAAG
Organism: Pinus albicaulis; assembly: GCA_034641835.2. NCBI lineage: Eukaryota > Viridiplantae > Streptophyta > Pinopsida > Pinales > Pinaceae > Pinus > Pinus albicaulis. The sequence goes on from CM076574.1 coordinate 594,747,343, forward strand.
GTGACAGGAGGAGAACCGGGAACGAAACTAGAAGGAGAGCCCAAAGAACCAGAAGAGGAGTCGGAGTGCAGACTCGATGGAGGACTATCTCGAATCCTATGCGGAGGAGTAAGTCTTCTTACCGGAAAATGAGGATGAAGGCCAAGAAGTCTCCGGGATAAATGCCTTGGTGGCTCAATGATGACGACCCAAACACGACACAAAGGTAAGAGAGACCAACAAGGTGGAGAGGTGCAGGATCAACAGATTACAATGTCGAAACAAGGGCAGAGAGGTGCAGGATCAATTGATTTCAATGTTTTAAAGTCTTTTCTTGGCGGTGTTAACCAAGCTCTTCTTCGCTTAGGGTGTGTGTGTAAAGTGTGTAAATTTTAATTTTTAAACCCAAACATTTGTAGAGAAAAAGAAAAATTGTGTTGTATAACTGTAAATAAACCTGCAAATAATAGTATATGAAACTAAAATAACAGAAAATCAACAGCTAATAATGCAATAATCTAAACCCAAGGAGGCGCACCTCTCAACAAGTAGTCTGTGGTTGGGCAAAAAACTAGTCAAAACACACCAAAATAGCCAATAGATCTAAGGTCGGGAGGGACAGGGATCTAAAGTTTTTATCTGCTGGAAATAGGTGCAGAAAAATAGCAAAAAAGCAGAGGAAAAATTGATGTAAATGAGGTGGCAAAAGGCTATATCCTAGAGGGAAGCGGAGGGGACCCTAGAAAAAAACACAAACAAAACTAAATGAGGTGATTTGGATGGATGAATAGTTGATATAAAGTGGATCTGAAGGTGAGGTATTAGATCTGAAAAAATGGCTAAACACTCTGGAAATTTCAGACAACCTGTAGCAGCTAAAACTCTTCCACAAAGTGTGGAGGGTACTAAAGCCCTAGAGGGCTAGTTTCCCACTTATATGAGTAAAAAATAACAAGTACTGGTCCAAAACAGGAAGAGACAGAGGTCAAACAACCCTAAACAGAGGCCCAAACAAAACCAGAAAACTTTCAGAAAAAACTCCCACAAAAGTCCAGGTCACAGTTTCTAGCCTATTTCTTGCTAAGGTCATAGTTTTTGGGCATATCTTCGCGTCCTGAAGCTCCAGGTCATATTTTTAGGGCCAACAAGTGCAACCTGCACTTCCGGTGCTCTCGGGGGCATGTTTCAGCAGAATGTGTCCCCTCAGCTGCGGCTGATGTCTGTCACCTGCGGAATAGGTCTGAAAAACACACGGAAGTTAGAATTTTTAATGTTTTAGAGTTTGATAGGTTAAAAAAAACATCAAGAAAAGAAAAACAATAAGTTGTAGAGAAATCCTAGGGTTTGAAGAAGTTGATATGCAGGGATCTAAAAAACGACATCGGTCGTAATCAGAAACCTGTGTGGAGTCGCGAGTTGTTAGTATGAATCTTAATCGCAAGTGTATGAAAAAAGACCACTTTAGTTGTGCATAAAAAATAGCCCTAACAACAAATATGGCTACCAATATATTTATATATATAATTAGTTGACCAAGATAAATGCTTCAAAAGTCTAGATCTATGCATTAAAAGACATTAAGCAGTGAATAGAAACAAGATTTTCTCCATGCATCCAATAGACAAGACAAGAATATGTTAAATAAATTTTGTATTAATGGAACCTGGGAGGAAAACATAGAAGGATGTTACCAGTTCTCCTCAATGGGATGGGTTCTTATAAGTCCTCGGCACTTCAGATCTAAAATTCCTCTCTCTTGACGGTGTAGAAAACCCAGACAAAAATGGAACTCAAAGGGAGCTCACAAGAAAAAAGATAGAAAAATATAACAATGATGGTGGATCAAAGTCAGACTAAAAGTATAGATCTATAGTGATCTTTAGGCAACAAAAGGTAGTGAATGAATGGAAAAACCCTTCTATTTATAACAAAATATTGAGTTAGTCTAGATATTGGTGCATAATTAAAATATTATTAACCAAATCAAGATCCAACTTTTATGGAATATTTTATTATATTTGTTGGAGGGAAAAGGAATTTGACTTGGGTCAAATCACTTTATTTGTAAATAATAAATAAATAAATGATTTATTTATCATTTTAAGGATGTGGTTGAGTAATAATCAAATAAATAATGATTTATTTAATTATTTAAGGGTGATTTAGTCAAATTTAACAAGGAATATTATTTAAATAAGGTTTAAATAATTATTCCTAGAAAATAATAACATAAATAATGATTTATCTAATTAATTTTCCTATTTTGGGTTAAATATGACCAGGAATATTAATTAAACTATTGTTTAACTAATCATTCCTTGAGGAATATCAAACAAATGTAGGTTTATTTAATATTTCCTCATGGGGTGTCCTATTTAGACCATAAACAACTTAATAAAGGTGGTTTACTAAGTTATTTTTCATAGTGAAAGCAATTTTACTTGGGGTAAAATTGGTCTTACATGATGTATGATCATCAATAATGTGAGTTAGATGACCTCACCATATGGGGCTTCTGTTTTTATTTATAAAACAACTTAATAAAGGTGGTTTACTAAGTTATTTTTCATATGGTGCCACCTACTGGGGTAAAATTGGTCTTACATGATGTACTTCTATTCATCTAATAGTAACAAGTTAGATGACCAAAAAATGGTGTAACAAATGGTTATCATTAAGAACTCCTTATCACAATAATTGCTCATAGTATTGTTCTTTGTAGATTCCATAAGGTTGTGATGAGAGGGGAATGAAGGGTGAGGGAGATAATGAGTGAAATTTATGCCAAGGGGATGATCTGATCCTGGGGTCCATGATACACAAGAGGCAGTAATCAACTCAAGGAAATCGCAGAGAGAAGGGAAGATGCAGCAGCAGGGACAGTGCAGTCCCTCCAAGGACAGCATGATTTTTAGCAGGAAACCCTTAGATGGTTACGCAGAGACCCTAAGGGGCAGCATAGACACTGCGTCACCCAGTCTAGGGTAACGCAATCCCTTCCAAAGCAATGTTGAGGGTTAGAGAGGCTTTAGAGGCTGACGCGGAGGCTTTCAGGGGTAGTGTTAGGGTTTCTAGGCCCTAATCTTGGCTGAGTTCTGTAAATCCTATTTGAAGGTGTGGATCAGTCATTATTTTGGCCATAGATCAGCTAGTGAGTTGTAGATCTAGTATTTCTCTGTCGAGCTTTCCAGATCTGGAACCTAGGCCTGTTGTATTCAAAAAATCCTTAATAATAAAACCCTCCAGTAGCCAGAGACCGATTTTCCCGCATTGGGTTTTTCTGGGGACTATTTGTCCAGAAATAACTGTCATTTTGTCTATGTGTGCATGAACTTGTTTTAGATCTTGATTGGTGGAGATCTGTTATGTGTTTTGCTTTGATTTTAACTTGAATTTATTCAGTTAATAACTTGTCTAAGTAGAAGCATTACCGGATTAACAGTAATAATTTATGCATAAAGTGCAAAGATTCAGAAATTTCCACATGGTATCAGAGCAATTGCAGATCTAGGAGGGTCACCAGCAAGAATCTGAAGGTTCTAGCTATAGGAAGCAACTAGAAAAGTAGCAAACACACAGATCTGAAGGGACAACGCAGTTCTTAGAGGCAAATTCACACAGATGGAGAGGTGAAATTGTCTAACGATGTATCCTAGCAAGCCCACGCAATTACTACGTAGAGGTAGCTCAAAAAAAATGTTGGACAAGTCTGAAGCCTGCCAGTGTGATGCAGATCTGAATCTATCAGATCCAGAAAATACTAAAGAAAAAATACATAAATTCAGAAGGTGTTGGTGGGGTTAAATTTCTGAAGTTTTTAGATTTTTATCCTAAGCACAAGTGACAAAGAGCAGGAGGAAATCGGCTTCTCAGAGAGTTTCTAGCCAAAAGAAAATTGCAGTTTGATCAAAGGATCAAAGAGAGTTGAATCATTGTTGATTTGGTAGATTTCCAAGGAGGAAAATAAGTTTTCAGAGGGAGAAAGGGGTGCCCAGTTCATAAAGGACCATAGATCCAAATCTCTAGTATAGAGAGGAGGAGCTCTGATAGATTTGCTGAGAAAATGGCCGAAGATGATGCAGCCATGAGCGCCCATGAACCACAGAAGTGGGGTGACATGGATATGTAGAGGAGCTACATAGAAGAAAGGTGTGATCCTTGAGCAGCTCATCTCTTGGATCACATATGAGCTATGGTAGCCTTAAGACAATAGCGAGACAAGAGGATCAGTGGGTACATAGATCACAGATGAAGCAGGCAGAGGAAAATCTAAAGACTAAAAGGAGTAGCGCAGAGCATAGCAGCAACAGCGTAGAAGCAGTAGCAGCGCAGAGGCTGATGTGATTTTAGCCACGCTACTTACGTAGTGTAAAGATACAACAGTGCAAAAGGCTTTAGAGGGACAACGTAGTACAGCAGCAACGTGATATATTTCAGCTCAAGGGTCTGATGTGACTTCAGTCGTGTAGAGGGAGTCTGATTAGGTAAGCAGAGTTGTAGTTGTGCATCATTTTTTAGATGCTGGCACAGATCTGCAGTGTATGGAGCTTCAGTGATGAGGATGTAGCCCATCTGACTTTTCTGTCAAAGATTGGGTAGGAGATTCAGTTGTGTCTCTCAAACACTGAAGTTTTAATGCAGCATATCATTAGTGGCAGTGCTATGAGTAGCACAAATGCAGCATATTGAGAGGGAGTTGCAATACAATGGTTGTAGTGGTAGTGGCAAAGTCATGGGCAGCAGTACAGAATGGAAGAAATAATGCAGATTTGAGTGGCAGCATGCCAAGCATCAATAGAACAAAATTAGTACCCAAAATCATGTAATGCACAAGTGTGATGTATTGCTATAGAACACCCTTGATGCTAAGAGGGAGTGTTGAGGTTTTGTGTATTTTGGGTAGCATCAGTTGTGCTCCAGTTCCCAAATTGTGTGGAGAGACTAGAGTACACTTGATCTACAAGACCCAGAAATGGATTTGGAAATTTCATCTGGTTTAGGAGATATTAAATTAATTAATTATTTTAGTGTATTTCCTAAGTTAAAACATAGGGAACTTAAATAATTATAATGAATTTAATTAAACATGTGATGAAATTGTCTTAAGTCACAAAGATCAAGCTTTCTTTAAATCTTAGCCATTGATTCAAGATCTAATCATGGTCGTTGATTTGTCAATGAGAAAAGTATAAAGGAAAGGCTTGGGGTCATTTGTAAAGACACACAGAGGCAGAGCAATGAAGCTAAGCTGAGATTCTAGGGCAGGGTTTGCTAAGAACACTCAAAAGTGTTTCAGTTGCAGAGAGGGGAATTTAGGCAAAAGGGATGATCTGATCTCAGGGTCTAGAATACACAAGAGGCAGTGATTAGCTCAAGGACAGTGTAGAGAGAAGGGAAGCTGCAACAGCAAGGATAGTGCAGTCCCTCTAAGGACAGCGTGATTTTTAGCAGGAAACCCTCAGAGGGTTACGCAGAGACCCTAAGGGGCAGCGTAGATACTGCGTCACCTGGTCTGGGGTAATGCAGTCCCTTCTGGAGTAGCGCTGAGGGTTAGAGGGGCTTCAAAGGCTGACGTAGAGGCTTTCAAGGGCAGCGCTGGGGTTTTGAGGCCCTAATCTTGGCTGAGTTCTATAAATCCCATTTGAGGGTGTGGATCAGTCATTATTTTGGCCCTAGATCAGCCAGTGAGTTGTAGATCTAGTATTTCTCTGTCGGTTTTCCAGATCTGGAACCCAGGCTTGTTGTATTTATAAAATTCTTAATAATAAAACCCTCCAGCAGCCAGAGACAGGTTTTCTCGCATTGGGTTTTTTCGGGGACTATTTGTCCAGAAATAGCTGTGTCACTTTGTCTATGTGTGCATGAACTTGTTATAGATTTGGATTGGTGGAGATCTGTTATGTGTTTTGCTTCGATTTTAACTTGAATTTATTCATTTAATAACTTGTCTAAGTAGGAGGAGCATTACCAGATTAACAGTAATAATTTCTGCATAAAGTGTAAAGATTTAGAAATTTCCACATGGTATCAGAGCAATTACAAATCTAGGAGGGTTACTAGCAAGAATCTGAAGGTTCTAGTTATAAGAAGCAGCTAGAAAAGAAACAGACACACAGATCGGAAGGGACAATGTAGTTTTTAGAGGAAGATTCATGCAAAGGGAGGGTTGACACTGTCTAACGTTGTCTCCTAGCAAGCCCATGAAACTACTGTGCAGGGGTAAATCAAAAACATCATTGGACTAGTCTGAAGCCTGCTAGTGTGATGCAGATCTGAATCTGTCAGATCCAGAAAAGACTGAAGAAAAGCTGCATAAATTCAGAAGGTGGTGGTGGGGTTAAATTTTTGAAGTTTTTAGATTTTTAGCCTAAGAACAAGTGACAAAGAGCAAGAGGAGATCAGATTCTCAAAGAGTTTCTAGCCAAAAGAAACTTGTAGTTTGATCAAAGGATCAAAGAGAGTTGAATCATTGTTGATTTGGCAGATTTCCAAGGAGGGAAATCAGTTTTCATAGGGAGAAAAGGGTGCCCAGTTTGTAAAATACCCTAGATCCAGATCTCTAGTATAGAGAGGAGGAGCTCCAACAGATTTGCTGAGAAAATAGCCGAAGATGATGCAGCCATGAGCGCTCATGAACCATGGAAGTGGGGTGAAATGGATATGTAGAGGAGCTACATAGAAGATAGGTGGGATCCTTGAGCAACTCATATCTTGGATCACATGCGAGCTACGGCAGCCTTAAGATAGTAGCAGGACAAGAGGAGCATTGGGTACATAGATCACAGATGAAGCAGACAGAGGCAGATCTGAAGACTGAAAGGAGCAGTGCAGAGCAAAGCAGCAGTAGTGTAGAAGTAGTAGTAGCGCAGAGGCTGATGTGACTTTAGAAGCACATAGTAGAGCTTCTTACGCAATGCAGAGTTGCAGCAGTGTATAAAGTTTCTGAGGGACAGCGCAGTGCAGCAGCACCGTGATAGATTTCAGCACAATGGGCTAATGTGACTTCAGTAGTGTAGAGGAAGTCTAATTATGCAGGCAGAGTTGTAGCTATGCATCGTTCATTAGATCTCGGCACATATCTGCAGCCTATGGAGCTTCAATGATGAGGATGTAGTTGATCTCATTTGTCTATCAAATATTGGGCAGGAGATTCAGTTGTGTCTCTCAACAACTGAAGTTGTACTGCAGCATATCATTAGCAGCAAAGGTTAAGAGCAAAGACAGTAGGTAGCATATCGAGAGGAGCTGCGTACGCGCGTGCGGGTAGTGGTAGAGTCATGGGCGTAGTACGTAATGGCGTTACAGCGTACATAGCTGAGTCGTTAAAGCAGTGCCAAGCACGCAAAGAGCGTAACAGTACCCAAAATCATGTAATGCATAAGTGTGATGTATTGTTAGAGCACACCCTTGATGCTAAGAGGGAGTGTTGAGATTTTTTTTATTTGGAGTAGCATCAATTGTGCTCTAGTTCCCAAATTTTGTGGAGAGACTAGAGTACACTTGATCTACAAGACCCAGAAATGGATTTGAGAAATTTCATCTATTTTAGGAGATATTAAATTAATTAATTATTTTGGTTTATTTCCTAAGTTAAAACTTAGGGAACTTAAATAATTAAAGTGAATTTAATTAAAAATGTGATGAAATTGTCTTAGGTCACACAGATCAATATTTCTTTTAATATTAGCCATTGATTCAAGATATGATCATGGTCATTGATTTTTCAATTAGAAAAGTATAAAGGAAAGGCTTGGGGTCATTTTTAAAGACACACATAGGCATAGCACTGAAGCTAAGTTGAGATTCTAGGGCAGGGCTTTCTAATAATACTCAGAAGTGTTTTAGCTGTAGAGAGGGGAATTTAGGCCAAGGGGATGATCTGATCCCGGGGTCTACAATACACAAGATGTAGTGATCAGCTCAAGGACAACGCAGAGAGAAGGGAAGTTGTAGTAGCAAGGATAGCGTAGTCCCTCCAAGGACAATGTGATTTTCAGCAGGAAACCCTCATAGGGTTACACAGAGACCCTAAGGGGCAGCATAGAGACTGTGTCACCCAGTCTGGGGTAAAATAGTCCCTTCCGGAGCAGCGTTGAGGGTTAAAGGGGCTTCAGAGGCTGACGCGGAGGCTTTCATGGGCAGCGCTGGGGTTTCTAGGCCCTAATCTTGGCTGAGTTCTATAAATCTCATTTGAGGGTGTGGATCAGTCATTATTTTGGCCCTAGATCAGCTAGTGAGTTGTAGTTCTAGTATTTCTCTGTCGGGTTTTCTAGATCTGGAACCCAGGCTTGTTGTATTCAGAAAATTCTTAATAATAGAACGCTCCAGCAGCGAGAGACTGGTTTTCCCACATTGGGTTTTTTCGGGGACTATTTGTCCATAAATAACTATGTCACTTTGTCTATGTGTGCATGAACTTGTTCTAGATCTGAATTGGTGGAGATCTGTGATGTGTTTTGCTTCGATTTTAACTTGAATTTATTGAGTTAATAACTTGTCTAATTAGGAGGAGCATTACCATATTAATAGTAATAATTCCTGGATAAAGTGTAAAGATTCAGAAATTTCCACAAAAATAGCGTTCAATTTCACTTACATGTAATAAAATTATACCAATCCATCAAAACTTTTCCAATCAAGAAGCTCCAATATAAGAGAAAATAATCAAAATATCAAAATTCATTCCATTCTCCAAAAAAAACGTCCTCCAAAATAATAGCAAAAATCTCACAAAAGAGAATGATCCAATCCAAGTGATGATGCTAAAATGAATTCACATGAAATGTATTTATATACTTCTAGTGAGTTTTATTTAGATAATTATCCCTACATTAGCTCGTAGAATAAAATAATGTACAATATAACTAACTTTTGGTGACAATCCCACCAAAATAGCTCATAAACAAAAGAATAACCCTCTCAAGAGGTTGAATGATCAATAATGCATATTGAATTCCATAATCGCCATAATGATGAATAGAACTCCAAAAAGCAATGGACAAAGGGTTGGCCCCTTGTTTTCCAAATAGTGATCATGTGGTGCTCTTAATGGGTGTGGAGGCACACAAGTGTCCTCATGGGTATCCAAACGGATCGAAGATTCTTGTAGACCATCTGAAAGGGCTCGAATGATGGTATAGGTGATTTCACATCATCATACAAGTCCTGGGCCATCTTCCAAGCGCATGGTAAAACTATGGGGCCGGTTGGGCATGGTGACTCAGGTGCATCTTCCTCGTCCAATAAGTGAATCTCGAGCAATCTCTCAATGTCTCTAGGGATCCATGGAATGTTGTCTACTATTGTGGAGGCCCATGGATCTCTACACACACCCTACATGTTCCAATGTATCTTTCTGGAGGGTTAGGACCACGTATAGGGATAAAAAACCCAAAATGGAGACCATTAGCAATCCTGCATAATATACAATTCATCCCCTTGCCTTCCAGCACAACAATTCATTTAAATAAATCGAGTTAAAGAGATTACAAACCATTGACAACAAGAGGGCACTTCATAATGGCATGCCATTACATAGTGGGCTTTGGCATGTGCTAATGTATCCAAGCTCCAAGGGGGGTTAACCAAGTACCATATTAGGTGGTTTTTACTTTTAAAGGGGACAGTATGTCCCAATTACATCCTTCAAATGGTGGTGGCATGTGATAAAGAGATGAACAGATAGGGAATGAAAAGGCAAAATGTTGGCCCGCATGTTGGGGTACAGGGGTAGCTAAAAACGGGAATCCGAAACTTGAGTATATAATGTATATTATGGAGAAATATTGGTACATGAGTTATCCTTGCCTTGATTTTTCCACCCTTCTTCATATGCTTTTTTCCTTTTATGATTTTTCTTTGATTAACTGCTCGAGCTCAAGGGATAAGAGCATGATGTGTAAGGTATACCCATGGATACCACCTTCAAGGTAAGGTGGTTCATTACCCACCAGGGGTTGGGACAATCATGGGTTTCTGAATGATAATGGAGGCTCATCTAGGGCCTATAGTAACCAGGGTGATGACCATGGGTATGGGGTGGAGCTCATGCATTGGATTTTTCTAGCGTGCTAAATGTGTTTGTCCAGGACATATTTTTCATTTTGTGGTACATTTTCATATTGAATGTGGAAAATCATGCTTTTATTTTTATTTTCAGCTACATAAACCTTTGGGGCATCATTTCATGCCTGATCCCAGGTGTGGACAAGAGGAAGGGGAGGCTAACCCTATGGGGACCTAGTTGAAGGATGTGGATCCAGGTGGAAGAAATGATGAATGGGGTTTGTTACCCACCACTTCATGGGTGAAATACCTAGGAGAAAAAATTTATCCATGGTGGATCTCAGTTGACGGCCCCTTGTAGCCTCTTACTATCTCATTGTGCCATTTCTCTACTACCTAATCCACGCATGTGTTCCCTCACCCATATGTATTAATCGTATGTTTGAAGGTGGGCCTCCCGAAGCCAAAGGTATGTCTTCTTATTTGGTAATTGAGTATTTGGTTTACTTATCATGGATACTTATGGGCATGGATTGATGGGGTATTTGACGAAAAGAGTGGACTTAGACTGTGCTCATTTCCCCATGATCTATTTTTGGTGTTACACTTGCATCTTAGTCCCATGGGATCTCCTTTATTGACCATTTGGTTCTAGGGAGGTACTACTTGGGAAAACCAGGCTTTGGGTGTGTTGTCTCACTCATTTACCCGTATATATATTACTCCCCTTCCATTCATTATACTCCCATTCGTCGTTTCTCCCACCTGGGTCTGCATAGCCCCCATGGGTCCACATGGGGTCAGCTTTCCAATCCCCTTACCCTCACCTTCGGTCAGGCTTATAATGATGCCCCAAAGGTTGAAGCAACTAAAATAAAAATAAAAAGGATAATTGGCCACACATAATGACTAGTTGTACTAGAAACCTAGGGGACACATTGGATCTTATGCATGATTACAGATGGTTTCCATTTGGGTTTGGTCTCCCTATATGGGATCCTAACCCCCAAAGCACTACATTGGAACATATAGGGTGTGCATAGAGATCCATGGGCCTCCACAACAGCAAACCGCACTCCACAGATCCTCATCGACCTTCAAAGACTACTAGTGATCCACTTTTGGATGATGGTGATGTGCTTGGTATACTATGCCCAGCAAGCCCCACAGGAGCTCCACACTTTTTGCAGGTGTCCCAAGACTTGTATGATGTCATGGCAATGTTCATTACATCACTCGAGCACTTAGAGAGGATTTATATCAATCTTTGATTTATATGGAGACCCATGGGGTCATTTGTGTGTCCCCACACCCACTAAGAGTACCACAAGTCTACTAATTAGAGAACAAGTGGCCACCCCCTTGTCCATCACGTTCTGAGGGATTTATTCCTCATTATGGCACTTTAGGATGTTACTAGGCCCTAGAGGTTGAAGCAATTAAAAGAAAAATAAAAAGCATAATTGGCCACACTTGACAGGAAATTGTACCACAAAATGCAAAAGATGGTCGAGACAAAAATAATTAACACGTGGGAAAAATCCAAAGCATCAGCTCTGCCCCTTACCCATGGCCATTACCCTGTTAAATAGGCCCTAAATGAGCCTCCTTTATCATACAAGAACCCATGATTCTCCCAACCCCCCTAGAGGGCAATGAATCGCCCTACCTTAAAGGGGTAATCACTGCTATATCTGAAATGTCATGCTCTTATCCTTGAGCCCGAAGCAACTAATTAAAGAAAATTCATAAAATGCAAAAGGCACATAAAGAAGGGTGGAAAAATCAAGGTCGAGACACCTCATGTACCACGACTTCTCCCACTTACACATTATATACCCTGGTGTGGCCTCCCCCTTATCTGGCTACCCTTATGCCCTGATATATGGCCTAGGATTACCCTTCTCATTCCCTACTTCATTTCACTTATTTATCACTTTCCACCCCTATTCAAAGGATGTACCTTGGAACTACTATCCCATTTAAGGGCTGAAACCACTTAATAAGGTACATGAATAACCCCCTTTAGAGGATGGAGACACTAGCACATGCCAAAGCCCACTATGGAAGGGCATGCCATTGTGAAGTGTCCACTTTGTTATCCATGATTTGTAAGCCCTTTACATGATTATTTTAATGATTGGTTGTACTGGAAGCCTAAGGGACACATTGGATCTTATGCAGGATTACAGATGGTTTCCATTTTGGTTTGGTCTCCCTATACAAGATCCTAACCCCCAAAGGACTACATTGGAAAATATAGGGTGTGTATAGAGAGCCATGGGCCTCCACAGTAACAAAATTGACTCCACGGATCCTCATCGACCTTTAGAGACTACTAGTGATCCAATTTTGGATGATGGTGATGTGCTTGGTACACTATGCCCATCATACCCCACAAGAGCCCCACACTCTTGGCAGGTGTCCTAGGACTTGTACGATGTCATGGTAGCATTCATTCCATCACTTGAGCCCTTGCAGAGGATTTACAGGCATCTCTAATTCATATGGAGACCCATTGGGTCATTTGTGTGCCCCCACACCCACTAGGAGCACCACTGGTCTACTACTTGGAGAACAAGGGGCGACCCACTTTTCCATCATATTTTGAGGGATTTATTCCTCATTATGGAACTTCAGTATGTTACTAGGCCTCTTAGAGGGCCCTACGACATGTTTACATCATTATTTGGCCCTTGTGTGACTTATTTTTACACCTATGAGCTAAATTGGTGGGCATGTCACCAATAGGGGTGGTATTTTCACATTTTTTTATTATTAGATATATTAGTAGCCTGTAGGCTAATTTGAGCTCCTTAAGAGCCTATATATTGATGTTAGCTTCATTCATCTTGATCATCACATTTTGGATTGGATATCTCTCTCATATAGAATTGTACTTTTTTCCTTGGAGGGGTTTTTTGGACATGGATGAATTTTGATGTATGGATTTGGGCTATATATCTTCTTTTGGAGACTTTTTATTGTGAATGATTTGATGGTTGGATATAATCTATGGCATTGTAAATTATTTTTGATGTTATTATTCTTGTTGTTGCATACTAATGATTTACGCTATAACTAAGGCTAGTTGTTGCAAGAATATAATGTGGAATTGATCATGTTTTAGCAAATTTCAATGTATGGGCCAATGTATAGCTTGCACTCTTTTCTTGAAGTATAAATGTTTCAAATTCTCTTATTCTTTTCTCTACACCATTGTTCGACAAAATTGATTTTTCATGCCTCCTTGCCCAAGAAACCAAGTTCTTACTCATTAATCATCCTTGACTCCATCTCCCCAAGTGAACTATGGCATTGATCCAGAGAAGGGTGATCATTTTATCCATAATTTTGTCCATTTTTCACTTTCTCCAAGGTCTAGCCCTCAAGGGTCACCTAGGGCATCAATTTCTTGGGAATTGAGCCAGGGAAAAATTTCGATCTCCTAGGGGGCCTACCCTGGTGGGTCCCCTCCCTCCACAAAATTTCAAGAAATTTCGACGGTGGGATATCCGAGAATCCTGAGCCCTACATCTAGGATGGAAAAATGCCTAGGCATCCCCAAGGGTAGACCTCAATAGGAACAATTTAACCTTTTTAAGTGAATATTATTGTTTGATCTTTTCCCCTCACCTCGTCCAGGATAGGAGCATCATTGGTTGCTATATTCCATCCTCGAACCTGGACTGGGCCCACTTGGCCCTATGTGGTCCCGCTTCTCATCAAAGATTATTTTTCAAGGACCAGTTGGGAATCCAAGTTTCCCAAGGATTATAGGGATTGAGTACCTCGTTTGTGAGCCTACTCTTTCCACCTCAACCCTTCAATCCTCATCCCTTACCCCTAATGGACCAAGACCCTTGCTTGAAGAGAAAGAAAGCTCCATTCTTCAATCCCTCTTATGAAAAGGGTTTCTAGGGTCACTTTCCACCTATCCATTGACATATGCTTTACAAGTGATTCCCACACTACTAAGACTCCTCCCATCGGTGAAATCTTGTAAAGAGCATGGAGTCTTAGCCGTGGTGACAGTGGTCTAAGTCTCTATCGTTGCCCTTGGACTAGCAGTTGCCATCTTAGGAACCCCTTTAGGTCCCTTGCTAGTTTGAGCGGTAACATTTCTGACATTGTTGTTGAGCACACGAGACATGTGTTTTGTTCCCCTTACAACATATTGACATATTATTATTGATGGCTCCATTGGAATTGTTAACTCCCTTCAGTTTCCCGAGGCTGAGAAAATAAGCTAAAGGGATAACCAAAAACCAACTTTAGACTTGGTATCTAATCCAAACAAGTTAGAGAGGGCTCTCTCAAGATTGGTCTCATAGCCACTGGAAATGACTGGAGAATACGAAGATTTAGGCTAGTTATAAGCTCAGTAAAGTTTGATTAGGGTTTTTTATTTAAGTTTGTTGGATAAGAAGTACCAATCTAGGAACTAGGTCCAGTGTTTCACAAGGTGAGTTCTAGATATAGTATGAAGCAAGGTAGTTATGATCAATGAAAAAATTACTTTGTCATTCTAGTGGTGGTGAGGAGAAAATCATAGGAGTCAAGATAGAAAAGAATAAATTCACTTTTTCAGAGGATGATACATTTAGATGCTTATCTTAAAACAAAAACAGAGCATAAAAGAATGATTTCTATTTTAAACCTTAAAAGATAAAGCATAGGAAGAAAGTAGATGGTTGTTAACAATATCTAATCATCAAATATATAAGAAAACATAGGAAAAACAAAGCCACTAACCATAACACAATAATTCCATGAAAATAGCTACAAATATCTATTATCTTTCTACAAATGATCAGTACACTAGTTCCAAGTATGAGCCACAAGTATCCAACCCTCTCAATGACTCGATTTTGAGTACATATATAAAATAGAACAAGATTCCACCACTAGCGGTCGAATCCTAATCCAAAACAACTAATTAATGCACCTAATGACTCATATCCTAATTCTAGGGGAGTTAGAAACAACTTCCTCTTTTTTAGCTAACAAGTTGAGTTTTTGTCTCAAGTCATTAAACATAAGATTATTTAACAAAGATGACCATAAATAGGACTATTAACCATCAAAAAAATCATGTGCCACCTGTTACATCAACCATTTTGACCTTTAACCTCCACATGTCAAAAAAACTCTTTAAACCTAGAAATGCAGTGCAAAATTACAGAAGCGCGACAAAAGTTTGGAAGGTGATTTGGAGGCCTTCTCGGAGGATTTTGGGCTGAAAATTCTATGGTTGGAAATTTGGAGATGTTTTCTACACAATGGAGTCATCAAGCACTGCAAACACTAGCTCCAAACCCCTGAAAAACTAACTTGAAATCAAATTGTCAAAAAACGCAGCGAGTGGTCTGAAAAGGTGGCAGAAAGGTGGAAAATAGGTGGGTTTTGACCTTTTTCTGAAAATCCATGAACTAACAAGTAACCCCAAGTGCATTTCTAAAATTTACTAACCAAAATATACCTCCACATGATTTTAAATCTTCATTTGGAACCTCTGGGAAAAAGCGTTGCGAGCACACGCTACGTTTCTGTAGGATGTTGTTTCTGCATTTTTTGTAAAAATAAGGGTAAAAAATGGAGTGATATATATTTAACCATAACATGTTTTGTAAAATTGGGAGAGGTTTTGGTATAAAGTTTTTTACGAAGAAACACCTCTCTTAGTTTTTTAAAATCCATCTTCATTTTGTAATATTCCTTTTTTTGGTGTTCCTTATGAAAGGGTTAGGATGGACTTCCAAATTTGGGAGTAGACAGGTCGCAGATGTAGGTTGGGGTCATCAGCGAGCCCTAGGACCCAGGGGATTTCTGGAGTTCTGATGATTTTTTATGACGGCCAGTGGCATTCTCTTGATATATTCCTTCAACCAAACAGTTTGCCTCTCATTTCGGAGCATTTCGACGACTTTCCAAAAACTGAGTTATTTTTGGGCTTAACTCAATTAATTAAGCTCAGGATGGCATCCCGGGAGAAATATATAATAGAACACCTTAGTGTACTAGCTCATTGGAACCGCTCAGGATGGCATCCCGGGAGAAATATATAATAGAACACCTTAGTGTACTAGCTCATTGGAACCGGAACGAGAATACCTACATGATGGGATGGTTGGACACGAGTTTTAGTGAACTTAGGAGACATGGTAGCCGATTTACTCTTCCCTGCATTAAAAAGGAATATTTTAATTGGGAAATAAGAGGGAAAAGTGCTCCATGATTAAAATAATAATAAAATAGAAGGCTCTAGAGGGGCGCATAATATCTATAAAAGTAGAGGAGTAGGCCATTGTGGGATATCTGGTATTTGATATCTTTTCTTGTATGTGAGGTTGAGAACCTGATTCTCTTCTCCATTGGTAGCCCCAGGACAGAAACTCTCGGGTATGTTGTTGAGTGTTGGACAGAAACCCAACTCTCTTTAACGAGACTTCATTCAAGAGTTTCAAAGAGATTCAGGGATATTGGAGTGAGGATCATTCAAAGCCTCAATTGTTTCTTCATTGTATTCAGTTGATTCAGTGGCAGTTGTTGTTGGAGGGAGAGTGCAGTTGTTCAGTTTTGGAGGCCAACGTAATGCGGCAGATTATATTGGAGGCAAGTTTTCCATCTCAGCTATTTGGGTCAAATATGCATGTAACCCCAATTTCCCATTTATAATAAAAAGCTGAGATTCTTCTTGTTCAATGTGTTAATGGATTGCAGTTTTCTGTTTGTTTTTATTTTTACATGTCAATCCTCTGTTAAATAAATGTTGATTTTACCGCAAAATTTTGAGTTGGGTTATTTTCTGCAAAATTGGTCGAAATATCCTGTTTGGGATATTACAATGGTATCAGAGAAAAATATTGGCCCATATTGTGGGTTTCTCAGTTTTTCAGTTGCAACTGTTATGGCTCTAGGATTTCAAAATTATTTGCAGTGATTTTACAAAGCATCGAATTCTCCAAATTATTGCTTCGACAATGTCCGAAGAAATTTGTCTTGGCCATAAACACTAGACAAATTATATCTCACTTTTTTACAATGCTTATTTTATTTGAAGGGTGGTGTGGGAAATTTTATTAATCATCCAAAAGCCATTATTTTGTTCAAGGTTATCAAAGTCACATTTCCTCAGGAAGGGCCAATTTTGCGGCATACTTTGAGCTTGAGAGAACTACTTGGATCAAATGAGAAATGAGGATCAAGTAAGCAATGAGGACACCGAGAATGGGAAGTCAAGAAACGTTGACTTCAGAAGAAAGAATCGACACTTCGAGGAGTCGAGTTCCGACTGATCCATTACTTCCGTAATATAGCATCGGGCTGGTGCTAGGAACCACCGCAGGAGGAAACAACATCGAGGAACTTGTCCTTTGAGCAGAGAAATTGAGTTAATTATAAATTATCCATGTGGGTTAATTTTATGGGATCCGTAAATTCCTTGACGCGTCAAATTTCCACTAAGTGGAAGCCAAAATATCTTTCGGCGGCAGTAGTCTCCATCTCTGTGCAAATGGTGATGTAGGAAAAATCCTCCACCTGCGGGCTGTGTTTAACATGCGCCGAGATTCTGGGTATCTGGCAGCGGAATATTGACACCATCAAAATACAGTTCAGCTACGTGTATATTGACTGGGCTCAAGTCACATTCTAATGCCGCCATTTTGGACGTAGGAATGCCCCATTATCAATTCAAGACTCGCACCTTTGATTATGAGTTGAACTCGGCATCGTAAAGCATGTGCATCACTTTAGTAGTATGTCGGCATTCGTTGTTGGCATAATCCAAGGGATGAGGCCACTAAAAGGGTTGAGTTTACATTATCCACAGACCATGAATATTGCAGCATTAAATTTCAAAGGAGCTTAATTTAATACCAAGGCCACGGAGTCTTCTAAAGAGGCCGAAGCATGAACTTATCTATCCATAACAACCAAACTCGTGAATTTATATTGCACGCATTGGTCAAATTTTTACACGGACCATAGGTTTTGCCACGTCTTCTCAAGGAAAACTAGGAACCGCATTTTTATATTAATCAGTTGACAGGCAGCTGAGATACCTATGCATAGGTGTTGAGTTAATTTTAAAATTATTCAGCAATGATTTTATATATATATATATATATATATATATATATATCTACAGTCTGAGAGCACAACTTGGATTTGCGTCTTGATCCATCGATCGTGTGTGAAATGTATATTCACAGTAGAATGTGATTGAACCGGGTACAAACAGGATTAATTTAGAGATTAGCAGAATGTGGAAATGTGTGAGCAATGAGAAGGGTGAGCTATTCCAAGCAGTCTGACAAGCTCCAGTGCATTGGAAACATTACCTTGTAGCAAACTCCAGCGCATTAGAATCCATCATCTTCCGAATTGAGTGGGCCACTCCCACAGTGAAATGAAATGGTACAAATTGCACCCATAGAGCTAGCTTGGTAAGACAAAATTGTTGTTCGTAGAGGTCTATATTTGAGTCAATCGGTCCTTACTGTGCTGAGTCAGAATATTAATTAGCATCTAGAGAGCCATTTATGTCACAGCTAAGTGAGAGAGTATGTATGTTGTTTCCTCATGTTGCTTGCAAGTGTTGTTTATTAGTAGCAAGTGTTTGTCCATATGAAGTCAACTAGTCATGCTATTGTGAAATCTATTGTGATATCATAGATTTGTATGAGTCTTTGAGTGCTAGTATCTTGTATGTTGAGTCTCTGTATTGTTGCTATTATTAAGTTTTGAGCAGAATATTGTCTATGTTGTGGATGCGGGAAGTTATATTGAGACATCTAGTCATATCACTATGATATTATTGAACCACCATTACTGCCATTTTCATATATGTTGTTGAAACAATGAAGTTCTTAAAAGAACTCCTAAATCAACACAGCAGTTTCTCAGTGGGTTGCGATCTAGACCAAAGACCAAAAAGATTAAACAATGTAGAAGTTAGTTCCTTGAAACATAACAACAGTCCCTTCTCCAAGGAGGTACATAATTTTCTCCAATAAAGGCATCCGAGAGACTTACGAAAAGAAAAAGAAGTGGGAAATTGGCTTTATGCACTTGGGATTGACTTAAAGAGTGGAAGATCGGAAAATGACTTTCCCATGTTGGAGAAATTGGAATGATGTCTTTCAAAGGTAGAGAAATCTTATTGGATTTTAAATTGGGCTTTGGAGCCATCTATGCTTGCATTGGCACCAGCCAAATTCTTGGAACATCCAAGTGAGAGAGTCAAACTTATAGATGCCTCTTGTTTCAGTGATATTTTGAGGATAGTAGCACCCTTTCCTCCCTACAATGATGATGTTATGAAGATAATTTTCAGAATGATGGTAGAGACTTTTCAGGACTTGGACAACAGTGCAGGCTCTACATTTGGGAAGAAGCTTAAGGTTTTAGGAGTCATGGCCATGACCCGGACTTATGAAGTCATGTTTGATCTTGAATGTGATGGCTTGATTATGAAGATGCTCCAATGCTTCTTAAGCATTAGGAGACATCATCCTGACACAGTCATAGTACACATGCATTCCATCTTGTCGTCATGTATGAGAGATTGTGATGTCATTTTCCAAGAGTTGCAGACTAGGTTTTTGAGCATTTGGAGAGAGCGGTTGGTATCATCGGCTGCTTATAAGCTAGACTAAGGGCTAGTTGAGAAGAACGTTGGGCTATTCATGAGATAGTTGACCAGGGAGGAGCTGCTCCTGTTTGGTGGATCAGACAGTAAAAATGAGCTGAGAAGAAAGGGATTTTTTTTCATCTGCAAAGAACCTTGGGAACATGATCACTCATGCTTGAGAGATGCAGATGAGGTGGTAGAGGTAGAGTAGGAGGAAATTCCTTCTATATGTCAGGATGAGGAATCTTCTTTGGATGAGTCCATGGGGTCATATGAGGATGCTTATGGGGAGCATGAGAAGTCATGTGGAGTTGGTGACAGTAGGCCAGATTTGTATTCCAGTATGCATGGTGAGAAGTCAGGGGACTCTATGGGAGATATTCAGGACAATGAGTCACTTGTGATGATTCAGCCAGAGTAGCATATGGTGGAGCATGAGTCAGCTGAGGAGGAGGTTATGCACATCATGCATGATAGTCCTTTGGACGAGATCGAGATGGAGGCTCACAATGATTATGAGGTGGATATGCGGCTAGCCTTGGGATCAGCCATTGAGGAGGAGCAGATAGATGCACGGACATCCAGTACAGTGACAGTAGTTGCAGATAATTATCCTCAGGAGATGTTGAAGGTTGATGGGATAGTTCTGAGGTAGGCTAGTAGATACCAGGAGTATGAAATTCCTGATCTAGAGAGGGAGGAGCTCTTGGAGATGGTGGTGCATCCATCTGTGGGCCGACCCACTCATGAGGTGCTAGTAGATGCACATACAGTTAGCAGGGTTGTAGTAATTTCAGGGAGTGACACTCTTTGGGATTACATAGATGGGGCTTGCAACATACCTTGCCCACTTTGGCCTATTATAGAGAGAGGGCCCTTCTTTTTTAGCAAGTTCTCGTTGACAGGCAGGACAGAGCAGCATGAGTTGAGTATGGGTTGGAAACAACACTCTAGACGTGTTTAGTATGCATATGTCACTACATTGGATTCTTCTTCCCGGATATATTGGTGGGATATCACAAGTTGGTACCCTATTGATGGTATGATATTCTTCGTAGGGAGCATAGCGGAGTAGGGACCCTTAGACATGACAGATGTTGCCGCTTCCAATTGGCATTGGGGCATGAGTTGACATCTCTTCAGCATTCCATCTTGACTTTAGGAGAGCAGGGTTAGCATGAGATTGAGTTAGGATTTGGATTGGAGAGAGGTGATGAGTTGGTACCCTATTGATGGTATGATCTTCTTCGTAGGAAGCATAACAGAGCAGGGACCCTTAGATATGACAGATGTTGCAGCTTCCAATTGGCATTGGGGCATGAGTTGACATCTCTTCAACATTCCATCTCGACTTCAGGAGAGCAGGGTTAGCATGAGATTGAGTCAGGATTTGGATTGGAGAGAGGTGATGAGTTGGTACACAGTTGGTGGGGCAGCTTTCACAGCCAGGGCTACAGCACAGCAGGAGCCATGGATAATTTATGCACGTTGGTGGTATTTGCCTCATGGGGCAACAACTATAAACAGAGGTAGGGCACAGTCTGAGCCATGAGATTTGGGCAATGATTTTCCATGGTAGCATTGGGATCTGGGAGGATTGATTAATAATAAGTGTGGTGAGAGGTCAGTTTGGGATCCCTGCAATGAGGGGTCTGTTTCGGGTTGCTTGACATAGGAGCATAGCTACACTCAGGGATTTGTATGGGATTCATGCATTGGGTCTCAGTTTCATCATGCTAGCATGGTGGCCCACATATTTGGATTGCTTGAGGGAAAGCAATCTTGGGGTAGAAGGTATGTAATATTCCTTTTTTTTTTGTTCCTTATGAAAGGGTTAGGATGGACTTCTAGAGTTGGGAGAAGACAAGTCACAGGTGCAAGTTGGGGTCATTAGCGGACCTAGTGGATTTTTGGAGGAGTTTTTATGAGGGTCGGTGGCATTCGTTTGATATATTCTGTCAACCAAGCAGTTTACCTTTCGTTCCAGTGCATTTCGACAAGTTTCAAAAAACTAAGTTATTTTTGGGCTTAGCTCAATTAATTACGCTCAAGGTGGCATCCCAGGAGGAATATGTAATAGAACACCTTATTTTAATAGCTCATTGGAATTAGAACAAGAATACCTACATGATGGGATGGTTGGACATGAGTTTCAATGACCTGAGGAGACATGGCAGCTGATTTACTCTTTCCTACATTACAAAGGAATATTTGAATTGGGAAATAAGAGGGAAAGGTGCTACATGATTAAAATAATAATAAAATAGAGGGCTTTAGAGGGGTCCATGAGATCTATAAAAGAAGAGGAGGAGGACATTTAGGGATATCTTAGATTTGATATATTTTCTTGTAAGTGAGGTTGAGAACACGGTTTTCTTCTCCATTGGTAGCCCTAGTACGAAAACCATCTGGTATGTTATCAAGTGTTGGAAGGAAACCCAACTCTCTTTGAGGAGACTTCATTCAAGAGTTTCACAGAACTTCAGGGATATTGGAGTGAGGATCATTCAAACTTCAATTGGTGCTTCATTGTCTTCGCCAGATTCAATGGCGCTGATGTCAGGAGAGGCATTTGTTCGCCTTGAGGCCAAATATAGTTGGCAATGATTATATTGGAGGTTTTCGCTTTTCCATCTTATCTATTTGGTTCAGATATGCATGTAACCCCATTTTTCTATTTATAATAAAAAGTTAAGATTCTTATTGTTCAATGTGTTAATAAATTGCAGTGTTCTATTTGTTTTTATTTTTACATGGAAATATTCTATTAAATAAATGTTGATTTCACGGAAATTTTTCTGCCAAATTGGTTGAAATATCCCATTTGTGATATTCACATTTGGTGAGAACCCTCTTTTGAAAATGATGACAAAAAAGAGTCAAAAGCGCAGCGAATTTTCCAGAAACCCATCAACTTGGGGGAAGAGAATGGAGTAGATGGGGGGTAGTAAAAAATATTAAAAAAATTTGGATGGTAGGTATATGTGTTAGGAACACAATGAAAGTGAAACTTATCAAAATGAGTGAGAAAAAGGGATGAAAAAGGTCAAAACACGGACATGGGGTAAAATCGCAACAGATTTCTAGGGTTTTGGGGAAAATAAGGAAATGAAAGGATTTTGATGAGGGGAATGATGGGGAATGGTAAGTGAAGGATGATGGAGGTATACACTTAAAACCAAGGTCTTTGACTCATGATGAAGCTATGAACCATGGAAAATTTAAAGCACAGCAAAAATGTAGAAAACCCTAGGAATGTATTTTCAATCAGTTTTTTGAGGAAAGAAACTGCATAGAGGGTTTATGGAGGTTGATTTACATGTTTAAAGAGGCTTTAAATAATTTTAAACCATAACTGAACTTGTTCTTCCTTTGCTGTCAAAACATATGCCTTGCTAGATGATGGAGGGCCTTCTTGTGACTTACTCTGCTGCATCAGGCTTAGTTTCAATTGTCTATTCCCTTGCTGCAAGAAAACCGCCATGAAATTGGCTTTGGCAAGGTCATATTTTAGCTCTCTGATATATGCCTCTTTCTCTTTGATTATGTTTTTAGCTGTCTTTTCTTCATGGTGTTTTGCTAGGTCCTCCATATCTAAATAAAGAGGCAATTTTTATCCATTGTACGATGGTCTATCATGTTTTCCTCTTGATGATTCTTGTCTCATAGTGCAAGGCTTAGTTCCTTCTTTACTGATAGTCTTCCTAGGCAGCATCTTTGTTTGAGCCCTAGTGTTAGGTCTAGGAATCTCTGTTATTTCAGGGGAAAACACCAACCTCTTACCTTTGCTATAGGTCTTTGAAATTTCTTATCTAGGTTGTGTATTTGTCACTGATGGCTTGTTTGATGAGCCAACTTCCATGATGGTGACCCAAAGAATGGACATGACTCTCTTTTTTCTCTTGATGATTGACATTATGATGACAATCAAATGTAAATCCTAGACCATAACCTATATGATGGGAAATTAACTCTTTCGATTACCTAGGACACCTAAATGATGACATAACCATGATGAGTGATGATGACCATGAGCAAGTGGAGGGAGTAGCATTGAACTAGACAATAACCAATTATCATTTTATAATGAAGAGATGCCAAATTTTATTTGAAATATAACTATTTGACCTAATGACCCTATCAATCATATGGAAAGAGTACATTTGATCATTGGTGACTCATAGACACTAACCAGAAGAAATAATCCCTAGTTTTTCATTGAAATTTAATGTTAATGCTTGTAGGGTGAGGCAAGCATCTATCAATCCATTTACATTCACCCTGGAAACTCCATTTGCAATTCTAACGAGTAAAATCTTGAAAAATGGACCATTTTGAGCTCCCTCCTTCCCCTTATGATAGCCTAAGAACTGAGAAAGTTCTGAAGCATCCTAGAATCAAGAAATGGGTGGAATATTGGATTCATATATTCAATGGAACTCTTGATCAAGACCCCAATCTCCACCTTGAGAGTTTCTCTTGGGCTTTAACATTCATGGAGATTGAAAATAATGACACAATCGTGAGATAGTTGGCTTTATCACTTGTAGTCAAAGCTAAAGATTGGTATCATATCCTTCCCCATGAGATTGCCACTAATTATGAATATTTTGAAGATGTCTTCTTATAAATATGGGGTGGAATCCCTCATGAAAAGGGGAGGATCGCAAATATTCCTATGTGGAAAATAATGGCAGTGAAAAAGGGAACATATCTTCCGAAGATGATGAACAGTTGGACCCTTTGTGCCTCCCAATCACATAGGAAAGAATGGAAGAATATATTCACTCATGCAGAGGTTTAGTAAAGGAATGTAATTCTAATGAAGTATTCCTTCATTTGCACGAAGAAGAGGTGAAGCTTCATAAGATGAAATGTGAGTATAAATAGAACCACATTAATTCTCTCCTCCTAGAAGCATATTACCAAAATCATGTAAGAGATACCTTAGCTATTGTGCTTCAAGAGAATAGGGAAGAAGAGTCCCTCCACTGGTAAACTAACTGTTGGCGAGGGAAAAGGTCTCTTAAGCAAGACCCAGGTTCGGATTAGAGGCCAATAAGGATTTCCGCTATAGTCTAGCACCATGCTGGAATTTTCACCCTGCTCCGAGGAGCAGAGAGTCTCACCGGAGGCGTGTTGCGACCTTACTAAGGTTGGGATCAGATTGATATCAGTCTAGAGGATCAAATATATATATATGACCCAAAACTATCTCAGAGCTTAAGAAAACGCAACACTAACTGGGTGATATTCTTTAGAAGCGCATTCAAAAAGACAGTCCATAAAAATTTTAAAATATTACCATATCAATCAATCTAGATTACGACATATATTGGGAACTTCAAACTCTAATAATATTATAATTCACTTATTGGAAATAGACCAATACAATGCTCCTTAACATGAGCTTTAACTGAACACAAAGAAGTCCTATCGAGTGGATTGGAACACAAAGATACAGAGAGATAGAGAATGGAACAACATGAATAGAGCTCTCCTACGACTCATGTTCCTTCATTCCATTTGTGCCAACCTCCTTTCTCTGTTGGTCGGCTGCCTATTTGTTTTGCTACCAGCGCAACTGACAGTTCTTCCTTCCTTCTCGCTCTGTTGTCTTCTATTTCTCTCTGTTCATCGGGAGTTCTATTGCTTGTCTCCTGCCACGTTCTTCTACCATCTGTGCTTGCTCCCGCAACAGCTGTGCCACCTATTCTTCATTCCTTAACAACCTTGACAGCTCCCTGCCTACCATGGTTGTGTCCCACCATGTACTATCCGCAACTCAAAACTGTTTGATTTCAAAACAAGGGCCCCAATAGGCCCCAACCACAACCTATTGACTTTCCCCGAGTCAATCGCTCTTCACTGTCTCTATTTCCATCGGTTCGCTCGGCCCTGTGTTCTGCTCTACTTGTCCCCTTTCTCCCGATTGTCCAAACAAGGGCCCCAATTCTGGGACCTATGTTAGAGTTGATGCCTTGAGCTCCTGAAAATTCGTCAGGACGTGATTCCATCCTTGCATGAGCGAGTCAGTTTACACTGTGACCTGTGTGACTGCTTCCTCCCCTGAAACAGCTGGCAAGCTACCGAAAAAGTTTTGGATTTTCGTATCGGCCTCGGAAACTAGTTTTTGCATTTTTTGGGCGTTGGTTTTTATCGGCTGTCTCAGTTCCCGAGAGCTTGCTTTACTGCAACTGAGTTTTCTTCAATATGTTGTATCTGGACCTCCAGAGCGTCCGCTTGAGCATATAGTTGGTCGAGTCCAGTAGGGTCTGTGGCCTCCTGGATCTCCCTTGATAATTTTTGTAGCTGTAATGAAACTGGTTGATACTTCAGTGTGAGTGAGGTCGAACATTCTTGTAGACCCTTCAGTAGGTCATATTCTTCTTTCGTTGTAGTACTCAGAACTTCCTGCATTTTTGTCACCAAGCTCTATCTCTCTAATATCTGCTCTGTGTATACAACCGTTAGGTCTAGCAACGCGGGTCGGGCTGCCAATGCTTCTCTGAGTTCCTTGTTTTCCTGATGGAGGTTCGAACATGCCACCCTGATGTGGACCACGCGTCCGACTATATCATTCTCCTTTATCCCTTCTGGTATTCGATTGTTGTTGGCCATTACTGTGGGCCAAACATCCCAGAATATTCTTGTCACTGTCTCCAGTTGTTCTTGTAGATTCCCATTTTTTGTCCTCAACTATGCACGCTCTTCAGTAAGCATGCTTATTTGTAATTATTGCTTTTCGCATCTTTGTTGGAGCTCTGCATGAAGCCCTTCTGCTTGATGTGCTACTCTCTGAATTAAATGGTATAGTTGGGATGATCCCCATGTCTCTATGCTCTCAGCATCCAAGTTTCCCTAATCTGACCGTCGTGCTTGAAGTGGTTGTTCGCTGGCAATAGATTTCGTTGATTGTGCCTGCGGTGACTGTGGTGGTGTTTTTTGTGGCGACTTGTTACTAGATTCGGCCATGTTTATATCAGGCATCGTTGTAATGAATAAATAATGTAATGAATAAATAATGTAGATAAATGATAATTAGTTAATTAGTAGTCGGTGAAAGGTCATATCGTACGACTATGGATTAAATATTCCGAAAGACTTGAAATAGACTCGAATATCCATGAGGATACAAATATTATATTAGAGAAAGATGATGAATATGAATTGCTTTGAATGTTACAAATGAGGCCTGCTTATATACCCACGCAGGTGCCTCTTCACGAAAGGTCATGTCTTATCAGACGTGACCTTTCAGCCTAATTTCTAATTAACTAATTATCATTTATCTACATTATTTATTCATTACATTGCCTTCCCCTCAAAAAGCTTTGTCCTCAAAGCTTGTTGATGAAAGGCCTCGATTTCTTTTCCTGTTACGAACATCTTCTCGTCTCGGGGCAGTCATCCTTGTCGACACAAGTTGATATGATCCTCTAAGTGACAAAAAAAACTGTCGCACTGAGAATGGATCAGACCATCCTAAATCAATTTTCTGTGGAATCTCGCGGCGACTTGAAACTTGTGCTGAATTATCACTTGCGCGGATTGCACTGATATTAGTATTCTTCGGAATATCAACTTGTTTCTGTTCTGAAGACATAGCTTGATCGAGTTGTCTGCTCCCGTGATTTGGATGTCGATAGGGAACTTTTTTGGTTTGACTTTCCACTCTTAGTTGTGTTGTGATGTTTTGATTTTCTTTTGGCGATGATGTTATTGAGCTGGTTACATAACTTTCGCTTGAAATGTTCATCGCCGGAACTACAACTTCTAAGTTTGCATCTTTTGCAACTTGCTTGTCTTCTTCTTGAGTTATGACATTTACTGCATTAGTACCAGTTTCCTTCTCTTCAACTCGGATTTCTACATTCGACGCTTTATTTTCGACAAGTTGTTGCACCTTGTTTTCTAAGGATTTCTTGTCTCTCTTCAACTTCTTAATTTGTGTTAGTAATTTGTCGTTGTGGTCCTTGAGGCGAGCAACTTCTTCATTCTTATTAGTTGTGATTTTGTCGATTTCCTTTTGCATATTTTGTATCACCTTTTTACCTTCTTGAGAAATTACCTGCGAAATTTCTTGTATGTCTTCAGGCGTCACGGAATTTGGCTTCAAGTTAACGTCTTGTAGCGTTATCTTCTTCTTTTTGTAGGTGAATGTCAAAAATTTCTTTTTCGTATTTAGGATAACTGAACCTAAGGTTTCCATCCATGGTGAACCCAACACAATATCACTAGTATCCAAAAGTAAGGTTTTTATGGTAAATTGAGAGATAAAAGTATAATCCCCAATGTTTAGTTGTAGATTTTTTATGTCGTATTTTTTCTTGTCAAAAACGTCTAATTTTTCGATTATATTTGACTCAGGAATCACCAACTGGTTGGCAATTTTAGGGTTTATATAATTTTTCTCTTCAGCGGGTGATATAGCAATAGTGACATCTTTTCCTGTGATACTTCCTTTAATTTTAAGTAGCGCTTTAGGGTCGATAGGTAGCGTTTCTAATTCTAAAAATCGTCCTGACTTCATTTTTGTATTAGATGTCATTTTGCTTGTTGAGGTAAATATTCTTCAAATTCACTCTTTTTAACTTATAAACTTCCTTGATTATAAATCTTTAATAACTTCAAAATACTCTTTTTTTTCTTCTACTTTTTTTTTTAATTAATTAATTAAATATTAATTAATTAATTAAACTAATAATAATAATTTCTATTATATATATATATTTTAAATAATAATAATAATTATTATTATTATTATTTTATTATTTGAATTATATATATATATATATATAATTATGGGGGAAAAGATTGTTAACCTTGAAAAGTCACGTGCCTTTTGAAAAGTCACTTTGTTTTGAAAAGGCACGTTGTTTTGAAAAGGGGAAATGGGTTTTTAATACCATGGGCCCAAAAACCATGAGCTTGTAAACCACGAGCAATTACTCTTCCTTTTTAAATTTTACTTTTACTTCACATGTACGTATATCTCTCTTTTTTTGTTTTTATTTTTTTATTTTTATTTTTATTTTTTTTGACTTTTCGAATTTTTTTTTTTTTTTTTTTTTTTAACGTCCCCTTTTTTTTTTACTTATTTCTTTTTTTTTTTAAATATATTTGACTTTTCTCTTTTTCCTTTTTAATATTTCTTCTCTTATGGCCAAAGGCCTACTGGCAAAAATGGAGAAACTCCAAATGTGTAGCAAAACGCTTCAACGGCAACAAAGTTGACGAATTTTCGGTCAAGGACCAGGATCAGAGAGCGTGGCCCTGTGCAGCAGTGAGTAGCCAGACGATCGAACAGCTCTGATACCAAATGAAGCGAACAAAGTTCCTTCTCAAACTAAATATTCCAGAAGACTCAAGTTAAATATTCCGGAAGACTTGAAATACCCGAATATCCATGAGGATACAAATATTATATTAGAAAGATGATGAATATCAATTGCTTTGAATGTTACAAATGAGGCACAACATATACCCTTGCCGAGTGCCTCTTCACGAGGTCATGTCTTATGGTACAGCCTTTCGCTCGAATTACTAATTAACTAATTATCATTTATCTACATTATTTATTCATTACACATTATTTATTCATTACGGTCGTTTCTTGGGTTGTCGAATTAACCCTGCTGAGTGGATTACGCTCGAGGATCGAAACACTGTTTTCTTCCATAGGCTGTTCTTTTTTATTTAAAATCTATCTTTGTGAATGTACTTTGTTGAACAGGGTTTTTAGCTAACAAGGAGTATACGGTGTATCCGAGTTAAATTCCGCCTGGGGTCCTTATTTGGTCTTCCTCTAACGATTAAAGATTACGATACGGTGGGCGATGAAGTGGAGGGCATGGTAATGGGTGGTTCTTGAATGGGGGATGAGGCGGGGCCCGATGCTTGGTGGATGTGAGGTGGGGATATGCAAATATTTAATAAATCAAGGGGGTTGAAGGGTGGTAGCCCCCTGGTCACCTGGGGCTCCACAACAGGCTCTTCCCTGATCGACACTCCTATACTCAGAGGTCGCGGCTGATCATCCCCAGTGAGATCAACCACTGTACTAGATACTGTGATCTTGGCCCTTTTTTCTTTTGGTGCCGCTACTGGGGTTTTCCCATCTTTAGTCTTCCGAACTAGCGCTGTAGTTGCTAGGACCGGTGGGCTAAACAGAATGTTGGGTATTGGTGCTATTAGGGAGGCTGTGGTGGAAGATGGTCTGGAGTGAGATGCCTGAAATTCTGAAAATGTAGGAAATGTAGTGGAATCACTTGTTAACAGTTGAACTACTTTATTAAAATTTTGTACCTTTGTGTTTAACTACTCAATGATCGGGGATAGCTGCAAGTGTGCCATCCTAGTCACCGTCTGCTCTAAAGTCTCTCCCGGTAGTGGGGTTTGCAGCATCCCATCGAAGATATAAGTGTAGACCCCGCTTCTAACCTCCATCGCTACTCCTGGCCACGAACAGACTTCTGTGTGGAAGGTTGTTTCATCAATTTGGAACTTTAATGGCCTCATTTTGAAAGTAGATTCCGGTATGCATGTTGGCCTGATAAAGGTTTTCTTGTGGGTAAATCCAAACCATATATGCACACTATAACCATCTAGCAGACTCCTTGGGATTCTTTGTTGGCTCATCACAACATCAACCATTTGGCTGTACCATATCTTGAAAGCTTCTGCATTTACCTTTTTCCTTCTAGGATCCCCGGATACCTTCCAATGCACGAACTTCATTGCCAATGGTTGTCCTGTTGCTATCTCCACAGGTACTCGAATGCCTGGAAACGTCCATTTCCACATCGCTAGGTTCATAATTAGATATCCATAGATGAATCCAATTGCCCTCTTGTAGTTTTCCTTACAAGCTTCGAGCAACTCGTTCACCAAAAATGAGCACCAGTTTAGTTGTGCCCCTTGGACACAATGCTCCGCAGCCAAAATCGTATCCAGCGTTCATTCTCCTTTTTTATAGTGCCTCATCATTTTACTTTCAATTAGGTAACAGGCGAACCTGACCTCTGGGTTGTTGATCAAGTTGATTTTGGCTCCTTTCCCCCCCTCTTAGTGTCGTACTTTGTGTAGTAGTCATTATCTCTGGTCTTCTTCGCCCTTTTGGATACAGTCTGGAATGTTGATGAGACATCCCTCCCTTCGATTGACAGTCCAATTAACCTGTGGATGTCCTCCGCATGAATCCGGATTTCTTTCCCTAGCTATATCAAACCATTATGAATTCGACTCAATAGGAACTTGGTGCACTGCATTGCAGTGCCTATAACACCAAACACCTGGAGATCTCTTAAGTTCAGTATGGTAGACTATTGAATGCCCCAAAAATCTGGTAGGACTCTCGCC
This sequence comes from Pinus albicaulis, assembly GCA_034641835.2. Lineage (NCBI taxonomy): Eukaryota > Viridiplantae > Streptophyta > Pinopsida > Pinales > Pinaceae > Pinus > Pinus albicaulis. The sequence continues at coordinate 594,778,325 of CM076574.1, forward strand.
AATTTTTTCCCTGCTTCGGTGGCATAACTCTCCATATATACTTGTCTCTTTGTTGCTGGAAACTCGAAAGAGTCTGTGAGGTCGGTGTCGATTAGTGAGGCACTGTCGTATTTCCCCACTAACGATTCCATATTTTGCACTCTATTGTCGAGCTCTTGCTCTACAACTACTGGTGTTTCTCTTTTCATTTTGGCTCTTCTATGATACACCTAGAGAACAACTCCTTCTCTTTTCTTTTGAATTCCTTCTTCTTCATGCCTTCTCTGCTCTTCTTCTGGCTCTGCTTCTCTTGATCCCTTGGATGTTTCTGGTTCTAACTCAGATTTTTCTGTCATTCTCGCACTTCTTTGAATGCGGGTAATGTAATTAACTGGAACGGGTGAGGTTGATGAGACCCCATAACTAATCAATTTCCCCCTGGCCTCATATGTGGCTACGATCGTGTGATTAGTTACCGGCTGAGGTGGGTTTTGACAATGCTGACAGTGGCTTCGGGATTTGGGTAGACGCGATGGTTGGTGGTTATGCCTTATTATGGAAAATTTATTACAGTATGGGTGATGCTAATTATGGAAATTATTTCTAAATCATGGTAATCCTACGGACTAACACGAGTACTACGCGTAATGATGATGGGCTGATTTTCGACACGCTTTTCTTTCTGACATGGATGACGCGTTGGACACTACCCTTCATCAACCACAATTGGTTGTGTTGCAGTCTCTGCAACACAACTATATTTATTTTTCTCTATTTTCTAAAGTGGAAATCCTATCTATGCTCTTCTCAGGTGTGAGAGAGTTATTGATACTATTCTACCCTACTGACTCCTCTCGATTGTGAGAGTTATTGGAATTGGAAATGATTGAATTTCTCTTGGTAGGGCTTCAAGTGTGCGTCGTTCACCCATCCTTGTAGAACTTGGCCGTCCAGTTGTGCTAACCAAACTGCACCTGAATCTTTGATTTCTATCACGTAGAATGGCCCTATCCAATGCATCTGCAGTTTCCTTGGGAACTTCTGTTACTTACTGTCGTAGAGTAGAACTTTTCCCCCGACCTGAAAATTCTTGCGCTTTATGTGTCGATCATGCCAAGCTTTTTTTCTATCCTTCTATACCTTTTTGGTGAAATTCTACCAAAAACCGTTCTTCTTCAAGGCCTTATAATTCATGTAGTCGTTCCTTTAGCGAGTCCTCCTCTGATAGTTGGAGTGACATTGCGACTAGGAGGATGGGTATGATGAATTCTGCTGGGACTACTGCTTCTCTCTTGTATACTAGCTGGAATGGTGTTTGTTTGTTCAGTCACTTTACCATTGTTTGGTATGCCCATAAATTTGCTGGTATCCGCTCATCCCAGTCATCCCGTTGTGCATTGCATATTTTTGTTAGGCCTTTCTCTAGTATTTTTTTGAATGCTTCTACCGTACCATTGGCTTGCAGGTGATACAGACTGCTTTTATGATGCTATATCATGAAGCTTTCTAGCAAGGATTTAATGGTGTCATTGATGAAGTGTGTGCCTTGGTCACTAGTCAGGCTCTTTGGACTACCGAATCGGCTGATTATGTTTTCAAATATAAACCTGGCAGCAGTCTCTACCGTTCAATTATTTACTGGCATTGCTTCTGCCCACCTTTTCAAGTAGTCTGTCACCATTATTATTTACCTTTCCTACGAGTGCCTTGCAGCTGGTATAATTGGTCCTACAAAATCGACTACCCATTTTTCAAATGGCTGCAGTACTTTTATCGGATGAAGTGGAAGTTCTTCTCTGTGGGATGGTCGTCCTGTCCGCTGAAATATATCACATTTCTTAACAAATGTTTTGTTTTCCATATGTATTGTCAGCCACCACAACCCTGCTTGTAGTACCTTTCTTGCCATCGATTTTTCTCCCACGTGTCCTCCCACAACCCCACTATGTAATTCCCATAGCATAGCTTCCCTTTCGTGGTCCATGATGCATCTCCGAAGAATATGGTCCAGTCTCATCTTATATAGGTGTCCTGCTATGAGTTGGTATTCTGCAGCATGAACTAACAGGTGTCTTTTTTGGACTGATGTATATTCCTGTGGACACTGCCCTGTCGTGAGATAGGTTGCTATTTGGTCCAAATATTCTAGGATGGCTTCTACTCTGAAAAGATCAGCATCTGGTAACTGATCATCTAGAGATCCTCCATTTTCTCCATTCTCTAGTTGAGACAGGTGATCGGGTCCTACGTTCAATCTTCTGGGCTTTATGATCACCTCAAAGGTGAACTCATGGAAGAGTAGGAGCCATCTGCAGATTCTTCCTTCCAAGACCGGTTTGTTTACCAAATATTTCAAAGATGAGTGGTCTGTGAAAAATTTAAACGTACCTCCCAACAGGTAGTGGAGGAACTTCTAAAGGGAATACACCATTGCCAATGCCTCCCATTCTGTTGTGGTGTAGTTCTGTTCTGCCATGGACAATTTCCAACTTGAAAAATATATCGGGTGGTCAACTGAAGTATCCCTTGTTTGCGCTAAGACTGCTCCAAGTGCAATACTGGAAGCATTGATGTGCACATGAAATTGTTTTTCCCAATTTGGGTGAACTAATATTGGCGCACTTGCTAGTTTTTCTTTCAGGGTATTCAAGGTTGCTCTACAACTCTTTGTCCAGTGAAATCGCTCAGACTTCCACAACAGCTTCTCTAAAGGGGTTGTTATCTTCGCATAGTTGCAGATAAATCACTGGTAATAACCTGTGTGGCCCAGCAGTGATCTCAGTTGTTTTACCGTTTCTGGTGCCTCCATGTTGACTATCAGTGCTACTTTGGCTGGGTCCATGCAAACTCCTTGGGTACATACCATGTGTCCTATCAGTGTTCCAAACGGTGCTGCAAAGACACACTTCTTTAGGTTCAACAAGATCTGAAGTTGCCTACACCTATCAAACATTATTCTTAATAACGTTGCACAGTCTTTTAATAAGCTATAGATTTTCCAGTCGTCCATGTATACTTCTAAGAACTTGTGGATGTACTCCCGGAAAGCAGCTATCACGATACAAGAAAATACTGCACGTGCATCTTTCAATCCGAATGGCATCACATTATATGCGAAAGAGCCCCATTTGGTGGTGAATGTTGTATTTTTCTTATCTTCCTCTGCTATCTGTACTTGATGGTATCCTAAGAATACATTAGTGAACGAATACGCCTCATTTCCCACAACATTGTCTAGGACCTCATCACTAAACAGAGTGGGAAATGGGTCATGGATACATGCATTGTTTAAGCTCCTGTAATCGACGCAGACTCAGATATCATACTTCTCCTTTTTATTCTGTATAACTATAGGACTTACCCACTTTGCTTCCTCTACTGGGAATATTAATCTTGCTTTTAACATCTTGTCAACCTCTACCTTAACCTTTTCCTTCACCCTTGGATTCAGATGATATGGTCTGTGTTTCACAGGCCTTGCTTCAAGCTTCAATATTATCCGCATCTCCCCCGTATCCCCTTTTATTCCCTTTATATCTACTACCGATGAAGGGAACAAGTCCTCATATTCCTGCAGTAGACTGTATATCTCCCTAGTTGTCTGTTCATCCCAATAATCTCCAATTGTTGCTATTTTTGGCCTATCTTCTGTCCCAATATCTAGTTTCTTGGTTTTTAATGGTAGCAGGTGAATCCCTTCTGTCGTTGGTTCTTCTTTAATATCCCTCTCCCCTTCTGTTTCTTAAAAATACAGATGCCTAGGATCTTCTAGATTATCATCATCCATTTCGTTGTTCATCTTTTGACATGCTACCTTTTGTCTGACGCCAAGGTTCGGAAGCAGCTGCTGATCCTCCTTTATAATTTCTGGGAGGAATAGTACCTTCTTTATAGCCTACAAAGATTTTGTGACTGGTTCTGTTTTTCCTTTGAACAAGAAGCATTTTTTGAAGTTATCCGCAACTTCCCACCATGTGCTGGTCCCTATTTTCTTTTCTTCCGTCTGGTACCAGGCCTGTGGAATCAAGTCCAAAGAGTGGATAAATCTGTGTACCCATAGATCTTCTAGATATCCTGTAGATCTCCATTGATCCTCACATTCCTTTAGATGGTTTATGGGGTTTGAGTCCCCAGCTTGGTATTTATCTTTAACCCGAGGTCCTTCCTCTTCCTTAAATCTCACTTTCAATGCTTGCGCAACTCTGCCCCATTGCGACAGTGAGTTGCGGCGGTTACTCCACCATCATGCCAATGTGGACAGTAACGCCATGTCCATTAGTGGTACCCTATCTTCTATTTCTGTTATGAAAATTTCTACATCGTTCATATTGGATAAAGTTGGGTAATCCCTTACCTTAGTCCCGATCCAATTTATTCTTCCGATGTTGGCACATCTCCTTGTATTGGTCTCATACCCTCCTCACTTCCAATCATCCCAAGCTATTTCTGAGCCTAATTTTGAACTTTGGATGCTTCTCTAGCTTACAGAGCCGCCTTTTGTTGGGTTGATGTAACCTCCCTTCTTCGTGCGGTCATTTGATAAATATGGTCCATCAGCTGAACATCGTCTCTGTTGTCTACAGTCTCTGTGTATATTGGACCTTCATATGGGTCAAGTGGCTGAGTGAATCTGACCTCCCCATCCTCAAATATCATCATTTCTTTCTCTAGATCTATTATTGCATCATTTTCAAAGGCCCAATCAATTCCCAACAATGCAGGATAAGGATCTTTATCCCCCATGATGTCGATGACCTCAAAGTCCATATATGTCTTTACTCCTACAATATCAACTTCAACTTCCTCCAATCTGCCTATGGGCACACTGTAGTACTGGTTCACCATCCGAAGTTGGATTGGTGAGTATGTTAATCTTGGCTTTCCTAATGCTTCCCAGGTTTTCTTGGTAAAATATTGACATCGAATCCCAAATCAAGCACGGTGTCTTTAATTTGGAAACCAGCAACCTGGGTGTTTAATCGGAACTCTTTTCCTGTCCTTATTTTATTTATTTTCACCCTCTATACATACTTATGGGTTGCGTCGGATGATTCCCTTGATCATGTGTTCTTCTGCACCACTCCTTCCAGGTTCTGCTTTAGTTGCTCTAACATTGGTGCGTTGTTAACAATCTTCAGGAATAGATGGAACTATTCTTGAATGATAGTACTTGAATTGGCTTGGTTTTCGTTGTTTTCCTGTGTTTTTTGTAACTCAATACCTTTGTTTCCCCCTAGTTCGGCAAATGTTTCTTCTGCCCCTTGGAAAAATTTCTTCTGTCTTTCCGGTTTGAACAGCGGTTTTGGGGATGTTGGCTCGATCAATTTTATTGGGTCCCATGTATGTGCATCCTTCCCCGTTCTCTTGCCTCCTCGTGTCACTATTGCCACGTTCTACATTGTCTGAGTCTCCATTATCCTGGGCTCTGCATTTACTATATTTTTTCCCCTTTGTCTAGTTCTTTCCTCCCATCTTTTAATGAGCTCAAGGAAATATTTTGTTGCGTGTGTGTTAACCCGGCACTGGGAACACCAGGGTCTTATAGGAAGTGGGCATTCCCTAGCTACGTGTCCTTCTTGGTCGCATTTGTAACATCTTACTGGACCTCTACCCCCTGCTTGGCCTCCTCTCATGCCTCCTCCTCTTCCTCGAGGAGTCTCATTCACTCGGTATGAAGGTTGGTCCAATCGTTCCGCCAATGCGTCTAGAGCTCTACATTGCTCTATGTTGTGTGTTGCTGAGGCACAGAACTCACAGTATGTGTTATTTGGAATGGTGGAATACTTTTGCAAAATAGGGCATAGGCGAGGTGGATGACCCATGTTCTTACATATTTCACAATATCCAGTAGTGGTTGGACTTTGTTGCGCAGGGAACCCCGTGTATTGTTGTTGTGGTGGATATATTCCCTGGGTGTTTATCTGCGCCACTCCTCCCATTGGTGGAGCCCCCTGTGCCCCTACGGCCGATGTTCCCCCATTCTGACCTTGCAACCGAGGACATTCGGTTACCACATATCCTTCCATTAGACAGTGTGTGCACCATACATTTGGTATTGATGGCCACATTGGTTGAATTTTCTTGAGTTTCTCTATCAAGCTCGCTATTTGATGTTGCAACCCCATTATAGAGGGGTCCTGTACTTCTTTTCCTCCCTTAAACTCTTGCAGATAACCCTCCATGGATTCTATCTTCATTGCTTACTCCAGTGCATCTTGCAACGTCTCGATCCTCTGTTGAGTTAATGGAGTTCTTTTCAAGGATAGTAGAGCTTTTATGAACCAATCCCTCTGATGGTTCGGATCAATTGGATAGCTGAGTTTTCCAATCGCGTCTTTGAATCTCCGCATCAAATCCCAAGCAGTCTCTCCTTCCCGCTGCTTTATTTCCCACATTTCTGACAGAACTTGTTGGTCTGTTTAGGGCAGTTTGAACTCCTTAACAAAGTCCCTCTTCACATCTGCCATCGTTGGATTATGATGAGCTTCAGACCACTTTATAAACCAGCGTAAATAGGCTCTAATGCCTCCTTCCTTCTCCTATTGTGTCATTTTTTTAAATCTTTCAATCCTATCCCAATTTGTTCTTAAGGGGGGTGTTAGGATATTTTGACACACAGGAAATGGGCTCCTTTTGTGTCACCTTTGTAAATCCTTCAATCCTATCCCAAGTTGTTCTTAAGGGGGGATGTTAGGATATTCTGACACATAGGAAATAGTTAAGAATAACTTAGTCTAGTGTAGAGTTAGGTAAAGTGTGTTTCTTTACCATGTACATTTGTAACTTATAATCCGACGGTCACGATTTGTAGTGATTCAACGGTTATCTCTCACCTCGGTATTAACAGCACTTGATCCATGGCTTAACACCTAATTGTTCCATGATCTCTATTTAAATAGCATGGAGGGTCATTTTTCTGGTAACCGTTTATGAGAGAAACATATGTAACCTTTATTTTATATTAATAAATTCCCTGAAGTGGCCGCGTTGGCTCAGGGCGTGGACTGTTTCCCTCTTTGAGGGTTTTAACCACGTGATTATACTGGTGTACTGATTTGTGATCTGTTTTTGAGCAGTGACCTTTGGTTCTTGATCTACGAAACTTACCCTGTAAATTCCTACAGCGTAGAGCTCTCTCCCTAAGAGTGGTTTGAAATTCTATCAACTTCCCCGCATCTGGTGTCTGTCGTGCTCTCCATATGGCCTCGTAGAGGTACCAGTGTTGTTCCACATTGTCATTACCCCTCTTAGAGAACTCTGGGTACCGGGTAAGTGATCCTGCCATGTTCACTTGAGTAGGCATTACTAAAATGAAGCCGTTAGTTCCTGGTTGTGAGATGGTACCACTAGAAATTCTACTACCAGTGTGTATTACTGCTGGAGACTGAATACTATGCAACTTACTTAATTCATGCAACTTAACAAAAATTTCACTTAGTGGTTGGTAAAGCACCAGGGGAAGGTTAAGACTAGAGCTACTTGAACTTTGGGGAATAGGAGTACCTTGAGATATGAACGTCAACCTTCCTTGGAATAGTTGCTCCATTGCAACGTGCAACTCCACATCGGACATCTCCTTGGGGCGCGCATCTACATCTTCTCCACCAGACTTCTTTCCTTTCTCCTTCTGGGATGGGATCCTATACACCTGCCAAACTTCTTCAATGGTCCCTCCTATATCCTGGGGACCCACCTGAATTTCCGCTTCCTTCATCATCTGAGGCGCCTCCTCTTTGTCCTTTCGACCACTTTCCTATCTCTTCAACTCCTTTATCACCCTTTATCGCCACTTCTCAGCAATCTGTGCCCTCTGATGTGCTCATCGCTCCCTTAGCCTATTATAGTCTCGACATCCATACCCCTACTCCCCTTTTTTTCATTGTTCTTGTAGCATCTCTCCCTCAGTCCCTTCCCCCAGCACTGAAGTTTAACGCTTCCATCTCAGATTTGTGGAACCCCATTAGTCCTTCATCTACCATGAAGGCTTTAATCCACAATGGAATCTCCTTCAGCAGCTTCCCCCATAACCAGGATCTGAATATATCCTCTTCCCTTGAAAAGGACTGGCAGCACTCCACTGCAAACTCCACTATGCATCCGTCCAAGGTAGATTCCACCCAATAATCTACAGCTCGGGTCATCTCGGTATTTAACCGATGAAAGGCCACTAGATCTCCATGCACCCACTTGCAACCGACTTTCCGCAACTTCCTTTTGGTTACTCTGGTCTAGAGCCTTCGCAACCAGTTTTAGAGTTCTTCTGGGAACTTTCCCCAAAAGATCCTGTAAACGTCGTTGGCGGATTTAGAGAATAGAACCAGATCTTTGACCATTTTCTCCCTCTGTTGTCTCAGCTCAGCTTGCTGAGTGATGAAATTATCTAAGTGGTTATCCCACCAGCTTTGTATTTCTCTTTCGAAGATTCGAGATACCATGATCTAGCTCCCACATGAAATTTCGGGTCCCGGCAATGGAACCATTTGTTGGTGAGGGAAAAGGTCTCTTAAGCAAGACCCAGGTTTGGATTAGAGGCCAATCAGGATTTCTGATATAGTATAGCACCACGCTAGCATTTTCACCCTACTCCGAGTAGCAGAGAGTCTCACCCGAGGCATGCTGTGACCTTACTAAGGTTGGGAGCAGATTGATATCAGTCTAGCGGATTAAATATATATATGAACCAAAACTATCTCAGAGCTTAAGAAAACACAACACTAACTGGGTGATATTCTTTAGAATCGCATTCAAAAAGATAGACCATAAAAATTTTAAAATACTACCATATCAATCAATCTGGATTATGACATATATTGGGAACTTCAAAATCTGATCATATTATAATTCACTTATCGGCAAGAGACCATTACAATGCTCCTTAAAATTATCTTTAACTGAACAGATTACAAAGAATTCCTATCCAATGGATTGGAACACAGAGATACAGAGAGATAGATAACGGAACAACATGAACAGAGCTCTCCTACGACTCATGTTCCTTCATTCCATCTTTGCCAACCTCCTTTCTCCGCTGGTCGGCTGCCTATTTGTTCTGTTGCCATTGCAACTGACAGCTCTTGCTTCCTTCTCGCTCGACTGTCTTCTACTTCTCTCTGTTCATCAGGAGTTCTAATGATTGTCTCCTACCATGTTCTTCTACCATATTTGCTTGCTCCTACAACAGCCATGCCACTTGTTCTTCATTCCTTCGCAACCTTGGCAGTTCACTTCCTACCATGGTTGCGTCCCGCCATGTACTATCTGCAACTCAAAACTATTTGATTTCAAAACAAGGGCCCCAACACTAACCATGATGAATACACCCCTGAATATATAGAAGATGAGTTATTGTGGAGCCTACATGATTAATGGAATAATTTTGAGAACACGTGCATTGAGGATGACAAGGCTATGGAAATTAAATATGAGGTTGACCATACATCTCTCGAAGATGTCACCCCTGAAAACTCTCCTTCCTAAAGCCTTGAGGAAGGTGATCCCATGAGCCCTTTGGAAGACAACATTGAAGATTATTTCTACATCGAAAAGGGGAAATGGAAGATTTTTGGGCCTTCATTTGATTATGATCCCATCTATGACACTAACAAGGAGGATGAAGTTGAGGTTGGCCTCCCCTTCCTCTCGATAATTATTTATGAGGACATATCCAATGATACCCTTGGGAATGAGAATTGTTATTTTCCCTTGCATGAAAAGATAACTAATTTTCCTTTTTGGGAAGGACCTATCTTTGATACCAACAGTGATAAGATGGATAAATCCTTTGCTCTTACCTACATTCCTTATTATTCTGGGAGTGTGTTTCAATCACTTGAACCTCTAGAGATTGATTCTCAGGAAAAGAGTCTTGTTGAAACATCGACTTCCCCTTTACCCTTTTCTCTTTTTCATCATATTCAGTCTCCCACAAGTGTTTCCCTTACCCCTGTCATGTGATTTCAAGTATCCATGAGCCATTTCCCCCTTCTGAGGATAGTTTCAAGGAGAAGCCCCTCATCAGATATACTTTACCTCCTTCGGCATGCCCTTTTGGTTATGAGCACTCTATAAACTTCCCTCTCTAATGTGACTATCACCAGGAACAACCTATTTGTTGTACCCCTTCTTTCTCTCGCCCTTCCTTTCCCTCTCATCACGCCCTTGTGGCATCTACAAAACATAACACTATAACCAACAATCTTCATAGGGAGTGTTGGGGAAATTATATGTGTTATAATTCCAACATTAAATTATCAATTTGGGGTCATAAGACTTAGAGGTGCAAGCACAAGTAATGCAGGAATAGAGCATCTAAACTAAACTAGAGTGAGAAAATCAATTTACTATTTAAGTACATAATCATTTTTTCTAGTTTGTTCAAACTATTTTCAATCACACAAACTGAAGTGAAGAAGCTTGTCAAACTAAATTATTAAACCTTAATCAATACTCTATTTGGATCACAAATTTACTAATTCAAATCTCACTTAATAATAAAGCAAACAAACAACTAATCTTCAAGCCACTCAAAAATTAAAATATAGACAATGTAATTCATCAATCATAGGTGATATAAGCTATTGTATAAATGTTTCAGCGATTATGCATATAAAATGAGTCACAAAATTAGTCATACTATTAATTACTATGAAAACAATACTACTCATTGTTCAAATAAACTCATTACCTAATACATACTTTATCACAACTTAGGCACTCTGATTCGGTACTTAAACACAACTTGAATTGAAATCTACAACTCAAAACAAATCACTTTATTATCTACTCTTGCTCAAATCAACGACAAGATATACTTAAGATCAATTGAAACTAATTCAAAAGGCATCATTATTATACTAACTTTCAATCACTTCAAACGATGTTAAGCTAAGGTAATAAACAACTAAAACAAAATTGTAACTAATCTAATTCCTGGGACATGAGAAGTCAACAAGCATAAAAATGAAATGCAACTCTCTTTAAACTAATTGTATTTTGTACCTAACTCAGACATCCAATATTATAACTAAAACGATTAAACTTAAGAAATATCAATTCCTATCAGATTTCAATTGTAAAAAAACTATAATTATATCCTAATTGTATCACACATTAACTCATATGCATGCCTAATTAAATCCACTCGAAGATGATTTGAAATTGAAATGGTTGAGAAAATCGTTCATAAAATAAACAATTAATTCTCATAAGTACTACAATACGTGAAATTGAAATATTCATAAACATACTTTCGTTGAATTAAAGTGTAAACCACGCAAATCCAAACGATTGCTAGATTGGAACATAACCCACACGAAATATGCAATGCTGAAATGAAACACACAGTAACTGAATTGAATCAAAATGCACCAAAAAATAAAATAAAAAATAAAAAAGAGGAATCTCACTGAGAGGGCGTGGGTGGGACTTTTCCAAGTCCAATCGGTGGCTTCAAGAAAACTCATAGGCTAGCGAGATGTAGCTCACAACAACATAAAGTTGATATTTGTATTAATCATTGTCAATTTGAGTTACAAACAAATCTGAGAGATAGCTAACATAACTAAAACTTACACAAAAGTATGACAGATTTAAAACTTCAATTATATTGCATAATCATCTGCTTACATTCCTCTGCAGATACAAGACACATCAGGCCTTAAACTGTCGAGCGATGGAGGCCAAATTTAACTAGCTAACCATAAAAATTAAATGGTTAAACATCAAAACTAATCTAAGTTCTATAATATTTTTCATGAGTGATTCTCCAGGTGGATCTTAGCTAAGTTGGGCTGAATTGCAAAAATCGTTCCTTGTTTGAGCATAAGAGGCTTATCCAAACCATGAATGTGGTTGAAATAGTCAAATCCGAATTTGACCCTGATTTTGTACTTAACCTATGCTGGAATATTCCCATGATCATAACTTCCTCGTGGTAATGAATTTTTCCAAAAGGTTTCTTTACATGAATAAGGGTACTCTGAAAAAAAACCCATGTGTCTGAATCTTGATATTCTTCTCCATTTTCTCACAAATTTGATATTTTCACCTATAGGAATATATTCCATAGTCAACCTGTAGCAACTAGTTTAATTGGCTTGTGAAGAATTCTGGGAATGGAACCCTGCGGAAAATTAACTTAGCAAAAATATCATTATTAAATCATAACTAAATCATCTCAAATCATTGAAAATTCAATAAAACTAATGATAATTAACCACAAAGTGTAAGACTTGAATTGGAGAAAATGAGTTATGAATGTAGGAATTTAGGTTATGAAATAGTGGTACTATGTGATGGAAAAATGGGCATATACGAGGCTCAACAGGGAGTTCTTGAGAGTGATAATTAATTCCTTGATTATGTACTTGGATGGGAAGCCCGACACTTCTAGATCGACTTATGTTCTTTCTCCTAGGACTTCCTTTTATCTCTAAGGGGGATCATGTTCTCTTACATCCCACCCTCACCACCCCCCATGTGACCACATTCGATTTAAGATTTAATACATGACTATTCATAATTTCAAGAATAAGTATATTAATATTGATATGATGATATGTTGGTTGCATTAGCATTATGATTACACATAGTGGTATCATATCTATATACATGTTAGGGTAGGATGCATTGCATGATGATTTTGCATTAGAACAAATAGCATATGATATTTTTCATGATAGATTAGATGCACTTATATTAAAATTTGCATATTTTATTACTCGTTAGTTTTATGGACTAACATTAAGCATGGGTGATCATGACACCGAGAAAAACATGCTACCCCGTACTTTTGATATATGACGTGTGCAGATAGCATGTCTACGGTGACCAAGAGATTGTTGGAGTTATCGTGACCTCCTATTTGAGTATCCTTGCCCACTTATTCAAGAGATTGCATCCCAGTTGGAGCCAGATGTTACACACCACTTCATGGGTGATATCCCTAGTAGAAAATGTTTCTCCATGATGGACCTCAGCCGACAGCCAGCAGCCCATTGCATCCTCTTACTAGCTCATTGTGCCACTTATCTGCTACCTGAGCCAGCCATGTGGTACCTCACCCATTTGTATTGGTTGTATGTTTGAAGGTGGCCCTCCCGAAGCCAAAGGTATGTCTTGTCATTGAAAATTGAGTATTGGGTTTACTTATCATGGACACTTATGGGCTTGGATTGATGGGGTGATTTGGTGGAAAGAGTGGACTTAGCCTGTTCTCATGCCCCTTGATCTCTTTTGGGTGTTACCCTTGCGTCTTAGTCTCGTGGGATCTCCTTTATTGACCATTTAGTTCTAGGGTGGTACTACTTGGGAAACCCCGACTTTTGGGTGTGTGGTCCCGCTCCTTTACCTACATTTATTACTCCCCTTCCACTCATTATACTCTCATTCATAATTTCTCCCACCTGGGTCCACATGGGGTCAGCTTCCTTATCCCTTTTTCCCTTACCTTGGGTCAGGCATGGAATGATGCCTAGAGGTTGAAGAAACTAAAAGAAAAATAAAAACCAAATTGGCCACAATTAATAGGAAATTTGTAATATCATGTTTCAGGGATATCTCTAAAACACGATAAACTCCAATCAAAGATATACTGGGAGGGAATTTACCAGATATACTGCCTCTGGAAAGAGGACGAGATCCGAAGGCTAGCTGGCCCTTTCCAGACTCTGTCTAAGAGTGAACGATAAACACACCAAGTGGTATAGAACTAGAATGCTCAAGGATATATAAAAATAATAGTGCAGCAGACATATAATAACATAGACAGAATATACGACAACTCATCCAGAAATATAGAGAGGAAATGCTAATCCATTTTATTAAACTGAGAAATATAATGAAGTACAATAGGTGATCAGAGTGATGGCACCTAAACTTGCTCAAGGCAAGTGAAGAAATACTCTCAGAATATACAGGAAATGGTTGCTCTCTAAACTGAGTCCCAGCTGCTGGAAAACTGTCGTGTAGCTGCTACTGCTAGAATGAACTAAATTCTATGGGATTATCCCCTTTCCGGAATAAGCTAAAAATATTCAATCCTCCTCTACTCACCAATCCTGACAAAACCCAGAAACCATATCAAAAATGGCCGACCCCCGAAAACCTCCAAAAAACACCCCCTTGGGGAATTACGCTGGCCTCCAAGGCTCTGCACAGAGGCTAACTGGAAATGACTGAAACACCACCTCAAAATCCACCAAAATCCTCCCACAGGCAAAGGCTGGTCCGCTGCTCAAAATCTCGACTCAATCTCCTGCAGAAATCCTAATCCAGAGCACCTCCAAAATGGGTTGCGTCCTCTCTCCCAGTGACTGCGCAGTCTCTATGAAAGCCCAGCTCCACAACTAACCCAAACACAAAATATATCACAAAATACTGAAGAAATAACCTTACCCGAGCAGGCACTCGAAGTCCCGCGGGGCTAAGGGCGAGATCTCCGACCGGAGACACTCAATGCACTAAACAATGCTGCAAATAGGCTAAACAGCCAGCGTGCTCAAGAAGAAAAAACGTCTAGCTCAATATGATCAACAACATAATGAATGAAATGAGATGGCTCCTCTATCTTTTATAACGTTGGTTTCCCTCCAAAACCCCAACATAGCCTCTCTCTCCTCCACGTTCTCATCCTCATCTGCGCAGTAGCTTCTAGAGAGTACGTGGGCCCCCTTCTCTACGTGGTGCTTGGCCCCCTTGGCTCCCCCTCAAGTCACAATCTTGTGCTACTAGGAGGGTTTTTTATTCCACTTAAGTGAGTTAGACCCTCTCCACTCACTTTTTATTTATTTATAAACTATAGACGGCAAAACTAAACAAAATAAAATATTCCAATTAGTTGTCGCTAATTAGGAATATTACAGTCTCCCTTGGCAAAATGTTGCTTGTCCTCAAGCAACTGAAGTGATAGATGCTGCAAAATCTTCTCACTCTCCCAAGTGGCATCCTCATCCGGAAAATTCTTCCACCTCACCAATAATTCACGGATTTTCCTGCTCTGTAGCTGCCTCTCCCTGGTATCAATAATAGCCTCTGGCTGCAACACCAAGTGCCCCTCATCATCCATGGGTGGTAGCTCCTCTGTCACTGTCACCTGCTACCCCAGCGCCTTCTTCAGGCATGATACATGAAAAATGTTGTGGATCTTGCTTCCTTGGGACAGCTCCAACTCATACGCAACCTGCCCAATCCTGCGTATCACCCTGTATGGCCCGTAAAAGCAAGGCTTGAGCTTCTTAGCTCCCTTCTACTTCAGCGACGACTGTCGATATGGCTGTAATCGTAGGTAGACCAAGTCCCCTACCTCAAACTATCTCTCCACCCGACCTCTGTCGGCATACAGCTTCTGCTATTTTTGTGATGTAGCCATATTTTCCTTGAGAGCTCGGAGAATGTCCTGACTCTCTTGGATCCAAATGTGAGCTCTGCGGACGCCGCCTTACCGAACATCACATCGGCCAAAAGATAGGGAATGATAATCATACAAACGCAAAACGGTGCCTGTCACGCTGGAGATGTGATGTGTGGGTATTTATGTGATGCCTCCCTAGTGCCTTCCACTTCATGCTCTTTCCATTGCTACCCAAAAATAACAAACACAAAAAATCTCACAAAATCTGAATAAATAACCTTTCCGGCCGGAGCACTCGAAGTCCCCCGGGGCTAAGGGCGAGATCTCCGACCGGAGACACTCAATGCACTAAACAGTGCTGCAGACAGGCTAAACAGCCAGCGTGCTCAAGAAGACAAAATGTCTAGCTCAATATCATCCACAACAGAATGAATGAAATGAGAAGGCTCCTCCATCTTTTATAACGTTGGTTTCCCTCCAAAACCCCAACGTAGCCTCTCTCTCCTCCACGTGCTCATCCTCATCTGCGCAATAGCTTCTAGAGTGTACATGGCCCCTTCTCTACGTGGTGTTTGGCCCCCTTGGCTCCCCCCTTAAGTCACAACGTTGTGCTACTAGGAGGGTGTTTTATTCCATCTAAGTGAGTTAGACCCTCTCCACTCACTTTTTATTTATTTATAAACTATAGACGGCAAAATTGAACAAAATCGAATATTCCAATTAGCTGTCGCTAATTTGGATTATTACAGTCTCTCCTGGCAAAATGTTGCTTGTCCTCAAGCAACTGAAGTGATGGATGCTGCAAAATATTCTCTCTCCCAAGTGGCATCCTCATCTAGCAAATTCTTCCACCTCACGATGATTCCACGGTTGTCTGATTCGTAGGCTCGTCTCACCCGGTATCATTAATAACCTCTGTGTCGAACTAGGAAGTGCCCCTCATCATCCATGGGTGGTAGCTCCTCTGTCACTGTCACCTGCTACCCCAGCGCCTTCTTCAGGCATGATACATGAAAAATGTTGTGGATCTTGCTTCCTTGGGACAGCTCCAACTCATACGCAACCTGCCCAATCCTGCGTATCACCCTGTATGGCCCGTAAAAGCAAGGCTTGAGCTTCTTAGCTCCCTTCTACTTCAGCGACGACTGTCGATATGGCTGTAATCGTAGGTAGACCAAGTCCCCTACCTCAAACTATCTCTCCACCCGACCTCTGTCGGCATACAGCTTCTGCTATTTTTGTGATGTAGCCATATTTTCCTTGAGAGCTCGGAGAATGTCCTGACTCTCTTGGATCCAAATCTTGGCTCTAGGAGCCTTGCTAGCACCGAACATCACATCAGCAAAAGATAGGGAATGATACCCATACAAAGCATAAAACGGTGACATACCAATGGACATGTGATGTGTCGTGTTGTAGCAGTACTCCCCCAAATGCAACCACTTTAGCCATGCTCGCTGCTACCCACTGACATAGTTACGCAAGTAGCCCTCCAGCCACTTGTTAACTATCTCCATCTGTCCATCCATTTATGGGTGATAACCGGTACTCGGTGTCAACTCCGTCCCCACCAGCCGGAAAATCTCCTACCAAAATCCGCCCATGAAGCAGTTGTCCCTCTCACTGATGATGGTCTTAGGAAGACCATGCAACCTGAAAATCTCTCTGAAGAACAGCTCAGCCACCTGTGTTGTTGTGTAATACACAGATATGGCGAAAAAGTGTGCATACTTTTTCAACCGATCAACGATGACAAAGATACAATCCTTGCCCTGCACCATGGGCAAACCTATGATGAAGTTCATCGATATGCTCTCCCATTTCCCCTCCGGAATGGGAAGAGGCTGCAACAATCCTGCAGGATGGCTCATCTCTCCCTTGTTCCTCTGAAAAACATCGCACTCCCTGATGTGCTGGAGTACATCCTCCTTGAGGCCCTTCCATGAGAACCTCTCTCTAATGGCCCTGTAGGTTTTGGTAAACCCTTGATGGCTTGCCAATGGAGAATCATGTGATGCCTGCAGTATCTTCTTCTTAAGCTAAGATCCCTCAGTCAAGAAGATCATGTCCCTGTAATAGATGATCTCATCGACCACCCTGTACCTGTCATCCGCCACCTGTCCATCCAGAATCTCACATGAAAATCTATCCTTGGAGTACTCCACTAAAAGTCGAGCCCTCCAATCTGTGTCCAAGCTCATAAGAGATAACGTGGCCGGTCTATGTGAAAGGGCATCTGCTACCACGTTATTCTTACCCTTGACATACTCAATGTCAAATCCGTATGCTTGGATCTTACTGATCCACTTCTGTTGCCTCTCCTGTAGCTGCTTCTGCTCCAAAAAGAACTTGAGGCTGTTGTGATCAGTCCTCACCCTGAACCTGTTCCCTACCAAATACTGTCGGAATTTGGCCAAGGCATGCATAATGGCCAACATCTCCTTGTCGTATATAGAGTACAACCTCTCATGTGGAAGGAGCTTCCGGCTCTCAAAGGCTATAGGGTGTCCCCCCTGCATCAACACTGCGTCGATCCCCTCTCCCGATGCATCACACTCCAAAACAAATGGCTGCGTAAAATCCGGCAATGCAAGCACTGGGCAGCTACTCATCACCTCCTTGAGCCTGTCAAAGTCTTGTTGCGTTGTATCCGACCAACTGAATGTCATTTTCTTCGTCAAATTTGTAAGGGGTGCAGCAAGCTGTGAGAAACTCTTGACGAACTTCCTATAATAGGTACATATGCCAATGAATCCTCGAAGTTTCGTCACGTTACTCGGCTCCGGCCAATCCCTGATGGCCCTAATCTTCTCCTCATGGACTCTCACTCCATCCACACCAATAATGTGACCCAAATACAACATCTCTGTCATCCCAAACTCACATTTGGAGAGCTTAGCATAGAGCTGTTGCTCTTCCAAGATATGTAGTACTGCCTCTATATGCTGGAGATGCTCCTCCCAAGTCCTGCTATATATGAGTATGTCATCGAAGAAGACCAATACAAACTTCCTTAGATGACTGCGGAAGATATGGTTCATGCAAGACTGAAAAGTAGCTGGTGCATTGGTTAGCCCAAAAGGCATAACCAAAAACTCAAAGTGCCCATAATGACACCTGAAGGCGGTCTTGGGAATGTCCTGTTCCCTCACGCGAATCTGATGGTACCCTAATCTCAAATCAATCTTCGAGAAGAACTTGGCTCCTCTCAGCTCATCCATCAACTCATCGATCCTGGGTATAGGATACCTGTTCTTCAGGGTCTTCTTGTTCAGGGCCCTGTAGTCAATACACATCCTCAAGGTGTCGTCCTTCTTCTTCACCAACACCACGGAAGAAGAAAACGGACTCGTGCTCGGTCTGATGTGCCCAAGAGCCAGCAACTCCTGGATGGCCCGCTCAATCTCATCCCGATAGGCTTTGGGATGCCTATAGGGGGTAGTGATCACCGCCTGAATGCCCTGCTCAAGCTCAATGGTGTGCTCAAACCCTCGGTCCGGTGGCCGACCTGGTGGTATATCCCCAAACACTGCATCATACCTGTCAAGGATGGCCTGTATATCCGAATGAACTGCTCGACCGGTGGTCTCTGCCTCTGATGCCCGCAACTCAACCGCCCACTCTATGTCTCCCTTCCAGAAATCTGCCTCCATCCGGTGTGCCGAAACTGTCTGAGGTGGGTAAGTGTGCATCCCGCGGATCTTCTCATGCTTCTCGGTCTTCTTGTCATCCCACTCCATCTCTAAGGCCTCCCAATCCGTGGTGACCTTCCCCAGAGTAATCAACCACTGAACACCCAATACCACATTGGTATCTGGTATGTTGACCACGAAAAAGTGATCGGTCACGATGTAGGTACCCATCGTCACTACCAGCTCTGGAACATACCGGGCACACGTTATGCAGGCTCCGGGAACGGGCGAAAATGCAGTACCAAGCTCATTGGTATACCTCTCAAGCTCAACCATCTATGCATCGATGAAGTTGTGGGTCGCCCTGGTGGGGATACGTGATTTGGTTGATTGGCAAGCCAAATGACAGTGTAACATCAAACCAAGCTTTGGAGCCCAAGGACCTAGCCTTCCTGGACTCAGAGAGGGCTCTCTCTATATGCGTAAGGGATATCTATGTGTTTGCTTATTGTGTTCTGATTTTAGGCTAGTTATGAAGTAAGTTTTTTGGTTTTTGGTTTTTTAAGTTGTGAGGGATGAAACTGATCAAAGATATAAAATAGATAAGAAGATGTTAGATTAACTGGGCTATGGGGTCAAAAGGTCAAGAAAGCTATTAGATGACGATACAAGGCTGCGGTAGGGCCGATTTGATTCAAGGTAGAAAGGATCTTTGGGCAAGATGGAGTAAATGGACACTAAGTTTGTGAAAGACGAAGGATTTCAAGCATAACTAGTTTGATAGCAGACATAAACATGGTATGGCAAGCCATTAATCATGCAAAATGTAACTACAAGCTAAATAATACATAGAAATAAACATTCAAACCATGCATAGAAGTATAAGACCCTCTAACTTTAGAAAATAGCTATCAAACTTTGGGGAAAAACACATAAGACGGACTAACAACTCAAAACACTATGCCGGAATGCCTAAACACAGTCTTTAAGTTATTGGGCACTTTGACAAACAAGCTTTCATAGTTTTAGGCAAAGGGCTAGATGAGACTAGGCCTCCTTGGTTCAAACAAAATAATAATCTAATCGATCGAATGGTTTCATGGTTAGATATGAATGACCATAGATGACGGAGCACACCATACATCCTGTGTAGTACGTAGAACTATAGATAGAGCACTGTGATGTCCTCGAAGTTACTAAAGAAACGGAAGTTAAGAATTCTTTTAGTATGACTAAGGCTCCCAAAACATAAAAGCTATGAAGATTCGAGAATTTTGAGGTGCTTCCATGAGCATATCTCAAGATTTGTTCTCTGTTGATACGCAAACGAGCAAGAAACATGTCATGAATGAAAACTAGAAGACAAAAACAAAGCAAGAAACACTATACCATTCTACCATGTCATGAAATCCATCGACAATCCTTCATCATCCATCCAAGAACATTCAAGAGGCAATCCAAAAGCATAGCACAAGTGTTTTCTCCAAAGCTCATATGACCAATATATTGCTTCTCTTCTCAAGTTCAGCCTTGTTTACAATGAGAGCTTGTGGAATAAATAGGCTCAAGTGAGGAAAACCTCATGGTTCAACTTCCATCCTCATTGGCCTAATCAAAATATCTAAACTTGTCCTTGAGGTTTTGCAAAGCCCAAGGCACAAAAATATCTCATAAAATATCTAAAAATTTCTAAAAAAGGGAATTTAATTGACTTTGCATCATTTTCCAAGTGTAAAAATAGCTAAACGCACATTTGGAAAAAGCAGATTTTAGAGGTTCAAAAATTACAAAAATACTTCAAATTTATATCAGAAAAAGGTCCCCTGACTTGCCGGAAACATTTGGCAGCCTTCCTGATGTCAAAACGAGGCTCATGATAGCTCGTTGGAAATATCTGAGTGTCTAATTTCCGGCGCAACTGAAATTTCTCCAATCCGATGCCCAGAAGTCCTCCAAATCGGCACCTGTGTGTAAAACGCCAGAAAATTACAGTCTGCTAATAGATCGGGCAGAGTGTGCAAAATGAGAGCCTTTTTCGCTGTTTTGAGGGGGAAGATGATCTCCAAATGCTCTGAAAATCACTGAGGACATGCTCATGAAATTATGGCATCCGATGATACCACTCTCCTCCCTTGATGAATCCTCAAAATGAAATGGCGAATTTATGAGTTTTTGATCAAAAACTCAAAAATGCCAAAAAACCAAAAGTTGTCAAAATGGGCCCAAAATTGGTGTGCATGACCCTCAAGGGTCCTTAGCAACATGTTCCAAAGCTGAAGCCAAAATTTCAAGTGCTGATATGCCTTTCTTCTCTTTCCGTGCCATGTGCTTCCTCTTTTCTTCTTTCAGTTTCTCTTGGGTGGCCTTTCGCTTGCGCCGGGCAAACTAATTCAACTTTTGATAGTGCTGTGTCATCTTCCTTTGCAGCTCCAGGTCTCTGTTTGCCTTTTCAAGCTTCATCTCCAAGTTTTTATTGGCTCTTTCTAGCCATGCCTCCTTATTTTCTTCAATTTCTTGCTCAAGTAGTGCAGTGAGGGGAAAAGATTGAAGCTGGGCTTGTTCTTCTTCCTTTTGCTTTTCTAGGGCTCTTTTAAGCCCTATGGTTCTAGGCCTCTTCCGCCTAGGCTGGTCTTCTTCTGCATCTTCATCAAACTCACCGATGAGCTCCTCTATCCTTGTGCTTTAGCTGCCTCATTCTTGTATTTGATTGCTCGTGCTTCATGGACAGCCAAATGGACACTCATTTGTTTATTTTGGATCTCCAAGAAATGATTGAAGGTCTTTGCCCGATGAAGGTCATTCTCCAATGCTTCAATTTGACCCTCGCAATGAATTAGAAGGTTTTCAAGAATGCGGGCTTCATTATCGTTGTCGTCACTTTGGATCGGAATGACAGCCAATGCACCTCCATGTTCTTGACTTTCTCCAATCTTGCCTTTCCCTTTGAAAGCCAATCTTGCACTCTTCCTTCTTGGCATACCGGTGAGAGGTCTCTTGGGCGATTTTCTTTTGCTAGGGACAACTCTTGTCACTTTTGGAGTGGCAGCCTTAGGCCCTTTCTTTCTTGCTGTGCTGGGCTTTGTTCTTTTGGGAGAAGGAGACACAATTGCTTTACCCTTGTCAACTTCTTGAAACTGCTGCTCTCCTTGAGGCTGCTGTGTGTCTTCTTTAAGTTGCTTCTGCCCCTCAATGTTATGATGCCGATCTGCCTCAAATTATTTTTGACCTTGATCATCAACATTATGCTGCTGCTGTGCTTGGATTTCCTGTTCATTTTGTGGCTCAAGCTGCTGCTCAAATTCCTGCCCAAACTGCTGTTCATGACCTTCAATATCAAGCTGCTGCTCTTCCTCTTGTCCCTGCTGTTCATTTTCACTGAGATGCTGCTGTTCAGCACTCTTTTCTTCTTGCTCCTGCTGCTGCCCTTCATCTTCAATTTGCTGTTCTTCACCTATTTCTTTTTGCTGTTCAAAATGCTGCCCCTGTTCACCAACATCAAGCTGCTGGTGTGTTTCCACTTCATGCTCACTATGTGGCTCAAGTTGCTGCCCTTGACCATCAAAATCATGCTGCTGGTCTTCATCAGTTTCCTCATGTTTATCCTCTTCCTTTTCTACCTGTTCATGTCCTTCTTCTTCATGTTGTCCTGACTGTTCTGTGGTGATCTTGAGCCTTCTAGGAGTAGGCCTGCTGGAGAAAGGTACAGGGCGATGAATAAGCTGGGTGGGAGATATATGGACAGGAGGAATAGTAGAGAAATTTGGGTGACTGATAAAAACATCCCATGGAACCTCTTCCTTCTCTAGCTGGTGTAGGATGATAATTTTGATCAGAGAATGATGGAAAAGGGAAGCTATTTGCAAAGATGGAGTCTTCTTCTGGACTGCGGATGCCATCTTCTCGATGCTTTTGTATAAAAATTAAGGGAGATTTAGCTGCCTAGTTCTAGTCAAATGCATCAATAGTCGGACATGGTAGGCATAAACTCGAGTAAATCTCCCATCACAAGTAAAATACTTCATTATGACCTTCATTAGATGAGCGTAGCTGTCAAGAAGATAAGAGAAAGGAAAAATAGTAGTGCAAGTATCTCTATGCTCGGGCTTGATGAAAGGCTTGTAGTCATCCAAGTCTAGATGGGTCTGTTTGAACCATTTCTCGCCATGATATGTAATTTTGGTGGCTTTAGACACTGACCTCGGGGAAAACTTGAAATCAAGGTCTGCTACCTGGAAATGCTTGCTTTGGAACCTCAGGGCGCATAGGTGTGTCAAGGGCGAGAAACTTTTGACCTCCTGTACTTTCTGGCAGAAATCTAGACAACCTACCTCATGAAAGTTGAAGAAGATGGATGGATGCGCATTGACCTCCTCCGTAGAGATTGGCTCATATCTCTTATGTAAACCACTTCTGCTATCTTGCCTGGGCGGCATTTTGGGCTAAATAAGCTCTTGAAACACCAAACAATCTTACTACCTTTAAACTGTCTTCTTTGAACCAAACCCTGTCAATTCACTGTTTAGATAGAGAAAAATTGTCTTTGAATGACTTCAACAAGTTTCCTCACAATACAAAATCCCTGCTCCCTTAAAAAGTGTTCTTTTCACCTTTAATATGTATTTCAGCCAGCAGACCTCTTAACAAGAGACAATACAGTGAAAAGGAGACAAACTGTTAGGTGAAAATGTTGTTAAGAGTGTCAAAATCGCCTTGCTCTGTGATGTTTGGAGCTCAAAAACCTGTTTTGTACCTTTGACCAATGGTAAACTTTCCAATCATTACAAACTTGCCTTTACCTAGTATGCCAATCACTCAACAAACTCATATCTTATGCAATCAACCTTTAGTGTAAGCATACAGTCAATGCCACAATTTATGTAACAAGGTGACAGAGTTTTGAAAAATTCTTCAAAAAGTTCAACAAAGCCTGTAAGAGTTTTCTCTTTTCAAATAATCAAGGCCCCTTATCAATGTAACACCTTTGTCTTTGTAGAAAATTCCTTTGCTCTATATGAATATCCACTTGAAGAACAAAAGACAGTAATCTAGAATACACAGTGAAAAACTGTCTCTTTCTGTGGTTTATAGGGGTGACCTGCCCTTTGATGCCTTGAAGATATAAGATATCTTGTCCTTTGATTAGTCAAGGTGAAAATACATAGCTCTTAGTTCAACACATCTCTTTCCCTGTAAGCACTTTTATTAGTATGCTCACCACTCTAGCACAGCTTTGATCAATGGATATTTTCACAGAAAAACATAGTTTACAGGTATGGTAACAAAGTTTCAAATAAGGCTGTAGGGTTTTATCCTATCACACAAACAAAACTCCTTTTTAGTATGTGAAACTTGTCTCTTTAGGAAATGTCTGTGTATCCTCTGAAATTAACTTGACAGTGAGCTTGGAGAACGAAAGGCATTTCAAAGTATACACAGGGCAACTGTCTTTCTCGGTGGGTAGTAGGAGTAACTTTTCCCTTTGGTGTTTTGAGGAATAAACACACCCTGCTTCTTGATTTATGAAAGGTGAACCCACAGCGTTTTAGTTTCAAGACCCCCTTCCTTGTTAGCAGTTTATCAACGTAGACAACACTTCAGCACAGTTTTGAACAATAGATGTTTTCATAGAAAAACACAGTCTACAGATATGGTGACAAGTTTCAAATTGTTTTTGGACTATGGTATCAAATACTATAGCAAGTCACAAGCTAAACCGCTCCTTTGCATCGAGACTTTAACCCTTATATGCATCTCATTAACACTCTTAACAACTATTTCAAAACTGATCTCTTTGGCCTCCAAGCATTATCCAACAAACGTGAAAACGAGTGTTAGTTTGTGCAAAATACCTTACAATACGATGCAAAACCCTTTGAATAGCTTGGGCCACCTTCAGAACTGATTTGGAGGTGTGTTTAAGTGTTTAACAAGTGCGCAGAACTTTCATGGATGAGAACGCCGCGCAGCAACCTCCGGGTGGCCTGTCGGGTCGTGGTCGGGTGCCCGTGACCCGCCGCTACAGGGGCGCCATGCGCGGCTATAGGAGCACTACGCGCCCTTGTGGCGTAGTTCAAAAACTTTTTGAAAGAGCGTCGCGCACTCCTACAGGAGTGCCGCGCGGTCTGAAATGGTTCAAAACTTGTTTAAATTCCTCCAAATTGCCCTGAGACTTGGTTCAACGCCTGGAGATTGCAGAGAGAAGCTTAATTTCTTGCTTGGTGTTTTGAAAATGAAACTTTGCCCTTCGACCTCATTCCTTTAATACATTGAACACCCAACGGTCAGTTTATTTTTTGAAACACAAAATGAACTTTTGGTTGTCCTTTGCAAAGGTTTTCACAGCTTTTTGCCCTTTTTCAACAATACCTTTGGTGCATCATGAAGCTTGGATTTCGGATTAATGTAGGCAGCGGAGGTTTTTATGTTTTTTAAACCATGTTAACATGAACCATCCTTTTATAACATCAATGACTTGAAAAAGGTGCTTTTCTACTAACATTGTCCCTTTGGTGTTAATTTGGCACAGGAGCTCCAGCTTTGGAGAATGACTAAATGAACTTGTGCACTATCCCCTGTCACTTTTAGCACTGTTGTTGATCATTTAAAACAGAAAATCCACTCCGAATCTGTTAAAAAATAATACTGAAAAATTGCTCCGTTATTAGAAAGGATAGCTCTTGTTTTTTTTAACTTGCTTTGACAGTTCTATCTCCAAATGTCTCTTCAACCTTTTTCCCACAGTAGGTGTTCAAATTTTCCTGCATTTATTTGGACTTTTTCATGGTTTATTGATCAAGAGGGGCGCTGCTTTTCACTATACTTTCTCTGCTCAGAAAATGTTACCATGATGTCTTTGTCCATTTGAATAATGAAACCTATGTTTGTTTCAAACTTTCCAACATACTGACAATAGGTCAAAGCATCTCTTTGCCTATTATGAACAATAGTTTCAATGGTCATGTATCTTGATGACATAAACCTAGATTGTCTGTGTCGGCTGTTATAGCATTTTTGAAAAGGCACCTGTTCATGAATGGAGCTGCTTTCAAGAAAGACATGCCTGATTAGCTTGGCATGATGTCCCAGGGTTTTTAAAACTCAGATAATAACCAATTTATGTCTTTGTGTTGAGGAGGCAAGTATAAAAGATGTGGAATAACTGCTGGCATATTTCCTAGATACCAAGGCTTTTATTAGCCATCTTCTTCCTAATGAAACTCTGAAAACACCAACCTGCTGCATCTGAAGAAAACACCTGTCTTTGTGGTGGAGTGTAGATCACAACACCTGTACTTGCACTGGCGCTTTGAATGACAGCAAGATGTCACATGTCTGGGACTGTGTACTACTTGCCTGCCCTTTTTTATGTTCATCCAGAAACCATGAACTGTATTTCACATTTCAACAGAAACAAAAGAACACACAGGGGTCTTTTTACAGAAGTATTTTCCTGCTCAAGACTGATTTGAGCTATTCATATTAACACCCCTGCAGAGATATTTGTTATAATAGCTTTGATTAAAGGAGTCCTTTTTGATGCGCCATGATGATGACTGAAACTTCAAATGATCCTCTTTCTTAGGACACAAGACCAGAAACTCTGCTCTCTTTTGTCTTGCATATTTTAGATCTTAGCCCTGTTTTGATCATCACTTTCACTCAGAAACCTAGAGTCATTGTTTCACTGTCTAGTAAAAAAAAACAAACATGTGCTTATAGTAATTTTTGCAATCCTTGAAGTCAATATTGGCCATCGCCCTCTGCTTGTAGATGAAGGAGGCGCCTTAACCCTCTGCTAATAGATGAAGGAGGTTCTTGGCCATGAAAAATTACTAGTCTGTTTGACAGTGGTGTCTTTCTTCTACTGTGATTTCATGTTGAATGGAAGCTGCAAGGTCTTGATGAGTAATTCCTTACCCCGCAGATGTATCTCAGGCTCATGTTGACATTGAGAAGCAGCTGTTCTTCTAAATGTGGATTCAATAATTTTCTCCTGAGATGATGATATATTTCCTGTCTTTGTAAAATCCATAAAACACTGTAAAACACCTAATAATCAGCTTGAGACTGTGGTCTATGCAGTGCTGAGACTTAGGGGTGTGTAAGTGGCGCGACTTAGGGCTGTTATCAATTTCATTTGCAGAGTGGGAGGTCTGTCATGATTGGTCTATAGCAGATGGAGGTTTTTTGGCCTTTTGATGGTTGCAAAGGGTAAAATGCCTTAAAGCGCCACTTCCTAACTTAGGGGAGGCTTTTGAAACAGACTTGGATTGTCCTTTTAGAGCCAATGGGAAGACCAGTAGGGCTAAAGCTAGATAGGATAGTGATAATGAGGTTTAACCTTCACATGGGCGGACTGAAAAATAGGAGGGCGAAAAAAAGTTATATGAGGGTTTTCTAGATGACAAATTGACATATGGAGATCAGCTTCCAGATAACTCAGCTATGGATCTAGTCATCACTAACAAGTGAAAAATACTGATGACTAACAGTGGCTCCATTTGGGGAGGGCAGCTCCTCGTCAGGAGTTGTCCAGAATTCAAATCTTTGGCTTATGAAGACGAGTGCCTTACCCATTGGCGCAAAATTTCACCCTTCTTTGATGCTATTTCTGAAAAGTGACAGCATGGTTAACATCAATGATATTTCTACCTACCCCACTATATTTCCTAACATTTTTTCTTCGCTTTGGAACATTTGAACTAGCAGCCTTTTGACAATGTATATTTTTCTTTTTGCAAAATGAACCTATCTATTTCTACTCTTATATCTGCCTGGAGTTCAGATTAAACTAATGAACTCCTTCATTACTCTACCTATGCTAGATCAACTGTCAAGATTAAGCAGTTTGACAGGATTTTGTTCTCTAATATAAAACATGAAATTTAAAATGATCAAATCAGGATTAGACAGTCTGATTTGTCATGCATTTGCGGCATAAAAGACAAGCTGCACGCAAATATTATTTTGCAACAAAAGGAAAACTAGACAAGCGGGGCTAAGATGTACAATGTATTTTTCATCCCTCGCTTCTCTCTTTGGTTATGTTTTAGGCATGTGGAACCAGAATCTCTCCCTAATCTATACTCTGTGATAAGTCAACCTTACACAATGTTGACCATCTTTTTCACTCACTAACTTATCAACAAATAAATTTAAACATGCTCAGCTATGATTAGGCTAGATAGCTGAACAAGACATTGGAGTACTAGTAGCGGCATTTGGACTTGCTCGATTTCCGAAAGACTATTTTTTGGAACATGAGGCTTTGTTCTATCTTCACTTGCCCTCTTTTCTATCTTTTAATGTTTTTGAATTTTCTATCTTTTACTGTTTTTGACTTTTCTATTTTTCTATCTTTCAAACAGTGGTATGTACAATGAATGAAAGTGCTTCAAACTCAGAAATCTTGGAAATGACGAAATTTAAGAATCTTATCCTCGTAAGGATATCCTCTCACTCTTGGCCCATTCAACTCCTGAAAAGAGAAATTTGGAAAGTTTTCTCTCTCTAACATGATATAGGGTTTCATGCAAGAATCTCTAAACAAACCGGTATCTTCCCGCTGTACCTCTTTGAATATCTGATTTGCACTCCTTTCCTTACTGTACATCTTTCTCAAGTAATGCATGTACTCTTGGTCATTCTTGAAATAGATAATGACATCATCAAGGTATGCAAAAATGCAGAAATTTAAAACTGGGAACATAGCCTTCATGAACAGATTTCTGATATTGGGTGGTTTTGCAATTTTGATTCTTAAATTAGATCTACCTCCCGCAAACTGGAAAAAATCTTTAAGCTGTCTACTTTGCAAGGGAATCTTTTGAACATAACCTGAAACATCATCTTGCGAAAACACATGATTAAAAGTGCTTTTAATTGGTACATCATGGTTTTGGGTAGAAAAAACAGAATTTATGTTATAGGGATATGCAGTAGTATTTCTAAAATCAAAACAGACTCTATGACCAGCTGTTTTATCCCTGATTATTACAGTTCGGTTCAGATTGTTATGTTTCCTCTTGTCAAAGTTATTCTTTGAGGGATACAAAGTATCACAGCATTTTCCCTTGTTTTTCCTGTAGAAATTGGTATTCTGCATGAGATTTCTGATTTTAGCATTTCTAAGTTCCTCATGAAAAGACAAAATATGAGCCAATTTTAGTAACTCAGGTATGCTGGGACTACAGCTATCATCGTTGACCATGAGAAGTTTATCATGTATTCTCTCCAGAATTTGGGTTTGGGATGTTAAGGCTACAGTCAAAGCTTCATTTGCAGTAGAAGAGTTATTTTGTGGTAAATCTTTGAGGTATGGTAGAAACATTTAACTTCCCTGCTCCTGAGTTCCAAACAGGTTTATGATGTGTACGTCTTCTAAAGCCTTTACCCGGAAAAAATTTCCGCAGGTTATTGCTAGTGTTTGACTACGGCTAGAGAAATTCGCTTGATAGTACCTAAGGGTTTGCGCTTCTTGCTCTAATCCCACCTTAGAAGGGACATACTTACTTTCTTCAAGACACAGCTATTCATGATCATGGTAGTTTTGAGTGTCTAGTTCATCATAGAGCACCAAGGGCAGCTGATGTGATGGATCTAAGTTTATTTCAGTCTCTTTGGACTCTTCCTCCATGTTTTCATCAATATGCATAATGAAAGAGTTCAGGTCGGAATGCAAGGATTACATGGGAATGTTGTCTGGTTTCTCTTGACTACTAATCATGTATTTCATGTGTGACTCTAGGTAGAGTATTCTTGTTTGGTCAAACACAGGAATGGTAGCGTATGACATGTCCAGTTGAATATTCCCTTGGAGTTTGGCTCCCCAAGATCTGGATAGAAGCATCTCGTACTTGGGAGGGATGTCTACCACTACTATATCCATGATTAGATGTTTCGCCGGTATTTGGGCCAGACTAAAACAAAGGTCTTTGATCAAACCCAGGCATTTGACTCTACTCGAATCAAATGAATACAAGTCTTTGTATGGTCTTGTGATTTCCAGGCCTAGTCTTTCAATTACTACCTTTGGCATAAGGTTATGCGAGGCACCGGAGTCCAGCATGGCATTGTGGATGATTTGGTCGTGGATGTTTAGACTAATATAAAATGGAAGAGTAGTTCCTTCTTGGAATTTTCCTTCTAACATCGGACCAAACAACACTTCAGGAGTGTCATCAGCCAGATTAACAGTGTTTGCATCATTCCCTAGATTTAGGACCTTTAGCACTTGGGATTTATAAGAGTTTTGGGTGATGAGTTCGGTAAGAGGCATGGTGATTTTGATCTTGGCGATTTCGCCTTCAAAGCTAAAAGACAGTTGAAGTTTAGATATGTTTTTTTTAGCTTTTTCAGCCATGACCTTCTCTATGTTCTGAGTTTGTTGGCCTTGTTTTGGGATTTTGTTTGCCATAGTTTCTTCGGTAAATTTTGTGGAAGTACTCAGAGCAGCTGAGTCGGGACTAGTTTGGGTAACTTTAGCTTTGTTTTGGTCACTCTTCTCGACCTTGATTTTGTCACCGCTTACTACTTTCTTGAGGATGGTATCAGGGGTTTTAGCAGTATCTGAGTTACCTTTCTTGGAATTATCTTGGTTTCTTTTGCTTCTAAGGTCATATTGCGTGTGAGCTTCCATTATGGCATTTTGAAACTCTATGGCAGGGTCGTCGAGATCTTCATAGTTGGCCTCATCATGATTAGGAGAAAAGAACGCTTGTTCTTCTTCTGTGAGGTACACCTCACTCTCATTATCAGATCCTATGAGGTTTAAATGATGTTCATCAAGAGGTTCTGTGTCCCTGTCATCCTCTTCCACATAGTTTTCATTAAATGGTGGCCTAATTTGTTGGTCATTTTCCCTTGGTCTGTTTTGGGGCTGTTCCCTCCTAAAGTTTTGGTTCTGGTTTCTGTTTGGAGGGTTTGGTTGGTTGTCCCTAACAGGAGCCTTTTCATTTATCCTTTCCCACATTTTGGCCATGGTTTTGACTAAATCATCTATTCTAGGATCTAGGGAAATCGATGAAGTGGAGGCCTCGTCTTTATATGTGACCTTTCTTTTTGATCTAGTCCTAGCCTTTTTTTCTGCTAAGTTGGCATCTGCTTTTATGGCTATTTGTTGCATTTCTTCTAAGGTAGGGGGATCTTTGTCTCTCAGATGATATGTCATGTCCGGATCGAAACCTTCGGGGAATTTTTCTAAGGCTAAACCAAGTGGGGGTTTGAAATGAGGTGTGAGGGAGTTATACACACTGTTGAACCTAGTGCAGTAAGCCTGGACACTTTCCCCATTTTCCCATTTTAGGTTGTTATATTCTGATAGGATTTGAATAGGGTTCCTTCGGATTTCCCACCTATTTCTGAAGATTTGATGTAGTTATGGGATGTTGTGGATGCTGTTTGGATTCAAGCTTTTGAACCATGTTTTGGGTTCACCACCCACGCTTTGGGCGAATATTCTCATTCTGATGGTCTCATCTTGTACCTCCAGGTATTCATAAGCATAACTCATCCTACTTATATGCAGTTGAGGTGTGGTAGTGTCTTCTCCGGTAAATTGTGGGATTTTGTCTTGATATTTATTTGGGAGAGGAGCCAAAGGCAGTGGAAACACCAAAGGTGCGTACCAGGCTGCCATGACAGGAGCTAATGGATGATTTACAAGATGAGGACTAGTGGGATGAGCTGAGGTGGTTTGAACAGTGGCGGTTTGGACAGGTGTGGCGGATGAACTTGGACTAGTGATCTGGTTTTGAGCAGATCTAGGATGGTGGGAGCCAAAGTGATGGAGAAGCTGAAAATCAGGGGGTGTGGAAGGTGAAGCTTCTATACTAGGACTCTGTGGTGGGTCTAGGTGTTCAAGATCGTCAAAGTTTATCTTACTATGAGACCTGCTTCTGACAAGAGTTTTTGATGAATCTAATTCAAAAGGTGAATCTGGTAGGATAGTGAGATGTTTAGGTACTGATCTTGTTTTACGGATGGATCTACCAGTAGCTAGATGGTCAGTTTCGGAAGCTTGCCACAAAATCTTCTCTGGTTCATCTACTATGATAGGGGGAATTGGGTCTGGATAGGATCTGGTGTTGATTCTTCGTGAAGCCAGATTTTGGATCTAGAGTTTAGAGAGAATGGTATTGGTGAATGTTTTGGATGAGTGGTCTCTCTAAAGTTCTACTAAGGTGAAGGATGGTCAAAAATAAAAGGGATGGACTAGTGGAGTCACCAGGTGGAACTGGGTTGTTTTTGTGAAGATAGCTATGGTCCACCACCAGTAACTAATCTGGGAATGTTTTGGATTTTCTGAGTTTATGTGCAACCTATGGTTTGTTAAAGTATCCTAGACTTGTTTCAACACTTTGCTAGGGTGATGAGAACAAAAAGAGTTTACTCTAAATGGGTCTATGGGCTGCTTGCTTGTTTAAGTATCTAAAGGACCAAAGAGTCTATAGGAGTTTGCTATACTGTCATGTACTCAGTGTCCCACCATCTCCCGCTATGTTAGTGAGCGATGGGATAAGTCTATCGGATAGTGACCTAGAGTTTGGTAAAATAGTAAGGCCTACTGGAGGCTAGTGGAGTTGCCAGGTGGATTTGGTTGTTTTGAGATATGTGTGTGGTCCACCACCAGTACTGACAAAAACCAATCTAAGGGAGCTTTTTTGTGGTTTTTTCTGATTTTTATGTGCAGCCTAGGATGTAAGAGTGTTATAAACCTTATTCATCACTTTGCTAAGATGGTGAAACAGAGAGTTTACACTAAATGATTCTAAAGGCTGATGATCTGAGTTTAGGATTGAAGGACTAAAGAGTCTATAAAAGTTCGCTAGACTGTCATGTACTCAATAAGTCCCACCGTGATCGCCATTATGTTAGTGAGCGGTGGGATAAGTCAGCCAACTAATATTCTCAAAAGTATCTAAAGATTAGGGAAACTAAGTTTGTTTAATACTCAGGGTCCCACCGTGATCACCATTATGTTAGGGTCCCGTGATTTGGCTGATTGGCAAGCCAAATGACAGTGTAACATCAAACCAAGCTTTGGAGCCCGAGGACCTAGCCTTCCTGGACTACACGAGGAGAGGGCTCTCTCTCTATATCATGGGGATATATATGTGTTTTGTATTGTATGTGAATAATTTTAGGCTAATTATGGAAATAGTTTTTTGAAAGGAAAGGTTTTGGTTTTTTAAGTTTGTGAGGGATAAAACTGATCAAAGATATAAAATGGATAACAAGAAGTTAGATCAACTGGGCTATGGGATCGAAAAGGTCAAGGAAGCTATCAGATGATGATACAAGGCTACTGTAGGGCCAATTTGATTCAAGGTAAAAATGATCTTTGGGCAAAATGGAGTAAATAGACATCAAGTTTGTGAAAGACGAAGGATTTCAAGCATAACTAGTTTGATAGCAGACATAAACATGTTATGGAAAGCCATTAATCATGCAAAATGGAACTACAAGCTAAATAATACATAGAAATAAACAGTCAAGCCATGCATAGAAGTATAAGACCCTCTAACTTTGGGAACTGGCTATCAGACTTTGGGGAAAACACATAAGATGGAATAATAACTCAAAATACTATGTTGGAATGCCTAAACACAGTCTTTAAGTTATTGGGCACTTTGACAAACAAGCTTTCATATTTTTAGAAGCGAAGAATGGAAGAATGAACAAACCTCCTTGGTTCAAACAAAAAAATGATAATATTAATGCGATCAAAAAAGATAGTTTCTGTGGATGGAAACTATGGGCCAGTCATAGTAAGAAAAGGCACACCTTTTTATCTACTCAACATGCATAGAACTAATAGAGCTTCTTTTAACTAATATCCCTAAGTTATTAAAAACGATTAAAAAATTCTTTAATGCAACTAAGGAAGAAGAAAACATGAAGGCTATGAAGATTCGGGAATTTTGAGGTGCCTCCATGGGCATATCTCAAATTTAATCTCTACTGATCTATAGCAAGCAAGAAACATGTATCATGAATGAAAACTAGAAGACAACAACAAAGCAAGAAACACTATACCATTCTACCATGTCATGGAATCCATCAACAATCCTTCTTCATTCATCCAATAACTTCCAAGAGTCAATCCAAAAGCATAACACAAATATTTCCTTCAAAGCTCATATGACCAATATATTGCTTCTCTTCTCAAGTTCGGCCTTGTTTACAATGAGAGTTTGTGGAAGAAATAGGCTCAAGTGAGGAAAACCTCATGGTTCAATTTCCATCCAAATTGGCCTAATCAAAATATCTAAACTTGTCCTTGAGGCTTTGCAAAGCCCAAGGCACAAAAATATCTCATAAAATATCTAAAAATTTCTAAAAAATGGAATTTAATTGACTTTGCATCATTTTCCAAGTGCAAAAATAGCTAAACGCACATTTGGAAAAAAGCAGATTTTTGAGGTTCAAAAATTACAAAAATACTTCAAATTTATATTAGAAAAAGGTCCCCTGACTTTCCGGAAACATTTGGCAGCCTTCCCGATGTCAAAACGAGGCTCGTGATAGCTCGTTGGAAAGATCTGAGTGTCTAATTTCTGGCACAACTGAAATTTCTTGAATCCGATGCCCAGAAGTCCTCCAAATCTGCACCTGTGTGTAAAAAGCCAGAACATTACAGTGTGCTGATCGACTGGGCAGAGTGTGCAAAATGCGAGCCTTTTTCGCTGTTTTGAAGGGGAAAATGATTTCCAAATTCTCTCAAAATCGCTGAGGACATGCTCATGAAATTATGGCATCTGATGGTACCATCCTCCTCCCTTGATGAATCCTCAAAATGAAATAGCGAATTTATGAGTTTTTGATCAAAAACTAAAAAATGCCAAAAAACCAAAAGTTGTCAAAATGGGCCCAAAATTGGTGTGCATGACCCTCAGGGGTCCTTAGCAACATGTTCCGAAGCTAAAGCCAAAATTTAAAGTGCTGATATGCCTTTCTTCTCTTTCCGTGTCGGGCGCTTCCCCTTTGCTTCCTTTAGTTTTGCTTGGGTGGCCTTTAGCTTGCGCCGGGCAAACTGATTCAACCTTTGATAGTGCTGTGTCATCTTCCTTTGCAGCTCCAGGTCTCTGTTTGCCTTTTCAAGCTTCATCTCCAAGTGTTTATTGGCTCTTTCTAGCCATGCCTCCTTATTCTCTTCAATTTCTTGCTCAAGTAGTGCAGTGAGGGGAAAAGATTGAAGATGGGCCTGTTCTTCTTCCTTTGATTTTCAGAACAAAAACGCAACCCCTATGGTTCCTAAGCCTCTTCGCTGTTTGGTATTCTTCTTCATTTTCATCAAACTTTCACCGATTGGCTCCTTTATACAATGTGTGCTTTGTTTACGCCTCATTCTTGTATTTGATTGCCCGTGCTTCATGAACAGCCAAATGGACATTCATTTGTTTACTTTGGATCTCCAAAAAGTGATTGAAGGTCTTTGCCCGATGAAGGTCATTCTCCAATGCTTAAATTTGACCCTCTCGATGGATTAGAAGGTTTTCAAGAATGCGGGCTTCATTATCGCTATCATCACTTTGGATTGGAATGACAGCCAATGCACCTCCATGTTTCTGACTTTCTCCAATCTTGCACTCTTCCTTCTTGGCATACTAGTGAGAGGTCTCTTGGGCGATTTTCTTTGGCTAGGGACAACTCTTGTCACTTTTGGAGTGATAGCCTTAGGCCCTTTATTTCTTGCTGTGCTAGGCTTTGTTCCTTTAGGAG